>CM076580.1:150522361-151215729 GCA_034641835.2 Pinus albicaulis
GCAGCAATTTGAGAGGGAGTTGTGGTACAGATGTAGCAGTGTCAGTGGTAGTGACATGGATAGCAGTACAGAAAGCAACATCGCAATGGATGGAGGGCAGCAGGCCAAGCATCAGCAGTGCAGAGACCGATGCCGAGATCTTGTGATACATGGTGTGGATGTATTGCTAGAGCACACTCTATGCTAAGAGGGAGTGTTGAGATTTTGAGGTAGCATCGGGTGTGCTCTAGCCCTGAAGTTTTGTGAGTTATTAAAATAATTAATTTTTTTAATGAGGACCCTAAGTCTAACTTAAGGAATTAGAAAAATTAAAGTGAATTAATTAAACACGTGTGATGAAATGTTCTAAGTGATGCGGATCAAGCATTCTTTTAATATGAGTCATCGATAAGAGATTAGATCACGGTCGTTGATGTGTCAACGAGAAAAGTATAAAGGAAAGGCTTGGGGTCAATTCGAGGAAACACACATAGTCTAAGCGATCAAATTCTTCTGACGGAGCAGTGCTCAGACGAAGATCACATCTGAGTGACTCAGAGTTGCAGTGAGGAGCAGATGCAGTGTGTTGACCACACTTTGTCAACAACCCCATAGCAGTACACCCCCATTTTTTCAAATGGGATTCATCATGTTCGACGTGTTCACGCCATTCAGATTTCATCATCAGTCGGCAATTTTATAAATGATATAAACCCATTCTGCATGTTTATGATGTAAATGATCTAAGTAAGACCATCATGTATGTAACAACCTAGGTAAGCCTAGTATTTTGGTGATGATTTCTATCCTAGGAGGTTTTTTGTCTCACTGATTCATTTGTGTTTCTCGACACAAGTGATTGGCAGAGTTTTACCCTCCAGTCTCACCCCAAAGCTAGGGTGGATTTTGTCATCAAGATGCTAAGTGAGTCCTAGTGTTTTCTATCGAGTCTTTGTAAAAGTAGTTTGGGAATAATCCTAGCTAATTGGTTAGATTATTTTATTACAAACTACTTGGTCTACTAGATCACGTTTTGAGTCGCAGAATTGGGTAGCTACTTGAAGGTCTATACGAATGGGTATTCCCCCTTATGTGTCTAAATGTATTTATCTTATGTAAAGAGAGTTGGAAAATAATTAAATCCCCTCTCAGTCAATTAATTAAATTTTCTCGCCAAATTAATTAAAAATCCTAAGCCAGAAATTTAATTAATTTTTAAGTCTTAGGTGAGTTAAAATTCTTCAAAGGCAAAATTCGTGGGTCCTTAAAAAATAAATTTTTAAAGGTCCCAGGCCAAGGGAATATTGAGAATTTCAAGAAATTTTGCCTCCTTGGGCCTTGGTGGTTAAGTCAAAGTCAAAATTTTGAGGTAATTAATGGAATTAAATGATAAATTCGAATTTCCTCAAAATTATAATTTCGATAGTCCAGATTAAAAGATAATTAAATCTTTTCGAGGTCGAGATTATTTTGACATGGATCAACCGAACTAGCCGTTGGATATTTTATCTTATAAATTAAAGGTCTTTGTATGTCATTTGCATGCGATCTTTGGATCGTGCACTTGTTCTCAAAAGTTGTTGTAATTTTTTGATCAATAAAGCATAAAGACTTTGGGGTTACAAACTTTGGTGTTCCTTTTCTAGATCTATGTGGTGATATTGTCTCTAAACTCTGCTACTTTTATTGGCATTTGATGGTTGATGGCCTTTATGGATTGATCTGCATACAGGTATCTTGTGCAGCTTTCTGGGTTTTCTTAAATTGCACTTTGATTTGACAGAAATATCAATTATCTATATTTCTGAAAGGTCTCATGGCTACTTTTTAAATCTCTATCAATCTAAAATTCAAATCTACGTGTGCAGAGATCATTATTCAAGATTTGAGTGTTTGGGGAAATCTTCAGTTAGATCAGCCGACTCTCAGATTTCAAAAAATCTGAAAAAACCCATTGTTTCCTAATTTCTAAAGGTTATCTTACGGAATATTTTTTTGCAGGGTCTTTCTAGAGCTTGTGCCTAAATAAAAAAATTTATCTTAATGTTTTTTAATTTAAAGTTAGATCTGGCTAGTAAGAGCCTTAGGTCTTCAGATCTAGGAGCGAAGTCAAACTTATGCTCCTCAGATCTGACAGATCCCCAACTCTTGTGCATAGATCTATAAATATATTGTATAGATCTATAATTTACATGTGTAGATCTGAAGTTTTGTAACATAATTTTGAATTCTAACATTTGGGTTTTTAGGATTTTCTTTATTATTGTACATATCGGGTATTGGATTTTTCTATTTTCACTTTTGCAGGAATAGATCTGAAAAATCAGCCAAGGAAATCTTCAGATCTGAGTCAGATCTAAACCATGGATGGCAAGATCTGAGCTCAATATTTGTTTGCAGGATTAGATTTGAAAAATCAGCCAAGGAAGTCTTCAGATCTAAGCCAGAATTAGACCCTGGAGGGCAAAATCTGGGCTCAATATTTGTTTGCAGGAATAGATCTGAAAAAACAACCAAGGAAATCTTCAGATCTGAGGCAGATCTAGACCCTTTAAGATGTATAGGCTTTTGAGACTATTTTTACAGGATTTTGGTCTGCAAAATTCTGCTTTTCAAGCGGAAACATTATCCCAAAATTTCAAGAATTTTCAACGGTGGGATCTTCAAAGCCTTGGGCTAAGGGTTTGGTCTCTAAACCCTTATTTTCTGCAAATTTTATTACAGCAAACAATCACAAATAATTAAGCCCAAAAAACACATTTTATATGGTCAAAATTGTTTAGAATTGCAAAATCTTCATTTTCAGAAATTTTAGCGATTTGGGCATCTTCAATTTTCCCTAGATCTGACTTTAAATCTTGCTAAAAATTACTACATAACTGTGAAAAATCAGATCTGAACATTTCTGATGCATATCCTAAATAAGGTCTAAAAAAATTTGAATTTTCAGTTTTTTCGACAAAACCTACTATTTATAGACATAGTGGGGATCATTTTCAATATTTTCAATTTGTTGATCTATTATCAATTTACTGTTGTTACAAATTTATCAGTTCTGAAAATTACTGAATCAAATTCTCTTAAAGCCTTAAAATTGAAATTTTCAAGTTTTAATATATTTTTGCTATTTCTGGAAGTATTTGGCAGCTATTTTGGACAGTTTTATCTTGTTGATCTATCATTGTTTCACTGCTGAAATAAAAATATCAGATCTGAAATTTCTCTTAATCAAGCCCTAAAAATTGATTTTTCTTCTAGTTCAACAATTTTTACTATTTTTAGTCATTTTGGGCATTGGTGCCAGTATAGTTTGTTTGCTGATCTATGGTTTAAATTACTGCTGTAATTTATATTTCAGATCTGAAATCTTGCTGAAAAATATATCCTAAGTTTGACTATAGGAGAAATTTTTAATTTTTGGATTTGCATTTTTAAGAACATCATTTAGTCCATAAATTATTTGATAAAATGTTTATTTAGCATCTAACTTTCATGGTATATCTGGATGAATAATTCCTGAGATTTAAGTGCTAGTAAATTTCATATGTTTCAGTTGGGTTTGATGATCATTGGCATCTGAGTTTTGGAACGTGTTCTATCATTTAAAATTGTCTAATTTTTAATTATGTTTCATTAATTGAATTATTGGATGTTTATTAAATACTAATGTTTGGAAAATCTTTTCAAGTGTGATTGATATCTAATTTTGAGAGCTCTATTGTGGATTTGTATATCTTTTAATCGAGTATGCAACAGAACCCATGTTGAGCATGTACAAAAGGCTGACACTACCCATTTTTCTACTAGAACTTTGGCCTATGGTTTAAAGACAGGTGGCAGAAGGCAAATTCCTTTTTCAGGTAGATAGTTCATCACAAATAAATTACACAGGACCAACAGCTGTAAAAAGAGGTAAAATAGCCCATCTCAATGTCCATTATGCAAAAATAATATATTTCATCTTTTTCCCTTACAGCCATTATCTTTATTTCTATAGTAGATTCTGGAAATATTCTGCAATGCAAATTGAGAATGAAATCATCCTTTGACTTTTTGGTCAGATTCCAAAATACTTCTAAATTCTGCAACAAAGTCAAATTCAACTCCTTTTTTACTTATTTAAAAAGACTTTTCTTCAAGTTTAGCTTTTGTTGAAGCACCTAACTTTCTTATCGGGGTCGCTAAAAAGCTGCGCACTTTCTGGAACATGACCCTACAATGATTGCTTGGCAACTTTCCGTAGAGAGAAGGTAATGCTAAGCTTCAACTCTGCTACAGAAATCTGCGCCCACCATTCAGTATTTTCAACTCCATGGTACTGTCTATGATCAGCTTGACTCGTCACTCGAGCGATTACAGGAGTAATACGCTTGGCCTCAGTCGCACGACCTTCAGTTTGTGTTTTGGCATTAATGCTCAAACATAATTTCATTTAGCTCCTTTGAAAAATACTTCGAACTTTAATTACTTAGTTCCCACGGATGTTGGCGACTCCAAATTTCCTGTGTGTACACCAACGTCACACAACCGAACAAAATCTCTGTCATGCCTACTTCAATCACACCGGAGATTACGTAGCTCCTTTTACGCATCATTCGACCTTTACGAGCATTATTTACAATGTACACATGTTTTGGTGACAGATAATCACTGCCCCCTCCGCCTCACATTTATCAGACCACATGATCGGGGTATCAAACTCCCTTTGGTGCTCGGTAAATTTCCAATGCTCACGTAGCAATCACCAGTGGCCCTCGGTCAAGGCAAACTAGCCAATTTATCTAACATCACAGCCTTTAAACAAATCGATGGTGCACACAAGACTGCAATCCTGACATACTAACGAGGCTTAGGGCTGCTGGCGAATAACTGACGACCCTTCTAATTGAATCAAAACACCTCTTAACTGCGGCTTTGCTTGACAAGAAGGATGCTACCCTTTTCCAGTTCTTAGGGTCAGATCTGTGGCTCATCTTGTAGCATCAGTCTTCCAAAATGCTGCGGCCTTTCTTTGAATCAACAGGAAGCAAAATATTAGATCAAGTTACCCTAAATACCCTTCTGGACCATTCCACAGTTCACCGAGCTGCTTCACAAAGAATTTTGATCATTGATTCAAAGGTTACACTCTCTGTCTAGACAGCGGTGTACTCCTTGTGCCTGTTGTTTACAAAGAAGACCCAACACTAGGCCTCTCGGCCCTTGAACTAGATACTCCAACCTTGTTGTAGTTACAGCAAGCTCTACGGCCCAGAACAAAAGGTAAATAATAGTAGAAACTAGCACCGAGTGGCCCATACTTACCTTAGATGTCTCGTCCCTGTTCCTTCAAGATATCCGCACTAAAACGTCAAGACAATCCTTCTCCAAACTCTTCTTTCTGCCTCAGTCCCGCGACATTCCAGAGATAGATATGAACAGCCCTCTTCTCATTGCCCTAGATTCTTGACATAAGTTGGGCGTTGTCTTCTCCTAGCTTTGAAACCATGTTAAATTCTAAAGATGTTCTATGCTTAGATGCAAATATACTTTGACCTTCTAGGGCACAATGAAAGTAAGATGCAGATAGAACATACCAATAGATCGATGGAAGACAAGCCAAAACAGAGATAAAAAATGGTGGCGTTACGACAATCAGCAGGATGCTTTAACCAACAAAGTCTTCATAAGGTCAGCCACCCACATATGTCACACAACCCAAAGACAACCCAGACAAGAATACTCCACAAAGACGCAACACCAAGAACGCAGTTCCATTGCCATCAAGAGAGAAGAAAATCCTCCACACATTGTGTGTATAATGAACTCCAAGTCTCTCCAATATATAGGCATCTTTGGGGGTGTGTGACACGTCCTTTAAGACATTTAAGGCTATATTATATTGCAGGCCGACCTAGCACATAAGTGGAATAAATTCAAAGTACATATTCTGCTCATCCGATCGAGATGATCCTTAGATCAATCTTACACCTCTCCGAAAGAGGAATCCAATAAAAATATTGCGATCATCATCTGAGCAGCACAACCCAGAGATAGGACCTAGTTGTCCAAATTTAACAATTTTCCTGTTCAATGTGGTCAAGTATATTTTTACTTTTCTTTTCAGCTACCTCAAACTTAGGGGCATCATTCCAAGCCCGACCCAACATTTGGGCAATGGGAAGGGAAGGCTAACCCTATGTGGACCCAGTGGAGAAATGTGGACCCAGGTGGGAAAGATGATGAATGGGGTTATAAAAAAAGGAAGGGTAGTGATATATATGGATGAGGAAGCAGGACCACGTAACCAAAATTGGGGCTTCCATGTAGTACCACCCTAAAACCCAGTGGTCAGTAAAGGAGATCCCACGGGACTAAGATCCAAGGGTAGCATCCAAAAGATGTCTAAGGGACAGCAGCACAGAGATAGCCCACTCTTTCTGCCGAATCCCCCCATTAATCCATGTCCGGAAGTGTCCATGATAAGCAAACTCAATACTCAATTACCAAATGACAAGGCATACCTTTAGGTTCGGGAGGCCCACCTTCAAACATGCGATCATGATAGATGGGTGAGGGACCATATGGCTGGCTCAGGGGGCGAAGAAATGGCACAACGAGCTAGTTGGTGGCTGGAAGGGGCTGCTAGCTGCCAGCTAAGCACCATCTTGGAGAGAAAAACTCTCCTAGGGATATTACCCACGAAGTGGTGGGTAACAGTTATCATAGTAAGATTGTGTTAGGAAGAACATCTTTTATTTACACAGTACAACAGTTTGTTAGAGTGCAACCTTCGTTAGCACATATGTTCATGGAGATTAAATCAATTGGTGACTATTTGGAGGGAGACTACAGTTTTATTCCTACATTAATCTTTGTGCACGCATGTTGAGGTTCATTTAACTGTTCAATGATTAAATTAATCTAATTTATACAAATTAAGGTTACCAGCTAGGGCACTTTGTTTCATTGACTTCCCTTTCACACTTACAGGTGTTTGTTGAATTTGATTAAGGCTTTCTAGTGGTGTGCCCCTTTTCTTGGGCACAGTTATTTTATTGTTTCTTGGAAAGTTTGGCACATTCTCTTGGGTTGGTTAGAGTCTAGACATCTTTATGACATGGCATATGGAGTAATAGTTTATCATTGATATCTAACCACTATTAGAATATCCTCCTAGTGTGCACTTCGTTTGATAAGACTATATTATTTGTGGATGAACACCTCAATGAAGTCACTGATGGACCTCGAAAATCACATATTCCAACACTTCTTCTTGGGGTGCAATCAGTGTATTCTTCTGTTCGATGCTAACAGCTGGATTATTTGCATACTTTTAGGATTTAAAAGTCAGTGTTTACAGGTAGCTCACATGTTATTGATTAAATGCTTAACAAGGGTTGGCATATCTATAGCACTTGAGATAGAGGAATGTTGTCAATGACAGTATATAAGTTCGCTAGTTTTAATTGTCATCAATGAAATGAATTCTTCTAAATCTAATTGATAAATGGTTATATAAATTATTTGTTTCATGGTGTCTGTGTATGAGTTTTCCATTTCCCTGCCACATCGTATACAGCTTTTCTGAATATTTGTTGGATCCTTCCCCAACCACCACTATATGTGTCAGTACAACTTAAAGATAAATAATATTATGGGATTGATATTACCCCTTGAACTCATGACTGCATAAATAACACTAATAAAATGTTTCAATAAACATTTTTCTCTTTATTTCCTCCACGAAGTGCCCAAAATTTCTAAGAAAAACACATTCAAAAGAACATGTAAATCCTGTAAGATTTCAAGTCAGTAAAATGTAATATAACCCCTACAAAGCAGAGAGAAGCATTCTGAAAGTGCAAGCATACCTTAGCAGTACTGTCATATGAAGCAGTGACCAAGAAATATCCCTCCTGTGGTTCAAATTTGACCTGTGAAAGAAGGTGAGAATGAGCAGGTATGATATATACTGATTGCCTCTTCCTTAGGTCCCAAATGCGACAAGTATGATCCTCGCTACCAGTTGCTAAGTGATAACCATTTGGTGAGAAATCTATGCCAAGGACCTACAAGCAAAGAAACAAAATGAAGCACTACGTTAAAGAATGTCAAAACACTAGTAATTGTTAATAGTGCATAGGCAGCTGATGTGCATCAGCGCGACAGCACAGAATAATTAAATGCAAATGCAGGAAAAATAAATTTCTCATCAATAATAATGTGGAAAACCAATTAATTAAATGATAAGCAGACAGAAAACTGTACTGCCTCTAAAAGAAATACAAAGAATCAGAATCACAAGCAAAGTAGGTATAGTCTATGACAACTGCAGGGAATAAATGATAGCAACTCACTGGTTTCACATGGCCTTCTAGAGCAAGAATGCTTCTTCCCGTACGAAGATCCCAAATGCGTGCCAATCCATCTAATCCACAGGTTGCTACTAATGAACCATCACAGTGAAAAGCAATCCCATATACACTTCGGCTGTGGCCTTCTTGCAAGAGCAATTCAATACCCGTGTTAACATCCCACAATCTCCACGTCTTGTCAAAGCTAGCAGTGCCTAGATATAGCCCAGATGGGTGAAATGCGAGACGAGCAAGACGATCCAAATGGCCTTCATATGTTTTCATCAGAACTCCTTCAGAATTCCATAGCATTGCAGTACGATCAGCACAGGCAGTCGCTAAATGGCAGTTTGTAGGAGAAAATGCCACATCAGTAACTCGTTCCGTATGTCCCTTTAAAGTAGCAACCTTGTTTATGTTTGGTACACTCCATAATTTTGTGACACCACTCCAAGCACTTCAAGCACCATAAACCACAAGTCAACCCTATGGTAACTAAAATCATAATCCATGGATTAGATATAATTCAAACCTCAGTAGAAAAGCATCCTCACTTGTGCGAAGTGAACAACACTACATGATTTATGTTCCTCTAATTTTTATATCACATGTAAAAACATTTAAAAAAGCCATATAGTGGTTCACAACATAGTGACAAAGTATGTTCAAAACTTTCAATGTGTGTACGCAACATAAACTAAAGCAATACTCCAGCACCTCCAAACAATAAGCAGTAATATACAAAAATGCAAAACCAAAATTAAATCCAAAAATATCAAAACAAAATCTTGGTTGATGAATATCAAGATGAAAAACAGAGCACTTAATATAAGTTCAAGCAAATAGATGAGTAAATGAAGCCTTTTAAAATAGCCTTCCACTTTAGACTCATGTAATTTTTGGTATGAGGAAATATAGTTTTGGTGCTTTTGATCTTGGCCTTGGCAGGCTTTAGAACATAAAGGGCATTATTAAATGCCCCATGTAATGACCTCCTTGCCTAACTCTCCTTTAACAAGGATTAAGAGGCAAATCCGAGGAACTATATGTTGGGATGAAATGATATAGCAGGAGGAAGAGAGGAGCTGAAGGCAAGCACAGAGGTAGCAGCCAGAGAGGGCATAAATCCCAAAGCATTTAGCAGCTAGACTGGGCACACAATTCAAGGCAGTTTTCAGGCATTATTTGCAGGGTCATACAGCTGGGCCACAGTAGCAATTGCACGATTTTCGAGGGCTGTTCAACAGGTCTTTGGCACGAAAATTGAGGGCCATACAATGCATTTATTGCTGAGTTGTTTGGCATGATTTTCGAGGGACCATACAGCAAGGTATAGCTGTACCATACAATGTGTTTTTCGAGGGTTGTACAATTGAGAGAAGGGCGATCATACAGTAGGAAAATTGAGGGTGGAAGTGGCTTGGTTTTCAAGATAATTACTAAGCATTAATTGCTAGAAATTGCATTTGTTGTAATTTCAGAAATTTTCTATAAGCTCTTTAATAAAATTCCTCAACTCTACTAGTTTTCACTTCGGGGCTTTTCCAGGGGCTTTGCCCAAAATCTTGTGTCAAATGTGTGATGTTCACTGCTAAGTTACCGGATCCAGCCCTTGGGTGTCCAGGATCCACGGATCCACGAATCCGATCCAGATCCAGATCCAGATCCACCAAGATACTGTCCTTGAAACAGCAACGTGGCGGACCTGTAATTTTTGGAAACGGATCTCGTGTTGAAGAAACAGATCTGGTATTAAGCAAACAGATCCGGGTTTTTTAAAATCACGTCTGTCGCCCGTGGAGGTGTACGCCCACCCGCCTGCCTGCCTATTTGACCTGTACGCCCACCCGCCTCCCTGCCTATTTGACCTGTACGCCGCCTGCCTACCTACCTACCTACCTTACTTGTCCGCCCGCCTGCCTGCCTACCTTACCTCTCTGTCCTGCCTACCTTACCTTACCCTTACGGTGTGTCACTATTGTTCCGAGTATTGCCCTTACGATGCATCTGTTCAGTGTTTTGTGTCGCGTGTTGTGTGTTGCATCAACCAACATAGCAAAGAGACTTGAAAGTATTCACTGATTGGAAACTACAAAAAGAACTGTCAGCATAAAAAATATCACAATATTGCTGAGAAAAGGAAATGGTTTAGAAAATATTATATATATTTGTAACATCGAAATTATCTAAAATATTTGATTTCACGTCTTCGTGTGGACTTTCCCAGATACTTCTTATTTACACGAGACGATAAAATCAGTGCTACCTGTGTAATCATAGTATCCTCTTACAGGGATAGTGAAAATCTTCGTCTCCACCGTTAATGGACAAAACTTCAACTTCTTTGTCATCGTCGTTGATAGGAAAGAAAATCGGGCAATATTATATTCAATGCTTGCAAGTATTGTAATTACAAAGCGTATTACAGAATGGTGTTCAGAATAAGACTCTAAGAATATTATGTTATATTTCTAAGGAACTCGAGAGTATTGTAATTAAATTATAATGTTATAATGTGTAATTATAGAAATATAACATAATGTGGAAATATTTCTAACTTAGAATAAGACTCGAGAGTATTGGAATAAAATTATAATGTAACTTGGAGACTAGCTTTGGATTGATGTTTCTATTAAATATTATAATGTTACGTTTTCTACATGCTATATTAAAATATTATAATAACTAAAATATTAAAACGATATATTAAATTTATTAACATTAACATTGAAATATTAAATTTGTATATTATATTTTAGTTTTTTTTTTTTTTTTTAAATATATTCTTATATTTTTTTGTACTTGGCATATCCTTGCGGTGTCCGGATCTTGGATTTTCAAAAATCTAGCGAATCCAGATCTGGATCTGTATCCGTATCTGAATCCTGGTAACTTAGGTTCACTGTTCATTTTCAGTTATTAAAGATCAGAGTTAGTTATGTGTATTTTTGCTTATAAAAATCAGATTGAATGGGTTTAGTTTAACTTTAAAATGCATTATTTGTGAAGTTTTTATTGGAGATAGAAATCAGAGTTTTGATTCAGTGCTTGACGAAATTCCTATAAGAGAAAACTAGATTGTAGGTGAAATTCAACATGGTATCAGGGTAAAGTGGGCAGAAAAGCTGAGAACAGTGACAAAACAGCAACCATAACAGCAAACTAAACAGGGTTTTGTGGTTCAAAGGGAGTCAGTGTTTACCTTTGGACATCTGAGTATTTGTGTTGGGTTGTTGAGATCAATGACAACAGGTTTGAGGGTGGAAGATAGGCTAAGTGGGGTTGAAAATTTTAGACCATGGTGTTGGAAAATGTAACTACCTTCGGTCCTCATAATTGTATTTGCCTCATGACATGATGTAATTATTGTTTTGTCAAAAGAAAGAAAAAGAAAAAAAAAATGTAAAAAAAAAAAATTATTTATTCAAAGAATGGGTTTCTTGCCCATGGTCATTGATCCTAGGCCCAAGCACCCATTGAGTGCTCTAGGGTTTATGTCTTGAGCAAAGTCAATGTAATGATGTAAAGGACCCTATTGGGCATATGAATCACGAAAGGAAATACTATTTTGATGTAAAGAAGTGTCTAGAATAACCACCAAGATCATGTCAGCCTAGTAGAGGACCTTCTAGTACTTAAGAAACATATAAAAGGAGGACTTCGACCTCACTTGGATACAAACACATTGGCATTCATTGATCTGCATCTAAGAAGAATGTGAGAGTCCCAGAAGAGGACTAGAAGACCTGCGAAGGAAGAAGGAAGGAAAATTCATTGATTTCTGGAGTCCCTCTCTTGTCTAGCTCACATATGTGAAGTTTCTGTGGTATCTAGGGTTTCCACAGGTCTGAGTTTTGCAGAAGAAGGTTGCAGACTTCACTTGAGGAGCATAACTACTTACTGATGGTTGGTCTGGTCTTGGTGAGTTGGTCTTGGGTCTACGGTCTTGGAATTCTTCTTTGAATTGATTCTATAACAAGAAAGTTCTTTGGGTTCATTAGGGGAATTTTGAGGTCTAAAATGGGCATCCTAAGGAAATTATAAAATAATAATGGAAATAATTAAATAAGATTTGATTACATCATCAAATTTTAGAGGGAAAAAAGAAAAAACTACTTTTTCAACTCATGTTTTCAACCTATCTCCCAAATTTTTTACTCAAATTTCTAGCAGGATTACTCGTTAGATGCAAAATTTAATTCTTCATCCGAGTACCCATGTTACATACTTTCGATGGGTCCTGATACATGAAAAATGAGAAATACATGAAAAACGTGATTGTAATCACGTTTTTTAATGTATTTCTCATTTTTCATGTAACAGGGTCCATCAAAAGTAAATCCTCATCCAAGGAGTACCCATGTTTCATACTTTCGATGGGTCCTGATACATGATGTATTTCTCATTTTTCATGTATCAGGACCCATCGAAAGTATGAAACATGGGTACTCCTTGGATGAGGATTTAAATTTTGCATCCAACGAGTACTCCCACTCGAATTTTGAGTAAAAACTTTGGGAGATAAGTTTAAAATACGAGTTGAAAAAGTAGTTTTATTATTTTATTATTTTTTAATCTTTTTACCCTTTTACTTAAAAAATGGTGAATCATCCCCCATGGTTGACATCATCATCTTGAATCCTATTGGTTCTTATAAAGTTTATTTTTGTTGTACATTTTTCTTAGGAGGCCCATTTTAGACTTCAAAATTCCCCTAATGTTCCACTGTTGAGGTGTTTTTCCTTGGCTTGGAGCCTATCTCTCGTGTTCTCTTTATTGTCTTTGTGATCTTCTTGTTTAGCACTTGTCTTGATCAGTGTTGCGAACATCTTGATAACATCCCAATTTTATCTCAAAATCACAACTTTTTGGCCTAGCCGATGTCTGTCGGTTTCTACCGATATTTTGATGGTATCATGATTTTGTCGACGTTTGTTGATTTTTACCGATATTTTCCCGGTTTTTACGATTTTTTGGTTTTTTGGACCCTTGTCGATTTTATCCCGATGTTGATGTTCACAACATTGGTATTGATGATATAAAGGAACATAATAATAATAAAGAAATAATGCAATATCACAAGAACTTGTCAAAGATTAAGAGAAATCAATTAAAGAAACCCTATCTATATTTTGCCCTAGATTTCTCAACATGGAATCAAAGTTGTGGTTTGTAGCATAATCGCAGCGAAGATCATTCTTGTGTGAAGATGGAAAAGGGTTTCTAGCCTACCCTTGAAGGTCAAACTCCTAGAAGGAGAATCTGAGCCCTAAAAGAATTCTTTTCTAGGCATATCTTCAAGCCTATACCTCTATGATTAGGTCGCAGGCCTGAGCAAGTCAAGTGAAGAAGTTTAAGAGTATAAAGGCATATTTCTTAATGGTCGAAAGGCCAGATAGCAAGCCTCATCAAGGTCGAGTCCCCAGAGAAGAGAAGTGAAGTCATTAGCATAAGAATTAAGCTCTGAAATCACTTTAGAAGTCCAAATTTTTATGTCATCTCTATGCTAGGGTGAACGAATCAAAGTTTATGGACTAGAGATGGTTCTCATAAAGGGAGTTATCTTCAAGATTGGATCTGTGCACATTTATGTGAGAAATCTAAGTCTTAATAGTAACAAAGAAGCCAAGACCATCTTCAAAAATTTGTGTATCTTGTGAACCAGTGAAGAGTTTATTTGAAGAAGGAACCTAAAAAGCGTTATCTTTATGGTCTGAATTTACAAGCTTTTGTGTATATATATATAAGAGATTTGAGCCCTAACAGTGACCTAGAAGCCCTTTTAAAGGTAAAAGGAACTACGTGCATATAACATCAATTTGAAAATTCTATTTCACTAATTAAAGAAGCCCTAATCCACGGAACATACTCAGAACTATGTATATCTTTGAGAAGGCATGTAGTAGCCTCTCTATCACACAACTTGTGGCACCTTGAAAGAAAATCTAGTCCTCATCTATTGAAGGAGAATTAGATCTGCTTAAGAAACATTTCTTGTGCTTGCTGGAAGCCCTAGTTTGTGGGTTGAGTTTGCAAAGAGAAAAACTAAAGATGTCTTAGCAGCATAAGGAGAATACTAAGCGACATGCATCGCAATCCAAGTAAAAGAGTGACATCCTAAAGGAATTCAAGTCCTTGACTCTTGAATAGGTCCTAGACCTGCTTTGAAATTTCATGTTGATTTGGGGTAGCATCGGATGTGCTCTAAGTCTCAAATTTTGTGGAGAGGCTTAGACACATGTATTCTAAATAACCCAGAAAGTGTTTGGTATTGTATTCTATAGAAATAATTAATTATTTTTAAAGGGACACTAAGTCAAAACTTAGGAAAATAAAATAATTAAAGTGTATTAATAGGATATGACTGAGAATGATTTAGAATAAACGGATCAAGTCAAAAGTTAATCTTAGCTGTTGATTAGAGATCTAATATGGGTCATTGAATCCTCAACGAGAAGATTATAAGAATGACTTGAAGAGTAATTTGGAAAAAAACATTCGTGGAGACACAAAGGATCTAGAGATCGAATTTATCTGACAAAGCAAGTGCTCGGACGAAAATAAGATCTAAGTGATCTTTGATTGCAATGAGGTGCAGTATTTCCGGTTGAAAGGTTCCCTAAGCCGGAGAGTACATAGTAGCAGAGACAGAGAGAGCCACAGTTTCAGTGCAGAGCTAGTGACACAGTGCCTACGTAGTCACTGCGTAGAGCCAGAGGGAGAATTGTTTTCCTGCAAAGGGGACAGCGCAGAGCCAATGTCAGACCCTGGAGAGATTTTCCGGAGGCTCAGTTTCCAGCCAGCAGTGAGACTAGCATAGAGGCAGAAGGGCAGTCGAGTTGTGACGTAGTCACTGCGCAGAGGCAGCACAGGGTAGTCCAACTTTGGTGCAGATCAGTGCCAGTTTCCTGTGGAGGAGTGAGGTTTGTATCACGAGATCTATTCTGTCAGTTTGTTGTATGATTTGACAATCTCGTCAATCATAGATTTGTACTCGGAATTTATTGCATAATAACATAAACCCTCAGATTTGTTGCAACGGTTTTCCTGCATTGGGTTTTTCCGGGGACATTAGTCCAAAAAAAATTGTGTCAGATGGTTGTGTGATCTATGTGCGTTCAGATTTGTTTCCGCACTGTATTTCTTCCACAGTTTAATTGTGTAGGTTGTAGTGAATGGATTTCAATATTTGCTTGTAGAACACAGTAAATAATTTGTTAAGTAAAATAACAAATAGAAGATTTTCCATCAGTTTATGCAGTAGTATTCCATGTAACACGAATTTTCACATTTCACTCATATGAAAGTCGAAGTCTCGAGAAGAAATACCAGTCCACCGTAAGTGATACACAGTGAAGATGGGAAGCCCTAGCCAGAGGGCAGGATACCTATATTGATAAATGAAGTATGTTGGAAGATTGTCAACAGAAGATTGAGAAGCTACAGTGGGTTGCATTGTGAGGAGCATCTTTGGCAGTGCTCATGACATCAATAGAGGTTGTAGTACCTTTATGGACAAATTTTGGCTCTGAAGTCTTCACTCTTAGAGCAACAAAGAGATCGTGACCTGAAGTACAAAGGTTCATGAACTTGAGGTACGTACAACATATCCATTTGTTAAGGATCTAACATTAAATGGTTGAGTTTTAGTTGGTAGGGTTTGTAGACTTCATTATTAAGGTTGTTGATGTCTAGGGATTGTAAACCCTAGATGGTTCATGAAAAACCTTACCCATATGGAAACCCTTACCTTAATTTGTTGTTCCCTCATAAAACCCTATATCTTCTTTTCTAGGGCTTGTGTGTAGTCTAGGGTATATGACAAACCTTAGTGTGGATAGATATGGAAGATAATATGAATTTGATATCATCAGCTATGGTTTATACTTGAAACTCTAGGATCTTGTCCTCTAAAATCTATGAGAACCCTAGATTGACATATTGATAACATGCTTTAATTATCACATGTTTTGCTTGGTAGTATTTGTCAATGAACATTGCAAGTACATCATGAAGAAAGCAAAGGAAGATCCTACATTTGGTAAGCATGATGAAAGGATGGAACTGTAAAGACCCTGAAAATGGTAATTTGGTAATCAAGTTGGATCCTTGGGCACTCTAATTCATAAAGTAAGACTCATGTGAAGCTTGACCATGTGAATATGGATGCCTGGTCGAGAAGGTCGTCATTATAAGTTGACTGATGGATAGGAAGAATTGGCAGCGTAGATAGCAGCATACAGAAGAATTCATTATACATTGTTCTGATGCATTGATAGTAGTCATCTAGCAAGAAGGAAAAGAATTTCATGCAACAATTGGTTGATGGTTAGAAAGGATCACCCAAAGATCCTCCATTGGATGAATGCATGGGAAGACTTCTTCACTTAATAGAAGAAGGACCATGACAATTTGGAGATATCTTCTTCTCTCTCAGATTTAGAGCAGGTTGCCTAGATGCTTACGGTACAATTGCAGCATGATGAAGTTGATTTTGTAGTATCGAATGTGATCTAGCCTTGAGATTTTGCAGAGAGGCTAAGAGTCTAAGACACATGCATTCTCCAAGACCCAGAAATATTTTTGGGAAATTCCACCCTCAAGGACTTAATTAAAATAATTAATCAATTTTAATATTTCCTAAGTCTAAACTTAGGAAATATGATTAATTAAAGGGTATTAATTAAGTCGAGTGCGAATCTTCTATATAAAGGCGTCGAACAAGTCCAAGTTAATCTGAGCCATCAATTAAGATCTAATCCAGGTCATTGATGTGTCAATGAGAGATTATAAGAAGGAACTCGATGGGCACTTGGAGAACACACCGAGAGAGAGATCGAACTTGTTGGCAGATCAATTTTCCAGAGTAGCAATGTTGAGTTGTTGGAAATAGAGCCAGTGATTTCGTTGCAGTGAGGGGCAGAGATAGTAAGGTCGGAGGAAGGTCTCCAGATCCGGTGAGTACAAGACAGAGAAGTCATCGAGAGCCACAGAGAGGCAACGCAATGCGTCAGAGTAGATTATGTTTTCTGTTGGGAGACAGAGCATATTCAGTGCTAGAAGTCGGGTTGTGAGTCTAGAAGGCCAAGGAGTCGAGTTTCCAATCAGTAGAAGATCAGAAGGAGGAGGTGACGCAGTTCCTAGAGTTGTGACGCAGTGACTACGTAGGCTGACGGAGTTACTGCGCAGAGACAACGCAGGGCAGCTCATCCAGAGCCCAGATCAATGTCGGATCGCCAATGAGTGTGAGATTTTCTCACTAACTCTTTTGTCAGTATTTCTCTGTATAGGATAGCCAATTTGGGCATCCAACGATTTGTACTTAGAATACTACTGCATAATAATAAACCCTCAACTACTGCACCGTTTTTCTCAAGTTGGGTTTTTTTCGAGGACAATTGTTCAAAAATAACGGTGTACTTTTGTGTGTTTCTATCTTTCCTACGTTGTATTTCCATAGTATTTTATGTTGTGAAAGTTGCAGTGTATTTTATGTCAATGTATCACAGTAAATAATTTGTTCAGTATTTAACAAATAGGACAAATCTAATCAGTTGCTGCAACAGGATTCTGAGTAACGGAATTTTCACATGGTATCAAAGCGCAGATAAGAAAAAGAGGAGATCAGTTGCAGAAGGAAAGAGGGAGCTTCGAGGCACTGCGTAGGTAGCCACTCGAAACCCCAAATAGGTTGCGCAGTCCATTGGCCAATAGCGCAGTTTTTGAGGAAATTTGTTTCTCTAAGTGAGTCAACGGAGAACAAAATTTCCAGATCAATTATTGTCAGAGGAAGAGGGAGCAGCAACAACATTTTTCCTGCAGAGCACATCTTCAGCTGGGATGCAGTCATTTTGCAGTAGTAGTTGGCAGAATAGCGTCAGAAGGGAAGAAGAGCAAACACTAAGGGAATTTTGTCCTCAGAGAATTTCTAGCCAAGAAATTATATTTTTCCACGCAGAGAAACAATAGCCAAGAGCAGATTTACCCACTCCAGCAGGGAGTGCGTAAAGCTAGTCAGCAGTTGCGCAGAGGAGAAGACGCAGAATTCGACTTTTGTTTGGCGAGATGGCATCAACAGGGTTAAGAGATGAGGATCGCTTGGACGAAGCGTCTAACTATGTGATCTGGAAGGCAAGGATTTCCTTTCCTCTGGATGAGTACGATCTCAAAGCCTACATCAATAATGTGGTGGTTGTCCCCACGGATTGAGATTAGAATAAGACATACAAGAAAGAGATGGATAAGGCGAAGAGGATGATCCTCGATGGAGTTCGAGATCATGTGGTATCTCACATAGCGGCCCTGAGAACGGCCAAAGAGATGTGGGACTCCCTTGCCACACTGTACCAAGGATCTTCCAAGCAGTGAAAGATGTACCTGAAGCAAAAACTGAGATGTACATGTATGCAGAAGGGGGAGCGCATAGACCACTTTCTCACCAAGCTTCAGGATGTCCGAGATCAGTTGACAGTTCTAGGGTCAGTGCCTCAGGCTTTAGAGATGGTGTGAATACCTCTAAATTATGTCTCCGAGGAATGGCAAGTGTTCGTCCAAAGTATTTTGGGCAGAGAAACATTATCAAGTTGGGATAAAATGTGGGCAGATTTGCAGCAAGAAGAGCTTAGACGTGATCTGGTGAACAGCACAATCAGTGGCAGCAGTAGCAGTGGGATGAAGGCAGAGGTGAAGGAAGAGGAGAATGCAGCCCTCGCATTAAAGGGGGAGTAGGAGCAGCATAGAAGAAAGGACGTTTCAAAGATCAAGTGCTTCAGATGTGGTGAACTTGGTCACTACAGTACCCAGTGTCCGCTCAGAAAGAGGGACAAAGAGGTGAGGCAGGATCAGCAAGCTGCATCTGCAAAGATCGATAGGTCGCCCTCAAGATTAGAGGAAGAGTTTGCCATGATCACCGACATACCTTCAGGGGTGAGGTGGGGTGATTTGGTTTTGTAGCCCAGAGAGCTACAGGATGGGCAGGATCCTTGAGGAGTCCACCTCTTGGATCAATTCCTTGCTACGGGAGCCCATAGCATCAGTAGCAAGATGGACCAGTGACAGTTGGTGCAGTCATGTTTCAGAGTGACAGATGCAGTAGCTAGTAGCATTCTGATACTAAGCAGCGCAGAGCAAAGTTGGCAGCAACGTAGCAGCACAATGCAGAGTCAGCAGCAGTGCAGAAGCTTCAAAGACAGCTTAGACACTAGCAGCAGTAAGGACTCAGGTGACAGATGCATCAAACTGAACACAGTTGGTTCAGTAAGATGGATTCTCAATTGCAGCAGCAACAGATGAGAGGGGGTTGCAGTGCAGAAGTAGTAGTTGCCAGAAGTATGCAGGGTCAGCAGCAGCACAGATGCAGTGCAAAATTAGAGTTGCGCAGTAGTTGGTGGGCAGTGAGGCCAAACATCAGCAGCGTAGCAAGAGGTGGTACAGAGTCAAGAGTATTGCTATCAAGAGGGCAGCAGTACTAGAACACATTCCTCGCTAAGAGGGAGTGTTGATTCTGTAGCATCAGATGTGCTCTAGCCTTGAAATTTTGCAGAGAGCCTAAGACACATGCATTCTCCAAGACCCAGAAATCGTTTTGAGAAATTCCACCCTGAAGTGACTTAATTAAAATAATTTATCAGTTTTTAATATTTCCTAAGTCTAAACTTAGGAAATATGATTGATTAAAGGGTATTGATTAAGTCGAGTGCGAATCTTCTGGATAAAGGTGTGGATCGAGTCCAAGTTAATCTGAGCCATCAATTAAGATCTAATACTAGTCGTTGATGTGTCAACGAGAGATTATAAGGAACTCGATGGGCACTTGGAGAACACACTAAGAGAGAGATAGAACTTGCTGGCAGATCGATTTTCCAGAGTAGCAGCACTGAGTTGCCAGAGATAGAGCCAGTGATTTCATTGCAGTGAGGGGCAGAGATAGTAAGGTCGGAGGAAGGTCTCTAGATCTGGTGAGTGCAAGGCAGAGAAGACATTGAGATCCACAGAGAGGCAACGCAGTGCCATGCAGAGGCAGTGCAGTGCGTCAGAGGAGATTTCATTTTCTACTAGGAGATAAAGCAGATTCAGTGCTAGAAGTCGGGTGTGAGTCTAGAAGGCTAGGGAGTCGGGTTTCCAGTCAACAGAAGATCAGAAGGAGGAGGTGATGCAATGCCTAGACTTGTGACGCAGTTACTGCGCAGAGACAACGCAAGGCAACTCATCTTGAGCCCAGATCAGTGTCGGATCGCTAGTGACAGTGTGAGATTCTCACTAACTCTTTTGTCATTATTTCTCTGTATAGGATAGCCAACGATTTGTACTCAAATTACTACTGCATAATAATAAAACCCTCAGCTATTGCACCAGTTTTCCCAAGTTGGGTTTTTTCGAGGACGATTGTCCACAGTGTATTTTTGTGTGTGTTTCTATCTTTCCTGCGTTGTATTTTCGCAATATTTTATGTTGTGAAGGTTCTAGTGTATTTTATTTCGATATTTACAGTGTATCACGGTAAATAATTTGTTCAATATTTAAAAAATAGGAGAAATCTAATTAGTTGTTGCAGTAGGATTCCGAGTAACGGAATTTTCACATATGATGTCTCATCTTCAAGATGAGGAGCAGTATAAAGAAGGCTAAATGAAGGTATGCATGTGTTAAAATTCTTTTTTGGTTTAACTCATGATTCCAGTATGCAGGAAGAGCAGGTTGCAGGATTATGCCTAGTTGTATTAGCAAGTTATGCTTTGGATTTGTTTGGACTCTTCCAGGTGAAAACATGATGATGGTGATCAACATCCAAGACTGTTGACTTCAGAGGGAGCTACAAAAACCCTGACAGGATGGCCTAAAGTGAAGATGACTCGAAGATGACCATTACAAAGGATGTTGATGAAGACAAGAAATGACATCTTGTAAAGAATCTACCTGATGGCTCTGATATTTGATAGTTCGACATGTCTTTGTTGATTAAGAAGATGCATTACAGGAAGATATGTGGCAGATGACTCAATTCCATGAATTGAGAAAATGACTTTGGCATTTAGACCAAAGGAATTAATGACAACTATGTACACTGACAAGGAAGGTGGCAGGTTATCGAAAGTTTGATGGTCATGTCTGAATCACTTTCTCGATGCTCAGAAGGAGCTATGATCAAGCTCTATGATGATTGGTTCGTGAATATACATTTGATGAAGGTTGATGATATGGAAAGTGATGGTGAACCCTCTCCTGATGATAAGTTGTTTATGTAGAGGGCTCTAAGATGTTCAAGAGGTCGAAGTCCGATGATGTATTGATTATAAGCCCTGGAAGCTACTGCCATGATCTCCACTATAGAATAAGTAGCTGATGTTGGACACATATCCCTAATTGTGAGGGAACCTGGTTGTATTCCCTTGTGTGTAGGGGAATGAGTATATCCTCCCTAATTGAGAGGGAGTGGTGGACATAATTCTCTACTTCATGTGTCATGCACTAGACCAGGACTAACAATCGTAAGTCTTAGTGAAGGCCTTGAGGAAAGAATGGGATCTGGAGGATTGGGTAAGCATCTAAGACTGGTACTCCTAGAGGATTTGGAATCCAAGATAGGGAAGCAGTCTCGTGACCGACACTCTTTGAGGATCTAACAGGGTATCCAAGACAAGAGCGGTCAAAGAGGACGGTAATTCTTTGAGGATTGGGAATCCAAGACAAGAGCGGTCAAAGAGGACGGTAATTCTTTGAGGATTGGGGATCCAAGACAAGAATTGTCCTAGGACATACCTTGTGAAACATCTAGATGGGTTGTGTGCCTTGAGAGGTAGTGTGGTGTCCCACATAAAGCCCCAACATTGTTCTATGATCTATTGGAGAGATAGAGCTTGTTATTCAAGGCCTTGCTATGTTGACAATGTTGGTTGTGCTGATTTGCTGAGCATAATGTTGATGCTTACAAGATGGCTTGCGAATTTGACTACCCTTCTGAGAACTTTTCAAAGGAAGTATTGTCATTGTACGTCTGATCAATTATGAATACCTCCCTAGTTAAGACGAAGTGTTGGAAAATGTAACTAGCTTCGGTCTTCATAATTGTATTTGGCTCATGACATGATGTTATTATTGTTCTTGTCAAAAGAAAGAAAAAGAAAATTATTTTTGTAAAAGAAAAATTATTTATTTAAAGAATGGGTTTCTTGCCCATGGTCATTGGTCCTAGGTCCAAGCACCCATTGAGGGCACTAAGGTTTATGTATTGAGTCAAATTCAATGTAATGATGTAAAGGACCCTATTGGGCATATGTATTATGAAAGGAAATATTATTTTGATGGAAACAAGTGTCTAAAATAACCACCAAGATTAGGGCGGCCAACCCCTTCATGTCGGCCTATAAGAGGACCTTCCAGTGCTTAAGAAACCTATAAAAGGAGGACTTTGACCTCACTTGGATACACGCACATTGGCATTCATTGATCTGCAGTTAAGAAGAATGCGAGAGTCCTAGAAGAGGCCTAGAAGACCTGTGAAGAAAGAAGGAAGGAAAATTCGTTGATTTTGGGAGTCCCTCTCTTGTTTAGCTCACATGTGCAAAGTTTTTGTGGTATCTAGGGTTTCCACAGGTCTGAGTTTTGCAGAAGAAGGTTGCAGACTTCAATTGAGGAGCAACACTACTTAATGATGGTTGGCCTGGTCTTGGTGAGTTGATCTTGGGTCTATGGTCTTGGAAGTCTTCTTTGAATTGATTCTATAAGAAGAGAGTTCTTTGGGTTTTCCCCTGTTGATGGGTTTTGCCCTGGCTTGGCACCTATCTCTAGTGTTCTCTTTATTGTCTGTGATCTTCTTGTTTGGCAATTATCTTAATGATATAAAGGAACATAATAATAATAAAGAAATAACGCAATATCACAAGAACTGGCCAAAGATTAAGAGAAATCAACTAAAGAAACCCTATCTATATTCTGCGGAAGAAGGTTGCAGACTTCAATTGAGGAGCAAAACTACTTAATGATGGTTGGCCTAATCTTGGTAAGTTGATCTTGGGTCTATGGTCTTGGAAGTCTTCTTTGAATTGATTCTATAAGAAGAGAGTTCTTTGGGTTTTCCACTGTTGATGGGTTTTGCCCTGGCTTGGCGCCTATCTCTAGTGTTCTCTTTATTGTCTATGATCTTCTTGTTTGGCACTTATCTTAATGATATAAAGGAACATAATAATAATAAAGAAATAATGCAATATCACAAGAACTGGCCAAAGATTAAGAGAAATCAACTAAAGAAACCCTATCTATATTCTACCCTAGATTTCTCAACACATGGAAGGAGAGCTTTGTATTGGTGCTTCAAGAGTTTGAATTGTAGAAAATTTTTAAGAATGCAATAGTTCCACCCATTGATCCAGTACAAATGGTTGATTTTAACAAAGGAATGTTAAGTCCAAGAGGCTCCTTCTACATACTATTAAATATTACCTTATTTCAATTTCCCCATGTTTTGGGAAAGACTTTTTCCTTTGAGATGTGGTCAGCCTTAATCAAACTTTTCCAAAGCACTAATGAGAACAAAAAGATTATGTTGCGGGGAAAAAATAAGGCAAACCATGATGTCCAAAACCGAAACCGTAACCTCATACCTCACCAAGATCACTCAAGTGAGAGATGAGTGGGCAGTTGTGGGAGAAACCATCTCTGAAGAGCAGTTGGTTAGATCAAACATGAGTGGTTTTACCAAGGGTTGGGATGCCTTCATTGATGGGATAGTGACATGTGAGCATCTTCCATATTGGGGAAGAATGTAATACGATTTCCATCAAGAGGAGATAAAGCAAGAGTGGTGGGCAGTGTGGTGGGGAGGATGAAGAGAATGTTGCTCTTATTGCAAAGGACAAAGGTAAGGTAAAGGGAAATGGGGATTCTACTTCTGTGAAGGACATGAGCAAAGTGAAATGCTTTGCATGTCACAAGACGGGTTATTATGCAAGTCAATGTCCATACAAAAAGAAGAAGAAAGAAGAACATGTAGCAGCATCAGTATCAACTAAGAATAATGATTTTACTAAAAAAAATTGAGAAAGAGTTTTCTCTTATTGCCTATATTTCAGATAGTAGTATTGTTGTGTATGAGGACAGTCAGTTATGGACAGCAGACAGTAGAGCATCTAGTCACATGACGAGGATGAGGTCAGTGTTCTGCAGTATTTCACAGATAAGCTCAGACTGCCATGAGAGTTGCGGAGCTAGAACCACCCATGCAATAAAAGGGGTTGGATGTCTTAGATTCTAGCTAGAGTCAAGAGGATTTCTGGAGGTGATAGGGATGTTATTTGTTCTAGGGTCGATGGTACACTTACTCTCAGTATCAGCCTTGGAAGATGATAGATATAGAGTTTTGTTCTGAGATGGACAAGTGCTTCTGTGTTCATAGGGTGCGACCTTGGATGCAGCAGTAGTGCTTGCCATCAAAAAGGCGCAAACATACAAGTTGTTGGGATAGCATGTAGATGGATTCGGGGGGATCTTGGATTCAAGATCAGTGCTAGTGATAAAGAGGAGGCAAGTGGCTAGGAAGAGTGAATCTTTCAATACTGTCAGAAGACTCAATTGGTATGATATGACATTGATAGATGCTCAGGAGTGTGATAGGACTCCTCGGAGGACAGTTGGTTCTGGCAAGTTCTTAGCTCAGGTTTCAGGTCAGGTAGCAGGACAAGCTTCAAAGTCAGAGGGAGCAGCTACAAGCACTGAGATGGGATTGGAAACAAATTCTAGTGGTGGTTGTGGCAGAAGTACCTCCCTCGCTAAGAGGAAGTGTTCGTTTTTGGTAGCTCGGAGGTACTTTTGCATCGGCGATGCCTATCATGTAAAAGTATTGGAGCACAATTCTCTCTCTAGGCACTTTACTTTATAAAGTGATTTTACAAAGTTGAAAAATGTACTTTTTATATTTAATGACTAAAAAGTGACTTTTTATAAAGTGAGTTTAACTTTATAAAGTTTGGGTCACTTAAGTGATTTAAGTGGGCCCAACGTGAAATTAAGTCATGGTCGTTGATCTTGAGATGGCTAGATTGAATCTCCAGCATTGAGATCTAGGGTTGGGGATTTATCATTTTAGTCATTAATGAGAAATAAAAAGAGAAAAGGGAGAGGAAGAGACACATTCTTTGAGGAGAAAGGAGAGAGAAGAGTTGAAGAGAAGCAAGAGCAGCCAGAGAGGGCACAAATCCCAAGGCATTTAGCAGTAAGATTGGGCATGCACTACAAGGAAGTTTCAGCCATTATTTGCAGGGTTGTACAACAGGGCCACCACAGCAATTGGCATGATTTTGTAGGGTTTTTCAACAGGTCTTTGGCATGAAAATCGATGGATGTACAACACATTTATTGTTGAGTTGTTTCGCATGATTTTCAAGGGACCATACAACAGGGTATCGTTGTACTATATAGCGCATTTTTTTAGGGTCGCACAACTGAGAAAAGTGTGGTTGTACAAAAGAAAAATCGAGGGTGGAAGTGGCTCAATTTTCGAGATAAGTACTAAGCATTAGTTGTTGGAAATTGTATTTGTTGTAAACTCAAAAAATTTCTATGAGCTCTTTAATAAAATCCCTCTTCTCTACTGGTTTTCCCTTCAAGGTTTTCCATAGCCTTTGACCAAAATCTTGTGTCTCAAATGTGTGGTGTTCACTGTTCATTTTCAACTATTAAAAATCAGATTTAATCATGTGTATTCTTGTTGATAAAAATCAGACTGAATGTGTTTAAACTTTAGTTTAAAATGCATTATTTGTGAATATTTTAATGGAGATAGAAATCATAGTACTGGCTAAGTGTTTGATGAAATTCCTACAAGAGAAAACTAGATTGTAGGTGAAATTCAACATAAGGTAGCAGAGTATTTGAAAAGAATAATATGCAAATTTCACATGTGGAAGAGAATGCATGTTGAATTAATGGGTTACTTGTTGTGAGTGGTTGTATATGTGCAAGCTAGGTTACAAGGTGACGTCTTGCCAACTTGCCAACGTATGGGTGTGGACTCTTAACCATGTCTTGACAAATCTTGACAAAGAAATGGAGCCTTTGACAACAAAATATAATAAAGGTACCTATGTTGCTCAAACAAGGATGTAAAGTCCATGTTTCCTTATTAAAACCAGGAGTTTGCTTAGTAGGGATGCAGAATACTTACTCCCCAAGCCAGCCACTTCCAAATTTCCTAGCCAAGTGAGCTAAAGAAAGTTTGTGCCCTTGGTGAATTAAGAAAAATAATTAATTACCAGTTGGAGGGGCAACTTGATATAGCTCTAATTGTTAAACACACACATGAAATGGACAGGTAAATAAGATAGAACGTTGAATATTTTCTTATTCACAAAGATATAAATTTATAATACATTCTTATGACCATTGGTTTCATATTCCAAGGTCTCTTGGACTCCAGTGGCTATTCACAATCCACCACACCAACCCTTAGCGGAATAGGTGTTCAACATTCCCCCTTAATCTGAAGGGTTATATACCAGTCCAAGAAGAGAGATATAATACAAAAATACAACAATGCATGACAGCAATAGGTTGAATGTGCTCTCCCAAATGAAGGTATAAGCTGGGAGAACTTGAGGCCTCAACCAACGGTGGTTTAAGGATTGTTGATTTTTGGTAGCATCGGAAGTGATACAAGTCTCCAACTTTGTGGAGAGGCTTAGGCACATGTATTCCAAAGAACACAGAAATCGTTTGTGGAAATTCAACTCGAAATATGTTTTATTAAAATAATTAATTATTTTAATGGAGACCCCAAGTCTAAACTTAGGGAAATTAAATAATTAAAAAGTATTAATAAAACAGAGTGTGAATCTTCTAGAGAACATGGAACAAGTCAAGTTATGATCTTAGTCGTTGATTAGAGATCTAATCTCGGTCAGTGATATCTCAACGAGAAGACTATAAAGGAAGGCTTGAGGGTCATTTGGAAGACAGACCAGTGTAGATACTAAATTGCCCAAGTAAAACAAATTTTCTCAATGGCTAAAATTCAACAAGAGAAAATCGATCCAAAGAGAGTTGGAAGTGGAGGAGAGACAGAGAGGGTTTAGCATCAATCCGGGGTACAAGAGCAAGTGATGCAGTGGCAGGAAGGGAACAATGCAAAGGTGACGCAGTTCTGCGCAGTCCCCACGCAGAGCCAGCGCAGTGGTGACGCAGGAGGCCCACGAGAGTCCTTCCGAGGTCATTTCTCATCAAAAAAATTTGTGAGAAATTTCTCCAGTGTCATCATAGAGAATTTTTCTATGTTACTATTGATTGTAAATTGCACAAGAACATTTTGCTGAAGAATAATAGGAACCCTCATCTGCTGCATCGGTTTTCCCGCATTGGGTTTTTCTGAGGACAGTTGTCCAAAATATCTGTGTCATTCTTGTGCTAGTATTTCCTTATTGTTTTGCTCAATAATTGTATGGTGAAGTCTGCATTTGAATTTTTTCGATATTTACTAAAGAAATTTTTGCAAATAACTTATTTCTAAATAATAAGTAGAAGAAATAACATCAGATAATGCAGTAGGATTTCAAGTTAGAATTTTTCCAAGGATGACCACTAACACTGAAATGCTCAGTGCAATTCCTGGAACTCTTCCAAATCTGCCAAGAAGTTGAAGTCCTCTGCTAGAGGAAGTGCTCCCTATTATTTTGAAAAGGGAGACCGTTGGGGTCTCAACCTGGAACGCTTAGTGCAGTTCCCGGAATAGTTCCAAATCTAGCAAGAAGTTGTTAGTCTTTTGCTGGAGGAAGTGTCGGTAATGCTTTGAAGAGTGAGACCATCAACTTGGAAAAGGGAGGTCTCAACCTGTGGAAAAAGGGAGAACCTCAACCTAAAAAGGGAGGTCTCAACCTGCGTTGGTTTAAAGAAGGCCACCAACACTAAAATGCTCAGTGCAATTCCTGGAACTCTTCCAAATCTGCCAAGAAGTTGAAGTCTTTTGCTAGAGGAAGTGCTCCCTATTATTTTGAAAAGAGAGACCATTGGGGTCTCAACCTAGAATGCTTAGTGCAGTTCTTGGAACAGTTCCAAATCTAGCAAGAAGTTGTTAGTCTTCTGCTAGAGGAAGTGTCAGTAATGCTTTGAAGAGGGAGACCATCAACTTGGAAAAGGGAGGCCTCAACCTGTGGAAAAAGGGAGAACCTCAACCTAAAAAGGGAGGTCTCAACCTGCGTTGGTTTAAAGAAGGCCACCAACCAAAGGCATGCTCAGGGCTTCTCTGTCTCTGGCTACAACTCTGAATCTGGGTATGGCTATCTCTGGTTGTAGGCTCAGGCAACAGGTTCAAGTTGTGGCTCAAGCTCACTTTGTGAAAATTTCTGAATATTTACTTATGCAGAAATCTATTGTTAGATCTGGTTATGCTCCTACTTAATTAAGTTATTCAGCTAAAAATTCAGATTAATATCGAAGCAAAACACATAACAAACTTTCACCAATTCAGATCTAGAAAAAGTACATGCACACATACACAAAGAGACAGTGATTTTCTGGACAATAGTCCCCGGAAAACCCAATGCGGGAAAACCGGTCTCTGGCTGCTGGAGGGTTTTATTATTTAGAGTATTTCAGAATACAACAAATCTGGGTTCCAGATCTGGAAAACCCGACAGAGAAAATATAGATCTGCAACTCACCAGTTGTTCTGAAGCCAAAATATTGACTAATCCACACCCTCAAACGGGATTTACGAAACTCAGCCAAATCTAGGCCCTAGAAACCCCACCGTTGCCGCTAAAGCCCCTGCGTCAGCCTCTGCGTCCCTCTGTGTTGGCCTGGAAAGGGCTGCGTAACCCCAGATTGGGTGACGCAGACCCTACGCTGCCCCTAAGGGTCTCTACGTAACCCCTGAGGGTCTCCAACTGCCTAACGTTGTCCTAGGAGTGACTGCACAACACCTGCATAGCTGAAGCTACCTTTGCGCTACGTAGCTGCTACCCTCTCTATTGTTGTTGCTCCTGCTTCTCTACGCTGCCTCTGAAAGTTGTTGTCTGCCTCTTGTTGATTCTATGCACTGGGATCAGACCCACCCCTTTGCCTAAACTCCCCTCTCTGCAGCTGAAACACTTTTGAGAATTCTTAGCAAACCACGCCCTAGAATCTCAGCTTAACTTCAGTGCTATGCCTCTGTGTGTCTTTACAAATGACCCCAAGCCTTTCCTTTATACTTTTATCGTTGGGAAACCAACAGCCATGATCAGATCTTGAATCAATGGCTAAGATTAAAAGAAAGCTTGATTTGTGTGACTCAAGACAATTTCATCACATGCTTAATTTAATTAACTTTAATTATTTAATTTTCCTAAGTTTAGACTTAGGAAATACATTAAAATAATTAATTAAGTAAATATCTCCTAAACCAAATGAAATTTCCCAAATCCCTTTCTGGGTCTTGTAGATCATGTGTATTCTAGTCCCTCCACAAATTTCGGGAGTTAGAGCACATCCGCTGCTACCCCCACTACACAAAATCTCAACACTCCCTCTTAGCACTAAGTGTGCTCTAGCAATACATCACACCATGTATTACAAGATTTTGGGTAGTGGTTTCTATGTTGTTGAGTGGCTTGGCCTCCTACCACTCAACTCTGCACTGTTGCTACCATTTTGTATTGTTGCCCATGACGTTGTCACCGCCACTGCCACATCTGTACTGCAGCTCCCTCTCAATCTGCTACATCCGTGCTGCCCATTGCACTGCCACTGCTAACTGTTGCACTACAACTTCAGTTGTTGAGAGAAACAACTGAATCTCCTACCCAATCTTTGACAGACAAGTCAATTGGGCTGCAACATTATCACTGAAGCTCAATCGGCAACTGATCTGTGTTGTCATCTTGAGGATGATGCACAGCTACAGCTCTGCACTGCGTAATCAGACTCCCTCTGCACTGTTGAAGTCACATCAGCCCCTTATGCTGAAATCTCTCACGCTGTTGTTGCACTGCGTTGTGCTCCTGAAGCCCCTACGTTGCTGCACTTTTGCTCTGCGTAAGCAGCTCTACTATGCGTTGTTGAAGTCACATCGACCCCTACGTTGTTGTTGCCTCTACGTTGGTGTTGCATCTGCACTGCGTTGCTCCTTCCAGCCTTCATATCTGCCTCTGCTTCATCTATAATCCATGCACCTACTGCTCCACTTGTCCCGCTATTGTCTTAAGGCTCCCGTAGCTCAGATGTGATACAAGAGATGAGCTGCTCAAGGATCTCGCCCCCATTTGTAGTTGCTCTACAAATCCATGTTGCCCCACTTTCGTGGTTCATGAGCGCTCATGGTTGCATCATCTTTTGACCCATCATCCGCCACAGCAGCCTTGGAAGTAGAAGCTTCCTTGTCCTTTTTCTTCTGAGGACAATTGTTGGTAAAATGACCTAGTTCACCACACTGGAAGCACTTGATCTTTGATAGATCCTTCTTCTTCTTTCCCTGTTGTCTCTTTGATGCCAAGGTTGCATCTTCTTCATCTTCCTTCTTCACCTTACTCGATCCCATGTTGTACTGCTTCTTGCTGATTCTGCGGAGCTCTTCTTGACGCATGATTGCCCACAAGTTGTCCCAGTCTGGGAGGTCCACTCTGCCCAAGATACTTTGGACAAAGGTTTCCCACTCATCTATGACCGCATTGAGAGCAGTCTTGACCATCACATCATCCTCCACCTTTGCACCCGTGGCAGTCAACTGGTCTCTGATCAACTGTAATCTGAAGAGAAAATGTTCCATGTCTTCCCCCTTGGTCATCCTGAATGACCGCATCTGAGTCTCCAGAAGCATCTTCCTCTAGACGGATTTACCCTCATATAGGGACGTTAAGGCCTTCCACATCTCATTTGTTGTTTTCTTCTCAGCTATATGTGGGACAATATGGTACTTAATTCCATCCATTATGACCCGCTTGGCATGTCCCGCAGCTTCATTATGCTTCCTCAGGAGATCTACATCGGTCAGCGTGGCCAGAACTTGTTCTGCATGGTCTCTTAGATGATATGCTTCTAGGACTTGTTAAAATTTGGGTACCAGAGGACAAGTGGTTTCCTAAGGCTTTGATATTTTGCCTAGAGAAAAGTGTCCACTTTATTTGTACTTCTTCTCCTAAAGTGACTTTATAAGTGGTAAAGTCAGTCTAATATTAAAGTGACTTTATAAGTGATAAAGTTACATTCTAATTTTAAAGTGACTTTATTAAAGTCAATGAAAAATTAGAAAGTGGAAAAGTGACTATGGAAATAAAAGGCTAGGTGGGTCTTTATTTAAGTGGGTGAGTTAAAAAATAGAAAGTGAGAATTAAATGCACATTTATTCTCATCCCTAGATCTAAATGAATCTCAGCCATTAGATCTTAGGGTTATCCTAAAGGTCATTTAGGGTAAAAGGAGAGAAGAAGAAGAAAAGATCAATTCATTATTTCATGAGCATTTGAGAGAGCAAGGAGAAAACTTCTGAGCAGGGAGGAAGTGAAGAAGAGCAGTAAGGAGGCATTCAGCAAATCCGTGCAGCAGAATTTATTGGCACGCATCCCAAGGCAGAATTTGTACCGCAGAGTTCAGGCACGTTTTCTAAGGAAGAAAGGCACAAAAATCGAGGAAGAGGGACAGTAGCTAAAGGCATAGTTTTCGAGGCAGATTATGGGCACGAAAACCAAGGCAGAGTTGGGCACGTTTTTCGAGGAGCACTATTGTACATTTCCGTACAGTTCATACAAGTTGTTCTGGGCACGATTCTCGAGGCAGGTCGTACAACACTTGATGTTGTTATTTTTGTTTTGCTGTTGGCACGTTCTCCGAGGCGTAATTCAAGCACGGAAATTGAGATAAGTTGTAATTTGTGGTTGCTGGAATTTTTACTGTGTATTTCAGTTTCTCTGTAAAAGCTTTTTAGAAATAAAGAAGAGCTCTCAAATTGGTTTTTCCCAAGAGTTGTAGGGGGTTTTTCCAGGGTCACATTGACCAAAAATCACTATGTCATTTTCTGTGTGTGGCTGTTATATTTTTACTTTGTTTTATTTCTGCATTTTCCAGTAGTGGTGAAATCTCCAAATTTTTGTTTTCAGAAATTATTGTCATTTCTAGATTTTAGTATTTGTATCATGCTTGGATTTAAAACTAAATGCACGGAGTGATAAGGGAAAACTAATAACCGGAGTGGGGACTGAAATTCTTCAGGACTATCAGGATTCTAGCCTTCCAAGCTGAAAAGTTTGATAGGCCATCCAATCTGTCCTAATCACGCAGTCCATGAGGAGCCTTCTGAAGTTCTGCAGCTCTGCTTCAGGCACTTCTGGATCTGACAGTTTCAGATTAGTGTCACCCTGGTTGGCCTCAGACAAACCCAGTGCTGCCTCTGCGCAGTAAATGCATGGGACTGCTGGGAGAAAGCGTAAGACTGTGTCACCCTGCCCTCTGCGTAACTCCGCTCTCTCTCAAACTGCGATGTCCCTTCATATCTGCCCTTCTGCTGCTGCTGCACTTCCTGCTGCTTTCTGTAGCAAGATCCTTCAGTCTTCTGTTGGTGACCCTCCTACATCTGCAATTGCTCTGATACCATGTGAAAATTTCAGAATGTTTACTTATGCAGAAATCTACGGTTAAATTTGGTTATGCTCCTCCTACTTAATTAAGTTATTAAATTGAAAATTCATATTAATATTGAAGCAAAACACATAACGGACTTTCACCAATTCAGATCTAGAAAAAGTACATGCACACATAGACAAAGGGACACAGTGATTTTCTGGACAATAGTCCCCAGAAAAACCCAATGCAGGAAAACCAGTCTCTAGCTGCTTTATGAATACAGCAAATCTGGGTTCCAGATCTGGAAAACTCGACAAAGAAAATATAGATCTGCAACTCACCGACTGTTCTGAAGCCAAAATATTGACTGACCCACACCCTCAAACAGGATTTATAGGACTCATCGGAATCTAGCCCCTAGAAACCCTAGCGCTGCTCCTGAAGCCCCTGTCAACCTCTGCGTCCCTTTGCGTTGGCCTGGAAAGGGATACGTAACCCCAGACTGGGTGACGCAGTCCCTACGCTGCCCCTGAGGGTCTCTACGTAACCCCTGAGGGTCTTCAACTGCCTAACGATGTCCTGGGAGTGACTACGCAGCACCTGCGTAGCTAAAGTTGCCTCTGCGCTGCACAGTTGTTGCTCTCTTTGTTGTTGTTGCTCTTGCTTCTCTACGCTGCCTCTGAAAGCTTCTCTCTGCCTCTCGCTGATACTAGGCACTGGGATCAGACCATCCCCTTTGACTAAACTCCCCTCTCTATAGCTGAAACACTTCTGAGAATTCTTAGCAAACCACGCCCTAGAATCTTAGCTTAGCTTCAGTGCTCTGCCTCTGTGTGCCTTTACAAATGACCCCAAGCCTTTCCTTTATACTTTTCTCGTTAGGAAACCAACAGTCGTGATCAGATCTTGAATCAATGGCTAAGATTAAAAGAAAGTTTGATCCGTGTGACTTAAGACAATTTCATCACATGTTTAATTTAATTTACTTTAATTATTTAATTTTCTTAAGTTTAGACTTTGGAAATACATTAAAATAATTAATTAATTAAATATCTCCTAAACCAGATGAAATTTCCCAAATCCCTTTCTGGGTCTTGTAGATCATATGTACTCTAGTCCCTCCACAAATTTTGGGAGCTAGAGCACATCTGATGCTACCCCCACTACACAAAATCTCAACACGCTTCATGTATCTTTGAAGCTTGTTGATGATCATCAATTCTCCCCTTGTGAGATACAAGGTGAGAAGATGAAGATATCTCAACTGCAAGACTTTTCAATACTCGATAACAAATCATGTTGTATGAGCGATATATCTTCTACGTTGTTGAAGCCCATTGCGAAGAAGCGATCCATCCAAGGTGAATCTTCGTTCTTGCAGGAGGCTTGTTTCTAAAGCATTTGTTTGGATGATGAGTGTGCTTATGACAATGTTCACACTGGTGAAGATCAAAACAGTGATCTTTCACATGGCCAGCTCTCTCACAATGTTGTCATTTGGCAATCTGTGGTTATGGAGGAGGAGCATAAACATGTAAAGATGAGTTGACTTCAAGGAACCCAGCACTCTGAAATTTGATGGGTTTGTAGTAGTCTGGAGTGTGAAAGGAGACCTCCTTGTCATATCCAAGACCAATTTTGTGCTTATTATGAACAACTTCTTCCCAAGGTCTGATGATGGTCTTGGGAAGTGCAACCTGAACTTCTGCATTGTTATGCAAGTCTGCTTCTACAATAGGCACTAGATCTAAATTAACCTCAACTTTAATGACTTAATCATTTTCAGTCTGTTGATGGGAGTCAACTACACACTCAAAAAGAAGATTGTTCTGAACAAAAACAAGTTCAGAATGACCACTCTTCTGCTTTAATTCATCTTCTTGTAGCTGAGATTCAAGCTGCAAAAAATCAATCTTTACCTTTGCCTGTTGTAGACAATTTTTTATATCAGCAAGAGTGCTTTTGTTGATTTCAGTGTGTCATGAGCAGTAGACAGTGTCAGAGTTTTTAGGAATTCTAATACTTCACCAATTCGAACCATTTTTCAAACAAATCAAGCAGATGAATATTATTGGCTATGCCCTCGAGTAACACACTGGCCTGCAAAAAATGAGCAGCCTAATCACCAATGTATGAATAACATTCCTTTTTTCTCCTGCAAAGAATTGTGAAGAGGACAGTACAACAGGGCTCTGCAAAGGTGTGCTCCACACAATCGTGCTAAGATGGGGAGCTTCTTAATCAAAGCAGTCCCATAGGTAATCTTGGCATGTTGACTAGTTGTTGCTACGGCCAAAGCCGAACACTGATCCAATGGTAAATCCAATGGAAGAAGAAGAGCAGATGCAATTTAATAGTGCCTATTGGGTTGTGAGCCACCGGACCAGCCTTTTCTCAAACCTTTAATCGTCAAAATTGCATTTGTTAAGGGAACTCAATTTGACCTTGTGGAAAATCTACAAAGAGAGAAATGGATATGTAAGTCCTGAATGTTTTGTGTCTAGTCTTCAAATAACTGTGCAGATGTTGGGCATGGAGATATTAAAAAGTCGCATTTTCAAAGTTCACGATTTTGACAATCAAAGAAATTGCACCGTAGTTTAGTCGTTCCAAGCCAACAACTGGCTCCAAATGTCAAACATGCGAATATCTACATGTACTCATGAGCTTCACTCAAGACTACCCTGCCTTGCCTACTCTGACTGCCTTAGTCAAGTGTGAACATTACAAACCCTTCACAACGCAGCAGGCAAAATGTTCATGATTACCACCATTAATATGTTATATCATTTTTAATACAGCATTAAAGCATAAGCACAGAATTACGTTTGGCAGTCACACTACTTTACAATTGTTGTTGGGTGGCTACAAGGCTGTCGTTATTGAGAATCTGGATAACTCTTCAGATGAAGCAATTATAGGAGTTGCTAAGCTCGCTGGTGAATATGGCTGCAATCTCACCTTCCATAAGATTGATATTTTGGATAAAGAAGCTATGTTGAAATTATTCTTATCAACAAAATTTGATGCTATCATTCATTTTGCTGAGTTGAAAGTTGTCGAAAAAAGTATAGCAAACCCACTACTTTACTTATACAAGCTGAGCTGCATTTACCGAGCCTGTAGTCTTCAAATTTGAGCGAGCAGAGAAGACGTTAACAATTGTAGCTGACACAAAATAATGGACAGCAGATAAGGAGCAGGCTTGACAGGTAGAGAATGCCTACAATTTTAATAGATGTTGTGTTGTAGGCTTCACTGGAATTCAGGTCAATCTTCAACTTTGGCTAAGCAGTCAACAGGTGCACAATTCCAGCAGAGAGTTCTAGTGGTGCATCTCAGAATCTGAGAAATAACGCTCAATTTTGCTATTTCGGCACAAAGGGCAGAGGTGCAGGACTGACATGCACATATAGGCCACAAAACTGATGGCTCAAACTTGAGCAGGGCAGGAATTCGCCTGCTCTGATACAATGTTAAACACACACATGAAATGGATAGGCAAATAAGATAGAACGTTGAATACTTTATTATTCACAAAGATATACATTTATTATACATTCTTATGACCGTTGGTTTCATATTCCAAGATCTCTTGGACTCCAGTGACTGTTCACATTACAGCACACCAACCCTTAGTGGATTAGGTGTCCAACACTAATTAAATGTAGAAATATGATTAAGTTTAAAATGTATAAGAAATATATAAGACAACACAGAAAACAATAATTTAAAAAGGGAAAATTGGGAAGGTTATCAGGTAGCTATGAATTAAGGTTTACTTTTCGAATTTTAAGAGAGGGGGAAAACACACAAGTTTTGGCATGAACAGAGGAGGTGTCATGATGGAGGACTATAAAATTCCAGGGATAACTGTGGAACAAGGAAAAGAAAGGTCAGGGGAAATGCTGCCGTATGTGAGAACAGGGGAAAATTTAACTAAACCTGGAAGTGACTGTCGTGTGGGGGTGTTTGTCAAGCAAGGTCGTGACTTGTGAGTCCATGCAGCTCAGGGATCTCAAGGGAAGAAGTTTTCCCCAAGAATGCTGTGAAGTAAAATGGTTGGTAGTTTGTGAGTTGTCTTTGACAAGCAACTAAAGGCGAATAAACCACATCTGGCAGTGGAAGGGTGTAAGCTTTTGCAGGTATAAAACTTCATTATGCTTTCTTGTTTAATTGCTTGGGTACTGAGTGGTCTGGTTAATGCTAATTTGGTTAAACCTTTGAACATTGGTATGATTCTGTTTATAGCAAGTTAGTACTAAATTCTAATAGTAGGTTGCAGACAAGTAGAGAATGAGTGTGACTGATTACAGGAGATGGGTGACATGAGTCTGGTACTCTCTATGGTTTTCAAAAGAGCTGGAATGCTAATTACTTGCTATTGATGTTTTCATTATTGAACAGGGACTTGATTAGTACAATTTTGGAGACAATCCAACTCACATTTTCTGTAGCCTAATATGTTAGCTAATCCTTGGGGATTATGAAAAATTGTGAATATTTTGTAAATAATAAAAATAGGAAAAATGTGAAGAGTTAGAATAGGTAGAGACATCTAACCTTGGAAGACAAAACCAAAGTTGTGAAATTTTGTATATATGAATGTTTTCAGTTTATGGAACACAATGAAGTTTGGAGTTATTTCTCTGTCCAATGTCCCACAATGGTATCATAGCAGGTCGTAACTCCAAGATTTGCTTCATTCTCTGCTGGAATGCCTCTCTGTCATATTCTCTGCAGTACTGTCTATGTCATTCTCTACAGGTCTATCCCTCTGTCATATTCTCTGCAGGTCCGACCTTTGAAATCCGTCATTACCTTTAAGATCCTATTTTCCTACTAATCACTCAGATCCTACTTTCTTACTTTCCTACTTTCCTACTAATCACTCAGTTGGTAACTCATTCATCCATGATTTCTCCCTCCTCACATCTATTTGAAGATTCCTAAATCTAGAATCCTATTGCAGCAACTGGAAAATATTCACCTAATTGTTAATCTTTACTTAACAATTTATTTACAGTTATCTACGGAAAACACTGACTACATCACACTGCAACCTACTTTAATATAAAAATGTTGCGGAAACAAAATATAACACAGGAAAGAAATAAACACACAATCGACACCGTTATTTTTGGACAATGTCCCTGGAAAAACGCAATGTGGGAAAACCGGAGCAGTAGCTATGCAGTGGTTTTTGAATACAATCTTTGGATGCCAAACTGGTTATCCGATACAGAGAATATAACTGGCAGAAATGAAGTGAGAATTAACCTCACACTATCATTGGCGATACAACACTGATCCAGCGTCTGAATGGCTAGCCCCAAGATGTCTCTATGCAGTCACTACACTGCCTCTGTGTCACAACTCGTAGGGACTGCGTCACTCCTCCAGCGGATCGATTTGCCAACTGGAAACTCAAATCTCCGACCCTCCGATCTCACACCCTGACTTCTGACACTAGATCTGGACTGCTCCTCAGCAAATCTGTGAATCTCCTCAGAGGCTCTGCGCTGCCCAACGTGGCACTGCCTAGCCTCTTCTGGATATCTCTCTGCCTCCTCTACAATGTATTCACCGGATCAGGAATACTTCCTCCGGCCAACTATCCCTGCCCCTCACTGCAATAAATCACTTCGATCTTCCTCCAACAACTGTTGTGCTGCTCTCTTGGGTGTTAGAAACCTAACATGGTATCAGAGTATGAACTTATTGAAGACCAAAAAGCAGTATATTTTTTTCCTCGGAAGTGAGTAACAATTACAGTGCAAAGTGCACATGTTCCACAAAAATACAGCCTTTTCCATGAAAATAAGTGTGCAGGTGTTTTCTCTAGCAGGCTTGCGCAAGGGTGTTTTTGAGCAGTTCAAGTTAGAGCATAGCATACCTGGGTCTGAGACTTGAGGACCGCCTTGATGGGGTCTCGAATTTCTGTTCTTAGAAGGAGAGGATTGGTATAGTTTTGGAGGAGCAGGGAGTTCGGGAATTTTTGGAAACTCCACCAGCCGCACCAACAAATCCTCAGAAACCAACCCAACATAATAAGCAGGACACAAAGGCCAGAAGAATAATCCTTGAAGGAGTCAAGGATCACATCGTACCTCATCTTTCTAAAAAGACAATAGCTCAGGCCATGTCGACAGCTATCTTAGGGTTGTACCAAGATACGAGTGAGGCCAGGAAGATGGTACTTCGAGATAAGCTCATAAATATCAAGATGACTAAGTCTAAGTTCGTGATTTCTTACCTAATCAAAATCATCCAAGTGAAGTATGAGTTTGTCAGGTTTGGAGAGACAGTCTCAGAGAGATACCATGTCAGTATTGCACTATTGGGCTTTCCCAAGTCATGGGAAAACTTCATTGATGCAGTAAGTGGTAGAGAAAAGCTTCTAGATTAGGAGCGGCTATGGAGTGATTGCGTGCAAGAGGAGATCTAGAAGAAAGCAAAATATGGGTCTTGTATGAAGACTGAGGAAGAGGAGAACTTTGCCCTAGATGGCAAAGGGGGCAAGGCCAAGGGCAAGAAAAATCCAAGAGGGATCGAGTTCAGTTCTGGAGGCAAGAAGAAGAAATATCCCAGCAAAGTGAAGTGCTTCTATTGTCATCAGTGTGGGCACTATTCCACCAAGTGTCCAAACAGCAAGAAAGATTCCAAGAAGGATCACATGATGGCATCAACAGCGGTGGAAGAGTTCACTTCTTAGTTTGAGAAGGAGTTTCCATTCATAGCTTGCATAGCAAGCTCAATGGCCAATGGCGTATGGTATATTGATAGTGGAGCATTCTTTCATATGACCGATAACGAGAGTTATTTCATCCAATTGACAGATAAGGATATAGTATTTCATATAGAGATAGAAGATGATGGCAAGTACCTAGTGCAAGGCATGGGTACAGTAAAGTTTGAGAGGGAGTATGGGAATCCTCTCTACCATAGAGATGTCATGTTATATTTGGGCAACTAGGTCCAAACTCTGGGTTGTGCTTCTCAGATGATAATCCCAATATTTTTATTGGATTCCTCTTTCGGAGAGGTGTAAGATTGATCTAAAGATCATCTCGATCGGATGAGCAGAACATGTATTTTGAATTTATTCCACTTATGTGCTAGGTCGGCCTGGAATATAATATAGACTTAAATGTCTTAAAGGACGTGTCACACACCCCCAAAGATGCCTATATAATGGAGAGACTTGGAGTTCATTATACACACAATGTGTGGAGGATTTTCTTCTCTCTTGATGGCGATGGAGCTGCGTTCTTGGTGCTGCGTATTTGTGGAGTATTCTTTGTCTTGGGGTTGTGTGTGACACATTTGGCTGAATGACCTATTGGAGACTTTGCTAGTAGAAGCATCTTGTTGATCGCTGTAACGCCGCCATTCATTATCTCTGTTTTGGCTTGTCTTCCATCGATCTATTGGTACGTACTATCTGCTTTAGTATTTTGTGCCCTAATCTGAAATGGCATAAAACATGTTCTCAAATTAACATGGTATCAGAGTCGTGGTGAAGACAAAGCCAAACTTGTGTTGAAAAGCAATCTTCGATCTATTAATCCATTGTGCAACATACATAGCCAAAAAGGAGCTCGTTGGAGGCTAGAAGAATTTCGTCAAGGCAACTAGGGCAATTCTGTTAAGGGTCGCAGAAGGAAGCCTACTACAGCAAGGAAGAAAAGGATGCATGGAGCCTTTTAGGAACTGTTTGTAGGGTTGTTTACTTCAACAAGGAGGCCGAGCATCTTCAGGAGTCTACGCAGGTCTGTTTGGGCAACAACAAGGTGAAGAGAAGCCTGTTTTGATGGGGCTGTTAGGTGACAGTCAGATCTGTGGTAGGTCGTAGGCCTAACCACCTTAAAACATGGCAATGAGGGAGTTTGTGGGGTTGTAAGATGCCCATAATAACAACCCGCAATAAGAGAATCTCTCCTTGCCTAGGCCGCAACAATTTAAGGGTTGTTTGATGGGTAAATAGCCCTCATAAGAGGCTGTTGCAGGTCTGTTTGTATACCTGTAGGGTGTCGCCATCATTTAAGAGGGCAACTTTGTGTATAAACTTCCCTAAAGGAGCAGCGTGGAGGGGCAGCCTCCCATTGAAGGTTAGCCACAGCCCAAATTAAGGATATTGATGAGGGCAGCGAATCTGGAGATATCTAAATTTGGTTATTGAGTACGCTGATAGAATGACCGTGTATGCTACTGTAGAAGGGAGCCACTAGCACAACAGGAAGGACAGTCCATGTTTTGACAACCATGCAGGAGGGACGAGGTATGTATGACTATGTTTGAAGTGGTCATCTTCATTTTTCTATGAATTGAACGAATACCTACTATCTCTGTGGATTGGACGCCTTCCTATAGCATCTTGGATGACGGCATCTATAACCTTTGTTGATACTCAAGTATGTCTAATCTTTCTATTGTAAAGAAGATATTATTCCTAATATACAGATCAAATCTCTGTAATGAAACATGCATAGACTCTATGGTGACCTCAACCTCTGTGATACAAAAGGTCCATCAACCTCTGTGATACGAAAGGTCCATTAACTCTGAGATGCAAAGGCATAGAAGAACAAGAAGCAACTTCCTGCACTCTACACTCTTTGAAAACATGTGTGTGTTGAATCTAGAGTCACTATAGTGAAGTTAATCGTGAAACATAAAAGCATGTCATAAAATCACTGTGACAACTCCAGAAAAGTTGTAGACCCTTGAGTCAGCCAGGAGAAGAAGATGTGTTTAGTTTCTTTGTCTCAGATTTTGAATGGCCAGATTTGTAGGTCTACTGGTGGATGCTCTGGGTAGTGTTCTTTTTATGGTAATCTCTGTTACTGCGGATTGGATTTCTGTATAAGTAAGGATGGTCGAAGACCTCTTCTGCTGGTGAAAACAAGGCAAAGTAAAGGCTGAGTCTCCTCAAGGAACAATGTTGTAGATTGCGGGTGGTTATCACATTTTTTTTTTGTGACTATGTGATCACTAGTTCTGAATTGGCCACACGCCTGAGGTAGCCACAGGTCCAAACTAAAGTTGGACATGATGCCCTAATTGAGGGTCTCTTATGTGTAAGGGAAGCTATAAAAGTTCAATCCCTAAGTGGCCCAGATCTGTGCATAAACAAAGAAACACATGTAACATTTATTGATGACTTGAGGAGCAGTGAAGTGACTCATATGACAGTATTATGATACTGACACAGTTGAACAGTGACAGTGGTTGTGAACCAGCATATACTTGAACTTAACCTATTGGCAGTGACCTTAGAAAGTGTCTTGGCCAGATTTATCTTGTTGGATGTTGGGGCAGAAACATTGATGAGCAGAAGTACCCTTATGACTGTGCTAAAACTGCGTAAAAGTAAGGTGTCATATAAGGTATGGACTGGCATGATGAAGGGTCGATTTAGTGTTTGGAACAATTGTATTATTGGTTCCTAGATCTGTGCAATTTAAGAAACAAATTTCAGATTTGAAATCTAAAGATCTGGAGCCCTAGATCAGTCAACCATTAACTGTAGTTGGACAGATCTGGAAGATAAGAAGCAGTGCAGAATGCAATGCCAGATGTAGTAGATGAAGCCCTCAAGTGCTTGAAATCTTGAAATCTTGAAATCAGAATATGTATGACCATGAAGCCTGAAATCTTCAGTACTGTTAATGATGAAGAAAACAGTGATGACAGTTTAGAAGGTATCTTTGTAACCGCAAATTTGAGGAGCTAAATCTGTGATTCTACACATAGATAGACACCCATGTTTACGAGATTCATAATAGCAGTAAGTTTGTGACAGTATCAGTCTTACATTATAGAGTAATGATAAACTTAAACTGTGAACTAAGAAGTTTTTGCAGCCTTCAATCATGTTGTTGGATTCTTGAACCTTGATCAGCAAAGCTTGTGAAGTTTTGAACAAATATTGTATATGATATATGCATGATAGCTATATGACAGTATATGGCTATGAGTCTTGGATGGCTTTGACTGTGGGAGAATAACACCCTGTTGTGGAGGTAAATCCCCTCTGCGGACTGAGGCGATCCCTACTAGCCCAGACCGGGTCTAGCAACAATCAATCACGCTATAGTGCAGGTTCCTAATTGCAAATAAACCAACTAGCGACGAAGGTTTACCTGGAATCCAACGCAGTCGTTGTAGAAGAGGTGGCGCTCCCGTTCCTCAGCCCTGGCAGATCACGATCCCCACGATCTCCATGATGGGACACCTGCACATGCGAGAAACAAAACAAACGCAAGCGTAAAATCCAGTAAATGCAACTATATGTCAGTCAGAAAGGACATAACTCATCATCGTAAATAACAACAAGAGTGGAACCATAACCAATACTCGTTCATTAATAATCAATCAAAGGAAAATTACAACCATAGTTATGACGTTGAATTCTCCTTCGGAGGGTCGCCAGCAGAACACGTCTCGAAAAGCCTGTCAAGGATGGGACAAACCTCTCTCTTCAGCTCTTGACAATAGTCTCCTTGCTTGAAATTGGCCTTAAGGGAATTATGGAGGCTCTTGCAACATAAGGCTCTTGGAAATTTGGGAACTTGAAGACTAACTTGCTATGGAGATGGGCAAGCTTTTATAGATGGAGGAAGAGGAGTTGGGATCCCTATAATCATGGGATTGGCCCTATCATCAAGGAAGCTTCCATGAGAGGTGGCAAACCACTTCCTCTCTATGGAAATCCGTAGCCAAACCTCCCAATTCAAGATAGATATCAGTTCCTAGATCAGTTAGGACGAAACTTCCGCCATTTATTTTTTAAAAACATTCCTTAAATTGGCTGGCGCAAGTGCGACTCTAGGACAGAGCGCCAACTGGCGCGGCCTCTTTGAAGTATTTTCCCCATTGGCGCGGGTACTGAACTGCCTGCTCGCGCCAATGCTAAAAGGGCCATTTTTAGGGTTTTTCACAAGGAGATGTCTTCAGGGCAATGAAAGCTCTTGTTCAGAGGGATGTCATGAAAGTGGTTTCAAGCCATGTCACTGCTCACAGGTCACAAAATGAGCCCTCCAATGTGCGGGATGGGGATTGCAGGGACGGTGACAAATTACTGTGTAACAGATGCCCCCTAAAGCATGAGGCCCGAGAGAGAGAGAGGGGTGAAATGCTTTACGAGAACGTGTCCAACTGAAAACACTGCCATTGGAAAACCTGCGTAGAGAAGTACGACTGATATCTCAAAATACATGATATATATGTGGTATGGGCGCAGCCATCCATAACAGAGTATATAATAATCCAGATCCAAGGCATGGACGCAGCCATCCAGTGAGGATCGATAAATAGACTCAGGTATGGTCGCAGCCATCCAGTAAGTGAGTCATGTAACTAATCATAATAATCCACAAAATCGCAGCCTGGATTCCAACAGACAAAATCCAGGGTCTTGCACTCCGTCTCGACCCGAACAAAGTACAAGTTCAAGCATGCGAATATGTGAGCTGAAGTCGAACATGCAAGAACATCGTCTGATTACCAGCCAATGATGAACGCTGTTAACAGACGCGAGAGGTACCACCAATAATGACAATGGTCCTCAAGGTACTACAGGTACAATCTACGGCATGCGAATCAGTGCGCTAGCGTCGAACACCCGTAGAATCATTCGATCGGAGGCCAATGATGAAAACCTCACGTCGAACGCGAAGAACTTGCCATTGAGGCATGCAGGCTCCAAGGTACCAGAAGGGAGTCTCTAGATCAGCTTCCTGGATAATGAGCTGAAGTCGACAGGAAGTGACCTTGATCGAAGGTGGGCCATAGCATTTCCCACATCATCGACACAAGACAGAGGAACATAATGTCTTTGTGAATCAAGATCAGATGAGAATCAGAGGAAGGTTGAAATTTGCAGAGGTCAACTTCTCTTGAACATATTGGCGGCACGACAGTGGACTTGGCAGTATTTGACATCAAAAGATCAGAGGTCATAGTGACGAGGCAAAGAGCAGATGAGAGGTCAAAAGGGATTACCCAAACCCACGGAGGCAAGTGAAAAACGAGATGAGATGTCCCCAACCCGACACGAATGCAGACAAGTGCCATGTTCAAGAGCGACATACTACCGACACGACAATGATTCTGGTTCCATTTTTCCCCACCATCCTGGCGAGTACCTCTTTATTTTTACACAAGCTTGAAGAGGATACCATATGCTTGTCATATAAGTTCATCCTTCGGACGAACCCATCGTAGTACATTTAATGAGCCCTAGGAAGGAGAAATTCGAATATCGTCATTACGACTGAATCCGATGTCATGAGCATTTAACGAGTCTGACAAAGGGAGAACTCGGCGTCTTTTCATGTTTAGAGAGTTTGAAAAGACAGCGGAAAAGTAAACTCCACAGGTCCCTTTTCGTAAATAGTTCCTCAGATCCGAAAAGGTAGAAAACTATGTCTGAGAAAACCTCCTAGTATTCTCAGAGTATTCCTTTTTCGTAAATAATCTATCCCAGCCTGAAAAAGGGGTAAACGTATACTGGGTAGATGTTGTTTCGTGTCCACTTTAACGAGATCGAAACAACAAGGGCCTCGGCAATCTTTTCATGTTCAGAGAGTCAGAAAAGAGCTGAAAGATGACTCCTCCTGGAGGAACGAGTGGTATAAAGGATAGCTACTGATTCCGGTAATGGTGGAACTGCTCAAAACAAGTAAAAGTTAAGAGGCTGGCTAACAAGACCACTCATCGCAGCGGTTCCTCAGGAACGGGTAAAACAACCAAGTGAAGGCATATGATCGACCAAGCAGATAGTAACGATGGAGTGAGAAAACCAAGGCTCATCTGGCAAAAACAAGCTGATAAAATGGCAATCACAAGGGATAAAATGGTAATGGTTTCATTTTTACACAAGCTTGAAATCATAAAACTCTGCTTGAAGTTGGTTTCATTTTTACCCAAGCTTGAAAGGGAAATAAACTATGCTTGAAAAATTTAAGCATGCCCCCAGCATGGTGACTCAATTCGAGGTACATGCCCCCCAAGCTTCAATCCATATGAAAGGCAGATGGAGTGAAGGTTCAAGTTACGATATCAAGAGAAAGACTCGACTGTGATTCTACGAGATCTAATCAAAGACTCGAATTGAACAGGAACGTGTTTCATTGTTTTAACGAGGTTGACACATTAAAAGAACTATCGTCGGACACCCTTGTTTCATTTTTTAAGGAGCTTGACACAAGACAAGGAACTGTGCTCCGACAACCTTGTTTCATTTTTTAAGGAGCTTGACACAAGAAAACGAACTATGCTCCAACCAGCTTGTTTCATTTTTTAAGGAGCTTGACACAAGAAAACGAACTGTGCTCCGACAACCTTGTTTCATTTTTTAAGGAGTTTGACACAGGAAAAGAACCATGCTCCGACGACCTTGTTTCATTTTTAAGGAGCTTGACACAAGACAACGAACTCTGCTCCGACGAGCTTGTTTCATTTTTTAAGGAGCTTGACACAAGAAAACGAACTATGCTCTGACGACCTTGTTTCATTTTTTAAGGAGCTTGACACAAGACAAGGAACTCTGCTCCGATCGACCTCATCATAATGAACAAGAAGTCATCGCTTCCAAGAGTTCCACTCCTGATGGAAGGAAAACATCCTGGAAGTCAGGACCCAATGCCCCCAGCACCTGATGCACGACGACATCATCACTGAGTACAGGCACGGGGTAGGTAGCCACATAGTTGACCTGCAGCGGTGGGGCGTATACAATGGGTGGATAAAAACCAGGAAGGGATGATGGCGGGCCAGCTGCCATATCAGGACCAAAGAACGAAAGCTGATCAATGGTCACGATCCGTCCTTCATGCGAAAAACAGACCACACGAAAAAGGGAGGAGACAAGCGCTCCCATGGCATAGGTGTAATCGCGCCCCAAAAGCAGATTGAAATCCAAGGGGCCTGGAACAACCATCACGTCCATATGGACGGTTTTACCTCCCAAAGTAACAGGTAACCTTGGAAGGATCCCTAAGGGTTGACTCGTTCTTCTGTTAAATGCCAACAGATTCTGCGTAACAGGTGCAAGCGGCGGTGAACCAAAAGCTTGCCAAGTAGTTGAGGATAGAATACTAACAGACGCGCCTTCATCTATAATGGTGTTGGGTACCACCAGACCAAAAGCCTGTACCGTGATCTTGAAAGGCAGATAAGACGGGAGGCGGTATCCTGCAAATCGATTCCAATCAAAGGAAGCGACCAGACTACTCGGAGGGGCTACCATCAAACTGGTAAGGTCTTCCCCTGATGTTATGGAAGAAGGGGCATCCTCCACGACCTCCATCTCGAAAGTGGGAGAGGTATCCTTCGGGACCTCCATCACGGGAGGTGAAGGAGCTTCTTCTTGAGGTACGGGGACAGGAGAATCTTTCTCTAAGTCCGAGGAATCTGAAGAAACAAGAAGAAGCTGAGGAGGATGAGATCCACTCTCGACGGAAAAGACCTGGTGCACCGTAGACGGGGCCAGCTCAACCGATCCCACGACCAAAGGTTGGTAACGGATGGATTCCTGAATTTGAATTTCCGGGGGAGCGGGATTGACCAAGGATGACTCTTGACCAATCGTAAGATCAACTGATGGAGGGCTCAAAGAAAGCCGTTTATAACCAGCCGGGAGGCATGGTGTAGAAACAGTTGAGTTGTCCAAAACTCTTTTGGCTTCATCCATATATGGACAAAGGTGAATGGCATGGTGCCCTTCACACAACTTGCAAGGATTGGTAATCTTACCCTGCTTCTTAGGAGCCTTACCAACACCAGTTGAAGATGTGCCCCCAACTTGACTCCCGGAAGCCAAAGGCAACGGCGGACGACCGCTGGACCATTCTTCAAGCACCTTGGGAATGCCAGGGCAGTCTCGAAGAAGATGGTCTCCCGTGCACAACATGCAAGGGAACTTGACTTTCTGCGGAGGGTTGGGAGGTTTATCGACGGAAGGCTTCTTAGGCGCAATAGCCGCAGAGCTAGCCTCTCCTTTATCGGACTTCTTCTTCTTTGTCTTCTTCTTCTTCTTCTTAGCCACCTGGTTACTAGAATCCAGACTTTCACCAGGCGAAGTAGAAGAGGAGGACGCAGAAACAGGCGAAGAAGGGGAGGTCCACCTTAGAATCAACATGATGTAGTTCAGGCGGAGGAACTGATTGAACAGTAGTCGGGACATTCGGGACCACAGAGGTTGAGAAAAACCAAACAGACAACCCAACAGTTAACCCAGGAAGGGACAATGTTGCCATATAAGGAGCACCAACATTCCCAAAAGGAGGAAAATGACCAGGATTCCCATCGAAGGGGATTCCTTGGTTGGTGAACTCTGGAAAAGTTGCCATCAACAACTCAAAACCGCACACGGGCTAAAAACCAAGGCACACAATCAAACGGCCAACAAGCAAATTCTAACAGGGCGTGTGATCGCAAGTGATTTATTTTACCACATTGAAACTTAGAAACTTCACCGTTTCATGTTTTAAGAGTCGAGAAACAGATGAAAGGTGACTCTATCTCTTTCAGTTTTGAAGCAAGCGTGAAAGGACAAGCGCTTGGTGATCTTTTCAAATTTAAGGAGTCAGATAAGATCAAAATGACTGCTCAAGAATTCTAGGCAAAGGGTGTACCAAATAACCGTGAACTGCAATATACACCTTGGTTTCAAAATGAAAGAGAAATCAACCAAGGACTTAACGTACATGCAGGCAATCTCCTCGAATGTTGTGTCCGGTGTATCATGGGTATAGGGCGGCAGAGTCAGCTTCCTATGGATAAAGGATAGAAACCTAGTGGGGTCTCCCTTTACATACACGACGGTATAGGGAGCACAAGTCCATACTAATGCTGTCTAAAGCCAAGAGGCGAACGAAAAATACTAGGTTTAAAGACGCCGGAACACGTGTCTAGCCTAGACCACTGAAAATTTTTCGTTAGGTTTCAATGCTTCCTTAGGTATATTGAATAAATTTTAAAGTTGATCTTCAATTATGTTTCGGTTTCAAGGCCCTATGGTATGTCATATGACAATCTCTTGTTATGCAGCTATATGAGAAAAGAAAACTTTTCAATTTGATGAATGCTATCTTAGTTAAGGGAAGAGCTTCAAACAATGATGCGACATAAAACAACACTGCAAACGAAATCTTTTCCAAACTAGATGACTTTCACTATCCAAAAGTAATTTCAAACATTCAACGATGCAAACAATGCAATGTGATCTATGCAAAATCCTCTTTTTTGAAGACTATGCAATTGTAATCTATGCACAATTTCCTTTTTCCTTTTCAAATAATAAGAATGCACTCAATGCATTTTTCGATGAAATGAGAATCTACTTAATGCATGCTTTCAATGAAAGAGAATGCACTCAAAGCGATTTTTAGTTTTCAATCACTAAACAATGTGATCTAAGTCCAATGATAAATCTCAAAAATACTTTTTGATGCAATGTGATCTAATGCATTTAAACGAAAAGCAAACTATGAGACGAAAACTAAAAGAATGCAAATCTCCTTAATGAAGGATGAATGCAAAAGAGATGTAAACAAACATTAAAAATGCAATCGTTGTTTCAAACACTTTGTCACGAAAGCCTTCAAAAGGCGACAAGACATATAAGGTCAAACACAAAGAGGACTTCCAAAGCAAAAGATCAAAACAAGGCATTCATTCCCTTTTACATCAAACAATCATGGAAAGAAGACATTTCAAACAATGAGCAATGTAATCTATGCTCATACAGTGAAAAGACCGGAAGGGAAAGACACACTGGTGAAGGATTTAGGGAAAAAATCTCAATTTTCATACACCCTGAAATTGGCTCGACTTGTACATTGACAACTAGCGCCAACTGGTGCGACTTTCACATTGAAAACTAGCACCAATGGCCAATTGGCGCGGGTTGCTAACTGACAACAAGCGCCAACGCCTGAAAATGAAAAAACAAAGAATTTCTCCCAACCAAGACCAGACTCACCACTTCAAGCAGAATCTCCACGACTCAAATGAACCATGTGATCTAGGCTCAAAGCAGGACACACACAGATCAAGCTCAGAAAGCTCAAAATAGAGTAAACCCTAGTACCTCACAGGATTGGTGTGACTGTGAGGTTGAAACTAGCGCCAGAAAGGAATTGGTGCGGGCAATACACAAGCAACCTGCGCCAATGGGCGCGACTGTCAAGCTAAAAAGCGCGCTAGTCGAGTTTCCCAGTCAAAAATAAAAAAGAGAAATCCAACAAGCAGACTAGTGATGATCAAGCTATCAAAAAACCAAATTCACATAAAGAACCAGCCCAAAAGAGTTGATCAAGCAAGGAGGATCAAGAATCGACCAAAAAGACAAGACAATGCTCCAAGTGTTCAGTTTACAAACTAAACCGGAGATTGACTGAAGCAGCTTTGATCTACTTCATAATTGCAGAGCAAAAGCATTTCGAAGGCTATCTGGCCAACTTCAGGCTCTGTCTGTAGCTTATAAAATGAACGACAACAAGCCAACGAATCCCCAATGGAGTCGCCAATTTGTTGTGGAGGTAAATCCCCTCTGCGGACAGAGGCGATCCCTACTAGCCCAGACCGGGTCTAGCAAAAATCAATCACGCTATAGTGCAGGTTCCTAATTTCAAATAAACCAAATAGCGATGAAGGCTTACCTGGAATCCCACGCAGTCGTTGTAGAAGAGGTGGCGCTCCCGTTCCTCAGCCCTGGCAGATCACGATCCCCACGATCTCCGTGATGGGACACCTGCACATGCGAGAAACAAAACAAACGCAAGCGTAAAATCCAGTAGATGCAACTATATGTCAGTCAGAAAGGACATAACTCATCATCGTAAATAACAACAAGAGTGGAACCATAACCAATAGTCGTTCATTAATAATCAATCAAAGGAAAATTACAACCATAGTTCTGACGCTGAATTCTCCTTCGGAGGGTCGCCAGCAGAACACGTCTCGAAAATCCTGTCAAGGATGGGACAAACCTCTCTCTTCAGCTCTTGACGATAGTCTCCTTGCTTGAAATTGGCCTTAAGGGAATTATGGAGGCTCTTGTAGCATAAGGCTCTTGGGAATTTGGGAACTTGAAGACTAGCTTGCAATGGAGATGGGCAAGCTTTTATAGATGGAGGAAAAGGAGTTAGGATCCCTATAATCATGGGATTGGCCCTATCATCAAGGAAGCTTCCATGAGAGGTGGCAAACCACTTCCTCTCTATGGAAATCCGCAGCCAAACCTCCCAACTCAAGATAGATATCAATTCCTAGATCAGTTAGGACGAAACTTCCGCCATTTATTTTTTAAAAACATTCCTTAAATTGGCTGGCGCGAGTGCGACTCTGGGGCAGAGCGCCAACTGGCGCGACCTCTTTGAAGTATTTTCCCCATTGGCGCGGGTACTGAACTGCCTGCTCGCGCCAATGCTAAAAGGGCCATTTTTAGGGTTTTTCACAAGGAGATGTCTTCAGGGTAATGAAAGCTCTTGTTCAGAGGGATGTCATGAAAGTGGTTTCAAGCCATGTCACTGCTCACGGGTCACAAAATGAGCCCTCCAATGTGCGGGACGGGGATTGCAGGGACGGTGACAAATTACTGTGTAACACACCCCTTTCCAAGTTGGTGTCTGGGATGCCCTCATTTAAAATAGATGTTTTCTCTCACAAGAGAAGTTGGCATTAAGAGGGAGAATACAACTGTATATGTTCCTGAGCTAATATCATTGCTGAAAGAAAGAAGACCCTCATGGCTCAAGGGTATATGGCTTCAAGGGGGAAATTTAGGTAGAAAAACAAGAAGCCATATAAATACTAGAGGTATCTAGCTGCCATGAGTACAATAAGAGCCTGGATCTTTTGAAGAAATTGTAAAGCATCAAATTCTGCAAGGATGCGAGGGTGATGTCTGGGATATGGTTCCTAGACCACAGATCAAAGTTGTTGTCAACTCGATATAAGATCAAGCATGGAACTAATGGGAAAATGTGTTGCCTGAGACTTCTCTAGGAAGGCACTGATTATTATTGCACCTATAATCTGTTATTACCCTTGTTGCTACGCAAGGACAGAATCTTCATCAGATGGATGTGAAGACTGCATTTCTGCATGGTGCGATAAAGGAAGAGGTGTATGTAGAGCAACCTCTGGGGTTCGAAGTCCAGGATTGGGACACCCATGTCTGCAGGTTGAAGAAAGCCCTCTATGGGCTGAAGCAAGCACCCAGAGCTTGGTAAGAGAGGGTAGATAGCTACCTGATGAAGTTGGGCTTCACTCGCAGTAATGCTAATCCGAACCTTTACTTCAAGGTTGATAGAGAGAAGCGTCTCATTCTAGTGTTGTATGTGGTCGACCTCTTCCTGACAGGTGTTGACCCTCTCATTTATCAGTGCAAGAGGGAGCTCGCTGTTGAATTCGAGATGAAGGACCTAGGATTGATGCACCACTTCCTAGGCTTGGAGGTCTAGTAAAGACCTAGCGAGATTTTCCTTTCTCAAGGAAAATACATTGTGAAGCTTCTGGAAAGATTCAGCATAGTGGACTGTAAGTCGTGCCGACGTCGATGGAGCTCAACTCTAAGAAGTTGAGTGGCAGCGCTGCTGGGCCCGTGTTAGCTAATCCTACTAAGTATCATCAACTTGTAGGGGCCCTGATGTTCTTAGTGAACACCCGTCCGAACGTATGTTGTGCAGTGAACACTTTGAGTCAACACATGGTTGATCATGACATTCACTGGGTTGGTGCCAAGAAACTCTTGAGATATCTCTAGGGCACGATAAACCATGGGCTGAGATACACTGCCAGGAGCATGACACTCCTTGGATATACTGATGCCGATTGGGCTGGCAGTGTGGTGGATCGCAAGAGCACATCTACATGTTGCTTCACACATAGATCTACTTTGGGCAAGAAACGAAAGTCGGTAGCCTTGAGCACCGCTGAGGCCGAATACATTGTAGCATGTATGGCCCGATGTGAAGTCACTTAGTTGCGAAAGCTCTTCAGTGAGCTGTTTGAGCATGTGCTAGATGCCACCGTTATCCTTTGTGATAACCAGAGGGGGATTTGTTTGTCATAGAATCCCGTGTTCCACGATTGATCCAAGCATGTTGATGGCTGGTACCACTATATCCGGGATATGGTACAGCAAGGCGGCGTAAGGCTCGATCATATAGGAATTGATGAGCAGGTCACGGATATTCTCGCAATGCCCTTTGGGAAGGTCATGTTCCTAACCTTCCGTGAGAATCATGGAATCATGGAACGACCCTATTCTGAGGGTCCTGCTGGACGATGTGCTCAGGGAGCTCTAGGTGGCCTTGGGGATAGTTCCTCGAAGCTATAAACAACCACAGGGCTAGGCTTGCTGAACCTTGGTGGTGTGCTTCTACCCCACCGTTGTGATGATTGAGTTGGTTTACCTCTCATTATCTATGCCTCGTATGCATCCTACCCATTTGAGTTCCGAACTCATGGGAAGTACCTCTCATTTGGCCAATGAGGTGGAAAAAGCTAGAGACTAGTAGCAAAGACTGATGGACGCATCAGAGATTGCCATACTCTCTAGGATGGCACAGTCAAACCACTTGATCTGGGATCAAGTCTAGAGAGGTTTCGAACCTCCAACTGACTTCAGGTCAGTGAAACTAACTTCGGGTTAGTATATGACTCTCTTGAGTCCAAGTGAGGTTTCTGACCTCCTACTGACTTCGGGTGAGATAAACCAACTTCGGGTTGGTATGAGACTCTTTGTGAGTCCTATAGAGGTTTTGGACCTCTGGGTTGAATCTGTCAGCCGGGAATGATGTCTTTGTGACTGACCCACCTCTGTTTTGAAATAAAGAGGCCAGCAAAGCAAGTTACGGCAGGATGACGCACGATGTTTGGATTGCACTAGTGGACGGAGTTCTCCCTAGTTGAGAGGGAGTGTTAAATTTGGGCAACTAGGTCCAAACTCCGAGTTGTGCTGCTCAGATGACGATCCCAATATTTGTATTGGATTCCTCTTTCGGAAAGGTGTAAGATTGATCTAAAGATCATCTCGATCGGATGAGCTTAACATATATTTTGAATTTATTCCACTTATGTGCTAGGTCGGCCTGGAATATAATATAGACTTAAATGTCTTAAAGGAGGTGTCACACACCCCCAAAGATGCCTATATAATGGAGAGACTTGGAGTTCATTATACACACGATGTGTGGAGGATTTTCTTCTCTCTTGATGGCAATGGAGCTTCGTTCTTGGTGTTGTGTATTTGTGGAGTATTCTTTGTCTTGGGGTTGTGTATGACACACTTGGCTGAATGAACTATTGGAGACTTTGTTGGTAGAAGCATCTTGTTGATCGTCGTAAAGCCACCATTCATTATCTTTGTTTTGGCTTGTCTTCCATCAATCTATTGGTATGTTCTATCTGCTTCAGTATTTTGTGCCCTAATCTGAAATGGCATAGAACATGTTCTCAAATTAACATGTCATCTATGTCCCATGGTTGAAGAAAAGCCTTGTTTCAGTCTCAACCTTGGAGAACAAGGGATATGAGGTGATCATTAGCAAAGGAAAGGCTTTCCTCAAGCCCTTAAAATATGGAGCCATGAAGCAGATTGGAGTTAGGGTGAGGAACCTCTACAGCAACATTGCACGAAGTGGGGACATTTTTTGGAAGCGGGGACACGGAAGCATCATTTTCCAAAAATCTAGGAAGCAAAGCGGCTATATATATATATATATATTCAAAACAAACATCCCAAATACCAAATTAGTTGTAAAAGACATGAAAACATGCATATTTTTACATAAATCAAGATATATATGGCATCCATGATTCCATTGTACATCAATGATTAATTATTCGAGCATCAATCATCATGTTCTAGCAATTACAAACATACATCAATTTTTTAAGCATATTATAAAACATAAAACATTTAAGCATGTTATAAAACATAAAACATAAAGCATATTATCTAGAAAGTGAGCAACTGTCAACATTAGTCATGTCCAAAATTCAAATAATAATGTTTTCAAAATAGGCCACTTGGCCACCACCAAGACAAAAAAGTTCAAATTCACAACAAGCCTACAAGTCTAATCCATGACAGAAGTAGTAAATTGTGAATATATCTACTAATCTTTCCTCCTTCCACCATGAACAATACGTGGCAGTGGACCTCCATCTTGATTTTTGGAAGCATCGGAAGTGCTTTAAGTCTCCAAATTGTGGAGAGGCTTAGCCACATGTATTCCAAAGAACCCAAAAACTGTTTGTGAAAATTCCACTCAGAATATGTTTTATTGTAAAAATTAATTATTTTAATGGGGACCCTAAATCTAAACTTAGGGAAATTAAATAATTAAAGGGTATTAATAAAACAGAAGTGTGAATGATATAGAAAAAGCGAAGACCAAGTCAAGTTATAATCTTAGTCGTTGATTAGAGATCTAATCTCGGTCGTTGATGTCTCGAAGAGAAGACTATAAAGGAAGGCTTGAGGGCCATTTGGAAAGACACACCGAGTGAATCTAGTGATCAAATTCTTCTGACGGAGCAGTGCTCGGACAAATATCAGATCTAAGTGATTCCAGCGCAGAGAGGGGCAGAGACAGCTTCTGAAGAGAGTGATTTTCTCAGTCAGAGAATCATCAGCAGAGAGAGGCAGAAAGTGATCCAGTAGCTCTCACGCGGAGGCTGACACAGAGCCACACAAGGCTATGCAGAGGCAGAGCAGAGTGTCAGAGAGAATCCGAGATTTTGCAAAAGAATCAGTTTCAGAAGCCAAGAGTCAGGGTGTGAGACCGGGAGGTTGAGATAAGTGATTTCGGGCTGCAGATCGATCTTCTAGCTAGGTAACACAGTGCCTAGAGAGGGTGACACAGGGACTGCGTAGGAACTGCGCAATGCTAGCGTAGAGCCTGCCAAGGGCACCTCATCCAGTGATCGGATCAACCAGGATTTCTCAGTGATTGTGTGACATAATCTCACAAATCTTTCTACCATTATTTCTCTCTCTGTAACTGAATAAACTTGAGGTATTCAGATATGTATTCAAGATTTTCTACAGCTTAATAATAAAACCCTCAGATCTGTTGCACCGGTTCTCCCACATTGGGTTTTTCCGGGGACTTTCATCCAAAATAAAGGTGTCCTATGTGTGTATTGTTCTTTGCTTAGTTTCCTTGTTTCAGAATCATAAGAATTTAAGTGTAGACTACTTCAGTAATTTACTTCAATATTTCATGAAGAAATCTGAAATAACTATGTAATGTAATTTACAAGTAGATGTTGTAGATTCAATTGGTTACAGTAGAATTCCTAAGATTGTTAGATCTAGGAATTTTCACACTCCACGTGGTGGCAATGAAGAAGAGTGGTTGTGGAATTTGTGGCACTGAAACTGATGAAGATGAAGCCCACGCATTTGTTGAGATTTTGTGTATTTGGGGTAGCATCAGTTGTGCTCTAGCTCCCAAATTTTGTGGGGGGGACTAGAGTACACTTGATCTACAAGACCCAGAAGGGGATTTGGGAAATTTCATCTGGTTTAGGAGATATTAAATTAATTAATTATTTTAATGTATTTCCTAAGTTAAAACTTAGGGAACTTAAATAATTAAAGTGAATTTAATTAAACATGTGATAAGTCACACGGATCAAGTTTTCTTTTAATCTTAGCCATTTATTCAAGATCTGATCATGGCCACAGGTTTCCCAACGAGAAAAGTATAAAGGAAAGGCTTGAGGTCATTTGTAAAGACACACAGAGGCAGAACACTGAAGCTAAGTTGATATTCTAGGGCGAGTTTGCTAAGAATACTCAGAAGTGTTTCAGTTGCAGATAGGGGAATTTAGGCCAAGGGGATGATCTAATCCCAGGGTCTAGAATCAGCAAGAGGCAGAGATCAGCTCAGAAAGGCAGCGCAGAGAAGCAGGAGGGCAGCAACTTGTGCTATGCAGGTGTTGCGCAGTCCCTCAAGGACAGCGTAAATTGCTGCAGGAAACCCTCAAGGGTTACGCAAAGACCCTAAGGGGCAACGTAGGGACTGCGTCACCCAGTCTAGGGTAACGCAGCCCTTTCCGAAGCAGCATTTAGGGTCAGAGGGGCTTTAGAGGCTGACGCAGAGGCTTCAGGGGCAACGTTGGGGTTTCTAGGCCCTAATTTTGGCCGAGTTCTGTAAATCTTGTTTGAGGATGTGGATCAGTCATTGTTTTGGCCCTAAATCAGCCAGTGAGTTGTAGATATATTATTTCTCTATCGGGTTTTCCAGATCTGAAACCCAGGCTTGTTGTATTCAGAAAATTCTTCAGAATAAAACCCTCCAACACCCAAAAGACCGGTTTTCCCATATTGGGTTTTTCCGGAGACTATTTGTCCAAAAATAACTATGTCACTTTGTCTATGTGTGCATGAACTTGTTCTAGATCTGGATTGGTGGAGATCTGTTATGTGTTTTTCTTCGATTTTAACTTGAATTTATTCAGTTAAGAACTTGTCTAAGTAGGAGGAGCATAACCATATTAACAGTGATAATTTCTACATTAAGTGTAAATATTCAGAAATTTCCACACCATCTCCAGGAGGGAGATGGGGTGACATAGAACTGTAGTTCACCTTGAAATTCAGTTGGGCAGGATCCATGAGGAGCCCACCTCATGGATCATCACCTTGCTACAGGAGCCCTTGATCAGTAGTAGTGAGATGGAGGAATTTTCAGTCGATGCAGAGGAGTGTAGAGATAGTTGCAATGGGTAGCAGCGCCAAGTTCTGAACAGCGCAACATAGAGCAACAGCAACGCAGTGCAGAGCAGCGGCAGATACAAAGCAGTGCAGCGCAGTGCATTGGAGGGGCAGTGCAGTAGCTATCAATAGTCAGAGTCTTTAGCACCGAGATGTATCACTAAACACTTGTTTAGATTTTTGGGTGGTTTCAGTTGCTTCTCTCAACAGTTGAGTTGCAATGCAGATGCAGTGTTAGCAGTGGCAATGCTAGCAACATAGCAAATGCAGCATTTGAAAGGGAGTTGTAGTAAGGATGCAACAGTGGTAGTGGCAGTGTCATGGGCAGCAGTACAGTTGCAACAGCAGCGTAGTGGTTGGTGGACAGCTTTTCAGACATCAGCAGCGCAGAGGATGCTTCAGGGTCAAAGCAATATGCAGCAGGCATATTGTTAGAGCACCTTCCTCACTAAGAGGGAGTGTCAATTTTTGGTAGCATCGAAAGTGCTCTAAGTCTCCAAATTTGTGGAGAGGCTTAGGCACATGTATTCAAAAGAACCCAAAAATCATCTGTGAAAATTCCACTCGGAATATGTTTTATTGTAAAGATTAATTATTTTAATGGGGACCCTAAGTTTATATAATTAAAAGGTATTAATAAAACAGAGTGTGAATGAAATAGAAAAAGTGAAGATCAAATCAAGTTATAATCTTAGTCGTTGATTAAAGATCTAATCTCAGTCGTTGATGTCTCAACAAGATGACTATAAAGGAAGGCTTGAGGGCCATTTGGAAAGACACGCCGAGTGAATCTAGTGATCGAATTCTTCTGAAGGAGCAGTGCTCAAACGAAGATCAGAACTAAGTGATTCCAACGCAGAGAGGGGCAGAGATAGCTTTCGAAGAGACTGATTTTCTCAGCGAAAGAATCATCAGCAGAGAGAGGCAGAAAGTGATCCAGCAGCGCTCATGCAGACGCTGATGCAGAGCACACAGGGCTACGCAGAGGCAGCACAGAGGGTCAGAGAGAATCCGGTATTTTGCAAAAGAAACAATTTCAGAAACCAGGAGTCGGGGTGCGAGACCGGGAGGCTGAGAACAGTGATTTCAAGATGCAAATCGATCTTCTAGTTGGGTGACGCAGTGCCTAGAGAGGGTGACGCAGGGACTGCGTAGGAACTGCGCAGTGGCAGCGCAAAGCTTGCCAGGGGCACCTCATCCAGTGACCGGAAAAGCCAGGATTTTTCAGTGATTGTGTGAGGTAATCTCGCAAATATTTATGCCAGTATTTCTCTCTCTGTAACTAAATAAACCTTGAGGTATTCAGAGATGTAGTCAGGATTTGCTACTGCTTAATAATAAAACCCTCAGATCTGCTACACCGGTTCTCCCACATTGGGTTTTTCCGAGGACTTTCGTCCAAAATAAAGTTGTCCTATGTGTGTATTGTTCTTTGCTCAGTTTCCTTGTTTCAGAATCATAAGAAATTAAGTGTAGGTTGCTTCAGTAATTTACTTCAATATTTCATGAAGAAATCTGAAATAACTATGTAATGTAATTTACAAGTAGATGACGTAGATTCAGTTGGTTGCAGTAGGATTCCTGAGATTGTTAGATCTAGGAATTTTCACACTCCACATAGTGGCAATGAAGAAGATGGTGGTTGTGGAATTTGTGGCACTTAAACTGATGAAGATGAAGCCCATGTTGTTGATGTTGAAGCATGGAACCTAGGAACCAAGGGACCAAATGGGGGTGCATAAGGGCATCCTCATCATCCTGGATAAGGGCATCCTCTAATTTCTCTAATCGCAACACTACATCCTCCGAACTGGGCTCTTCTAGATTCATGTCCCAAACCTTAAGGCCTTTATTAGTCTTTGCATCATCACAGTAATGGGACAACAATTGCGAGTTGTAATGAACATAAACCAAGCTCTTTTCCCGGTCTAAACTCAACATGTTCCTTTCAAAACTGTGGATGAAAGAATAAGAACTCCAACACCTCTCTGCAGAAGAAGTGTTTACCACCTGTGATAGCACTCGCAATGCCAAAGTTTGTAGAAGTGGAGTAGCACCTCCATGCATGTTCCACCACTCGAGAGAAGAAAAAGTCTCTCGATCTCTAATTGCATGCATGCTCCCAAATGGACCAGTGCTAAACATATAGTTTCCCAATTGTTTCCGTACTGTGGTAGCCTCCTCCTCATCAAGGACTAATTTATCCAATGCTTTCATGTAACTATCTAGAACCTCTAGATCTAGGTGTGGTTTTATCCTGCTCCCCCCCCCCCAAGTGCTGGTGTAGAAAGCCATGATGGACGATAGTATTTAGCTATCAAAACATATGCTAAGGCATGCAATGGAACATTTAGCATATCCCGTCGTTTTTCCACCTCTGCATGAATATAATTGTACAAGGTGATATCTTAGGCTCAACAATGTCTTTAGTCTACCTCGACATGTTATCCATTTGCTCATACACCTCCCCAATTATTGGTCGATCTGAATCTGCGAACTTGATCATGTAATAAATTGGTTTGGTTAATTGCAAAACATATTTATTTTGTGACCAAAATAACATGTCAAGAATAGTGTCCTTGGTTGATTTAGCACCATCTCTATCAGTGTTAATTTCCTCCCATGCTTCAGAGGTCACCATATTAGTTAAAGCTTTGTCTCACCTTCACTAGCCGCCTAAAGGCGAGGTAATAGCTTGCAAATCTTGTTTTTGCAAGTTTAAGCAACTACAACTTGGAGTAAGTGCCATAAAAGTAGTTTACCCTTGTCTACCCTATGTTAAATTTGATGAGTTGCTTCCCTCTCTTATAAAGCTCATTAATCCACCCACATTCTTTATGCTTCCCAATATCATGCATCAAAAAATGCAATGTGTGCACCAAGAACCCAGACCAAAAGATGTGTGGATGAGTACGCTCAATAACTTTTCCTGTTGCCTTACAATTTGTTGCATTATTTGTGATCACTTGAACCACATTATTAGGACCAACATCTTTGATTGATTGCAATAGGAGATCTGCAATGTTTTGGGAAGTTGCACTGATGGAGGAGTCATTACATGTAATAAATAATGCACCACTAGCAGAAACACCAAGAACAGTTATCAAATGTTGGTTTCTAATATTTGTCCACCCGTCTTATACAATGGATACCCCACAATCCACCCACTCATTTGTAAAACGTGTCAAAGCTCTTTGAACTTTTGCTTTTTCTCTTTCTAATAACACTATTCTAACTTTCTCATAGTTGGGGGCGTTGTATCCTTTTGGGGCTTCATTGATGGCCTTTACCATATCATGACAATAAGGAGAGTGAAGCACATTGAATGGTACATCGCAAGCTCAAAGAAATCTGACTATCTTTCCATCCACATCATCCATCTCGGCAACATTCAGGAAATCCCCTATTGTTCTTTTACCTCCAGAGTTTGCAGAAGTGCCATGAGGAGATGAGCTACCATATCTATAGGTTGCACTTGATTCAGATTTAGTTTTTTGTTTCTTGTTTTTTTGTTGTGCTGCCTCCTCTATTTGGATGTATTTTCTTCTTTGTTTAGTTGAAACCTTTGGGGAAATTGCTATCCCCACGGCACCCCTTTTGTCATCAATGTCCAACACCCCACAAAGATGCCTCCTCACACGAGTATATGAACCACTATATGGTTTTCCACCATGAGTGCACAAAAACTTGTAGCTTCCACTACCTTTTTGTTAATTTTGGGCAACTAGGTCCAAACTCCATGTTGCACTACTCATATGATGATGATTATATTTTTGTTGGATTCCTCTTTCGGAGAGGTGCAAGATTGATCTAAAGATCATCTTGTTTCGATGAGCAGAACATATATTTTGATTTTATTTTCCATACATGTGCAAATTGACAAGGTTGGCCAAATTTGTAATGTAGACTCACAAGCCCCAACAGATGTGTCACACACCCTCGTTGATGGATATAAATAGGAGAGAGATGATGCTCATTTCATCATCATCTCATCACACATTCTTCTTGTGATTCGATTGGTTCGCATGCCCTAGGAGAGGCTTCCACTTTCACGTGTGAATCAACTCCAAAATAGTTGCGCACTATTTTAGGGTTCTGTCAACATGGACTGCTGATTCTTGGTCAACACTTGTGCTTTGACTTCGATTTCAACACAAAAATTACAATTTCTTGAGGTCGCATTTGAGGGCACAAAAATCGAGGAGAAGCATTGACTTGACTATTGTCTGTTGACTGCAGCTTTGACTTCTGCATTGACCATCTGCTGTTGACTTGCGTTGACTTTTTGGAGCTGTCTTTGAGGGGTGTGTGTGACACTTGGTGAAAGGCTAATTTGGTTGTTGGAGAAGTTGGTTTGGCCAACTCAAGTCTTTGTTGGCTAGGGCATCCTGTTGACAACTGTAACAAACATTTATCTCTATATTTGCTGGACAAGAAGAATTACGAATTTTGTTATATTATTTGGCTTGTCTTCTATTGATCTATTATTATGTTCTATCAACATTTTACTTTCAAGTTTATGTGATTGCTAAATCTAAATTGGGCCTTAAAGAAGATTGAAGTAAATTGCATTTAAGCATAAAACATACCATGGTTATCTAAATTTAACATGGTATCTGAGCTGAGGTGAAGACAAAGCCCAAGATAGTGTAAAAAGCAATCACCGAAGAAGTCTTATCAAGGACCAATGGCCTCCTCAACCTACAAGGGTTTCAAGACTGATGATAAGTTGACTGATAAGTTTGATTATCATGCTTGGAAGATTTCTTTGGATTTGGTATTAGAAGATCAAGATATCATGGATTATGTGTAGGGGAAGATTCATGAGCCTCCATCAAATGCACCGGCTGCCACAAAGACAAAATATAGAAGAGGGGAAGTCAAGGCGAAGATGATTATCAAGGATTCTATACATAAGCAACTGGTTGCTTATATCTCCGAGCTGGGCACATCTAAAGAGATGTATGATAAGTTGGTTAGCATGTTCAAGGATAGCAATGCTAATCAAGTTCTTTTCTTCAAGAACAAGTTGAAGAATATCAAGAAGGGCAAAGATGAATCCATTCAATCATATTTTATGAGGCTCACAGAAATCATGAATGATCTCCTAGCCATTGGAGAAGAGGTAGCTGATTGAGAGCTTGTTCTCATTTCTCTTGGAGGACTCCCCCAAGAATGGTATGTATTCAACATTACTATTCTAAATAATAATTTGATTTCTGATTTTGATGAATTGTTGACAAGATGCACTCAAGAGGAGACAAGAATGATGGAAAGAGACCATCCCTCAAATGGGAATGGAGGTGACCCTACTGCCTTTACCGCTCATGCAAAGAAGAAGAACCATGGTGGTCCGAGGAATCAAAGCCATGGAAGAGCGGGGCCCAAAGGAAGAAAGGGAAGATGTTACACTTGTAATAAGCTTGGTCACTATGCAAGAGAGTGCCCCAATAGAAGGGACTCTCCAAGGGATGATGACAACAACAACTTCAGGGGGGATTGCAATAAAAGGAACAACAGGTTCAAAGGAAAGAGTAAGGCTACCTCTGATCAAAGTGGAAATGGCCAACCTTTCAAGAGGTCAAGGAATTCCAGGTATGATGAGTCCAATGTTGTTGATAATAAGAAAAATGAATATATTCTTGTATCTGCCCTCTCTGCTGCATCTCCTCCCGACACCCTGGATGTCTTGTTGATTGATAATGGTGCTTCAAGGCACCTCACTGGATATGAAGAAGCCCTCTCTGATCTAATTGAGAAGGATACTAATTTAGAAATTATCCTTGGAGGCAATGCCACCTATCCCGTGAAAGGGACAGGGACTGTGACTCTTCATCTATCTCAAGGTCAAGTCCTCCACTTACAAGATGTGTTGTACATACTTAATTTGAAAAAGAACCTTGTGTCCATTTTGGCAATGGAAGACGAAGGATTGAAGGTGGAATTCATTGATGGAAAGGTATGCATTTGGAAGAAGAACTTCAAAGAAGCTCTTACTATTGGTTTTATAGTTGATACGCTCTATCAGGTTGGAAGAAGTCCGTTGTGTAGAAATTTTAGACCCACTCCAGTTATTTGTCTCACCTTATCACTCCATAAAGTTAAATGCCCATTCCCATAATCACGCATTCAAATTTCCGTAAATGAAATAAATATTTTCTAAAAACACAAATTCTGGAAATTTCACAGTGCTGAAATGAAGAAATAAAAACTCAAAAAAATAAATCAGCCACACACAGAAAATTAACACGCTGATTTTTGGTCAATATGACCCTGGAAAAACCCCCTACAACTCTTGGGGAAAACCAGTTCGAGAGCTTTTCTTTATTTCTGATAATTTGCTTTTACAGTGAAACAGAAATACACAAAAAATTCCAGCAACCAAACAAATACAACTTATCTCGTTTTTCATGCTTAACCTCTGCCTCGTAAATTGTGCCAACAGTAAAAACATGAACAGCAATAAATGTTGTACGGACTCCTTGATTTTTGTGCCCAAAAACAGCAATAAATGCTATTGTACTTCCTCCTCGATTTGTGTGCAAGATAACAATAAATGTTGTTGTACGACCTCGATTTGCATGCAGATGGACAGCAATAAATGTTGTACGATTTCTGCATCGATTTCCATGCACATGGACAGCAGCAAACTATACGGTCTGCCTCAAAAATTGTGCCACAAAAACAGCAAAAACTTCACCTCGAAATTTGTGTCAAAATGTTGTACAGTTGCCTAGGAATGTGTGCCAAAGTTGTACGGTTCTGCCTTGAAAAACGTGCCCAAAATCTGCCTTGAAAAACCCCAAAATATGCCTTGAACTGTGTGCCAGCTTGTCGTATGGATTTGCTGAATGTTGCCTTGGTATGTGTGCCAAGGTTCTGCTCTCCTTCAACTCACTGCTCAGAAAATCTCCTTGCTCTCCTCTTCTCCCAATCTGCACATCAAAAAAATGAATGACCTTTTCTCTTCTTTTCTTCCTTTAACCTAACACTAAGTGACTTTTGGGGAATCCCTAAATCCAATGGCTAAGATAGCTTTAGATCTAGGGCTGAGATTAAATGTGCATTTAATTCTCACTTTCTATTTTTTAATTCACCCCACTTAAATACAGACGCACTTACCCTTTTATTTCCATAGTCACTTTTTCACTTTCTAATTTCACATTGACTTTAATAAAGTCACTTTAAAATTATACTTTGTAACTTTATCACTTATAAAGTCATTTTTAAAATAGATTTGACTTTACCACTTATAAAGTCACTTTAGGACAAAAAGATAAATACATTTGGACACTTTTCCCTAAGCCAAATATCAAAGCCTTAGGGAACCACTTGTCCTCTGGTACCCAAATTTTAACACTCCCTCTTACCGAGAAAAGTGTTCCTCATCTTCTCTATGAAGTAGACATGCTTGCCCCATGGTAAGGCTTTGGTGAATATGTCTGCTACCTGCTCATCTGTGGGAATATACTCAAGCTTCACAGCGCCCTTCTGAACATAGACTTTGATGAAATGATATTTGATCCTGATATGCTTTGACCTGTCATGAAATACTGGATTCTTCGTGAGTTTAATGCAACTCTGATTATCACAGTAAATCACTGAAGGTCTCAACGCTTGACCAAATAAGCCAAACATCTTGCGAAGCCATATGGCCTCACAACTAGCCAAATTGTCTGCCATGTACTCTGCTTCCGCTGAACTCAAAGCCACTGACTGATGCTTCCGGCTGAACCATGACACAACTGCCGAACCCAACCCAAAACAACACCCTGAAATGCTCTTCCTATCAGAAGCACAACCTGCCCAATCAGAATCAGCGTACCCTACCAATCTCACTCCATCTCCCTGTCTATAATCCAAACTAAAATCCACTATCCCCTGCAAGTAAAGATGTATGTATTTTGCAGCAACCCGGTGCACTCTCCTGGGCTCACACATGAGTTGGCTCATCGTGTTGACTGCAAAACATATATCTAGTCGAGTGTTGACCAATTACATCAAAGAACCAATCAGTTGTCTATACAAGGTAGGATCCACCAACTCAGAATCAGAAGCGTGAAGCTTCTTCCAGTTAGTGATCATAGGTGTCGACATGGGTTTGCAATCCTCCATGAAATCTGCTAAGGATGTCCACAATATACTTCCCCTGTCCCAAGAAGAAATGCCCCTCCTCCTGCCACACCTCTAATCCCAAAAAGTAATGCATCAGGCCAATGCCCTTCATCTCGAACTCTGAAGCAAGATCTCTCTTGCAGCCCTCTATGAGTCTCTTTGCCCCTGTAATGACCAATTCATCCACATACAGCACCAAAATGAGAGGCTCCTCACCTACCACAATAAAGTATAGGTTCGGATCTGCATCACTCTTTATGAAACCCAACTCCTGCAAGTACGTATCAATTCTCGAGTACCAAGCTCTAGGAGCTTGCTTCAAGCCATAAAGTGCCTTCTTCAATCTGCATACATGGGACTCATTCCTATGCACCTCAAAGCCCTGCGGTTGCTCAATATAAACCTCCTCTTGTATGAAGCCATTGAGAAATGTGGTATTCACATCCATCTGGTGGATCTTCCAACCCATCTCTGCTGCTATCAATATAATGGAGCGAATGGAAGTATATCGATCCACGGGAGCGAAGGCCTCCTCATAGTCAACTCCCTCTACCTGGGAGAACCCTCTAGCAAGAAATCAAGCCTTGAACTTCTCGATGTTGGCATCTGCAACATGTTTTATCTTGTAAAGCCATCTGGAAGTAACCACTGATTTTCCTTCAAGCCTCGGCACCACCTCCCAAACATCGTTCTTCATGATAGAAGAATACTCCTCCTCCATGGCCTCTCTCCAGAGCTGCTGGCTAGCTGCCTCCTCATAGCTAGAAGGCTCAGAGTCAACGATGCTAGCAACCAATGCCATATAGCTACAGAACCACTCAGGTGGTCTGCTCTCTCTAACTTGTCTCTTCGGCCCAGCAACACATGTGGCCTCTCTCAAGGTGTCCTGAATCCACTTGGGCTTCCTCTTCCCTGAGCACACTTCTCCCACTGTAGTGAAAGAATCTTCATCCTCATCAGAAGCCTAAACTCCTGAAGGCTTGCCAACCAACCTCATGCCTGAACCTATGCATGTAGATGCTGAAGTACTGTGTGAACTGTCCATCAGTGGGCTACCCTGTGAACTGCTCTGCATGTTGCCCGAAGCACCACCCATCTGACTCTGCGAGCTACTACTCACTGATGGACCTGACACCGTAATCGATGTACCTCCTGATCCCTGTCCACTGGATCCCTGTGACTGGCTCAGCGGCGCTTGAGGGTCTAGTGCATCCAGATACTCTAACTCCCGTGACCTCCTGAAAGCCCTATCCTCCTCGAATTTCACATCCCGCCTGACAACAACCTTCCTCCTCGCAGGAATATAAATCCGAAAGGCTTTCGAGGTCTCACTGTAACCCACAAAGATGCCCTTCTCCGTAGTGGGCTCTAGCTTGGTCCTCTTCTTTTGGGAATATAGGAATATGTAATGCACCCAAAGATACTTAAGTGACCAACATTAGGCTTCTTCCCAGAAAAAGCCTCCTCCAAGGTCACATGTCAGCACGGTGCGACTCCCCGTTCCGCAACTACACAAGAATGTTGGGTGGGGTGCCCTCTCGCCCACAAAAAACAACCCCTGATCATGTAGCATGGCTTTGGCAGCCCCAACGATGGATCTATTCCATGGTTTTGAAGATCGCGATTAAATCGCAATAAATTGAAAAAATCGCAATTTTTTGGATTTGAAAAAATCGCCAAAAAATTGCGATCTTTTGGAAAAAAATCGCGATCGTTATTGGTAAAAATCGTGGGTCCATCAAACAGCGACCCTATAAGTTCAAAAATTGATTTTTTTTTTTTTTCTGTCATTTTTGGAGCCCTCTCATTTTCCTGACACACCCTGTTGGCAGTGAATGGTAATGTTAAATTCTGAAAGTAAAAGTGATATTTCCTTTATTTTTCATTTCCATCCTTTTACTTAAATTTTTAACATTACCATGAAATGACTCGGGATGTTTAAGAGTGGTTTCGACCTCATTGGATTTCATATGGAGAAACTAGAATTTTAAATTGCACTCAAAATTCAACAGACTTAATGGTTTTCAGGGTTTCATGGTTTGGGGATTTGCATTGTTTCCATTTGATTCTATTATGTGTAAGGGTATGAAATTGGCATTTGATCAAGAGCATGAAGTCCTTTAAGAACCTTGATGTTGGTGGCATTGATTGTTGAAATTTGTTGATGTTGGTGGTATTGATTGTTGAACTCCCCTACCTTGGCCTTAACAAGAATGTACTCTTCACTTAGAGGAAAACAACTGGTTAGGCATGTTAATCTTTTTCTACCGCATTTTAAGGTTGAGGAGATGAACCCTTCACTCAAACCAAAATCATTGGTTATGCATGTTAAAAATTTTCAATTTCTATCATGTTATAAGGTTGAGCAATCCAAGTCTGAAGACTTTGAGCTAGATGATGTTTATGTATCTCTTGTTGATGATCCCATTTCTAGTAGCGATGAATCGATGATGAGTTTCATGAGGAGGAGGAGGAGGTGACACCACCTACCCCTCGCTAATGCAGAGGATGTGTCCCGCTCTTTAGCTCCGGTGCTTCAGGATCTGGAGCACAACAGAGTCCATTGCCACCCCCGCCAGCTTCTTCGTCTAGAGGGAAAGCTGTTACATTTTCTCGCAAGAGGGGCAGAGGAAATCAGTAGTATAGGTTATTTGGTGCATTCCTTTGTATATAACAATATGACTCATGATATGAGATACATTATTATATTTTTGGTTGATATTTTGAGGTTGAGTTGAGACTCGGGACTTAGTATTCAGGACATGATTCACTATTATGTGTGATGTAGAACTAGACATGATATTACACATCTTATATATTAGTTTTTTTTCATATTTATGTGTTAATGCATTTATTTTATGTTGTGGGTGCTTTAGATATTAAAAAAATTGAAAAAAAATGAATATAATTATATGTGTCGATTTTTTTTTTCCGATTTTTACGATTTTTTCCGATTTTTTCCGATTTTTTCCCCTCGCCGATTTAATCTCGATCGCGATTTTCAAAACATTGATCTGTTCTTCCTCTCCGCAACCCCGTTCTGCTGGGGGTTGTAAGGAACTGTGAACTCCCTCCTGATGCCTGCCTCCGCACAATAATCAACAAACTCACCAAGGGTGTACTCCCCTCCATTGTCCGACCTGAGGGACTTGATCTTCCGACCTGTCTGAGTCTCCACAAGAGCTCTGAACTTCTGAAACTGCTTGAAGACCTCACTCTTGGTCTTCAAGAAATAAATCCAGGTCTTCCTGGAGTGATCATCAATGAATAAAACATAGTACTCATATCCACTCAAGGAAACATGAGACATCCGACCGCTCACATCGGTATGAATCAAATCAAGAATCCCAGTCGATCTGCTGTCACTGCTGGGGAAGGAGGATTTGGCAAACTTCCTCATAGCACATCCTCTACATGTATCAATGTGATCAGAACTGAAATCTAGCACACTTGTGGTGATCTCCCGCTGCTCGCAATGTGCTCAAGGCCCCATGATACATGTGCCCCATCCTGCGGTGCCAAATCTTGCACAACTCTGAACTGCTAGCTCTGCTGCCGGTACTACTGCTTAATGCCATAAGGGGCTGAAATGAAAACTTGTACACCCTAGTATGGCGTACACCAATCACTCTAGCTGAATCAGCTGGAGCACCCTTGGGATATATAAGCACCTGTCCTCTCCTGAGGAATACCTCATACCCTCTGTCCTCCAACGTTGAGATGGATATAAGGTTCTTCTTCATCCATGGCACATATAGAACATCAAACACTTTCAAGGGAGGTTTGGGTTCCCTATCAAATGTTAACGTCCCCACACCGACTGCTCTAACAATGTTTTTGTCTCCGAGTACTACCTCTATATTAGTCCCACTCTCTGAAAGCTCTGAGAAGTACTCTCAGACTCTTGTCATGTGACGGGAAGCCCCACTGTCAACATACTAAATACCTGAAGATGCTCCGCTAGTGGAGGGAAGTACACACTCCCTCTCAACCTGTGTGGCAAGTGATCCTGCACTAGTGGACTCGATAGCAATGAACCCAAACTCCTAGTCAAAGCTCTCCGAGAAGTCCTCTATCTGTGCTGATGTTGCCATGGTCCCGTCCTTTCCTTCTTCTTCGGTATTAGAGCCGTTGTTGCGAACATCGCGACCGAGATTAAATCCTGGCGAGGGGAAAACCTTAAAAAAAAACGTAAAAAACGTGAAAAAAAATCGGCACATACAAAAATATTCATTTTTTTTCAATTTTTTTAATATCTAAAGCATCCACAGTATAAAATAAATGCATTGACACATAAATATGAAAAAAAAAACTAATATGTAAGATGTGTAATATCATGTCTAGTGCTACATCACACATAAAACTAAATCATGTCCTGAACATAGTTATTAAAACCGGAACTGGAGACCGGACCAGTGGACCTAATGAACCGGTAACTAGACCGGAACCAGTCTAACCGGTACTGGTCAGGTCTAAACGAACCGGTTTTAAAAAAAATACATTAAATAATTATTTTTAAATAAAAAAAACTATTTTTAAGATTTGCAACCATGATTCCAAGTCAATAGAGACAAAATATTCAAAGTTTGCTCATTTATATACCATGTAAAGGTGAATATATCAAAATGGCATTATGGCACCGAGTGCAATACATATCATAGAAAAAATACATAAGCAATGAGGCTCCAAATGACCCGTAAAGTCCAAAAACAATGCTACAAGCTATGAGCATTGAGGCCATTGGCCTACATAGTACAGTGACAGTCTACTACAAATCTACATATATGATATTACTAAATTCTAATTAATGATCAACATTATCACTTGAAAGTTGAAACTTCTAATCATGATCAAAGTTCAAACTCAGTTGGTTGAACTTGAGTCTCCCAACTCTCGACTGCCAAACTTTGCAAGTGCTCCAGTCACAAACTTCTCTATTGGTTCAATGACTTGAGTTTCAAACTTTTGAAGGTATTCTGCCCTAATATGCCCTATTACTTCATTTGGTGCTCCGAATGGCTTTACATGGCCTCCTATCCCAGCCAAGTGTTGCTGGAACCTGTAAATACCCCCTCCTACAATATATTTTTGGCAATATTTGCAAATCATTTTGCCATCAATCATATCACAATGAGCCCATGCAGTATCTTTGCCTTTTGGAGGCATGATAGCTACTACTTATCTCAAACTCTATGTTGTTCCACTACTCCAGCAAAAACTCAACTCTCCAAGCTCTCAATCAAACTCACAAAAGCTCAAAATGAGATGTGTGAGACAAATGAGAGGGTACCCCTACCTTTAAAGGATTGGGGAGGGTGTTTTTGGAGGGCAAAAACCCCCCTTTTCCCTCCAAAACCACACATTACTGGCCAAATCAACCTCTGTAGGTCCTTTTTGTGGTTGTGGCAGCTAATCGGCCGATTTATTGATAAATAGGATGTACTATGATCCTGAATACTAAGCCCTGAGTCTCAAGAGTCAACTCAGCCTCAAAATATCAACAAAAAATATAATAATGTATCTAAGGAATGCACCATATAACCTATGGTCCTATACTATTGATTTCCTCTACCCCTCTTGCGAGAAAATGTAACAACTTTCCCTCTAGATGAACAAGCTGGCGGGGCTAGCAATGGACTCTGTTGTGCTCTAGAACCTGAAGCACCAAAACGGGAACCTGAAACACCAGGAGCTAAAGGAGGCAGACCACGTCCTCCACTAGTAGCAGGGGTAGGTGGTGTCACCTCCTCCTCCTTCTCCTCCTACTCCTGCTCCTCCTCCTCTTCCTCCCCCTTCACTACCTCCTGCTTTATCCAATCAGGGGCTGACTCCATGACAGGCCTCTCAGCCTCAACCCTCCATTCAGCAGTGGTGTCAATCGCATCTAAAGAGATGGCCTCCATATCAGGTATCCTCTCAAGTTGTCTCACCCACAATCTAAGATTGTAGTAGATGTAAACCATGTCATTGAGGCGCTAGGACTCCAATATGTACAAGGGTAATAAACTAATAAATTAAAAATATATATTATAAACAATAAATTAATAATTATAAAAAAAATTATTTAATGAATTCAAAAAATCAGTTGGAATATTTTAAGTTTTTAACCTGTTGCGCTTTTTGGTGTGTATTTTTTCAAATACACTCCAGTAGCACTTGCATCCTGAAAAGCTACATGTTTGGCTAAGTATTCTAATGGCAAGATTTTGGAGTTTTGGTAATCTGCCACCGTAGCTCCTCCACCATGCATCTACAAGTTACAAGTTACAACAAATAAGATAAACTTATAAAGTTACAAACATAAGAAAAATTTTAAAATAATGAAAATTCGAAAATTGAAAGTTGAAGCAAAGTATGGAGTTATGATTCACGAACTTGAGGAAACAATGAATTTTGAAACAAACAAAATCTTACATGGCATTTTAATAGTCCTATCCTAGACAGCCATGTAAAATCTCAATGTGCCACCTGCCATTCTGTATACCTCCATTTCTTTGAGTATCTCTGCACGTTCTGATAGAGATGGCACCATCTTCTGAACACAAGTGAAAAAGCCATCCATGAGCTCAGCATCAAATACGAAACTACATAAGTAAACAAATTCAAGGTTCAGGAAGATCCCTGCAGCATGAATGGGACGATGGAGTGTGTTGTTCCATCGGTCATCAATCACTTCCCATACAAGAAGTTGTTTCTGAAACCCCTCATCACCCTTATCATCATAGTAACTGCAAATGGCTTCTTTGGCCCTATCCATGGCCTTATACAAATAGCCCATTGCGAGCTTCTCTCCATCAACCAATCTAAGAACCTTTACCAAAGGTTCAGTAACGCTGCACACCTCTTACACTCCCACCCAAAAGCTTTCCTGATATGAAACCAACCTGCAGATGGCCTCTCCCTCTGGTTTGCGGCTGACAGTCAAAGCATGCCACTCCTCTGAAAGAAACATTCTCTTCAAATCCCACATAGAATTCAAGAGGGATTGAAGAGATATGAAACTAGTGGCAAACTGTGTAATAGCAGGGCACACCAACTCCTTCTTGTTGGTGAATGTTCTCATCAAATGAAGCACAGATGCATAATTATATATAAATTTTGTAATGCTCTTTGATGATTCTACAATATCTTTGACAAAATCAAACTTTCCTATGTCCTCCAACATCAAATCAATGCAATGTGCAGCACAAGGTGTCCAAAATATGCTCAGATGCCTCTCCATAAGCATCTTGCCAGAAGAAACATAGTTTGCAGCGTTGTCCATTATGATTTGGACAACATTTTGGGGACCCACCTTCAAAATGAACACATCCAATAAATCACATAATAATCGTGAATCTTTGACATGTGCAGATGCATCAACAGATTTCATAAACATTGTCCCCTTGGGACAACTAACCAAGAAGTTAATAAGGGTCCTACCCTTTTAATCAGTCCAACCATCTGACATCACAGTGCATCCTGTGACTTCCCATGATGCCCTTAACTCCTCCAATCTCTTGGTGCAGTCAACTTTCTCATTTTGAAGAATGTGCCCTCTAAAGTCATCATATGAAGGGGCTTTGTATCCTGGGCCAACGACAGTGATAGCATCAATCGCAGCCTAATAAAATGGATTGTTCCTGGCAACACTGAAAGAAATATCACTCCGAAGAAACAGTTTGCCCAACAACCTGTCAGCTTCTTCCTTCTCCTTTTTTTTAATAAATGAGGAGATAGATGGTTGTGCACCGGGAGTGGTTCTAAGATCAAAATATGAGGAGGCATCTACGAGGTTGGGTGTAGACGATGCTAATGTTGAAGAACCACTACCACTCTCATAGTCACCTCTAACCCCTGATATTTGACTCCTTAGAGCTGCCTTTCTGAGTTTAGTCGTTTCTATTTCTTCCAATGATTTGATGGCTCTTCGAATTATTTCTGGATTCGTATTTGTGCAAGGCCCTACTTCATGTCCAGGAATTTGTGCCAGGTGGTATTTCAATCTGTATACCCCCCCTGTCATGTGTTGACCACATAACTTGCAACTCAAGTTTGATCGATCAAACCCCTGATCAGGTTCACCAAATTCCCATAAAGGATCCAATTTCTTTGGCATGTTTGTAAATTTGTTGAACTCTTGACTCTTGAGTTTTACTGTAAGATGAACTTTGAACTTTGAACTTTGAAATTTGAACCTAGGGCACAAGAAAATTTGCAAGTTAAAAAATAAAATAAAAAATTTACAATTTTACATACAATATTTTGATTTTTTCACAAAAAAAAACCCTCAACTCAATGCAAAAATAATGGGAAAAAAGACATGTTGAAACCCAAGCAAAAATAATAGAAAGAAACTAGGAGCACAACAAAAAATATAAAAAATAAATTTAACAACCAATTTTTTGCATTTTTGACCAAAATAAACCCTCTCCTCTCAATAAAACCAAAAAAAAACAAAAAACACAATCAAATTAATCAAAAATGATGAAAAATACATGGATAATAGAAACTCATGGAAGAACAAGAAAAAAACAAAAAAAAGGGTCAAATTTGATGCCCATACCTGGAAAAACGTTTTGTTGAAGAAACTTGGTCCAAATTCGAATTTTGTTGGCTTGGCTTGCTAAAATCCTTCACTTTTGTCCTCTCTTGCCCTTGTATATCACTTATCCTCCTCCTTAGCTCTCCTTTAGTCCTTAGCTCTCCTTAGCAAACCTCTGACTACAAAAATGAGGCAAAAAAAATCAAAAATCGCATGTTAAAAGAGCGTTGTTTTGAGGCCCCACGATTTTTTCATATCGGATCGCGATTTTTTGGTGCTTTTTTCAAACTCAAAAAATCTCCCAAAAAATCGGCGATTATATCACCGTTGCGAAAAAATCGCAATGTTCGCTTCTTTGCTCCAGACACACAACTACATAGTGTTCCAACTTCTAATAATTCCATCATTTAACTTTGAAATACTCCTTCTCCTTGTTCACCTGCTTACCTTTATCTTTGCCTTTGCCCCCACCACCACTTATGGAAGCTTGTTTCTTTCCTTTGCCCTTCTTGCCCCTTACTAACAATGCTACATTGTCATCCTCCTCTACCTGCTTGGCTACCTCAAGATGGTTCTTTTTTATTTCATTCTGAATGCAATCATCCCACAACCTCTCCCAGTTGAGAAGCTTCTCCCATGCAACAATCCCATCCACAAAACTCTCCCAAGTCTTGGGAAGACCATTCAATGTAATCTGCACCAACTCAATGGATGGAATGGTCTCTCCAACAACGGCCAACTCGTCTCTCACAGAAGTGGTCTTTGTGAAATATGTTGTAACACCATCAGTCTTAGCCATTTTAATGGCCTTCAGCTTCTCCCTGAGGACCATTTTCCTGTTTTCATTTGTGCTCTGGTAAAAGTTGGTCAAGGTTGTCCACATCTCATGTGCATATGTCTTTCCTCTCACATGAGGAATGACATGGCCTTTAACACCATCCAGAATCAGTTCTTTTCCCTTGGCATTCTTCTTATTAAAATCAACCAATTGAACAGGGTCAGCAGGCACTGCTACTACGGTGTTGTGTGGTGTGAACCATTATGCCCCAGACTTCTGCCTCCTCAAAGATGCTTTTGATTCTCTCCCTCCATGCACTATAGTTGCTATGCCCATCCAACCTATCCTCCACCCTCAAGCCCAAAGACATGCTTGTTGTCTTAACAAACTGAAGTTTTCAAATCTGTGGTAAAGGTTCAGTTTTCTGTGTGAAAATAGTTTGCTGTAATTTTTCACTAGTTGTCCCAAACTGTATTTTTCAACCACCCAAGCTCTGATACCGTGTAGAATTTTTAGACCCCACTACGGTTTTCAGTTTCCCCTTATCACTCCCATAAAGTTAAATGCCCATTCCCATAATCATACATTCAAATTCTGGAAATAAAATAAATTTTCTGAAAACACAAATTTAGGAATTTCACAGCGCTGGAAATTGCAAAAATAAAAACACAGTAAAATATTTCAGCCACACACAGAAAATTAACACGCTGATTTTTTGTCAATATGACCCTCGAAAAACCCCCTACAACTCTTGGGAAAAATCAATTCGAGAGCTCTTCTTTATTTCTGATAATTTGCTTTTACAATGAAACAGAAATACACAGAAAATTCCACCAACCAAACAAATACAACTTATCTCGTTTTTCGTGCTTAACCTCTGCCTCGAAAATTGTGCCAACAGTAAAAACAAGACCGTAATAAATCTTGTACAAACTCTTTGATTTTCATGCCCAGAAACATAGCAATAAATGATGTTGTATTGCCTCCTTGATTTGTGTGTAGGACAGTAATAAATCATGTTGTACGACCTCCTTGAATTGCGTGCAAAGGGACAGCAATAAATGTTGTACAATTTTTGCCTCAATTTCTGTGCACAGGGACAACAGCGAATTGTACAGTCTACCTCGAAAACTGTGCCACAAAAACAGCAAAAACTTCACCTCAAAATCTATGCCAAAATGTTGTATGGCTCCCTAGGAATGTGTGCCAAAGCTGCTGTACGGTTCTGCCTTGAAAAACGTGCCCAAAATCTGCCTTTAACTGTGTACCAGCTTGTTGTACGGATTTGTTGAATGTTGCCTCGGTATGTGTGCCAAGGTTCTACTCTCCTTCAACTCACTGCTCAGAAAATCTCCTTGCTCTCCTTCTCTTCTCTCTCAATCTGCTCATCAAAAGAATAAATGACCTTTTCCTCCTTTAACTTAACCCTAAGTGACTTTTGGGAAATCCCTAAATCCAATTGCTAAGATAACTTTAGATCTAGGGCTGAGATTAAATGTTAAGATAACACTGTTGTGTCTGTTCAAAATAGATGCCTGCATTTTGCATTGACTCCAAAACTCTCAAAGAAGTCTTCTCTGGTCAGAAGCCTGATGTCTCCCACCTTAGAGTTTTTGGAAGTCCTGTTTATTTTCACATACGGAAAGAAAAGAGAAGCAAGCTGGATGCTTCTGGGAAGAAAGGAATGTTTGTGAGCTACAATGAAACCTCAAAGGCATAAAGAATCTATGTGCCTGGTCAAAGAGAAGTCGAGATATTCCACGATGTCACCTTCGATGAAGATGTCGCCCTCAAGAAAATAAGAAATCTTCCTAGTTCAAAGGAAGACAAAGAAGAAGAAGAAGAAGTTGAAGGTAGGAAGAACCAAAGGATGAACCTATGCTCGATTTTGAAGGACCAATGGATCCTATTGATCCACCTCCTTCCAATAAAAGGAGACCCTCACGGCTTAGGGACACTGTCGAAGATGACGAGAGACATATTGCCCTAAGGGGGGCATTCCATGAAAGTAAGAAACCGAATAGATACGAAGGGTACCTAGCAGCCATGAGTACAATTGTACAATCTGAGCCTGGATCATTTGAAGAAATCGTAAAGCATCAAGTTTGGAAGGATGTTATGCATGAAGAATACAAGTCCATTATGAAGAATGATGTCTGGGAAGTCGTCTCAAGACCAAAGGGCAAATCTGTTATCACCTTGAAATGGCTCTTCAAGATCAAGCATGGAGCCGATGGAAGTGCTGAAAAGTACAAGGTAAGATTCGTTGCCCGAGACTTCTCTCAAAAGGAAGGCATAGATTATGATGATATATTCGCACCTGTCGCCTGTTATACCACCATCTGATCTATCATTTCCCTTGCTGCAACGCAATGATGGAGTCTCCATGAGATGGATGTGAAGATTGCCTTTCTACATGATTCAATCAAAGAAGAGGTTTATGTGGAGCAACCTCTTGGGTTCAAAGTCCAAGATAGAGACTCATGTATGCAAGTTGAAGAAAGCCCTCTATGGGCTGAAGCAAGCCCCCAAGCTTAGTAAGAGAGGATCGATAGCTACTTGATGAAGTTGGGCTTCACTCGAGGTGATGCTGATCCAAAACTTTATTTTAAGGTTGATAAAGAAAGACCTCTCATTTTGGTTCTTTATGTGAACGATATCTTCTTGACAGGACCCTCTCATTCATCAATGTAAGAGGGAGCTAGCTTCTGAGTTCGAAATGAAGGACCTAGGACTGATGCACTATTTCTTAGGCTTGGAGATCTGGAAAAAGCCAAAGTGAGATTTTTCTGTCTCAAGGAAAATATAGTGTGAAGTTGCTAGAGAGATTTGGAATGGTGGACTGTAAGTCTGTGTCGACACCGATGGAACTCAACTTTAAGAAGTTGTGTGGAAGCGCTATTGGGCCCGAGCTGGGAAATCCCACCGAGTATCGACAACTCGTAGGAGCCCTGATGTTCTTAGTGAACTCCCATCCGGACATATGTTTTGCAGTGAACACCTTGAGTCAACATATGGTTGAGCCTCATCACATTCACTGGATTGGTGCCAAGAATCTATTGAGATATCTTTGGGGCACAATCAACCATGGGCTGAGATACATTGCCGGGAGTTTGAAACTCCATGGATATACGGATGTCGATTGGGCTGGCAGTGTGGTGGATCGTAAGAGCACATCTGGATGTTGCTTCACCTTGGGCTCTACTACAATATCTTGGATGAGCAGGAAGCAAAAATTAGTTGCTTTGAGCACCGCTGAAGCCGAATACATTGCAACGGGTATGGCCTATTGTGAACTTGTTTGGTTGAGAAAGCACTTCAGTGAGTTGTTTGGACATGTGTTAGATACCACCATTATTCTTTGTGATAATCAGAGTGGGATTCGTCTTTTTGAGAATCTTGTGTTTCACAATCGATCCAAGCATATTGATATTAGGTACCACTTTATCTGGGATATGGTTCAGCGAGACGCTGTAAGGCTCGATCACATTGGGGCTGATGAGCAGGTCGCAGATATTCTCACGAAGCCCCTGGGGAAGGTCAAATTCTTAACCTTCCGTAAGAAGCTTGGAATCGTGGACAGACCCTATTGTGAGGGTCCTGCTTAAGTTCAACAATGAGCTCTAGGAGCTCCAGGGGGCTTGGGGATAGCTTGTTGGAGCATAAGCACACACGGAGCTAGGCTTGTTGAACCTTCTTGTGCTTCTGCCCCACCGTTATGATGTTGAGTTGGTTCACCCTCTCTTTTATCTATGCCCCGCATGCATCCTGCCCATGGAGTTTCGGACTCATGGGAAGTACCTCTCATTTGGCCAATGAGGTGGAAAATGTGGATAGAGACCAACAACAAGACCGATGGATGCATTAGAGATTGTCGTACTCTCTATGTCTAAGATGGGGATGTGTCCAACACCTTGATCTGGGATCAAGTCTGATGAAGTTCTTACCTCTAAACTGACTTTAGGTCAGTAAACTAACTTCAGGTTAGTATGTGACTCTCCTGAGTCCAATTGAGGCTTTAAACTCTAAGCTGACTACGGGTCAGCGAAGTGTGATGTCATTGTGACTCACTCTCGTTTGTTTGCCCTCAGAGCCGACAAATCATGTTACACCAGGAAGACACAAGATTGCAGGATGATGATGATGGAAGTACACGATGGTACTGATGACAGGATGGCACAGGTGGACAGATGGAGTTCTCCCTAGTTGAGAGGGAGTGTTAATTTTGGGCAACTAGGTCCAAACTCCATGTTGCACTGATCATATGATGAAGATTATATTTTTGTTGGATTCCTCTTTTGGAGAGGTGCAAGATTGATCTAAAGATCATCTTGTTTGGATGAGCAGAACCTATATTTTTATTTTATTTTCCACACGTGCAAATTGACAAGGTCGGCCAGATTTGTAATGTAGGCTCACAAGCCCCAACAGATGTGTCACACACCCTACTTGATGGATATAAATAGGAAGGATATGATGCTTATTTCATCATCATCTCATCACACATTCTTCTTGTGATCTAATTCGTTCGTACAGCCTAGGAGAGGCTTCCATCCCTCACACTTGTGAATCTGAACCTGAAGAAGTTGTGGAATATTTTAGGGCTTTTTGGTCAGCGTTGACTTTACGTCAACACTTGTGCTTTGACTTTGATTTCAACACAGAAATTCTGATTTCTTGAGGCCACATTTGAGGGCACAAAAATCAAGGAGAAGCGTTGACTTTGACTGTTGTCCATTGACTGTAGTGTTCACTTTTGCGTTGACCATTTGTTGTTGACTTGTGTTGACTTTTTGGAGCTGTCTTTGAGGGGTCTGTGTGACACTTGGAGAAAGGCTAATTTGGTTGTTGGAGAAGTTGGTTTGGCTAGGGCATCCTGTTGACTGTTGTAACAAACATTTATCTCTATATTTGCTGGACAAAAAGAATTACAAATTCTGATATATTATTTGGCTTGTCTTCTATTGATCTATTATTATGTTCTATCAGCATTTTACTTTCATGTTTATGTGATTGCTAAATTGAATTGGGCCTATAAGAAAGATTGGAGTAAAACTGCATTAAGCATAGAACATACCATGGTTCTAAATTTAACACTTTTCCCCCTTCAAGTTTGGTCACATAGTTCCACAAGGGTGTCAATGCAGCGTTCCCCTCTAGTGTTTCAATGTTCTCTTCAAGTTCATCCCCTTCCTCTTCAAAATCTTCCTCCTCGTCATACATTGGGTCACTCATATGGGGGCCATTATCCTCTTCTTCTTCTTCTTCCCTTCTATTCCTACTCCCTCTTGCCATCATGAAAACCAAAAGTGGAATGATACATATAACTATAAGCCAAAAAAACACCATCTTGGAATATGAATATAGGTGGTGGGAAACCTGCAATTAAATGGGCAAGAAGAAAGAATGGGAAAGAGTAGGAGAGGGAGGAGAAAAACACAAAAAAAATGACAAAAAAATGAGGGAGTTGGGGTTTGCACTTACCTCTTTAGCTCTTGTAGATGAAAGCCCTTCCTTACTCCTCCAAGCTCCTCCTCCTTCACTGCTCCTAGCTCCTCCTTGATTGCTCCTAGCTCCTCCTTCACTCCTCCAAGCTCTCCTCAAATCTCTCTTCTCCAAGCTCTTTTCTCCTCTCTTTCTCCTCTCTTCTCCAAGCTCTCCAAAAACATATGAGTAAGCAAATGAGTGTTGAAAAGGACTTTTATCCTTTTCATTCCATCCCTAACCCAACATAAACCCACCCCCCAACCCAACTTAAGCAAAAAACAAAACAAAAAAAAGTTTTAAGTGGACCGCATGGCAGAAACGGTCGGTGAGCCCACGGAACCAGTTAGGATCCGCCCGGAGTCGGCCCCGATTCGCCCTTTGAAAGGGCGTCCCCGGTGTACGAAAACACGAATCTGGTCGTATGGTTCCGACACGCCGAGAATCTTCCGGCTCAGCCCGATCCGCGTTTCGATTTTTCAAGGACACGTCTCAGAAGGCGAATCCCCGCGTTTCCGTACAGGACACGTTTCAAGCCTTGGAGTCGGGGGGGGGGGGGGTCGTTTCCTGCAACACTACTCTACCAGCTACAATTCGAGGCAATAGCGGCCTTGAGCAACAGATGGATCAATGCGCATAGATGTGACCTTGGGGAGCTTTGGCATAAGCGTATGAATATACGTGGTGGGCAACTAAATGAGCAAGAAGAAAGAATGGGAAAGAGTAGGAGAGGGAGGAGAAAAAACACAAAAAACAATGACAAAAAAAATGAGGGAGTTGGGGTTTGCACTTAACTCTTTAGCTCTTGTAGATGGAAGCCCTTCTATACTCCACTGCTCCTAGCTCCTCCTCCTTCACTGCTCCAAGCTCCTCCTTCACTCCTCAAATCTCTCTTCTCCAAGCTCTCTTCTCCTCTCTTTCTCCTCTCTTCTCCAAGCTCTCTTCTCGTCTCTTCTCCAAGCTCTCCAAAAACATAAGAGTAAGTAAATGAGAGGTGAAAAGGACTTTTATCATTTTCATTCCATCCCTAACCCAACATAAACCCACCCCCCAACCCAACTTAAGCAAAAAAACAAACCAAAGAAAGTTTTGTGGGTCGTGCAGCGGAAACAGTCAGCGGGCCCACGGAACCAGTCGGGATCCGCCCGGAGTTGGGCCCGATCTACCCTTTGAAAGGGCATCCCCGGTGTACGGAAACACGGATATGGTCGTACAGTTCCGACATGCAAATAATCGTCCGGCTCTGCCCGATCCGCTTTTCGATTTTTCAGGGACGCGTTTCGAAACATGAATCACCTGCATTTCCGTACAGGACGCGTTTCGGAACGTGAATCACCTATGTTTCCGTACGGGATGCATTTCGGGCCTTGGAGCCGAGCAAGGGGGGTTTGTTTCCTGCAACACAGCTCTACAAGGTACAATTTGAGGCAGTAGTGGCCTTGAGCAACAGAGAGATCAATATGCATATAGATGTGACCTTGGGGAGCTTTGGCATAAGCGTATGGGTCACTTACACCATGGAGCATTGAAGATTTTGAGGCAAATTTCCACAGGATTACCACAGTACAATGTAGATCAACATAACATGTGTTGAAAAGTGTAACTAGGATCGGTCTTCATACTGACTATGTAATTATGTATTTATGTAAAGAAGAAGACAAAGATAATAAAATGTATTTTGTTATGCTTGCTTCATGGGTTTCATGAGCAAGATGTCAATAGACTTCTTCTTGATGTTTATTAGGGTTTGTCTTCTGGTTATTAAGGTAAATTAAGAGTCATGTATATGAAGACTCTAGTCATCAAAATATGCCTTAAAAGACCTTGTCATGAAACTGTGAAGGAATGGCTCTAGACAGCCCTCATGTCTACCTCATAAACATTGGAAGATGTGCCCTCCAAGTCGGCTTAATAAACAATGGTGAAGTCAACCTACAAGACAGCTTGTTGTTGGAAATATTGTCATTGATGGCAAAGGAGCACAAAGGAGCAGCACCAAGACAAGGGAGCAAATCAGAATCAGATGGAATTGTTGCAGAGAAAGAAAGTGAAGTGGCAGACGCTACAAGAGGTGTTATTTGCTGGAGGATAAGACCAGACATTTGTGGGGACGAATGCTGGTGGAACAGATCGGAAGATTCCGCTTGGGTTTACTGTAGTCAAGTTAACAGATGCAGTGTAAAAGGAGAAGGTTGTACCTGGAATGAAGACCGAAACCATAATTGATGATGCGAAGGAACTACATTAAAAATTGGATGTGGAACCATGAGCCAACGGCGAAAACAAAACAGTGAAAGTGGTTTCGAAAACCACCAGAGGGTTTTCGCACCGCTTTTGGAGGAGAAGTGGTTTTAAGTGAGATGGACGCGATACAGCTAGGAGGGCGATGCTTGGCATACTGAAACCGCCTATTTCGCGTAGGTTCAAAAACATTATCCATCGGGCTAGTTGGCACGCGATAACGCGATGACCGTTGGATCATTCTAGGATCAACGGCGGAGACTCAACATTCTTTGGCATAAATTGTGAGTTAAGAGGAGGACAACCGTCTGATCCATGATCGACGGTTATCGCCATTGAAGTTGCTCGGGATTTAAACCTTAAACTGGACCTGATGATTTATGAATCTGATTTAATAATTCGAGCGCCTTTTGAGGTCTGGTGCTATGCATATTGTGGGGCCAATACATTTTGTTGATGTGTTTTGTTTTAAGGCAAAAAGTATATAAAGAGCGGAATGATGAAAGGTGTGGGACTGGTGTCACAGAGCAGAACAGCGTAAACAAATGGAAAATAGACTAAGGCAGAAGAATTCCAAGTGAGGTGAACAGACGGTCACGATTAGATCGCAACAGCAAAGGCAAAAAATGAGTGGATAAGATTCATCGCAAGATAAGCAGGGTAGAAATCAATCGGCAGTGCCAGCAGCAGCAAGGACCGTAGATCTGGGCAGATCAACGTTGACAATCCCATCGGTGGAGATCAAAATCGCAAGTCACAAGGTTATTGTTTTAATTTACGATGCGATGCGATGCGATCGCATATCGCATATCGCATAAGATATGAGTTCGCACGGTATGGTAAATTATATGCGATAGCCAATATTGCGATATTGCGATAGCCGATATTGCGATGCGATATTACCATCACATATCGCAATCGGGGCAGGAGAAAAATCGCACAAACACAGTGGTCACAGGAAGTGCGAAGTAGCGATAAAGTCAAGTGAGACCCTTCGCATATCGCATATCGGGAGATCAGATGGACGAAGGCACATGAGATAACTGGAATCGCCGAAGTGCGATAAAGAGAGCGGACGCGATGCAGATCGACGCTGAAGCCTAAAAGTCTTTCAAGTCCGGAAGTATGTGATTTTCCCTTTGTAAATCGCATCAGAGAGCAAAGGATCCATATAGCAAAGAACGATGGAAATACCGAAATGCAATAAAAAGTGGACGCGATATTGTTCAGAGGTAAATAGTAATGTATTTCATGTCCAGACTTAATGTATTCTGCGTTGTTTATGAAGAAAATAGTGGAAGCAGAGGTTGACTCGGATAACAAAAGAAAAGGTTGAACACGGCAAGGAAAGGCTCGCGTAGTTAAAAGGACCCAATCCCGTGCAGAACAGTGTGATGCAGTTGCTGTTGTGAGTTAAGAGGGAAGGTCTAAACGCGAAGGCAGTACTCGGGAGTATAAGTGACCCAGCACAAAGAGAAGAGCATGGAACGATGCAGGTAAGATATGCAAGAGGCGGAGGCTGTGTAAAACGTAAAGGAATGGGTCAAGTCAGAAAAAGACGGTTGTGCAGAACAGTTAGAAACATAACAGCAGGTAGAGAAGATAAAGGGACAGCAGGCAGAGAAGACAAAATAAACGGAAAAGCAAGAGGTTGAAAGGGTTGAATTGAAATAGTGTTGTAACTGCAAATGTAAATTTATTAATTATTTTTATTGTATGTGATGCAAAGGCAAGTCTTCGTACGCATAGGAAAAACTCCATGAGTGTTGTAATGATTATTTCTCATGTAATAACTTGAACTGAAGAATGAGGAATCGAATGGGTGGAAGGCATAGGGTCAGGCCTGTTCACTTCATATTCCCTGTAGAATGCAATCAATCAGGAGTTATCTGTATAAGAGATGTAATATCAGTGGAAAGAGAGAGCTTTTTAGAACTGCAGAATGGATGAGAGAGGAAGAAGAATCTAAGAGAGTTGCAGGAGGTTAGAGAGTGTAAGAAGAAGGAGGAGCAGATAGAGAAGCTGTGAAGATTCAAAGACGATATAAGGCAGATATGAAGGCTGGAGGACAGCAGTGAAGAAGGAACAGAAAAGAGCTGATATCCAGGTAATCGGCATGTGTTTTCATTGTAGTGTGAGGAATTTGGTGCTTCCATATCAAGTTGTAGCTTGATAGATGTCCACTTGTAGCTGGCTGAGGTAGGAGCCTCCTGTAGGTTGTAGCCTGTAGAAAATAGATAGGAGTTGGAGCTTCCTTGCAAGTTGTAGCTTTCAGAATTGAGGTAGTGGCCTCCTGTAGGTTGATGTCTACAAAAATCTATGGTGAGAGGGAGTTGGAGCTTGCCTTTGCATCACGACAATAATAAGATGTGGTTTTCTCCCTTATGGGTTTCCACTTATATCTGTTGTCTATGTGTATGATAATTGTGTGTAGATATTCTGTATTTAAATCTACGTAATACTTGTTGCTCACTTATTAAGATTGTGGTTTCATTATATAATAAGTTGATCATGAAATGGAGGTGTAAATAAGTTTAAAAGAAAGTTTTAAAAATCCATGAATGTGTTACACTGTTTCACCCGCCCCCCCCTCCCCCCCCCACTCTCAGTTTAACTAAGGGTCCAACACTTGTAGGGTCAGCCTAAATCTGGGCAATGCACTATATATTGACTAATCTGTGCTTCATTTGTACACAGGTAATTCGGACAACTCTTAAGTATTGCGGATACCTCTGAGATATTCACAGCGTGATAAAGTCTGGTATAAATGCGAGTTGAAGGCAGTGTTCAAGTGTAAGGTGCAGATCTGTTTTGCGTATTGTTCTAAAGCAGTGAATGTGAATCAGTGTGAAGAAGCTGCAGACAAGAGTGCGGTCAAATCTGTGATGAATACACCTACAATCAAAAGCGGAATAAAGTTTGTGCCCTATGCGTTGTAAGGACTATGTCTAGTCTGAAGAGAAGAAGCATTCAGATGATAGTCTGCATTGTAATAAGGTTGATGAGTAGTCTAAGTGTTATGACATGTAAACTATAAATTGCAGTGGGAGAAAAGGAGGAAGGTAAATCTGTCCTAATCATAGTTCATAAAAGAAATTAATATATCTCCAGTAAATAAAGATTCAAGGATATGAGAAGTGAAAGATAAGATCTCAAATGAGCTTGTCTCCAATAATTGAATAAGCAAGAACGGGTGTTTGATGATAAACTTAGAGTTCGAGTTCTCTAGTGTTCGTGCAGGACAGTGCAAGTTGGTGCAGAAAAGAAGGATCAGTGTTGGAGGTCGACAAAGAAGCAGTAACAAGTTCTTGGAGGCATACATAGGTCAAGGGTCTGAGTCTTGGTCATCGTACTTGTTGGACTATATTAATCACGGTTAAATCACTAAAACAGTGCACATAAATTATCAATCCAAGGACGTCTTTTATTTCAATGATAGTCGCATTGTCTGTGCCGATACATCAAACTAGAAGCAAATCCAAATAAAGGAAATCGTTGCTTAAGTAAATGTTGGAAAGAAATCATTCATGCAGAAATAAAATGATCTACAAGACTGTGATCACACCTCAATTACTCTGTCCTAGCGCGCCACACAATAATTACCCAGCTAGTATCTCTAATCTCACATGTGTAACAGCATATAAAGTATTGAAATTGAAGCAGACCTATTCATAGCTAAAACAGCGGCAACAGCACTTCCTCTGATACATAAAATAAATAGAAATATATATACACAGCTACTTTAACCGTTGCAATCCCTGCTAAAGAGGAGGGCCTTTCCTCCCTAGCAGGGCACAGGTAGAGAAAGAACTTAACGAAAACTAAATCAGATGATGCATATAACAACAACAACAGGATAACTTGTATTAATATGATAAAAATTACAAAGTCAAAGTAATGTTGTTCTCCCCTTACCTTTCGACCTCAAGGGTCGAGAACTATGTAGTGGTTACCTCTCCGAAAAACGAGGGATGAATCAGTCATGAGAATATAATGATTCTCATGCTGATCAAAATAGAATACATATGGTTACAACCACTTCATAATAAAAGTCTGACTGGAAAATTATAGATTACAATCAAAACCGCCTAGAGGTTGTTATCCAAAAATACAATACTTAACAACTTCTACAACTATCGCGATAAATCACAACTATAGCGTAACAACTAGAGGACAAGTCAGCATCAAGAGTTGACGAGATCCAGTCAGCGGTACAGCTAGAACAGCAGTTTGTCAGCGGGCCTGTAACAACATGGTGTGACAGTGTTGTGGTGTAACAGCTCGTTGTAACCAAAGATGAAAAAATCGCTATCGGGATATTATCGCCGAGGGGAAAAAATCGGGAAAATCGGGAAAAAATCGGCACATACAAAAATATTCATTTTTTTTCAATTTTTTTAATATCTAAAGCATCTACAGCATAAAATAAATGCATTGACACATAAATATGAAAAAAAAACTAATATATAAGATGTGTAATATCATGTCTAGTGCTACATCACACATAAAATTGAATCCTGTCCTGAATACTAAGTCCTGAGTCTCAACTCAACCTCAAAATATCAACAAAAAATATAATAATGTATCTCATATCATGAGTCATAATGTTATATACAAAGGAATGCACCAAATAACCTATACTACTGATTTCCTCTGCCCCTCTTGAGAGAAAATGTAACAGCTTTCCCTCTAGACGAAGAAGTTGGCGGGGCTGGCAATGGACTCTGTTGTGCTCCAGATCCTGAAGCACTAGGAGCTAAAGGAGGTAGACCACGTCCTCTACCGATAGCAGGGGTAGGTGGTGTCACCTCTCCTCCTATTGTTGCTCCTCCTCCTCCTATTGTTGCTCCTTCTCCTCCTCCTCATGAAACTCATCATTGATTCATCGCTACTAGAAATGGGATCATCAACAAGAGATACATAAACATCATCTAGCTCAAAGTCTTCAGACTTGGATTGCTCAACCTTAAAATGCGATAGAAAAAGATTAACATGCCTAACCAGTTGTTTTCCTTTGAGTGAAGGGTACATTCTTGTTAAGGCCACAGTAGGGGAGTTCAACAATCAATACCACCAACATCAACAAAGTTCAACAATTAATGCCACCAACATCAAGGTTCTTAAAGGACTTCATACTCTTGATCAAATGCCAATCTCATACCCTTACACATAATAGAATCAAATGGAAACAATGCAAATCCCCAAACCATGAAACCCCGAAAACCATTAAGTCTGCTGAATTTTGAGTGAAATCTAAAATTCTAGTTTCTCCATATGAAATCCAATGAGGTCGAAACCACTCTTAAACATCCTGAGTCATTTCATGGTAATGTTAAAAATTTAAGTAAAAGGATGAAAATGAAAAATAAAGGAAATATCACTTTAAGAATTTAACATTACCATGAACTGCCAACAGGGTGTGTCAGGAAAATGAGAGGGCTGCAAAAATGACAAAAAAAAAATCGATTTTTGAACTTATAGGGTTGCTATTTGATGGGCCCACGATTTTTACCAAAATAATCGCGATTTTTTCGTAATTATCGCGATAATATCGCGCTAACGATAATTTCAAAAAATCGTCGAAATTATCGCCGATATAATCGGCAGCCCGAAAAAATCGCGATTTTTTCATCTTTGGTTGTAACAGCACACCTTTAGTTGCTCCTATACGCCTTGTGCTCTAGATCTTTTGTGCTACAAATAGCATCTGGAAAGACAACAAAAGACCATAGATCTTCTCCAAACATTCATCCTCAGTTAGTCATAAAAAAGACACAATACATCATAATAATTAATGACATGGCAAAGTAATGAAAATAAGGTGAAACAGCACAAGTTAAGATAGAATGGTATGAAAAAGAGGCAAAGATAGTCCCAATGGTTATAGTCATGAGGTAAAATAGGGGAAACAAATGTAGGAAATAAGTGCAAAACTGGCACCCAACATCTCCCCCCAACTGAAGCACTTGCATGTCCTCATACAAAATCTCATCTCTCATGGGAATATCTCCGGTGCAGGTCAGTGAGATCATAAGCGCCAATTGTATCTTCTTCTGCAGACCTGTACCCTTGATTAGCCATTAGTTATCGTATTCAGGACTCTGATTCATACTTGTTCAATTCATAATTACTCTGATAATCCTCAATTGGCAGCCAGATCAAAGGGAACTTGAACCTTAACCCGAGCCAAGAAGCACCAAGGGTTTGTACTATCTGTGCATATGCTGGTACATGTGTAACAGCCACCACGAAATTCTGGAATGCAAATGGGTCCCCCTTTAGCAGCTCAACATTGTTGGCTTCCGTGCGTTTCAAACACCCAGTCAAGGCTCGACTCTTCATCACTGAAAATTGATTGACACAGAAGTTCACAATCCTCCTTCTGTAAGTGGCAGCAGGTTCCCTTCTCCCAAGAGTGCTCAAAATTCTTCTAAACTCCCGCCTTAACTCGGCGACCCGTCCGGGTTCTGCCCGGATCCATAATGCCATCTTCTCTTCATTAGGATCCAAGATTTGGTGGACAAATGCCACTCAATCTAATTCTTCATGAAGGACATAAAAGCTCGTAACTGCAGATCTCCCATATAGGAGAATATCGTCACCGCCATTTGCATACTCACGTGCTCACAGATGATATTGTGTAAGAATAACTCACACAGCAGGCTTTGCTCGTCAAAATCGGAGGCATGAAAGACATCTAAGAATGTGCGAGTGGAAGAACATAGATAGGGTCTGCCCTCCATAACAGCTTTGATCTGGAACAGGAAGTAGCGTTCCATAGAAAAATGGGGTAGGATGCGGAAGGTCGCCTGCACCCTAGCAGATTGAGGGCAAGGTCATGAAGTTTTTGCTTGTCCATGGTAAGATCCTGAACTTGTTGTTGTAATAGCAACCGCTGTTCCTCCTGCTTCTTCATGCCTTCCTTCCTCTTATAATTCTCCCATCCTTTCTTCAAGTCTTCTTTTATCCAATTTTCATGTAGCGCGTCTATATCACTTCGATGTTCTTTCAGCGAAATCGTCCCCTCCCAATGGGAGATTGCTTCCTGTTTCCACTTCTCCAATTCGGAAATTAACAAGATTTTCTCAAAACTCCATCCCAAGATGGGACCTGGCGTTCTTCTACATTCAATATCAACATCAATAATGGGTGTAACAGCCTTTGTTGAATGGGTCTGCTCCACCTTTGTTGTTGGTTCTTGTGTAACAGTAGCTTCATTAGTGGATTCTTGTGTATCAGCCCCTTTGTTTCCGCCTAAAGTCTGTAACAGCAGTAGCCTCCACAGGTTCTTGTGTATCTGCCTCTAGGTCAATTACTACAAGAGGCTCTGCTTTAACTACTGGTTCTTGTGTAACAATAGTATCCTTAGCAGGTTCTTGTGTAACAGCCTCCTGAAGTTCTGTTTCTGTTTCAATTGGGCTGGTGTTTTCCCCACAGACCTTATACCCTGCTGTTGTTAGTTCTTGAAAACATGTCGTGCATACAAGTACCAAGATTTCCTTCCCCTCAGATAATCTTCGTTTCAATCCTTCATATTCATTTCTTAGATTTTCAAGTTCTAAAAGTAGGACATGAGTTTCGTCCTTACCTGATGAGGAGGGTTCTCTTTCTTCTTTTGATACTTCTGCTTCTGTCTGCTTTCCAGCTGTGGGTGAAGGTTCTGTGGGCAAGTTAACTTTCACCCTCTGTTTTGGCCGTCTATCCCCAATTGGTTCATCAATGGGTTCCTTCCCAATTCTGACCTTCGAAGGCCGAGTCTGGGTTTCAGCTTCTGCCTGACTTCCTCTCGAAGTCGCAGTTTGTTTTCCCCGACTTGTTCTCGATCTTTTTCGCTTGAACTCTTCCCAGCTCCTTCCTTGTTGGCTTAGGGCATCTAGCACGAACAATTTGATGAGTCTGTGATTGGTCACACGTGCTTCCGGATGTGTTGATGTTTTTACTGCCGCCGCCATATGCTTAATATTCCCCAATAAGTAGAATGCAAGGTTAATCTTTTGTTGGCGCCAAAGGTGATTGAGTAGAGGGAAGTGATAATTAAAAATGATGATGGATCCTCCCTCACAAGTAATGTATTTAATTAAACCCAAGGTAAAATCTATCCATGGCTAAGGGAGTGATAACCTGTCAATTCCTCTCCCTTTCTTCTCCAACTTTTCTTCTCCTTCTAAGAAGTCTTCTTTCAAGGAAGGGTCATTGATTTTTATGTTAAACCACCTTTGTCCCTCTACTGGCAATGTAGTTACTCGAGCGATTACTTCTTCAATCACCTCAATTTGCAGGCCCTTGAATCGGGTCTGGTTGTTATTCAAATTCTGAGCGAATTCGATTGCAACCGCCTCATCCGAGCCTTCCAACTTCTGGAAATACTCAATCCATCCGGCGTCTCTGAATACCTGGTAGGCTTTTGGACAGTTCTGCAAGGCGTCCATGGAATCCGGCTCGTGTCGAACTACTGCTCCGCCCATCTTGCTGTTGTTTCTAAATTCGCTCCTTACTCCTCAACCCACTGTAATGTCACTACACTGCTTACTTCCTCTCGGCGTCTTACTCTGCTTATCCGAGATGACGAGTTTGAAATGAGGATACAAGGCTTCAGTCGAGGAGGGCGATGGGAGGTGATAGGATTTACGGATTACTAAATCGTACCTCACACAAATCTTCATAAATGTCCCATTATGGAAAGTAATGGGTTCTAAGTACACACGCTATTTCCAGCTAGATTTAGTCATCATTGGCGATTGTGCTATTAATTGGGTGCATGCGGAGTTGATAACGGTTTATGACTACGAATTTTTTCAATGATTATAAGATATATCCCTCCTGCTTTAATGGTGACGGTCGTCCACGGGAGTCACGGGAATATAATTACTTTTTTCATTAATCACCAAATCATAAATGATGACGTTACCTTTTGAATGACGTACCTAAAGTGACGTGGAGGAGGATTTCGAATTGGCGACGTACTGTTTGCAGTGATCGTGGCAATTGTGATTGGCTGGCACAATTATTGTTGTCATGCGACGAAACATGAGATATAGTGTTCGTGGCTGTCGGCTGTTACATGTGTAACAGCCAAGACAGCCTTCAGATTATTGTTCAAAAAAAAACGTAATGATTAAGAGAAATCGGTACGGAAAGAAAATCAAATGAATAACATCATCTTGGAAAATGTATCAGGAAGGAGGGATGATGTTTTAGGACGGGAAAAAAATGGGTGTAACAGCCGCCACAAGAGTGGTTTTCAGCTGTTACAAATTGTCTGATTGCGCCCCGGAAAGAGGTTTTCACAGTCAGATTTTTTTTTTTTTTTTTTTTGAAATAGGTGGAGCAGCTGCCACAAGGGTGGTTTTCAGCTGCTGCACTTATTGGAATTTCAAATTTCAGGCTGCATAGGGGAATGTTCCCCTGCTGCTGTAACATGAAGATCAGAGTTTGCGACAATGTTAACAAATGATTCCTTCGAAGCGAGTTGATGATATAACCTTAAACAGTGCCCATTAACCAGTAACGGTGTCTTAGCACTGTCAATGGTGACCAATTGTACAGTCCCACTGTCAAAGACCATGTCTACTTCATAAGGACCTAGCCATCTGGTGTAGAGTTTGCCTTTGAAATCCTTGAACCTTGAATCATACAAGAGAGCCCAATCTCCTTTCTAGAACTTCTTCTTAATAAACCCAACATGTCATCTAGCTCTCTACTGCTGAAAGATCTCTATCCGTTGAATAGCAGCCAGTCGTTTCTCTTCCAACTCATTGAGTTGGTTCAATCTTTGTTTATGTCTTGTGCTTAAGTCCAGATTGACCTGCAATGTTGTTCTTAATGTCTTTATCTCGAACTCTATGGGACATAAAGGATTCTTACCATACACCAATTCATATGGTGAGAAGCCTGTAGTGTTCCTCCATGTTGTTCTGTAAGCCCACAGCACCTCTGGAAGTTTCTCGGCCCAATTTCTTCGGTGGCTGGCTACTGTCTTTGTTAAGATTCCCTCAATGACTTTATTGGTGCTTTCTACTTGACCATTTGCTTGTGGATGATAAGGTGAAGTGATTCTGTGATGAATTCCATACTTCTCAACCAGCTTCTTGATCAAATGAGATGTGAACTGAGGCCCTCCATCTGTCACTATCTCCCTATATATCTCGAAGCAAACAAAAATATCTTCAAACAGGAAGTCTGAAACAGCCTGCTCTGTAGCTCTAATTAGTGCCTTTGCTTCAACCCACTTTGCGACATAGTCGGTGCAGACCAATATGTATGATTTTTGTTGTCATGAAGGATTAATTGGCCCTACAAAGTCCAGGGCCCATTTCTCAAATGGTTCTATCACTATTTGAGGTTGTAACATCATCTCATCTGATTTCAGAGGTTGGCCCATCCTTTGGCAGCTATCACACCCCTTTACAAACTTCTTGGCATCCTGGAATATAGTTGGCCAGTAGTACCCTATTGAGAGTACTTTGTATCCCGTCCTTTTGTCAGCGAAGTGCCCTCCACAGGGTTCCTCACGACAAGCTTTCAAGATCTCAAATACCTCATCTTCTCTAACACATCGCTTAATCTGAAAGTCTGGCCTAGTGTGATAGAGATTGCCCTCTATCCAGGAGTAGGTAGCACTCTGTTGTATAATCTTCCTCTTTACTTTGAAAGATAAATGATGTGGAAATTTTCCTGCAGCAAGATAATTAGCTATATCTGCATACCACGGTGAGTGAGTAGAGATGGCAAAAAGATATCCATCTGGAAAGAATCCTCAGTGGCAATGCAGTCATCACTTATGGTTAATCTAGAAAGAAAACCAGCAACTACATTATCCTTTCCGGAATTATCTAAAATAGTGATATCAAATTCCTATAACAGCAATAACCATCGTGTAACTCTACCATTAGTAACAGGTTTTTTCATTAAAAATCGAATTGCAGCATGGTCAGTGTGTACAAATACTTGATACCCGGTAATGTAGTGCCGAAATTTGTTGATAGCATGCACTACTGCTAGGAATTCCTTTTCAGTAACTATGTAGTTGAGTTCTGATGGAGTTAGATTCTTACTGATGTAATAAATGGCATTAGGTTTCTTCTCCTCCAGCTACCCCAAAACAGCGCCCACAACTATGTCAGATGCATCCGTAGCGATATGGAATGGCAATCTCCAATTTGGTCCTCGTAAAATAGGTGTTGTTGTTACACAGTTCTTTAATTCCAGAAAGGGCTGCTCACACTTTCCTGTCCACACAAATTCCGCATCTTTCATGAGCAAGGAAAACAAAGGAGATGCAATCTTTGAAAAAAAAATCTACAAATCTCCTATAGTACCCTGCATGTCTCAAAAAATTACGTACCTCTTTTGGAGTTTTAAGAGTCGGGATTTTCGAGATTACCTCAGTTTTTGCAAGATCTACCTTGATTCCATTTGTCGAAATGAAATGTCCCACCACAATTCCCTCGATCATCATCATGTGGCATGTCTCCATGCTCAGAGCAACATTAGTTTGTTCACAACGTTCCAGCACCTATTCCAAATTGACTAATGTTGTCTCAAAGGCATCCCTGTAGGGTGTAAAATCATCCATAAAGATTTCAAGACAGTCATTCAAGAGATCAGAAAAAATACCCAATATTGCCCTCTGAAAAGTTGTTGGTGCATTACAGAGGCCAAAAGGAAGGACTCTGTATGCAAAAGTACCCCACGAGCAAGTGAAGGTTGTCTTGTCTTGGTCTTCCGGGGTAATCTGTATTTGATTATAGCCACTGAACCCATCCAGGAATGAAAAAAAACTTTTTCCCAGAGAGAATATCCACAACCTGATCAATGAATGGTAAAGGGAAATCGTCCTTTTAAGTGGCCTTGTTAAGTTCTCTATAGTCTACACAGACTCTCCACTTGTCGTTCTTTTTCAGAACTATGACAAGCGGAGACAACGACTGGCTGTCAAAAATGGGGTAGATGAAATTAGCATTAAGGAGTTTTTGCAATTCTTCTTTCACTATCTCCATAAGTGCGGGGTTCATTCAGCGTTGTGGTTCTCTAACTGGTTTGCAATTCTCTTCAAGATAAATGCGGTGAGTGCATAGGCCAGGATGGATTCCTTTCAATTCAGTATAGTCCCATGCAAATGCCTTTTTATATTTCTATAACAGTTGTATCAGCAGTCTGTCTTGTTCAGCAGTCAAGTTAGGATTAATGTTTAAACATTTCCCAGGTTCAATTTCAACGGGACTGTTGGTAGTATGTGGAGTAGTTTTCAAATGTTCAATGATTACATCATCTACCTCATCTTCTCCCCACGGATCTCTAATAGAGGCAACAGAGAGTGAATTGCTAATAAAACCATTAATGATATCATCCTCTGTTTCATCCTTAAAGTATTGTGCTTTTCCAAGCATGAGGAGAGGTAAGGAAAGAACAGATTCAAGTTCAAATTCGTCCCACCAGGGACTACTCAAATCCACGTGAGGTTTTGCTGGGGGGTAAAGGTTCAGGTTCTAAGTGGCCTGCCCATCTAAGATCACCATAGATCTGGACCTACATTCGATATATGCGTCTATAGTGGCTAGCCACGGTCTTCCCAAGATTAAAGGATGACCCCCCAGATTAGATTTGGTTTGTAAAATGAGAAAATCGGCCGGATAATTCCAAGAAGCCACAGTGATAACCACATCTTCTATCATTCCCTCGAGCTTGACATGGGACCTATCTGCTAATTCAAGCACTGTGGGTGTAGGTCTAAGTCCATGAAGTCCTAGGGAGATAAAGAGGTCTTTGGTCATGACATTGATGGTTACCCCTAAATCAATCAAAGCGTTGGTTCTGGGTTGGTCATCAATATGGACAGTCACTGTAGGATTCCCTGGGTCATTATATTTAGTCAACAAAGGCTGATCAATCATGAGATCGGACAGTTTCCCCATAACACGGATAGTAGCAGGGTCTTTTGGTTTTCTTCCAGGCATTTTGACACACAGATCCTTCACTGTTTTAGCATAGATAGGTACTTCCTTAAGAGCCTGTAACAGCGGAATCCGCACATACAAATTTTGCAGTTCCTTGAGGAATTTTGATTCAGGTTGTGAGGCTGGACCAGCTTCAGTTAATCGTTGAGGGTATGGAGGATCTTGAATGTTAACAGTTGAGTCAGCTATCACAGAAGCACCAGCCTTGCTCAGGTTGGCTGTTGTAGAAACAGCAGACCCTCCCGAGCTGGTTGCTACAGGTGTAACAGCAGGTGTTGTATCAGTTGTTACATGTGTAACAACTGCCTCAAAATCGCCCATATCCTTTCTAGGTGACTCACATTCTTCTTTGGTAATAATGGGAGTATGTTCAGGTCTTCTACTTTACCAGATCGAAGTTGAACCTCGTTGAGTCCAATAGGAGTAATAAGATAAGTCTACAAGGTAACCGGAGCGTCTATGCTCTGGGCTGCCTTATTATTCGGATTGGGATTAGGTTGCACAGGTAATTGGGGTCGGACAGAAGGTGTAGGATTTTGAAGAGAAGGCAGTTGTAACTGTTGTTGCATTGGTAATGCAAGGGGTACTAGACCTTGGTCGTTACCTCTCCAATTCTAGCTCCAAGGATTGGGTTGCCATAAAGGATATTGCATTGGTGGAGGGGAAGGCCACCGGTTCCATGGTGAAGGAAATTGTGTTGAGGGAGTAGGATACTGCCATGGATATTGTTTACTATTATAAACATTATTCCAAGGAGAAAAAGAGGAAAAATATGGAGGCATACCTGTAGGTCGTGGCTGCCATGGTCTCTTTGATCCGATGAAATAAGAAGACTGTTATAAACATTATTCCAAGGAGAAAAAGAGGAAAAATATGGAGGCATACCTGTAGGTCGTGGCTGCCATGGTCTCTTTGATCCGATGAAATAAGAAGACTGGACATCCTCGCTTGATTCTTGAAGTATAGCGTTCAGTCTAGGCAATTCAGGACATTGATTCGTAGAATGTGCCAATTCACAGATATTGCACACGATGAAGCTATTCAGTGCACATTCTCTTTCCAAATGTTTCCTTTTGCAGCGGGGACAGAATACTACTAAGTCTGCTTTAGCTTCTGCTTGTGCCTTCTTAACTTTACCGTAGTGATCCGGACAGAGAGAGTGCTAGGGAGATCAGTTTTAAAATCCTCAAATAGATTTCCGATATCTGCTCTAGTTACTCCTCCACTTGTGGACTTTTGTATCCGGACTGAAGGGTCCTGAATTGAACTTCTCCCTTTGACCGATCCTCCTGAGCTCCGCAGGCAAAGCTTCATTATTTCTTCAAGTGGTTCTTGCAATATGTCTCCTTTTCCCAACAGATTCAAATGCTCCAAACAATCATCTCTTATACCTCGTAAGAATATTGGCTTCTAAATTTCCGAGGCTAAGTTACTAAACTTAGACCTTTGTAAATTGTAATGGAATCGCTCCATATAGTCTTCCAAGCTCTCCTCCTCCTTCTGTGCAATCCTGAAGATCTCTTCCTTCAAATCCTTGGTTCGACAGTAATCCTGATACTTAAAGAGAAAGGCCTTTCTCATGTCATTCCAGATTCGAACCGTGCCAGCACCCAGTCTCATGAACCATCTTAATGCTGCTCCTTTCAGAGTAGTAGGAAATAATTTCATCTTCTAGGCGTCTAAAGTGTAGTCATAACCTCTACACAACACATCCAAATCGAACAAAAAGGTATCGAGATCTTCAACAGACATCCCTTGAAAGGATGGTAGGGATGACAAAGGAATATTTTTCATAGGAGCCTCATCCCGTGTTACTACTATTGGGAATTCAAAAGTAACAGAGCTATCTGTCTTGACATTCTCGTCCCCCATGGCTGATTCTTCCTGATGGGATGAACTGACCTCGGAGTATGCAGGAGATTGGTAAATAAAAGGATCAGAATGTTCCAGGACCAGTTGTTTGACTTCACTACCAGCATCCAAATGATGATCAATTAAATGTTGTTCCTCAGGTCCCTGATACTCCCCACTGGTCTCCCCTTGTCCTTCAATTCTCAAATCCTGATCAATGATTTTCCACAGTTGTTTTAGATCAGGAGTCTTGATATCAGGAGTGGATATGTTGTTCGAAGGGTGGTGAGGTCCAGACACGGTAGGCACCGATGCCTCAAGCTTTGATATAGTAGATCTAAGACTTTTGTGATCCATAATTTAGATAAATGTCTTTCGGATTAATTACATCATTAGGATTAGGTCTTTGATATAGTAGCCGCTTTCTGTGGTCCTGTCTTCCTATTATCTCTATATGAAGTAGACTATTCATTTTCTTCCCTTGAGATCAGATCTCCAAAGAATGTCTTTCTTCCCGAGTCTGCACTCTTATTTTCCTTCTTACGACCCGTCTTTCTTGCAGTTAGTAGAGTGGGGGGTGTTTGTGGATTTTGCTATCGTTCTACTGGGACACATGGACCCTATGTGTATCAATTCATCCTACAAGTGCTTCAGTTTCTACAACGGTGAACCCGCTCAGGTCCGGTAGAGCGATGCGCAGGTTCTTACCTCTCGTCTGACCGCCCAGCAACTGTATAGTTGAAGACACCCTAAAGAAAACACCCAAAAGTTCACATTTCTAAGTGTTCCAGCGAGACATTGGTGAGCCCGCTCAGATATGTTAGAGTGATGCGCAGGTTCTTACCTCTCGTCTTCCTGCCCGGCAATTGTGTCGCTGGAGACACACTAAAAACACACAAAAATTGCACCTCTAAGTGCCCCATAGTAGCATTGGTGAGCCCGCTCAGGTATGTTAGAGCGATGCGCAGGTTCTTACCTCTCGTCTTACCGCCCAGCAATTGCAGACTGGGTACACTCTATCTTCTAACAAACAACTTTGGTTGATTGGATCATCACTGCCATCCTCGACAACGGCGCCAAAATGTTGGACTATATTAATCATAGTTAAATCACTAAAACAGTACACATAAATTATCAATCCAGGGACGTCTTTTATTTCAATGACAGTGGCACTGTCTGTCTCGATACATCAAACCAGAAGAAAATCCAAATAAAGGAATCGTTGCTGAAGTAAATGCTGGAAAGAAATCACTCATGCAGAAACAAAATGATCTACAAGACTGTGATCACACCTCAATTAATCTATCCTAGCGCGCCACACAACAATTACTCAGCTGGTATCTCTAATCTTACATGTGTAACAACATATAAAGTACTGAAATTGAAGCAGATCTATTCACAGCTAAAACAGCAACTACAGCACTTCCTCTGATACATAAAATAAATAGAAATATATATACACAGCTACCTTAACCTGTAATATTCCGAATAGAAATAAACAGCAATATAAAGCACATAAACAAAGAACTACAGCAACTAGAAAGACATCACATGAATAAGAGACAATATGGAGAGCGCTGAGCCATTTTATTAAATTCTGAAAGATGGAATAAGTACAAAGGTGATCAGAATGATGGCACCTTGGCTTGCACTAGGCAAGCGTAGAAATACTCTCAGAATATATCACCGAATGTCTGCTCCCTCAATGACTGCGTAATCTCTAAAGCTGTCGGTACTACTGCTATGTTGTTGCTACTATTGGAATAAATTGATTATTTGGGGCTGTTCCCCACCTCAGAAAATTATGAAACTTTGGGAATGGCATCTCCACCCAATACCCAGAAAATCCCAAAGAGCTTTTCGGAAATCGCTGAACTCTGAAAATGACCTCCCTTGAGGCTCCACGTTGTCCCAATGATAAACGTTGGCCCTGGATAATCTGTTGCAAACAATGGCCTCCAATTCTACCAAAATGATCGAATAGGGAAGGGTTGACCCCTTTCCAACTCTCCCGGGCTGAATCCCCCGATAGACCCTCAATCCGGAATCGCCTCCTCCAAAGACTACGTCCTCCCTCTCACTGACTGCACTGTCTCTGCTAGAGAATGCTTCCAACTGTAGTTGTTACAACTCTCTCTGGAAAAAGAAGGATAGAACTCCTCACCCAAGCAGGCACTCGAAGTCCCCCGGGGCAGAGGTTGGGATCTCCGCACGGAGACACCCGATGTGCTGAACAGCACGTGCAGACTTTGTTAAATAGCAAAAGTGTGCTCAATGTCAAGAGACAAATAACATAGTTGCATAATCGAATTATTAAAATGAGGAACCTCTCTCCCTTTTTATGCTTGGAGAGCCTTGCTCTCACCTAGGCCCCACCACCAACTGCGCTGTCTCCTTGAGCTACGCTGTCCCTCTAGCTCTGCGCTAACTTGGGCCCACGCTGCCCATGCTAACATCTCCTCCACGCAGCTACTTCGTCCTCTAGGCCCCACACTGCCAAGTAATCATGTCTCCAAGCGACTTTAGGAAATGTTTTTATCCTAAGTGTGAGTTAAGTGTCCCTCTTCACCCACTTTATTTCTAACTTAACTTTATTAAAGTGAAATAGTCAAAAATTAATATTTCCAATTAGCTATTTCTAATTGGGAATATTACAGTCCTCCCCGGCAAAACATTGCTTGTCCTCAAGCAACTCAATGATGGATGCTATAGAATTTTCTCACTCTCCCAAGTGGCATCCTCATCTGGTAGATTCCTCCATCTTACCAGATATTCCCTGACTGTCCTGCTCTGCAGCTGCCTCTCATAGTGTCGATAATGGCCTCTGGCTGTAGCACCAAATGCCCATCATCATCTGTGGGCGGAAGCTCTTCAGTTGCAGTCACCTACTGTCCTAGTTCCTTCTTCATGCATGACACATGGAAAATATTATGAATCCGGCTACCAATGGGCAGCTCCAACTCCTATGCGACCTCCCCAATCCTGCGTGTCACCCTGTATGGTCCATAAAAGCGGGGCTTGAGCTTCTCAGCCCCCTTTTGCTTCAGCGTGGATTGTCAATATGGTTGCAATCGTAGGTAGACCAAGTCCCCTACCTCAAACTGCCTCTCAACCCGTCCCCTGTCGGCATACAGCTTCTGCTAATTTTGTGCTCTAGCTATGTTATCCTTAAGAGTCCGGAGTATATCCTGACTCTCTTGGATCCAATCCTTGGCCCTAGAGGCCTTGCTAGCACCAAACATCACGTCAGCAAAAGATAAAGCATGATACCCATATAAAGCATAAAATGGAGACATACCGATAGACATATGGTGAGTGGTGTTATAACAATACTCCCCCAAGTGCAACCATCGTAACCATGCCTTTTGCTGCCCATTGACATAGTTTCGCAAGTAGCCTTCCAGCCACTTGTTCACTATCTCCGTTTGTCCATCCGTGTGTGGGTGATAGCTAGTGCTCGGGGTCAACTCGGTGCCCACCAAACGGAAAAGTTCTTGCTTGCAAACTCCGCTCATGAATATCCCATGCTAACAGAGAATGGCCTTGGAGACCAGCAACTTAAAACATCCCTAAAAACAACTCCACAATTGCACAAGAAAGGTAACGTATTTGAGCATAGCTAAGAAATGGATACTGCTCAATCAAAGACTACAGCTATGCAATTCTTCCCTCGTATTGGCTAAAACCTCAGAATGAAATCACATAGAAATACCTCCCATTTTCCTCAGGTATGGGAAGAGGCGAGTAAACCCGCTGATGGTTCATCTTCTCATTATGGATGTCAAACTCGCAATCCCCCACAAAATAAAGTGACGTTCCTTGAGTCTCTTCCATGAGAACCTCTCTCCGATGGCCCACAGGCCTTGGTGAACCCCAGGTTCACAGTGGCGAATCATGTGAGGCATGCAATATCTTCCCCTTGAGCTTGGAGCCCTCAATCAAGAAGATCTTGTCCCTGAAGTAGATCACCTCGTCCATCACCTTGTACCTGTCATCCGTAACTTGTCCATCCAACACCTCACAGCCAAAAAGGTCCTTGGAGTACTCGACCAACAGCTGAGCCCTCCAGTCCGTATCCAAACTCATCAAAGACAACGCTGCCAATCTATGCGAAAGTGCATCGGCCACTACGTTGTTCTTCCCCTTAACATACTCGATGTCAAAATCATATGCCTGGATCTTGCTAACCCACTTCTGCTACCTCTCCTGCAACTGCTTCTGCTCTGGAAAGAATCGGAGGTTGTTGTTGTTAGTCCTCAATCTGAACCTGTTCCCCACCAGGTACTGCTGAAATTTGGCCAATGCATGCATGATGGCCAACATCTCCTTGTCGTATATAGTATACAACCTCTCATGTGGCAATAGCTTTCAGCTCTCAAAAGCTATGGGGTGACCTCCCTGCATCAAAACTACACCTATCCCCTCCCCTGATGCATCGCACTCTAGGACAAACGGCTGCGTAAAATCTGGCAATGCCAAAATCAGACAGCTGCCCATCACCTCCTTGAACCTGTCGAAAGCCCGCTGCGCTGTGTAAGTCCAACTGAATGCCCCTTTTTTGGTAAGGTCTGTAAGGGGTGCAGCAAGTTGGGAAAATCCCTTAACGAACTTCTGGTAGTAGATGCAAATACCTACAAACCCCCGAAGCTCCGTCACATTCTTCGGCTCTGGCCAATCCCTAATGGCCCTGATCTTCTCCTCGTGGACCCTCACTCCGTCCACCCCAATGATGTGCCCCAAGTAGAGCATCTCTGTCAGCCCCAAACTCGCATTTGGAGAGCTTAGCATAAAATTGTTGCTCCTCCAATATGCACAATACAGCCTCAATATGTTGTAGGTGCTCCTCCCATGTCCTGTTGTAAATCAAGATGTCATCGAAAAACACTAACACGAACTTCCTCAAGTGACCACGGAAGATGTGATTCATGCATGACTGAAAAGTGGTCGGAGCATTGGTCACCCCAAAGGGCATCACCAAGAACTCAAAGTGACCGTAATGACATCTGAAAGCGGTCTTGAGAACGTCCTGCTCCCTCACGCGAATCTGATGGTACCCAGATCTCAAGTCAATCTTCGAGAAGAACTTCGATCCCCTTAGCTCATCCATCAACTCATCTATCTGTGGAATGGGGTGTCGGTTCTTCATGGTCTTCTTGTTGAGGGTCGGTAGTCAATGCACATCCTCAGTGTGTTGTCCTTCTTCACCAATACTACTCAAGAAGCAAAGGGGCTAGTGCTAGGATGGATGTGCCCAAGAGCTAAGAGCTCATGAATGGCCCTCTCAATCTCATCCCTGTAGGCCTTAAGATGCCTATAGGGTGTAGTGATGACAGCCTGGATGCCCTGCTCCAGTTCAATTGTGTGCTCAAATACCCGATCTGGTGGCTGCCCTAGTGGTATATCTCCAAAAACCATGGCATATCTGTCTAAAATGGATTGTACATCTGGGTGTAAGGCCTGCCCTGTAGACCCTGCCTTTGAAACACACAGCTCCACTGCCCACTCTATGTCTCCCTTCCGAAAATCTGCCTCCATCAGGTGTGCTGAAACTGTCTGTGGTGGGTAGTTGTGCATACCCTGAATCTTCTTGTGCCTCTCGATCTTCTTGTCCATCCACTCCATCTCCAAGGTCTCCCAATCTGTGGTGACCTTCCCCAGCGTGATCAACCACTGCACCCCCAGTATCACGTTGGTGTCCGGAATGTCCACCACAAAGAAGTGATCTGTCAGGGTGTAATTCCCAATAGTCACTGCCAAGGCTGGCACATACCTGGCACACTGCATGGTCCTATCACCTGTAACCAGTACCGAAAACCCATCAAAGGTCTCTATTGGTATGCTCCTCCGCTCTACCAACTAGGCATCAATAAAATTGTGGGTGGCCCCACTGTCCACTAATACTGAAACATGTTGTCCCCGCACAGTACCTTGGACACGCAGTGTCAAGTATTTGGGAACCCCTCGCAAAGAAGCAAGGGTTCCCCCGGTAGGTGCAAATGTCGCACCTCCCGCTTTTGGTGGTGGAAGTGGCAGATGATCTCCTCTTTGCGCTATATTGTTGCCTCCTGCCTCTATCTCCTCATACTCCTCTTCCCCGCTACTGTCGAAGAAAACCTCGATGTAATGTGCCTTCCCCGCGGCACAACAGTGTCCTGGTGCCCATGGCTCCTGGCATGTGAAACATAGCCTCTTCCGCCTCAGATCTTTCTTGGTCTCCTCATCCAAAGGCCCTCTGTTCTGGTTCCCCTTTGGAGGCGGAACCTTCGTGTCCTTCCCCTTTGGCTGAAATGCCGGTCTCTAGGGGAAAGGAGCTCTAGTCCAGGGTAGTGCATCCTGCAAGTCCCGAGTCCTCCCAACTGCGTCATGGAGTGTAGCCGGCCTCATCGATTTGACTAACCCCTGAAGAGGCTCTGCCAATCCATCGATGAACATGTAGATCATCCTGGCTCATGGATAAGCTGTGTTGTTAAAATTGGACAACTAGGTCCAAACTCTGGGTTGTGCTGCTCAGATGACGATCGTAATATTTTTATTGGATTCCTCTTTCGGAGAGGTGTAAGATTGATCTAAAGATCATCTCGATCGGATGAGCAGAACATGTACTTTGAATTTATTCCACTTATGTGCTAGGTCGGCCTGGAATAAAATATAGACTTAAATGTCTTAAAGGACGTGTCACACACCCCAAAGATTCCTATATATTGGAGAGACTTAGAGTTCATTTGACACACACATTGTGTGGAGGAATTCTCTGGATAGCATTGGAGCTACGTATCTATGGACTGTTCTTTGTTTGGGTTGTTCTGGGGTTATGTGTGACACGCTTGGCTGAATGACCTATTGGAGACTTTGCTGGTAGAAGCATCCTGCTGATCGCTGTAACGCCACCACTCTTCATCTCTGTTTTGGCTTGTCTTCTATCTATCTATTAGTATGTTCTATCTTCTTCAGTATAGTGTGCCCTAATCTGAAATGGCATAGAACATGTTCTCAAATTAACAGTCAGGCACAATCACGGAGAGTCTCAAGAACTCTGAGATGTATGTGTCCAGACCAGGGTTGCGAGGAAGCTTCAACCCCCCCCCCCCGTTCCCGCTCCCAAACGCTCCCCGGCAAAAAAAACGTCTCCCGCCGGCGTGAAAAAAATTCATTAAAAAAAATCGTTTTTTTTTTAGGGGGAGGGAGGAGGGTTGGGTTTATAAAAGCCCACCCTCCCCTCATTTTGTTTATTGTTTTTAGTTGAGTGAGTGAGAGAGCAAGAGGAGCAAGAGGAGCAAGAATGAGAGCTTGAAAGTTTGGAGAGCGAAGCTGCGGAAGTGCCAAGGATAGAGCAAGGAGCAAGCTGCAAGAGAGCAACAAAAGGATAGCAAGAAAGAGGTAGTCTTCTAATCTAGTTTTGTATTTTCTAGGATGAATTTTTAAGTTGTTCAAAAATGAAAACTTGATTTTTTTCCTAAATGTTGCATTTTATTGTGTTGAAAACTTAAAAATTGAATTGTTTTTTTTCCTATGTTGCATTTCCTATTCCCATTTGGCATTTCTCCATTTGTTTTGCAGGCTAGAACTTGAAACTTGAAACTTGAAACTTGAAACATCATGGCTATATAGCTAGGGATTTTCCTCATGTTGGTTCCTTTCTTTGTAATAATGGTGTTGGAGAGTAGAAGAAAGAGACACATTAGAGAAGAGGAGGAGGATGAAGAAGTGGGTTATGGGGAATTTGATGAAAACCCTGAAGAGGAGGAGGATTATGCTGAGGAGGAAGGGGGGAGTGGAGAACATGAGGCCACAAATACCCCAACTAGACAAGACCAAACTCAGACACCTTTGTGGAAATATGTTCAGAAGTAGGAAGGAGGGAAAGGTGGTGGAAACACTAAATTTCTTTGCCCCCATTGCAATAAAGAATACCATGGCTCATACACCCGTGCGAGAAGGAACCTTTGTGGGAAAATGCCAGGGGATGGAAACAAAAATCTAGGAATCAAAATTTGTGTTAGTGTGCCAGCAACACAGAGAGAGAAATATAGAAAGGAAGAGGAGGTTGCCCTACATAGATCTAAAAGATCTAGGGGTTTCGTTGATTCTTATACACCATCAAGTGCATCACATCATGGACAAAGAAGTCCATCAACTTCCACCTATGGCAGTGGTTATGGAGGCAGTGGCATAGCTGGATTAAGGCGTAGAACCATATCTGATTTCCTTGACAAAGGGTGTAGGAATGATGTGGATTCAAAAAATTTCCGGTTTCTATATGCATGTGGGGTGCCATTCAATGTTCTTTGCTCACCTTATTGGCATGAAATGGTTTCTGCCATTAATGATGCCCCCAAAGGATACAGGAGCCCTGGGTATGACAAGGCCAGAACCGTGGGTCTTGATCATGAAAAAGCTAAAATAAACCATTCTTTGGCTAGAATGACAAATTCGTGGAATGAGCATGGGGTGTCCATTGTCTCTGATGGATGGACCAATGTAAAAGGAAAACCATAGATAAGTGTTTTGGCTGTGTCAATTAGTGGTGCAATCTTCCTGTCAGCATATGATTATTCAGACAAATTCAAGACCGGCATTAACATTGCAGAACCATTACTTGAAATAATTGAAAAGACTGGGCCATACAATGTCATACAAGTCATCACTGATAATGCTAATAACTGTAAGGCAGCAGGAGCAATTATTGAGGATAAATACCCCAACATATTTTGGTTTGGGTGTTTAGTTCACACAATGAACCTTTTGATGCATGATATCATTAAAAACAAACAACCTCAATTCAAAAGGGTTGGTGATTTGTACAAGAGGTAAAAAAATGATAAAATTTATTACAACTCATAGCAATACCCATGGGCTTTTCCGTACTCACTCCAAATTGGAGTTGTTGAAGATAGCAAAGACTAGATTTGCTAGCTATTACCTCACCTTCATGCGCCTTTTGAAGGTAAGAGAGTCATTGGCTACAATGGTATCAAGCCCACACTGGCAGGTATTAAAGGACATGGGCAGCGACAATAGTTGACAGGCAAGGTTTTGAACATGTGGAGGAGACCGCCCTTGACCCTTTGTTTTGGGCACGTGTGAGGGAAATTTTGAACTTCACCAAGCCCATTTATCACATGATTCGGTTTGTAGATACAGATAAACCAGTGATTGGGGAGGTTTATAAGCAGATGGATAGCATGTTGGGCAAAATAAAAGATGTTGTTAAGGATAATGATCCCAACTTGTATGCAATGATTCACGACTCTCTGTGTGCACGGTGGAATAAACTCAATGTTCCACTACATGCCTTGGCATATATCCTTATGCCAAAATACTACTCTCCATCTTGGTTGGGCCAACCTGCACCTAGAGGTGGGGTTAGGATCAAACCTCACACAGATCCAGAGGTACAACAGGGATACATGAAGGCATTAGACAAGTTTGTACCTGACAGGGAGGAGTGTGCTAGATTGCGCCTTGAATTAGGCAAATACTTCAGTTGCACTGCTAACTTTGGTTCTTTCCATGCAATGGAAGACAGAGACAGATTTGATGCTCTCACATGGTGGGAAGCATATGGCGGCATGGGACTTTTGCCAAAGTTGGCTAAAAAAGTTCTCTCACAGGTTGTGAACACTTCTTCTGCAGAGAGGTGTTGGAGCACCTATAGCTTTATACACAATGTGAGAAGAAACAGGCTGAATGAAAACCGAGCTGAAAGCTTGGTTTATGTGCATTATAACTTGAGGTTGTTGAGCCATTATTGTGATCGGGCAAATGAGGATCAATCATACAGAGTCTGGGACAACAACCCAGAGGATGATAATTTGGAGGACGGCACGGTACATATGGAAGAATTGGAAGCAGAACTTTTTAGGGATGATGATGAAGCATCAGCAGCACCGCCACACACAGGGCCAGTCCCACCATCCAATAGCAATGCGGGTGCCAGTGCCAGTGCCACTCCTCGATATCAAACTATTGTTTCTTTGCAAATTTAGCCTCCACCTTCTAGTCATGGTCATGGACGTGGTACTCCTGAGAGTACTAGAAGACCATCATTTCCTCGTGGCTCGCACAAATTAAACATTTCTCGTGGGCGTGGCAAGGGGCCAGCCAATAGATAAAATAGATTTGTTGTTTACTAGTCTTTTCTATTTTCTAGTAGTTTTTATCTTTTATAACTGTTGACAGTTGAACAGTTAAAACTTGACTCTTTCATATATTTAATGACAATTTAAGTTTGAAGTTTGAATTTGAAAGGTGAAACTTTGAAGTTGGCATTTAAAAGTTTACAAGTCATTATGAATTATGAATATGATGCTTCATGAAAGTTATACGGTGATCAATGAATCAATGATGATAAATGTTATATATCAATGATGATAAATTGTATATATTGAATTTTGAAATCAATGAATCAATGATGATAAATGATATATATCAATGATGATAAATGTTATATATTGAAATTTGAAATCAATGAATCAATGATGATAAATGAATTATGATATATATCAATGATAATAAATGTTAGATATTGAAATTTGAAATCAATGATGATAAATGTTATATATTGAATTTTGAAAGCTTGAAACCTTTAGATTGATGATTCACGAGACTCAAGAGTCAATATGTTGTATGCTTCCAACTTGTGGGCATGGTTGATGAAGATTATAACTTCTAGATGATTGATGTTATATGATTCAATCTATGTTTTTATGTTTTTTATGTCTTATTCATCATTCTACATGCTTTTGTTGACATATATGCATCCAAATATAAAATAAAATAAAAAATAAAAATAAAATTTAAATTTAAATATATATACATATATATATAAACGCTCCCCGAAACGCTCCGAACCGGGAGCTTTTGAAAATGGCACTCCCGCTCCTTCTCCCGCTCCCGCTCCCGCTCCCACTCCTGCTCCCAAGTAACCTTGGTCCGGACTCCCGGTCTGCTTGAGCTTAGTCAACTCAACAAAGTACTCCTCTGGATCCCTCTAATCAAATCGCTCTATCAGCCCCCGTGTAAACTCAGCATATGCTGTCACCCCTGAGTGCCCCAGCGTAGCCATCCTGTGAAACCACCAGTCATGGGCCTCGCCCTCCAAGTGCAGCGTTGCCACCTTGATGGCCTATGTCTCTGCCATCTGGTTAAGCTAGAAATATATATCCAACTTCTCCACCCAAGCCTTTGTCGAACACTTGGGGAACCCCTCATGTCGATAGATAAAATCTGCCTACCGTGCGTTGTACATCCCCATCCTGAGAATGCATGTTTCCCCTGTAATGGTTGCGGGGTTTGTTGCCCCTCTTGAGCTGTGCGAAATCATGGAATGGGAGGGCATCTCTGCACTCCTGTCTGTAGAACTGATACTCGGCAAAGTAATCTCCCATGTGAGTCGGTTCCTACTCCTGCTGTGCTCCTGCCCCAGTGTCTGCAGCAAGAAATGTGGGCATCGTGGAACGTGGAGGTGTATGTGATGCCATCTGCTGCGCTATGAGGTGCTCCTGCAAATGATGGGATGTGCCCGATCCCTCTCCGATATGGAAACCCCTTGGGGTTTCACGCTGTCTAGATTCTGCAGTGAAGCTTTGTACCATCTCTTCTATCCGCCTCGACAGATCTTGCATTGATTTGAGGAGAAGTTCACTGAACTCCTTCCCAGCATCTCTTTCCTCCGCCATTGGTTCCTCCTCTTCTGTGTCCACTACTGGAACGCAGTCACCTTCCCCCGAAAGTGATCTCTAACCTCCGCTCTTAGTCTTTATACTTCCTCCCTCGATAACAGATGTATGGTTTTCCTGCTGGTGTCATAGACAATCTGCTCCACGGGCTGAGCCAAGTCTATGAGCTCTGATACCACTATAATATTCCGAATAGAAATAAACAGCAATATAACACACATAAACAAAGAACTACAGCAACTAGAGAGACATCACATGAACAAGAGACAATATGGAGAATATTGAGCCATTTTATTAAATACTGAAAGATGAAATAAGTACAAAGGTGATCAGAATGATGGCACCTTGGCTTGCACTAAGCAAGCGTAGAAATACTCTCATAATATATCACTGAATGGTTGCTCCCTCAATGACTGCGTAATCTCCAAAGTTGTTGGTACTGTTGTTGTGTTGTTGCTACTGCTGGAATAAACTAACTATTTGGGGCTGCTCCCCACCTCAGAAAATTATGAAACTTTGGGAATGGCCTCTCCACCCAATACCCAGAAAATCCCAGAGAACTTTTCGAAAATGGCTGACCTCCGAAAATGACCTCCCTTGAGGCTCCACGTTGTCTCAATGATAAACGTTGGCCTTGAATAACCTGTTGCAATCAATGGCCTCCAATTCTACCAAAATGATGGAATAGGGAAGGGCTGACCCCTTTCCAACTCTCCCGGGCTGAATCCACTGATAGACCTTCAATCTGAAATCGCCTCCTCCAAAGATTGCGTCCTCCCTCTCACTGACTGCGCTGTCTCTGCAAGTGAATGCTTCCAACTGTGGTTGTTGCAACTCTCTCCGGCAAAACAAGGATAGAACTCCTCACCCGAGCAGGCACTCGAAGTCCCCCGGGGCTGAGGTTGGGATCTCCACACGGAGACACCCGATGTGCTGAACAACACATGTAGACTTTGCTAAACAGCAAAAGCGTGCTCAATGTCAAGAGACAAATAACATAGATGCATAATCGAATTATTAAAATGAGGAGCCTCTCTCCCTTTTTATGCTTGGAGAGCTTTGCTCTCACCTAAGCCCCACCACCAACTGTGTTGTCTCCTTGAGCCACGCTATCCCTCTAGCTCTGCGCTGACTTGGGCCCACGCTGCCCATGCTAACATCTCCTCCGCGCTGCCACTTCGTCCTCTAGGCCCCACGCTGCCAAGTAATCATGTCTCCAAGTGATTTTAGGAAATGTTTTTATCCTAAGTGTGAGTTAAGTGTCCCTGTTCACCCACTTTATTTCTAACTTAACTTTATTAAAGTGAAATAGTCAAAAATTAATATTTCCAATTAGCTATTGCTAATTGGGAATATTACATAACCGGTGCAATCCCTGCTAAAGAGGAGGGCCCTTCCTCCCTAGCAGGGCGCAGGTAGAGAAAGAACTTAACGGAAACTAAATCAGATGATGCATGTAACAGCAACAACAGGATAACTTGTATTAATATGATCAAAATTACAGAGCCAAAGTAATGTTGTTCTCCCCTTACCTTTCGACCTCAAGGGTCGAGAACCATATAGTGGTTACCTATCAGAAAAACGAGGGATGGATCAGTCATGAGAATCTTATGATTCTCATGTTTATCAAAATAGAATACATATGGTTACAACCACTTCCTAATAAAAGTCTGACTAGAAAATTATAGATTACAATCAAAACCGCCTAGAGGCTGTTACACAAAAATACAATACTTATCAACTTCTACAGCTATTGCGATAAATCACAACTATAGCGTAACAACTAGAGGACAAGTCAGCATCAGGAGTTGACGAGATCCAGTCAGCGGTACAGCTGGAACAGCAGTTCGTCAGCGGGTCTGTAACAGCATGGTGTGACAGCACCGTAGTGTAACAGCTCACTGTAACAGCACACATTTAGTTGCTCCTGTACGCCTTGTGCTCTAGATATTTTGTGCTACAAATAGCATCTGGAAAGACAACAAAAGACCATAGATATTCTCCAAACATTCATCCTTAGTTAGTCAACAAAAAGACACAATACATTAAAATAATTGATGAAATGGCAAGGTAATGAAAATAAGGTGAAACAGCACAAGTTAAGATAGAGTGGTAGGAAAAAGAGACAAAGATAGTCACAATGGTTATAGTCATGAGGTAAAATAGGGAAAACAAATGCAGGAAATAAGTGCAAAACTGGCACCCAACAATACTTGTCATTTGAAAGTCTATAAGAAGAATTTCTCATGGGTTTTCCTCTCCAAGAGGGAGAGGTTTTTCCCTGGCTTGAAGAGCCTAAATTTGTGTCTCTTGTATTTTGGTAATTGACTTGATGAAAGACTAAATAAGCTAAGAAGAGAAGACATAAGTAAATCAAGTAAGCTCACAAGTAATTATCAAGTAGCGAATTTGAATTAATCTACGCCCCTCTAAATTCTCAACATGGTATCAGAGCTAAGGTGTTGAACACAAGGGCTACTTGACAAGAAGACACTCAAAGAAGCAAAGATCAAAGTTTGGGTTAAAAGGTCAGATCAGCTTGCAAGGAAGATTCTTCAAAGTATCCACTAATCAAAAGGATAATCTTTGTCATCAAAAGGTTATATTCAAGACATTGTTGGAAGAGACATCATCTTTTTGGAAAACATCCTTTATCATCAAGGATTCAAGAATCCCTTCATCGGAGAACTCAATCTAAGAAGGAGTTCCTATCTTCACCATTATCAAAGAAGTTGCGAAAAGGAGGAAGTCACTCTACTCAAGTAAGTATCTATGACCTTATTTAAATCTGTCAAAATGACTTATTGTAAAGAAAGCAACAAATTGGTTGGGTCATCAAACTTTAGTGCATGGAAGAAGAGGACAGATTTGAATCTAATTGAAGATGAAGTTATGGACTATATCGAAGGATCTACAATTCAACCCTCAAAAGAAGATGCTCCAGCTCATGCCAAGTACATGAAGGAGAAATCAAAGCCCAGAGGATTCTCATAGAATCCATTAAGGACTCACTCAAATCCTATGTATCAATACTAAAAACTGCAAAAGAAATATATGAGAAACTGGTGGAGCTATTCTCTGTGAATACTGCAGGAGAAGCAATCGCTCTAAGACAAGAACTATACAAAATGAAATTGTCAAGAAAAGAAGGAATCACTTCATACTTTATGAGGATTTTTGAAATAAGAGACCAGCTGCAAGAATTGGGAGAATGGGAAACTTCACTTCAAGCTTATATGGGAAGAAAGAAGCAACACCATTCCACGATCTATGGTCTGTATGTAAAATAGAGGAAACAAGATTGAAAGCCAAAGCTGATACAGGATCAAGTGAAGGGAATCAAGCCTTTGCAGCCATGTCTAGGAAGAAAGGAAGATTCAAAAAATTTGGTCCTCAGAATAAAAGAATAAGTATGGACAAAGTACGATGCTTCGGATGTAATGAACTTGGGCATTATAAAAGGGACTGTCCTAAATCTGGAAAGGGCAAGAAAAAAAAAATGCCCATGTCACATATATAAGGGAAGAACCTGATATAAAGAAATCCCAGAAAGAAGCGAGAGATCTCTATTATGATTGAGATCATCTTCCTCTTTAAGTGATTTCTGTTGGTTGTAAAATAGTATGATGAGAAGCAATGTATATTAATAGCATCATGATAGAAGAATGGTAGTAACTCTTGGTGAAACAGCTCCTCGAAAACCTCACTGATAAACAACATTGATGGAAGGCAGTCATCAAGATCAAGGGTCATCATGGAAACAGGTGCTGACATTTTCTAATGGAGTTCTCTATGGATTCACTGACTAGAAAGAAAGAAGAAAGGTTTCATCGAGAATTCTATGCTACAGAATTCTGGGATTAGGATGTGATGACATATTGATGAAGCAGGTCAATGGAATGAAGTTCTTCATTCTAGTAAAATTGCTACAGGATGACTCAAAGGAAAAAGGTATGAGGTATATATATATTTATATGCTGACACAGGACGCTGTGAAGTCATGTCATATGGTTGCAGGTAATGGACTTCTATCTTTAGAAGTATGATCTATGGAGGAGGATCTCTCATGGTGCACAGGTTGCCACTAACAAATAAAATTAAATATGTCCTCATATGGAATATGAGGTAGTTGTATACAAACAAGGAACTAGATACATGAAGTTCCTGGGTATGAAGTTGTGCATAAAAAAAATTGAAGAGATCATGAAGCGCAATCATGTAAAGAGGCGGTTATCAACCGAAAGCAAAGAAGATGTGACTAGGAGATCTCCTGGGAGGATATGTAGACTGTAATAGAAGTCTGAAAAATAAAAATAAAAATAAAAACAAAAAAAAGACCTTTGACAAGACATATCTTTAGGAGATGTGTCAATCTGAATAAAGGATGTCGATGCCTACAGAAAGATGTCATGGTGAAAGATCATCACTGAGGTAACTTTTAACTTAAAAGTTCATATGTATATGTTTATCTGGATGAGTTTATGTACGGCTGCCAATCATGTGGAAGGATGTAAAATCCTTAGGAGATGGTTCAAAGAAAAGTAGCATGACATAAAGGTGTTCCAGATAAGGAAGTTTGATGAAACACTCCCTGATAGCTTACATGACTCAAGGATGAAAGTGATGGATGATCTGTGTCCTATGGCGCCAAAGGTTGAAGATTCCTCCATATCGAAATCCATGACATCGAGGGGAGTCTCACCATTGTTGTTGCAGGTCCCTGGTTGAGAGGGAGCCTAGTAATAAGTTTCTTACTTGGAAGAAACTTGAAGTGTGTCCTTCCTAGGTTAAGAGGGAGTGACATATATCATTCTCTAATACATGTGTCATGCACTAGACGAGGACTAACAGTCGTAAGTCTCAGTGAAGGCCATGTGGAGAGAATGGATAGACACATCATTCTGGCCTTCACTTGGGAAGACAGGATGGAGGATTGGGTAATCATCTGGCATTCGATACTCTTTGAGAATGTGATAAGGCATTCAAGATAAGAGTAGTCGGGGACCGATATTCTTTGACGGCTAGCTACCCAAGCAAAGAATAGTCCAAGAAGGTGATACTCTGGGAACACTTGGGTGGAGTATGTACCTTGGAGAGACAATGACTATGGTGTCTATAAGTCATGTGTCTCGCCAGCATTGTAGCCCATTGTCTCGTTGAGAGATGGGGTTGTTAGTCCAGGCCTTACACTAGGACAATGCTGGTTGATATGATGTTATACAGATGTGATTACCAATCCAATTCTTCTTATGAGATTCTCCAGTTTGAAAGTGACCATGTACCTGTATGAATACCTCCCTAGTTAAGAGGGAGTGTTGAAAAGTGTTGACAAGAGTGTCGTCAAATTTATGATGAATACACCTGCAATCAAAAGCGGAATAAAGTTTGTGCCCTATGCGTTGTAAGTGTTGAAAAGTGTAACTAGGATCAGTCTTCATATTGACTATGTAATTATGGATTTATGTAAAAGAAGAAGACAGATAATAAATTTTGTTATGCTTGCTTCATGGGTTTCATGAGCAAGGTTTTATTATAGGTCAATAGACTTCTTCTTGATGTATATTAGGATTTGTCTTCTAGTTATAAATGTAATTAAGAGTCATGAATATGAAGATTTTATTCAACAAAATATGCTCCAAGACCTTAGCATGAAACCATGAAGAAAATGGCTCTTGAACGATGTTCTAAGCTACCCTCATGTCATCCTCTATAACGCTAGAATGTAAGTCCTCCATGTCAGCCTAAAGACAGTGGTAAAAGTCGGCCTACCAAGCAAACTGGAGAGTCGGCCCAATCTGGAAACAATGCACTATATATAGTGTTGGAGCTGCGGCTCATTTGGACACAGGAATTGCGGATGTCTCTAAGATTATTCAGCTTGATAAAATCTGGAATAAAATGCGAAGTCAAGGCAGCGTTGAAGTGTGTCAAAGTGCAGATTGCTCTTATGAAGAAAGTAAGGATTAGTTTCGGGTAAGTCTGATGTGGACAGCGTAGTTAAGTTCTCAAGAAGATAAGTGTGGATCATAGTGATGAAGTTGCAGATTAATCTGAAGGGAACATGTGACTAAATGCATAGCAAAGTTTGGGGCCTATCCATAGTAATATGCACTCGGACAAATCTGAGATATACAGTCTATCTGTGGAAGGCATTCATATTATGTATTGTGATATAATGCGAAAGACTGAAGTTTGGTTTGATGCGCAATCTAAGGGCTATATTGTAGTGCGAGAATAGAACAAAGGTAAATCTGTGATTTACCTTCCTATCTACATTATGTAAAAGAAAGTAATGTATCTCAAAGGTATAAGGTTTAAAGGATATGCAAAATAAAGTATAAGGTCTCAAGTGACTTTGTAATGTTTGGGTAACCAAGAATGGATCAAAGAAGATAGAGACCGAGCTCTCTAGTGTTGGTGCTGGTCAGTGCAGATTGGTGCAGAAAAGAAGGATGAGCGTTGGAGGACAACAACGAAGCCATGACAAGGTCTTGGAAGCATATATAAGTTAAGGGTCTGAGTCTTGGTCATGGCAATTGTCATTTGAAAGTCTATAAGAATAATTTCTCGTGGGTTTTCCGCTCCAAAAGGGAGAGGTTTTGCCCTGGCTCGAAGGGCCTAAATTTGTGTCTCTTGTATTTTGGTAATTGACTTGATGAAAGACTAAATAAGCTAAGAAGAGAAGACATAAGTAAATTAAGTAAGCTCACAAGTAATTATCAAGGAGAGAATTTGAATTAATCACCGCCCCTACAAATTCTCAACATGGTATTGGAGCTAAGGTGCTAAAAGACAAGGGCTACTTAGCAAGAAGGCACTCAAGGAAGTAAGAATCAATGTCAAGGTCAAAGTTTGCATTAAAAAGTCAAATCAGCTTGGAAAGAAGATTCTCAAGCTATTCTTCAATCTCATTCAAAGGATCGATCAACTCATCAAAAAATTAATCTTTGCCATCAAAGATTTATATTCAAGACATTGTTGGAAGAGACATCATCTTTTGGAGACATCCAAGAACACCTACATTGGAGAATTCAATCTAAGAAGAAGCTCCTTACTTCATCTTCATCGTCATCAAGAAAGGTGCAAGTCACTCTACTCAAGTAAGTATCTATGACCTTATTCAAATCTGTCAAGATGGCTTATTGTAAAGAAAGCAACAAATTGGTTGGGTCATCAAACTTTAGTGCATGGAAGAAAAGGACAGATTTGAATCTAATTGAAGACAAAGTCATGGGCTACATCGAAGGGTCTACAATTCAACCCTCAAAAGAAGATGCTCCAGCTCACGCCAAGTACATGAAAGGAGAAATCAGAGCCCAAAGGATTCTCATATAATCCATTAAGGACTCACTCATACCCTATGTGTAAAAACTGAAATCTACAAAAGAAATATATGAGAATCTAGTGGAGCTATTCTCTGAATTGGGAGAATTAATGTCTGATACTAAGATGACTACAGTGGTGCCGAATGCTCTACCGGAAGAATGGGGAAACTTCACTTCAAGCTTATACGGGAATAAAGAAGCAACACCATTCCACGATTTATGGTCTCTATGTAAAATAGATGAAACAAGATTAAAAGCCAAAGCTGATACAGGATCAAGTGAAGGGAATCAAGCCTTTGCAACCATATCCAAGAAGAATGGAAGATTCGGAAAATTTGGTCCTCAGAATAAAAAAAAAAAAATATGGACAAAGTACGATGCCTTGGATGTAATGAACTTGGGCATTATAAAACAGATTGTCCTAAATCTGGAAAGGACAAGAGGAAAAAGGAAGAAGCCCATTTCTCAGATATAAGGGAAGAAGTTGATATAAAGAAATCTAAGAAAGAAGAAGCGAGAGATCTCTATTATGATTGAGATCATCTTTCGCTTTAAGTGATTTCTATTGGTTGTAAAATAGTATGATAGGAAGCAATGTATATTAATAGCATCATGATAGAAGAATGGTAGGAGCTCTTGGTTTAACATCTCCTGGAAAACCTCACTGATAACAATACTGATGGAAGGGAGTCATCAACATCAAGGGTCATCATGCAAACAGGTGTTGACACTCTCTAATGAAATTCTCTATGGATTCATTGGTTAGAAAGAAAGCAAAATGGTTTCATCAAGAATTCTATGCTACAAAATTTTGGGATTAGGATGTGATGACATCTTGATGAAGCAAGTCAAGGGAATGAAGTTCTTCATTCTAGTAAAATTGCTACAAGATGACTAAAAGGAAAAAGGTATGAGGTATATATAGTTATATGATGACACTGGATGCTTTGAAGTCATGTCATATGGTTGCAAGTAATAGACTTCTACCTTTAGAAGTATGATTGGAGAAAAGAGGATCTCTTCCATTACACAAGTTGTCATTAACAGATGAAATCAACATAATATATCCTCATATGGAATATGAGGTGGTTGTATATAAACAAGGAAATGGAAATTGGAAGTTTTGAATGAAGATGTGTAGAAAGAAAGAGATCATAAAGTGCAACCATGTCAAGAGTTGTTATCATCCGGAAGCCAAGAAGGTGACTAGAAGATTTTCGGGGAGGATATGTAGACTCTGATAGAAGTCTGGTAAAGAAGAAGACCCTTGACAAGACATATCTTTAGGAGATGTGTCAATCTGAATTGAGGATGTTGATGCCTACATGTTAAATTTAGATAACCATGGTGTGTTCTATGCTTAATGCAAATTTACTTCAATCTTTCTTAGGCCCGATTCAATTTAGCAATCACATAAACATGAAAGTAAAATGTTGATAGAACACATTAATAAATCAACAGAAGACAAGCCAATAATATAGATCAGATTTTACAATTCTTCTTGTCCAACAAAGATATAGGATGGTGTGTGTTACGAAAGTCAATAGGATGCACCAGCCAGCAAAGTCTTTCTTAGATCAGCCAACCCTCCAAGTGTCACACACATAGCCCTCAGAGACAGCGCGTCAAAAGTCAACGTTGGTCAACCAAAGTCAACGGTGCAGATTTACGACTTCGGTCAACCTGCTCCTTTTACCTCGATTTTTGTGCCCAACTCGTACAAAAACCAGATTTCCAGCAAATACTGGAGGTCAAACAGTCAAGTGTTGACCACGGTCAACATTGTTCAACGCACAGCAAACAACCCTAAAACAGATCCGCAAATTTTCCTAGCTTCAGCTCCGTTAGTGTGAAGGAAAAGAGGCCTCCAAAGGCTATCGAACAAATCAGATCACAATGAGAGAAGGTGATATCAGTTGATGAGCAAATGACCTCCAAGTATCTCCAATTTATATCCATCAGTGAGGTGTGTGACACGTCTATTAGGCTTGTGAGCCTACATTATTTGATCGACCTTGCACATGTGTGGAAAATAAAATTAAAATTATGTTCTGCTCATCCAAACAAGATGATCTTTAGATCAATCTTGCACCTCTTTCGAAAGAGGAATCCAACAAATATATAATCATCATCATATGAGCAGTGTAACTTGGAGTTTGGACCTAGTTGCCCAAAATTAACACTCCCTCTCAACTAGGGAGAACTCCATCTGTCCACCTGTGCCATCCAAAGATCAGTAACATCGTGCACCATCATATAGCATCATGCGTCATCCTGTCGTAACTTGCTTTGTTGGCTCTTCTTCGCAAATAGAACAAAAGGTGAGTCACAAAGACATCACGCTCCGCTGACCCGAAGTCAGCTTAGAGGGTAAAACCTCTCTTGGACTAAAAAAAGAGTCTCATACTAACTCGAAGTCAGTTTAGAGGTAAGAACCTCATCATACTTGATCCCAGATCAATGTGTTGGACACGTGCCATCCTAGACATAGAGAGTACGGCAATCTCTTATGTGTCCATCGGTCTTGATATTGGTCTCTATCCACATTTCCCACCTCACTAGCCAAATGAGAGGTACTTCCCATGAGTTTGAAACTCCATGGGTAGGATGCGTGCGGCGCATAGATCAAAGAGAGGTGAACCAACTCAATATCATAACAGTGGGGCAGAAGCACAACAAGGTTCAGCAAGCCTAGCCCCGTGTGTGCTTATAGCTCCAAGAAGCTATCCCCAAGCCCCCTGGAACTCATAGTCCAACTCAAGTAGAACCCTCTGAATAAGGTCTTTCCACGATTCCAAGCTTCTCATGGAAGGTTACGAACTTGACCTTCCCCAGGGGCTTCATGAGAATATCCGTGACCTACTCATCAATTCCTATATGATCAAGGCTTACGGCACCTCACTATACCATAACCCGGATAAAGTGGTACCTGATATCAATATGCTTGGATCGATCGTGGAACACGGGATTCTCAAAAAGACGAATCCCACTCTGGTTATCCCAAAGGATAAAGGTGGTATCTAGCACATGCCCAAACATCTCATTGAAGAGCTTTAGCAACCAAATAGCTTCACAACAAGCCATACTCGCTGCAATGTATTCGGCCTCAGTGGTGCTCAAAGCCACCAACTTCTGCTTCCTGCTCATCCAAGATATCGAAGCAGAATCCAAGGTGAAGCAACATCCATATGTGCTCTTGCTATCCACCACAATGCTAGCCCAATCGACATCAGTATATCCATGGAGTCTCAAACTCTCGGCAGTGTATCTCAGCCCATGGTTGATTGTGCCCCGAAGATATCTCAATAGATTCTTGGCAACAATTCAGTGAATGTGATGAGGATCAACCATATGTTGACTCAAAGTGTTCACGGCAAAACATACGTCCAGACCGGAGTTCACTAGGAACATCAGGTCCCCCACGAGTTGTCGATACTCAGTGGGATTTCTCAGCACAGGCCTAGCAGCGTTTCCACGCAACTTCTTAAATTTGAGTTCCATCAGTGTCAATACAGACTTACAGTCCACCATACCAAATCTTTCCAGCAGCTTCACGACATATTTTCCTTGAGAAAGGAAAATCTAGCCTGGCCTATGCCAGACCTCCAAGCCTAGGAAGTAATACATCAGTCCTAGGTCTTTCATCTCAAACTCGAAAGCTAGCTCCCTCTTACATTGATGAATGAGAGGGTCAGCACCTGCTAGGAAGAGATCGTCCACATAGAGAACTAGAATGAGAGGCCTTTCTCTACCAACCTTAAAATAAAGGTTTGAATCAACATTAATTCGAGTGAAGCTCAACTTCATCAAGTAGCTATCTATCCTCTTATACCAAGCCCTGAGGACTTGCTTCAACCCATAGAGGGTTTTCTTCGACCTGCATACATATAGGTGTCTCTATCTCGGACTTCGAACCCCAGAGGTTGCTCCACATACACCTCTTCCTTTACAGAACCATGCAGAAAAACGGTCTTCACATCCATCTGTCGGAGACTCCATCCTTGCGTTGCAGCAAGGGCAATGATAGATCGAATGGTGGTATAGCGGGCCACAGGTGCAAATATATTATCATAATCTATGCCTTATTTTTTAGAGAAGCATCAGGCAACAAATCTTGCCTTGGACTTTTCAGCACTACCATCAGATCCATGCATGATTTTATAGAGCCATTTCGGGGTGACAACAAATTTGTCCTCCGGTCTCGGGACCACTTCCCAGACATCATTTTACATAATGGACTCATATTTTTCGTGCATAGCATCCTTCCAAACTTGATGCTTTATGGCTTCTTCAAATGATCCACGCTCAGATTGTACAATTGTATTCATGGCTGCTAGGTACCCTTGGTACCTATTCGGCTTCTTGCTTTCACGGAATGTCCTCCTTGGGGAAATATGTCTCTCGGCATCTGCAAGAGTACCCCTAAACCATGAGGGTCTTCTCTTATTTGAAGGAGGTGGATCAATAGGATACATAGGTCCTTCAACATCGGGCATCAGTTCATCCTTCAGCTCTTCCTGCTTCCCTGTTTCTTCATCTTCTTTGTCTTCCTTGGAGCTAGGAAGATTTCTCACTTTCTTGAGGGCAGCATCTTCATCGAAGGTGACATCATGGCATATCTCCACTTCTCTTTGACCAAGCACATAGATTCTATATACCTTCGAAGTTTCATTGTAGCCCAAAAGCATTCCCTTCTTTCCAGAAGCATTCAACTTGCTTCTCTTTTCTTTCGGCACATGAAAGTACACAAGACAACCAAAAACTCTAAAATGTGAAACATCGAGTTTCTTACCACAGAAGACTTCTTCGGGAGTTTTGGAATCCAGAGCTAAATGTGGGCATCTATTTTGAACGCACACAACAGTGTTCGCAGCTTCTCCCCATAGAAACTTCGGAAGACCTTGGTCACATAGCATGGCGCGGGCAGCTTTCACAATGGTCATGTTCTTTCTTTCAGCAACACCATTTTGCTCAGGGGTATACGCAATTTGTTGATCAATGGTTGTCATTGATGTCAACCCAAGCAGCACTAGGGGCTAACCCGATCTTGCATGGGAATTTTGACATACCAAATTACTATATTCTGGGTCAAGAATATTTCTTATGGTTTCTACTTGTCGAGATGTTTCCGTTGATATATGGCACGCCATGTAATTCTTCACGGTTTGAGAGATATTCATGTTTGAAGTTTGTAACCGCAGTTAGTGGGCTAAAACACCATGGGGTTGTGGCATGGGTCATTGAAAAGTCAATAATTAATCATTTTTAAGCTCCTAAAATCCCTCCCATGTTCACTTGTTGAAGACCCTCTCAACCTAAGAATTTATATAAATTGTGATCCTCATATCCTCCTCATGCAGGGATTTTGCTACCTGAAACAGATCATCGTGGCATTTGCACTAACTTTTTTTCTACGAAGGTTCAGAAGCTGATATTTTTAAGAGACGAAGCCGAAATCCTGAGGAAGCTCCTGTAAAAATTTCAGATCTCGGTGCGCAATATTTTCGGAGATATGATCTGTGGAAGTCAGTGTTTTTGCAGGCTCCTGAACTTCATCTCAAAGAAGTGACCTTGGGAAAATCATCATAACTCTCTCTCTAAGTATCGGATTGGAATTCTGTAAAACGTGGCAGATAGTGCACGAACTATAGTTTTCGTTGTATCAATTTCAGAGCCGAATGAAGAAACAGTGACATGTGGCACGTCGTACAAGTTCGCTCTATTGAACCAGTCCATAATTAGGTCATTGTGAGAGATTGGGCATAACTCTCTCTTGAAGAATCCAAATTGGGTCAGACTTGTGGCATTGGAAAGAAGACTCAGAGGACTACTACAGAACCGAAAATCAAATATTGGGGATCTGAAATAACAGAAATACACCATATTCAATATCAAGATCCTAGAAGGCAAGAAAAAGCTAGATCATGTGTTGTCAAGGGCTGCAAAGGACCATACTTTCTAGGGCAGCAAAGCAAAGTAAGGTGCAGCAGAGGGTAGCATGACAAGAGCAACAATCAAGGTGCAAAACAACAGCAAGAAGTTCACCACATGAAGTCTTCAAGTGGGCAGCACTGCATACAGTCATTATAAAGGTATCATTGTACTAAGTCATTGCAAATGTATCATTGTAAAAAATTGTACAAGTGTCTATCTGCCAAGAGTTGAAGAGGCAGTGTCGGGAGGACTAAGATCATCATTAGGTGCTTGTGTCATAGTTGGGGTTATGGTCTAGTGTGTATTCTTCTTCTACATCATTCTATATCATTGTAAAGTGGACCATTTTCCTTGGTATGAAAGTCCATTATTTTTTTATTCTTCTATAGGGTGGTAGGGTGGTGCTAGGCTGGTGCATGAAGTCACCAACAAGTTCAAGCCTGTGAAAACTTCAGGGTGGTAGGGTGGTGCTAGGGTGAGTTGTAGCTCATTAGGTGTTGGGTTATCCGTTCAGTTGACTATTGAAGAATCTCGAGCGTTGGAGCGTCCATCCAGTGGGAGCCGAAGAAGAATGTTTTTCTAGATTCTAGGAAATTGGAGCTTTATTTTTAATTGGAGTTGAATATTAAAGAATTATTAGAAAAGTATTCAGGTGGATTTTGTCCCACAGAGGGTTTCCACCTTAAAAACTGTGTGCAGTTGTGTTCTTTTTGTTTACTGCTATCATTGTACAAACACTGATAATAATTGAAGATTAACTAATGCTCTAATTGAAAGGAATACTGATTTAGCCCCCCTCTCGGTATTTCCAATAATTGGTATTAGAGCTTGGTTCCTTCAATAGTAGTTTAACAGTTGAAAGGTGGTCATGGAGCATACCAAGAATGGTGTACCTCTATTCAATGAAAATAATTATGCACTTTGGAAAGGAAGAATGGAGGTATATCTCTTGGCGCAAGGTTACGAAGTATGGGACACTGTTCAAAATGGATTTACATCAACTACGGATGAACAAGGTAAGAAGAATTTGGTAAATGATGAAAAAGCAAAGAATATTATTATCAGTGGACTTATTGAATCTGCTTATCATAAGGTGTTGGGTTGTAAAACCGCCAAAAATGTATGGGACAAGCTTGAGAATATATATGCAGGTGATTCAAATGTCAAAAAAGCAAATCTTCAAATCTATAGAGCAAAATTTGAGCAACTCAGACCGAAAGAAGATGGCAACATTGCTGCATACTTCCAATACGTTGATGAAATAACCAACACTCTGGAAGGATTGGGAGATCCAGTTGACGAGAAGACTATTATACGAAAGATTCTTAGAACGTTACCAGGGAGATTCAACCCAAAGGTATCGGTCTTAGAATACAGTGCAAATATGGACAAACTCAGCAAAGAGGAATTACATGGAATTCTCATAGCATATGAAATAAGACTTGAAGAAGAAGAGAGTACTTCTCATCTAGAAACTGCGTTCGTTGCATATAAGAAAACCAATAAGGACAAACAACCTTCAATTGAAAAGACATGCACGTGCAAGTGTGAAGAAAAGGGAGATGATGAAGAAGATCTTTCAAATGAAGAATATGCTTACTTTACGAGAAAACTAAAAATTGGTAAGGAAAATTCAAATGTAAACTTCCATTGATATGTTTCGGTTGTGGTGAGGTTGGGCATTTCGCAGCAAAATGTCCGAACAGAAGTGATGGCAACTCAAAAGGAAAGAAAGGCTTTAAGAAATTCAACAAGCAAGGAAAAGTAAAAGGATCCAAAAGGAACTTTCTCTCTAAAGAAGATAGTTCATCATCCGATGAAGACAGTGACAACGAAGAAGAAGCCAATGAAAGAGTGTTATTTATGGCCAAGCACAATAAAAAAGAGGTATCAAACAACGAAGAAGGGTTGACCATAGAATAATTTTCTAAGGAGGTAATCAGTGTTATAAAAGAGCTCAAGGCTGAGAAGATCCGTTCCAATACTCTTGAAGAACAAGTTCAAGGTCTCAAAATTGAAGTTGAAGAACACAAATGTATTGAAGAGTCACTTCAAAAGAAGTTGGAAGAAAGCAACCAAGAAAGGGAAACATTAGAAGCCGAAGTAGTCCCGCTGCGTAAGGAAGTGAAGAAGGAAAAAAATTGTCCAAAATTATGCCAACAACTCAAGGGCATTGGAAGAACTCATCAACAATCAACGATCTTACAACGACAGAACTGGTCTCGGTTACAAAGAAGAAGAAGCAGGACCTTCTACAACAAAATACAATGAACCTATGAGATTTGACATGCATGTAGAGTTCATTGGACAAGATTCGTAAGAACATCCTTTCAAGACGATTTCTCGATGAAGATTTCCATCTAGGTACCAACATATTTTTCATGGCTATAGTTATTCATGTGGAAAATTTGGTCATAAAACTGTAGAATGTCGCACGTACCTTAGCAACCAATACAATTCCAAGAGATCCTTCAAATATGAACCTCCCAGGGCTCAACGAAACATCAATAGATTTGAACATTTAAAAAATAATACGGAATGTTACAAATGTCAGAACTTTGGACACATGGCTAGAGACTGCAGGCTTGAAAATCCTCCAGAAGAATCTTCGTAGCCACAGAACGAACGGACAGGGAAGAAGAAGAACACTGATAATTGTGCTCTCGCTCTTAAGGCTCAAAACAACAAAGATGTGTGGTATGTTGATAGCGGTTGCTCAACGCATATGACTGAAGATCAAAAGAAATTTGTATCTCTGAAAGAGAAGAATGATGGAACCGTATCCTTTGGAAATGATGGAGCTTCAAATGTTATAGGATCAGGTACCGTCACTCTCGGAAGTAAAGATGTTCTAGACAAGAATGTTCTATTGGTTGAAAACATGAATCACAATTTGCTCAGTGTTGGACAAATGTGTGATCAAGGACACACAATGCTATTCAACTCCACAAAATGTGAAATCAGAAAAGGCAGGTATGGTAAAATTGTGGCTACAACAAGTCGAGCTCCAAACAACATATATGTTATGGATGAAGCAACTAAAGCATGTCTACTAGCTAAAGAAGATGAAAGTTGGTTATGGCACAAACGAATGTGTCACATAAACTTTGACAATCTTGTCAGGATAAGCAAAAAGGAAGCAGTATGAGAAATGCCAAAAATCTCAAAACCTTCCAACACACTATGTGAAGCTTGTCGGCACGGCAAGCAGACAAAAGTCCAATTTAAAACAAAAGAACACTTTGCATCACATCCATTGGAATTGATACATACTGATCTATGTGGCCCTGTGAGAACAAAAGGCTTAGATGGAGAATTATATTTCATGTTAATGATAGATGACTATACCAGGATGACAACCGTCAGTTTCCTAAAGAAAAAATCTGAAGCATTTGAGTGCTTTAAGATTTACAAGGAGTTGGTCGAAAATGAAACTGATTTGAAAATAAAGTGTCTAAGATCAGATAATGGCGGAGAATTCACTTCCAAATTATTTCAGCAATACTCCGATGAAAATGGAATAATAAGACAATTTTCAACAGCACAAACACCTCAGCAAAATGTAGTTGTTGAAAGAAAGAACATAACCGTACAGGAAATGGGTAAAACAATATTGAAGGACTCAACATTGGATGAAAAATTCTGGGTTCCAGCGATTGATACGGCAGTCTTCATTATCAACCGAAGTCTTCTCAGAAATAATTGCAACAAGACTCCATATGAATTATGGAAAGGAAAACCAGCTGATGTAAAAAATTTCAGAATCTTCGGAAGCAAATGTTATATCAAAAGAGAAGATCAAAATTTGGGTAAGTTTGAATCACGTGTTGATGAAGGTATCTTTGTTGGTTAATCATGCAAAAGAAAGGCTTATAAATGCTATAATCTAAGACGAAAATAGATAGTGGAGAGCATAAATGTTACATTTTACGAAAATGGTGTTCTAACGAATAATGATGAGGATCTAGAATCTTTGAAACTTGAGACAGAGGTTGAAAAAGACACAAAGAACATTCTAGAACAAGAAGCAACTATCAACCATGAAGAAGTAAATAATGATCATCAAGATATACCGAAACAACAACAAGAAGCTCCTCCAAAGAGAACAAAAGAATGGATTCAAAAGAACCATCCATCAAATCAAATCATTGGTGACATAAATGAAGGCCGACAGCTTCGTTCATCACAACAAGCTCACATTGCTTTTCTAGCAACCTTTGAGCCTAGTAGTTTTGAGGAAGCCAGCCAGAATGAACATTGGGTAGCAGCTATGAATGAAGAATTGGATCAAATCGAGAAGAATAACACCTGGGAATTAGTTCCACGACCAAAAGATAAAAATGTCATTGGGACTAAATGGGTGTTCAGGAACAAATTGAATGAAGATGGACAAGTTACCAGAAACAAAGAAAAATTGGTTTGCAAAGGCTATGCACAAGTGGAAGAAATTGATTTCGACGAAACATTTGCACCAGTTACCAGAATGGAATCCATTCGAATGTTTCTCGCCTATGCATGTTCAAGAAAAATCAAAGTCAACATTTCTAAATGGCGAATTAGAAGAAGTTTACATCAAACAACTTGAAGGTTTTCAACTATCAGAAAAAGAAGACTATGTTTGCAGGTTAAAGAAGGCTCTATATGGTCTCAAGCAGGCTCCCAGAGCATGGTATTCTTGTCTTGATGGATATCTACGTCAACAAGGGTTCAAGAAAGGTATTGTTGATAGCAATCTTTATGTACAAATAGATAAAGATAATTTAACAATCGTTGAGGTATATGTGGATGATATAATATTTGGTAGCAATGATGATCGACTAAGTAAGAACTTTTCTACAAAGATGCAAAGTGAGTTCGATATGTCTTTACTTGGTGAGCTGACATACTTCTTAGGGCTTCAAATATCTCAGCAAGAGAAAGGAATATTTATATGTCAAGCCAAGTACATCAAAGAAATGCTCAAGAAATTCAAAATGGAAGATTGCAAACCCGTCCTTACTCCGATGGTAACAGGTTGCAAATTAAACATAGACGACTCATCTAAGGATGTGGATCAGAGGTTGTACAGATCTATGATTGGTAGTCCTCTATATGTAACAGCCTACCGGCCAAATGTTATGCAAGCAGTTGGACAAGTAGCAAGATTCCAAGCAGCACCAAAAGAATCACATATTATTGTCGTCAAAAGAATTCTTCGATATCTAAAGGGCACAGAAGAATATGGCTTGTGGTATCCCAAGGGTAACAATCTCATTATTCAAGCCTTTACAGATGCGGATTGGGCAAGAAGCGTTCATGATCGTAAGAGTACTAGTGGAGCAGCATTCTATCTAGGTGGTTGTCTCGTATCATGGTTGAGCAAAAAGCAAACCTCAATCTCATTATCTACAGGGGAAGCAGAATACATTGCAGCGGCCGCATGTTGTACTCAAGTCTTTTGGATGAAACAAACTTTGCAAGATCTTCAAGTCCAATTCAGTGAGCCTATTCCCATATTCTGTGACAACACCAGTGCCATCAGCATCTCCAAGAATCCTGTCATGCATTCAAAAACAAAACACATTCCGATCAAATCATTTTGTTACAGAACAAGTCGCTGAAAAGAATATCAAACTTGGGTATGTTGGTACAAAAGAACAAATCGTTGATATCTTCACTAAACCTTTACCTTGTGAAGCATTTGAATATATTTTCCAGAAGCTTGGTATTCTCCCAAGTTCCCATTAGATTTTCCTTATCCAAAATATAAAGGGGGAGTGGAAGTGTGTACACGTCCGCAGGATAATTGTGTGTCAGGGGGAGTTACCCATTGCCATTGATGTCAAAGGGGGAGAGAATGTTGTAGGAAGAGGTGTCATGATCGCAGAGGGAGTACTTGTGTTGCCATCAATGCCAAAGGTGGAGATTGTTGATCAGTGGTTGTCATTGATGTCAACCCAAGCAGCACCAAGGGCTAACCCGATCTTGCATGGGAATTTTGACCTACCAAATTACTATATTCTGGATCAAGAATATTTTTGATGATTTCTACTTGTCGAGATGTTTCTGTTGATATATGGCACGCCATGTAATTCTTCACGGTTTGAGAGATATTCATCTTTAAAGTTTGTAACCCCAATTAGTGGGCTAAAACACTATGGGGTTGTGGCATGGGTCATTGAAAAGTCAACAATTAATAATTTTTAAGCTCCTAAAATCCCTCCCACATTCATTTGTTGAAGACCCTCTCAACCTAAGCATTTATATGAATTGTGATCCTCATATCCTCCTCATGCGGGGATTTTGCTACCTGAAACAGGTCATCGTGGCATTTGCGCTCTAAATTTTTTTCTACGAAGGTTCAAAAGCTGAAATTTTTAGGAGACGAAGCCGAAATCCTGAGGAAGCTCCTATAAAAATTCCAGATCTCGATGCGCAATATTTTCGGAGATATGATCTGTGGAAGTCAATGTTTTTGCAGGCTCCTGAACTTCATCTCAAAGAAGTGACCTTGGGAAAATCATCATAACTCTCTCTGAGTATCGGATTGGAATTCTGTAAAACGTGGCAGATAGTGCACGAACTATAGTTTTCGTTGTATCAATTTCAGAGCCGAATGAAGAAACAGTGACATGTGGCACGTCGTACAAGTTCGCTCTACTGAACCAGTCCATAATTAGGTCATTGTGAGAGATTGGGCATAACTCTCTCTTGAAGAATCCAAATTGGGTCAGACCTGTGGCATTGGAAAGAAGACTCAGAGGACTACTACAGAACCGAAAATCAAATATTGGGGATCTGAAATAATGAAGATACACCAGATTCAATATCGAGATCCTAGAAGGCAAGAAAAAGCTAGATCATGTGCTGTCAAGGGCTGCAAAGGACCAGACTATCTAGGGTAGCAAAGCAAAGCAAGGTGCGGCATAGGGTAGCATGACAAGAGCAGCAATCAAGGTGCAGAACAACAGCAAGAAGTTCACCACATGAAGTCTTCAAGTGGGCAGCACTGCATACAGTCATTATAAAGGTATCATTGTACTTAGTCATTGTAAATATATCATTGTAAAAACTTGTACAAGTGTCTATCTGCCAAGAGTTGAAGAGACAGTGTCGGGAGGACTAGGATCATCATTAGGTGGTTGTGTCATAGTTGGGGTTATGTTCTAGTGTGTATTCTTCTTCTACATCATTCTATATCATTGTAAAGTGGACCATTTTCCCTGGTACGAGAGTCCATTCTTCTTTTATTCTTCTATAGGGTGGTAGGGTGGCGCAAGGTTGGTGCATGAAGTCACCAACAGGTTCAAGCCTGTGAAAACTTCAAGGTGGTAGGGTGGTGCTAGGGTGAGTTGTAGCTCATTGGGTGTTGAGGCATCTGTTCAGTTGACTACTGAAGAATCTCGGGCGTTGGAGCATCCATCTAATGGGCGCTGGAGAATAATGTTTTTCTAGATTCTAGGAAGTTGGAGCTTTATTTTCAATTGGAGTTTAATATTAGAGAATTATTAGAAAATCATTCAGGTGGTTTTTGACCCGGAGAGGGTTTCCACCTTAAAAATTGTGCAGTTATGTTCTTTTTGTTTACTACTATCATTGTACAAACACTGATACTAATTGAAGATTAACTAATGCTCTGAAAGATTAATAATAATATTAATTGAAAGGAATATTGATTCACCTCCCCCCTCTCAGTATTTCCAACACAATTGTGGTCTCCCTCTTAATGCCAGCTTCTCTGCAAAAGTCATTGAACTCATTTGACTCATACTCGGTCCTATTGTCGGTCCTCAAAATTTTGATTCTCTTCTCGGTTTGATTTTCCACCAAGGCCTTGAAGGTACGAAACCATTTGAATGCTTCGTCCTTCTTCAAGAAAGATATCCAAGTCTTGCGGGAGAAGTCATCTGTAAAAATAATGTAATAGGAACATCCTCCTAAGGATGTCACAGGCAGCATACCAGATAAATTAGAATGTATCAACTGCAAGATATTAGTTGTCTTTGCGACACTAGAGGGGAATGGTCCCCTTGTATATTTCCCTTTAGCACAACCATGACATATACCTTCATGATCATCTTTAACTTTGGGCATCCCTGTCACCACCTTCCTTGCTTCGAGAAGGGCTTTGTAATGAAGGTGTGCAAACCTCTAGTGCCATAACTCTGTTTGAAGAGTTGTATCACATGACATAGCCCCCAATGGACTTCCTCCAACCTGGTAGAGTGTATCAACTCTAAAACAAATAGTAAGAGCTTCCTTGAAGTTCTTCATCCAGATACGTACATTTCCATCAACGAATGCCACCTTGAACCCTTTGTCTTCCATTGTCAAAATAGACAGAAGGTTCTTCTTCAAATCAGGTACGTACAACACATCTTGTAAGCAAAGGACTTGACCTAGGGATAGATGAAGGGTCACAGTCCCTCTCCATTTCACGGGATAGGTGGCATTATCTCCAAGTATAATTTCTAGATTTGTATCCTTCTCAAACAAATTAGAGAGGGTTTCTTTATAACCAGTGAGGTGCCTTGAAGCACCACTATCAATCAACCAGACATCCAGGGTGTCGGGAGGAGATGCAGCAGAGAGGGCAGATACAAGAATAAATTCATTTCTCTTATTATCAATAACATTAGACTCGTCGTACCTAGAATTTCTTGACCTCTTAAAAGGATACCCATTTCCACTACGATCAGAGAGAGCCTTCCTTTTTCCTTTGAACATGTTGTTCCTTTGATTGCCATTCCCCGTGGAGTTATTGTTGTCATCATCCCTGGGAGAGTCCCTTCTATTAGGGCACTCTCTTGCATAGTGACCATACTTGTTACAAGTGTAACATCTTCCCTTCCTTCCTTCGGGCCCCGCTCTTCCATGGTTTTGATTTCTCGGACCACCATTGTTCCTCTTCTTTGCATGAGCGGTGAAGGCAGTAGGGTCATCTCCATTTCCATTAGAGTGATGATCTCTCTCCATCATTCTTGTCTCCTCTTGAGTGCATCTAGTCAATATTTCATCAAAATAAAGAATCACATTATTATTAAGAATAGTAATATTAAATACATACCAATCACGAGGGAGACCTCCAAGCGCAATGAGAACCATCTCTCGATCAGCGATTTCTTCTCCAATAGCTAGAAGATTGTTCCTGATTTCAGTGAGCCTCATAAAATAGGATTGAATAGATTCATCCTTGCCCTTCTTGATATTCTTCAATTGATTCTTGAAGAAAAGAACTTGATTAGCATTGTTAGCCCTAAACATGTTAACCAGCTTATCATACATCTCTTTAGATGTGTTCAGCTCAGAAATGTGAGCAACCAAGTGCTTATGAATAGAATCATGGATAATCATCTTTGCTTTTATTTCCTCTTTTCTATACTTCATCTTTGTGGCAGCAGGTGCATTTGATGGAGGCTCTTGAATCTTCCCCTACACATAGTCCATGACATCTTGATCTTCTAATGCCAAATCCAAGGACATCTTCCATGCATGATAATCAGATTTATCATTCAATACATCATCAGACTTGAAACCCTTATAGGTTGAGGAGGCCATTGGTCCTTGATAGGATTTCTTCTTCGGTGATTGCTTTTCACACTAGCTTGGGCTTTGTCTTCACCTCAGCTCTGATGCCATGTTAAATTTAGATAACCATGGTGTGTTCTATGCTTAATGCAAATTTACTTCAATCTTTCTTAGGCCCGATTCAATTTAGCAATCACATAAACATGAAAGTAAAATGTTGATAGAACACAATAATAGATCAACAAAAGACAAGCCAATAATATAGATCAGATTTTACAATTATTCTTGTTCAACAAAGATATAGGATGGTGTGCGTTACGGCAGTCAACAAGATGCACAAGCCAACAAAGTCTTTCTTAGATCAACCAACCCTCCACGTGTCGCTCACACAGCCCTCAAAGACGGCTCATCAGAAGTCAACGTTGGTCAACCAAAGTCAAGGCAGAAAAGTCAATGCTACAAATTTAGGGCTTTGGTCAACCTACTCCATTTTCCTCGATTTTTGTGTCCAGTTGTACAGCCTACAAAAATCGGATTTCCAGCAAATATTGGAGGTCAAACGGTCAAGGGTTGACCACGGTCAATGCTAGTCAATGCACAGCAAACAACCCTAAAACAGATCTGCAGATTTTCCCAGCTTCAGCTCCGCACTTGTGAAGGAAAAGAGGCCTCCAAAGGCTATCGAACCAATCATATCACAATGAGAGAATGTGAGAATAGTTGATGAGCAAATGACCTCCAAGTCTCTCCAATTTATATCCATCAGCGAGGGTGTGTGACACATCTATTAGGCTTGTGAGCCTACATTATCTAACCGACCTTGCACATGTGTAGAAAATAAAATCAAAATATATGTTCTGCTAATCCAAACAAGATGATCTTCAGATCAATCTTGCACCTCTCCGAAAGAGGAATCCAACAAAAATATAATCATCATCATATGAGCAGTGTAACATGGAGTTTGGACCTAGTTGCCCAAAATTAACACTACAGGAAGATGTCATGGTGAAAGATCATCACTGAGGTAAATTTTGATTTAAAATTTCATACGTATATGTTTATCTGGATGAATTTATGCAGGATTGTCAATCATGTGAAAGGATGTAAGATCCTTGGAGATGGTTCAAAAGAAAGCAGCATGGGATAAAAGTGGACCAAATAAGGAAGTCTGATAAATCACTTTCTGATAGCTAACATGACTTGTGGATGAAAGTGATGGATGATATGTACCCAATGAACCCAAAGGTTGAAGATTCCTCAATATCAAAATCCATGACATCAAGGGGAGGAATTCTTCATGAGCAGCTAGGTGTCTCACCACTACTGCTGCAGGTACCTGGTTAAGAGGGATCCCGGTGATAAGTTTCTTTCTTGGAAGAAACTTGAAGTATGTCCTTCTTGAGTCAAGAGGGATTGACGTATATGATTTTCTAATACATGTGTTATGCACTAGACCAGAACTAATAGTCGTAATTCTCAGTGTAGGCCATGTGGAGAGAATGGATAGACACATCATTCTAGTCTTCACTTGGGAAGACAGAATGGAGGATTGGGTAATCATCTGGCATTAGATACTCTTTGAGAATGTGATAGGACATTCAAGATAAGAGTAGTCACGGACCGATATTCTTTGAGGGCTAGCTACCCAAGAGAAGAATAGTCCAAGAAGAGGGTTGGGTGGAGTATGTACCTTGGGGAGACAATGACTATGGTGTCTATAAGTCATGTGTCTCGCCAGCATTGTCGCCCATTGTCTCGTTGAGAGATGGGGCTGTTAGTCAAGGCCTTGCACTAGGACAATGCTGGTTGACATGATGCTATACAGATGCGATTACCAATCTGATTCTTCTTATGAGATTCTTCAATTTGAAAGTGACCATGTACCTGTATGAATACCTCCCTAGTTAAGAGGGAGTGTTGAAAAGTGTAACTAGGATCGGTCCTCATATTGACTATGTAATTATGTATTTATGTAAAAGAAGAAGACAAAGATAATAAAATTTATTTTTGTTATGCTTGCTTCATGGGTTTCATAAGCAAGGTTTTATTATAAGTCAATAGACGTTTTCTTGATGTCTATTAGGATTTGTCTTCTAGTTATAAATGTAATTAAGAGTCATGAATATGAAGAGTTTAGTCAACAAATATGCTCCAAGACCTTGTCATGAAACCGTGAAGAAAATGGCTCCTGAATGATGTTCTAAGCTACCCTCATGTCATCCTCTATAACACTGGAATATAAGCCCTCCATGTCGGCCTGAAGACAGTGGTAAAAGTCGGCCTACCAAGCAACTTGGAGAGTTGACCCAATCTGGAAACAATGCACTATATATATACTGGAGTTGCGGCTCATTTGGACACAGAAATTGCAGATGTCCCTGAGATTTTTTCAGCGTGATAAAATCTGGAATAAAATGCAAAGCCAAGGTAGCGTTGAAGTGTGTCAAAGTGCAGATTGCTCTGATGGACACTGAAAAGTGTGGATTGCTCTGATGGACATAGAAAAGTGCGGATTGCCCTGATGAAGAAAGTAAGGTTTATTTCGAGTAAGTCTGATGTGGATAGTGTAGTTAAAATCTGAAGAAGATAAGTGCGGATCACAGTGATGAAGCTGCGAATTAATCTGAAGGGAACATGTGACTAAATGCGTAGCAAAGTCTGTGGCCTATCCATAGTAATATGCACTCGAACAAATTTGAGATATACAGTCTATCAGTGGAAAGCATTCATATGATGTATTGTGATATAATGTGAAAGACTGAAGTTTGGTTTGATGCGAAGTCTAAGGGCTATATTGCAATGTGAAAATAGAAGGAAAGTAAATCTGTGATTTACCTTCCTATCTACAGTACGTAAAAGAAAGAAATGTATCTCAAAGGAATAATCTCAAGTGACTTTGTAATGTTTGGGTAACTAAGAATGGATCAGAGAAGATAAAGACCAAGCACTCTAGTGTTGGTGTTGGTCAGTGCAGAATGGTGTAGAAAAGAAGGATGAGTGTTGGAGGACAACAAAGAAGTCATGACAAGGTCTTGGAAGCATACATAGGTTAAGGGTATAATTCTTGGTCATGGTACTTGTCATTTGAAAGTCTATAAGAAGAATTTCTCGTGGGTTTTTGTTAAAAAGACATGGAGTGTTCTATGCTTAATGCAAATTTACTTCAATCTTCTTATGCCCGATTCAATTTAGCAATCACATAAACATGAAAGTAAAATGCTAATAGAACACAATAATAGATCAACAGAAGACAAGCCAATAATATAGATCAAATTTTACAATTCTTCTTGTCCAGCAAAGATATAGGATGGTGTGCGTTACGACAGTCAACAGGATGCTTCAGCCAGCGAAGTCTTCTTAGATCAGCCAACCCTTCAAGTGTCACACCCACAGCCCTCAAAGACAACTCATCAAAAGTCAACGTTGGTCAACCAAGAGTCAACACGGGACAGTCAACAAAAAGTCAACATATCATATTAGGGCTTCGGTCAAACAGCTCATTTTCCCTCAATTTTTGTGCCCAGCTCTATGGCCTCTAAAAATCGGAATTTCAACAAAGATTTGAGGTCAAACGGACAAGAGTTGACCATGGTCAACGTTAGTCAACGCTCTGCAAAAACAGCCCTAAACAGATCTACAGATTTCAGCAACTTTAGCTTTGCACGTGTGAAGGGAAGAGGCCTCCAAAGGCTATCAAACCAATTAGATCACAATGAGAGATGTGTGATGAGATAGAGCAAATGACCTCCAAGTCTCTCCAATTTATATCCATCAATGTGGGTGTGTGACATATCTATTAGGCATGTGAGCCTCCAGTACAAATCTGGCCGACCTTGCACATGTGTGGAAAATAAATTCAAAATATATGTTCTGCTCATCCAAACAAGATGATCTTTAGATCAATCTTGCACCTCTCCGAAAGAGGAATCCAACAAAAATATGGCCATCATCATATGAGCAATGCAACATGGAGTTTGGACCTACTTGCCCAAAATTAACACTCCCCCTCAACTAGGGAGAACTCCAACTGTCCACAAGTGCCATCCATCAGTATCATCATGTACTTTCATCTAGCATCATGCATCATCCTGTCGTAACTTGCTTTGTTGGCTTTTCTTCTCAAATAGAACAAAAAGGTGAGTCACAAAGAAATCACGCTCAACTAACCCGAAGTTAGCTTAGAGGTTAAAACCTCTCTTGGACTCAAAAAGAGTCTCATACTAACCCGAAGATAGTTTACTAACCCGAAGTCAGTTTAGAGGATAAAACCTCAATAAACTCAAAAGGAGTCGCATACTAACCCAAAGTTAGTTTTTTGACCCGAAGTCAGTTTAAAGGTAAGAACCTCATCATACTTGATCCCAGATCAAGGTGTTGGGCACGTGCCATCCTAGACATAGAGAGTACTGCAATCTCTGATGCGTCCATCGGTCTCACTATTGGTCTCTATCCACATTTCCCACCTCATTGGCCAAATGAGAGGTATTTCCCATGAGTCTGAAACTCCACGGGTAGGATGCGTGCGGGGCATAGATCAAAGACAGGTGAACCAACTCAATATCATAACGGTGGGGTAGAAGCACAACAAGGTTCGACAAGCCTAGCCCCGTGTGTGCTTATAGCTCCAAGAAGTTATCCCCAAGCCCCCTAGAGCTCCCAGAGCTCATAGTCCCACTCAAGCAGGACCCTCAGAATAGGGTCTTTCCACGATTCCAAGTTTCTCACGGAAGGTTAGGAACTTGACCTTCCACAGAGGCTTCGTGAGAATATCCGCGACCTGCTCATCAGTATCTATGTGATCGAGCCTTACGGCGCCTTGTTGTACCATATCCCGAAAAAAGTGGTACCTGATATCAATATGCTTGGATCGATCGTGGAACACGGGATTCTCAAAAAGACGAATCCCACTCTAGTTATCACAAAGGATAACAATGGTATCTAGCACATGCCCAAACATCTCACTGAAGAGCTTTCGCAACCAAACAGCTTCATAACAGGCCATACTCGTTGCAATGTATTCGGCCTCAGCGGTTCTCAAAGCCACCGACTTCTGCTTCTTGCTCATCCAAGATATCGAAGCAAAACCCAAGGTGAAGCAGCATCCAGATGTGCTCTTGCGATCCACCACATTGCCAGCCCAATCGGCATCAGTATATCCATGGAGTCTCAAACTCCCGGCGGTGTATCTCAGCCCATGGTTGATTGTGCCCCGAAGATATCTCAATAGATTCTTGGCACCAATTCAGTCACTATGATGAGGATCAACCATATGTTGACTCAAAGTGTTTACGGCAGAACATACGTCCGGACGAGAGTTCACTAGGAACATCAGGGCCCCCATGAGTTGTCGATACTCGGTAGGATTTGCCAACACGAGTCGAGCAGCGTTTCCACACAACTTCTTAAAGTTGAGTTTCATCGGTGTCGACACAGACTTATAGTCCACCATACCAAATCTCTCAACCAGCTTCACGACATATTTTCCTTGAGAAAGGAAAATCTCACCTGGCCTCTGCCAGACCTCCAAGCCTAGGAAGTAATGCATCAGTCTTAGGTCTTTCATCCCAAAATTGGAAGCTAGCTCCCTCTTACACTGATGAATGAGAGGGTCAGCACCTGTCAGGAAGAAATCGTCCACATAGAGAACCAGAATGAGAGGTCTTTCTCTATCAACCTTAAAATAAAGGTTTGGATCAGCATTACTTTGAGTGAAGCCCAGCTTCATCAAGTAGCTATCTATCCTCTCATACCAAGCCCTGGGGGTTTGCTTCAACCCATATAAGGCTTTCTTCAACCTACATACATAGGTGTCTCTATCTCGAACTTCAAACCCTAGAGGTTGCTCCACATACACCTCTTCCTTTACAGAACCATGCAAAAAGTGGTCTTCAAATCCATCTAATGGAGACTCCATCCTTGTGTTGCAACAAGGGAAATGATAGATTGGATGATGGTATAGCGAGCCACAGATGCAAATATATCATCATAATCTATGGGTCCTTCAACATCAGGCATTAGTTCTTCCTTCGGCTCTTCCTGCTTCCCTGCTTCTTCATCTTCTTTGTCTTCCTTGGAGCTAGGAAGATTTCTCACTTTCTTGAGGGCAGCATCTTCATCGAAGGTGACATCGTGGCTTATCTCCACTTCTCTTTGACCAAGCACATAGATTCTATATGCCTTTGAAATTTCACTGTAGCCCACAAACATTCCCTTCTTTACAAAAGCATCCAACTTGCTTCTCTCTTCTTTCAGCACATGAAAGTAAACAGGACAACCAAAAACTCTAAAATGAGAAACATCAGGTTTCTTACCAGAGAACACTTCTTCGGGAATTTTGGAGTCCAGAACGGAATGCGGGCATCTATTTTGAACGTACACAGCAGTGTTCGCAGCTTCTCCCCATAGAAACTTCGGAAGACCTTGGTCACATAGCATGGTGCAAGCAGCTTCCACAATGGTCTTGTTCTTTCCTTCAGCAACACCATTTTGCTCAGGAGTATACGCAGTTGTGGTCTCCCTCTTAATGCCAGCTTCTCTGCAAAAGTCATTGAATTCATTTGACTCATACTCGGTTCCATTGTTGGTCCTCAAAACTTTGATTCTCTTCTCGGTTTGATTTTCTACCAAGGCCTTGAAGGTACGAAATCCTTTGAATGATCCGTCCTTCTTCTTCAAGAAATATATCTAGGTCTTGCAGGGGAAGTCATCTGTAAAAGTCATGTAATAGGAACATCCTCCTAAGGATGTCACGGGCAGCATAACAGATAAATCAGAATGTATCAACTGTCGGATATCAGTTGTCTTTGTGACACTTGAGGGGAATGGTCCCCTTGTATGCTTCCCTTCAGCACAACCCTTACATATACCTTCATGATCATCTTTAAATTCGAGCATCCCTGTCACCACCTTCCTTGCTTCGGGAAGGGCTTTGTAATGAAGTTCTGCAAACCTTCGGTGCCATAACTTCGTTTGACGAGTTGTATCACATGACATAGCCCCCAATGGACTTCTTCCAACCTGGTAGAGTGTATCAACTCTAAAACAAATAGTAAGTGCTTCCTTGAAGTTCTTCTTCTAGATGCATACCTTTCCATCAACGAATGCCACCTTAAACCCTTTGTCTTCCATTGTCGAAATAGACAGAAGGTTCCTCTTCAAATCAAGTATGTACAACACATCTTGTAAGCGAAGGACTTGACCTTGAGATAGATGAAGGGTCACAGTCCCTGTCCCTTTCACGGGATAGATGGCATTATCTCCAAGGATAATTTCTAGATTAGTATCCTTCTCAATCAAATTAGAGAGGGCTTCTTTCTAACCAGTGAGGTGCCTTGAAACACCACTATCAATCAGCCAGACATCCAAGGTGTCGGGAGGAGATGCAGCAGAGAGGGCAGATACAAGAATAAATTCATTTCTCTTATTATCAAAAACATTAGACTCATCGTACCTGGAATTTCTTGACCTCTTGAAAAGTTGCCCATTTCCACTACGATCAGAGGGAGCCTTCCTTTTTCTTTTGAACCTATTGTTCCTTTGATTGCCATTCCCCCTGGAGTTGTTGTTGTCATCATCCCTGGGAGAGTCCCTTCTATTAGGGTACTCTCTTGCATAGTAACCAAACTTGTTACAAGTGTAACATCTTCCCTTCCTTTGGGCCCCGCTCTTCCATGGTTTTGATTTCTCAAACCTCCATTGTTCCTCTTCTTTACTCATCGTACCCGAAATTTCTTGACCTCTTGAAAAGTTGCCCATTCCACTACGATCGGAGGGAGCCTTCCTTTTTCCTTTGAACCTATTGTTCCTTTGATTGCCATTCCCCCTGGAGTTGTTGTTGTCATCACCCCTGGGAGAGTCCCTTCTATTAGGGCACTCTCTTGCATAGTGACCAAACCTGTTACAAGTGTAACATCTTCCCTTCCTTCCTTTGGGCCCTGCTCTTCCATGGTTTTGATTTCTCGAACCTCCATTGTTCCTCTTCTTTGCATGAGCAGTGAAGGCAGTAGGGTCACCTCCATTTCCATTATAGGGATGATCTCTCTCTGTCATTCTTGTCTCCTCTTGAGTGCATCTCTTCAAGATTTCATCAAAATCAGGAATCACGTTATTATTAAGAATAGTGGTATTAAATACATACCAATCATGGGGGAGACCTCCAAGTGCAATGATAACCATCTCTCGATCAACTATTTCTTCTCCAATAGCTAGAAGATTGTTCCTGATTTCAGTGAGCCTCATAAAATAGGATTGAATAGATTCATCCTTGCCCTTCTTGATATTCTTTAATTGATTCTTGAAGAAAAGAATTTGATTAGCATAGCTAGCCCTGAACATGCTAACCAGCTTATCATACTGTAGAAAATTCTATTTCCCACCCCGGTTTTCAGTTTTCACCTTATTACTCCAAAATAATTAAATGCCCTTTCCCATATCCATACATTTAATAAACTGGAAAATAAATTTGTTGAAAACACAAATTCTGGAAATTTTTCAGAATGCTGAAAATGCAGAAATAAAATAACAGCAGTAACAAACAGTCATTCAACACATCATAACTCAGTATTTTTGGTCAAGGTGACCCTGGAAAAACCCCTACAACTCTTGGGGAAAACCAGTTCGAAAGCTCCTTCTTATTTCTGGAAAAATGCTTTTTACAGTGATAGAAATATTCAGCAAAATAAATAATCAGCAAACAGACTTTTACAACTTCTCTCTTTTTCCGTGCTTAACCACCGCCTCGGAAAACGCACAAACAGCAAAACAGGAACAGCAATAAATGCTGTACGGATTTCTCGATTTGCGTGCCCAGAAATCTGCAATAAATGCAGCTGTACGGCCACCTTGAAATCTGTGCCAAAACAACAATAAATGCTGCTGTACGGACCTCGAAAAACATGCCAAAAATCTTTAAAGCTGGTGCATGCAACAGCCACTAGGCACATGATTTCAGTGCCAAATGCTGGCACATACGGCCTTCTTTGTGCGGCCTCCTGCCAAGGCTTCGTGCAAAAAATCAGCCTGCTGTTTGCTAAATCTGCTGCACTTGTCTGCTGAAATGTCTTGCTGAAATGCTGCCTTGGAATGTGTGCCAAGCTGCTGCCTCCTTCTCCTCACTGCCCAGAAATCTCCCTTGCTCTCTTTCTCTCCTTCTCCCAATCTGCTCATGAAAGAATGAATGACATTTTCCTCCTTTTCCTCCTTTAACCTAACCCTAAGTGACTTTTGGGGAATCCCTAAATCCAATGGTTGAGATAGATTGAGATCTAGGGATGAGATTAAATGCTCATTTAAATCTCACTTTCTATTTTTTAATTCACCCCACTTTAATAAAGACCCACTTAGTCTTTTATTTCCAAAGTCACTTTTCCCTTTCTAATTTTATATTGACTTTATTTAAAGTCACTTTAACTTTAGTAACTTTATAACTTAAAGTCACTTTAAAATTAGATTTGACTTTATAACTTTATAAAGTCACTTTAGTAACTTTATCACTTAAGTCACTTTTAAATTAGATTTAACTATATAAAAATTTATAAAGTTACTTTAGGAGAAAAATTAAATTCTTTTGGACACTTTTCCCTAGGCCAAAGATCAAAGCCTTAGGGAACCACCTGTCCTCCGGTACCAAATTTCAACACTCCCTCTTACTGAGGAAGGTGTTCCTCACCACTCCCATCTTGTCTCTGAAGTAGACATGCTTGCCCCGTGGTAAGGCTTTGGTAAGAATATCTGCAACCTGCTCATCAGTGGGAATATACTCAAGCTTCACAGCTTCCTTCTGAACATAGTCTCTGATGAAATGATATTTGATCCCGATATGCTTTGACCTGTCATGAAATACTGGATTCTCCGTGAGTTTAATGCAACTCTGATTATCACAGTAAATCACTGAAGGTCTCAACGGCTGACCAAATAGGCCAAACAACATCTTGCGAAGCCAGATGGCCTCACAACTAGCTAGACTGGCTGCCATATACTCTGCTTCCGCTGAACTCAATGCTACTGACTGCTGCTTTCGGCTGAACCATGACACAACTGCCAGACCTTCATGTACCACGAAGTGCTCTTCCTATCGAAGCTGCTTTTACTTGTCAGAATCAGTGTAACTGCCAATCTCACTCCATCCCCCTGCCTGTAGTCCGGACCATAATCCACTGTCCCCTGCAAGTACCGCAAAATGTGTTTTGCAGCCACCCAGTGAACCTTCCTAGGCTCACACATAAACTGACTCATCGTGTTGACTGCAAAACAAATATCTGGTCTAGTGTTGACCAAATACATCAAGGAACCAATCAGCTGTCTGTACAATGTGGGATCCACCAACTGGGAATCCGAAGCATGAAGCTTCTTCCAGTTGGTGATCATCGGTGTCGACATGGGTCTACAATCCTCCATGTGGAATCTGCCAAGGATGTCCACAATATACTTCCCCTGTCCCAGGAAGAAATGCCCCTCCTCCTGCCACACCTCCAAACCCAAAAAGTAATGCATCAGGCCGATGTCCTTCATCTCAAACTCCGCCGCAAGATCTCTCTTGCAGTGCTCTATGAGTCTCTCTGCACCTGTAATGACTAAGTCATCCACATACAGCACCAGAATGAGAGGCTCCTCACCTATCACAGTATAGTAAAGGTTCGGATCTGCCTCACTCTTTGTGAAACCCATCTTCTGCAAGTAAGTGTCTATCCTGGAGTACCAAGCTCTGGGAGCTTGCTTCAGGCCATAAAGGGCCTTCTTCAGTCTGCACACATGGGACTCCTTCCCTTGCACCTCAAAGCCCTGTGGCTGCTCAATGTACACCTCCTCCTGTATGAAGCCATTGAGAAATGCGGTCTTCACATCCATCTGGTGGATCTTCCAACCCATCTCTACTGCTATCGATATAATGGAGCGGATCGAAGTATATCGAGCCACGGGAGCGAAGGTCTCCTCATAATCAACTCCCTCTACCTGGGAGAACCCTCTCGCCACAAACCTCGCTTTGAATTTCTCAATGCTGCCATCTGCAGCATGCTTTACCTTGTAAAGCCATCTGGAAGTAACCACGGATTTGCCCTCGGGCCTCGGCACCACCTCCCAAACATCATTCTTCATGATAGAAGAATACTCCTCCTGCATGGCCTCTCTCCAGACCTGCTGGCTAGCTGCCTCCTCATAGCTAGAAAGCTCAGAGTCAAGGATGCTGGTAGCCATTGCCATATAGCTACAAAACCTCTCAGGTGGTCTGCTCTCTCTGACCGGCCTCTTAGGCTCAGCAACAAATGTGGCATCTCTCAAGGTGTCCTGAAGCCACTTGGGCTTCCTCTTCACTGAGTGCACTTCTCCCGCCGGAGAATAAAACTCCTCCTCCTCAACAAAACCTGTGAACTCTGTTGTCTGTCTCTTTGTCCCTCTGCACGCACAGACACCGCGGAATCTTTGCGATCTGATGTCGGCTGTCCCATCGGTGGACTCCCCGTGTTGCTGCGGCCCAGGGGCGCTCGTCTGCCCGCAAGCGCCACCCCTCGACTCTGCGGCCTCACATGACGGACGACATCGTCATAGATGTACCTCAGGATCCTCTGATCCCCTGCTGCGGCCCGGCCTCTCAGCGCAACCCGAGGAGTGCCGGTGATCCAGATACTCTAACTCCCGTGACCTCCTAAAGGCCCTTTCCTCCTCGAACTTCACATCCCGCCTGACAACAACTTTCCTCTGTGCAGGAATGTAAATCCGAAAGGCCTTGGAGGTCTCACTGTAGCCCACAAAGATACCCTTCTCTGCGGTGGGCTCTAGTTTGGTCCTCTTCTCCTTGGGTATGTAGGAGTATGTCATGCACCCAAAGATACGAATATGACCCATATCAGGCTTCTTCCCAGAAAAAGCCTCCTCCGGAGTCATGTGCCCCAAGGCACGATGCGGACTCCTGTTCTGCAAGTAAACAGCTGTGTTGCAGGCCTCTGCCCACAAAAACAATGGCAACCCCCGATCATGTAACATGGCTTTGGCAGCCCCTCCGATGGATCTGTTCGTCCTCTCCGCAACCCCGTTCTGCTGGGGGTTGTAAGGAACAGTGAACTCCCTCCTAATGCCTGCCTCCGCACAACAGTCAACAAACTCTCCAAGGGTGTACTCTCCCCCATTGTCCGACCTCAGGGACTTGATCTTCCGACCTGTCTGTGTCTCCACAAGAGCTCTGAACTCCCGAAACCGCTTGAAGACCTCACTCTTGGTCTTCAAGAAATAAATCCAGGTCCTCCTGGAGTGATCATCAATGAATAAAACATAGTACTCATATCCACTCAAGGAAACATGAGACATCCAACCGCTCACATCGGAATGAATCAAATCAAGTATCCCAGTCGCTCTGTTGTCACTGCTGGGAAAAGGGGATTTGGCAAACTTGCCCATCACACATCCTCTGCAAGTATCAAAGTGATCAGTACTGAAATCTGGCACACCTGTAGTGATCTCCCGCAAAGTCCTCAAGGCTCCATGATACATGTGCCCCATCTTGCGGTGCCAAATCTCACACAACTCAGAACTGCTAGCTCTGCTGTCGGTACTACTGCTCAATGCCAAAAGGGACTGAAATGCAAACTTGTACACCTTTGCATGGCGTACACCTATCACTCTAGCTGAATCAGCTGGAGTGCCCCTGGGATACATCAACACATGTCCTCCCCTGAATAGTATCTCATATCCTCTGTCCTCCAAAGCTGAGACGGATATGAGGTTCTTCCTCATCCCTGGCACATAAAGAACATCTGACACCTTCAAGGGAGGTTTGGACTCCCTCTGAAATGTCAATGTTCCCACACCGACTGCTCTAACAACTCTGTCATCACCGAGTACTACCTCTACATCGGTGCCACTCTCTGAAAGCTCTGAGAAGTACTCACGGACTCCTGTCATGTGACGTGAAGCCCCACTGTCCACATACCAGATACCCGAAGATGCTCCGCTAATCGAGGGAAATGCATGCTCCCTCTGAACCTCTATGGCGGATAATCCTGCACTAGAAGACTCACACGCAATGAACCCAAACTCCCGGTCAAAGCGATCTGCAAAGTCCTCAACCTCTGCTGAAGCTGCCATGCTCTGGTTCTTCCCCTTCTTCTTCTTCTTCTCCGGACACACAACTGCATAGTGTCCCATCTTCTGACAATTCCAACACTTCACCTTGGAATAGTCCTTCTGTGTGTTATCCTTTTTACCTTTACCTTTGCCTTTGCCCCCACCATTGCTTGTGGAAGCCTGCTTCTTCCCTTTGCCTTTCTTGCGTCCTGCCAACAGTGCTACATCCTCATCCTGCTCAACTGGCTTGGCTGCCCCAAGATGACCTTTCCTGATCTCTGTCTGAATGCAATCATCCCAAAACCTCTCCCATGTGGGAAGGGTCTCACGTGCACAAACTCCATCAGCAAAGTTCATCCATGAACGGGGGAGGCCATTCACTGCAATCCACACCAACTCGGTGGGTGGAATGGCCTCTCCAATCGCTGCCAACTCATCTCTCACATTAGTAATCTTTGTGAGATATCCAGCTGCACTATCATTGCCCATCTTAATGGTCTTCATCTTCTCCTTCAGGACCATCTTCCGGTTCTCATTGGTACTCTGGTAGAGATTGGACAATGCTGTCCACATCTCATGAACATTTCTCTTTCCTCTCACATGAGGAATGCAATGATCTTTGATTCCGTCTAGAATCAGCGTCTTACCCTTGTTGTTCTTTTTATTATATGCTGCCAACTGAGTAGCATCAGTAGGCACATTCACAGGGTTCTGTGTGGTATGTACCATAATGTCCCAGACTTCTGCCTCCTCAAAGATACTCTGCAGTCTCTCCTTCCAAATGCTGTAGTTGGAATGCCCATCCAACCTATCCTCCACCCTCAGTCCCAATGACATCCTGCTGTCCTAAAACTGAAAAATAACACTGCTGTAGTAAAGGTAAAAATCTGTTGTTTGTGAAAAATCAGCTTGCTGGAATTTTCTGAGTGAAAAATCAGCAAGCTGTAATTTTCTTCCTTGCTGTCCCAAACTGCCCTTCAGCACTCAAGCTCTGATACCATGTAGAAAATTCTATTTCCCACCCCGGTTTTCAGTTTTCACCTTATTACTCCAAAATAATTAAATGCTCTTTCCCATATCCATACATTTAATAAACTGGAAAATAAATTTGCTGAAAACACAAATTCTGGAAATTTTTCAGAATGCTGAAAATGCAGAAATAAAATAACAGCGGTAACAAACATTCATTCAACACATCATAACTCAGTAATTTTTGGTCAAGGTGACCCTGGAAAAACCCCCTACAACTCTTGGGGAAAACCAGTTTGAGAGCTCCTTCTTATTTCTGAAAAATGCTTTTTACAGTGAGAGAAATATTCAGAAAAATCAGCAAGTAAACTTTTACAACTTATCTCTTTCCGTGCTTAACCACCGCCTCGGAAAACGTGCAGACAGTAAAACTGAACCAGCAATAAATGCTGTGCGTATTTCCTTGAAAAACGTGCCCAGAAATTACAGCATTAATTTCTGCTGTACGGCCTCCTCTTTTTGCGTGCAGAACAGCAATAAATGTTGCTGTACGGCCTCCTTGGAATGCGTGCAGCTGTATTAAATGCTGCTGTACGGAAATCTGCCTCGATTTTTGTGCCAGCAATCAGCTACAGGCTGTACGGCCTGTCTAGAAAAGCGTGCAGCAAAAAACAACAGCTTCTCCCTCGAAATCTGTGCCCAGAAAATGGTACAGTTGCCTTGGAAAACGTGCCACAAGCTGCTGTACGGATTCTGCCTTGGAAATCGTGCCAAATCTGCCTTGAACTGTGTGCAAACTCTGCTGTACGGTCTTGCTGAAATATGGCCTTGGAGTGTGTGCCAAACTGCTGCCTCCTTCTCCTCACTGCTCAGAAATCTCCCTTGCTCTCTTGCTCTCCTTCTCCCAATCTGCTCATGAAAGAATGAATGACCTTTTCCTCCTTTTCCTCCTTTAACCTAACCCTAAGTGACTTTTGGGGAATCCCTAAATCCAATGGCTGAGATAGATTGAGATCTACGGTTGAGATTAAATGCTCATTTAAATCTCACTTTTCATTTTTTAATTCACCCCACTTTAATAAAGACCCACTTAGTCTTTTATTTCCAAAGTCACTTTTTCCTTTCTAATTTTATATTGACTTTGTTTAAAGTCACTTTAACTTTAGTAACTTTATCACTTAAAGTCACTTTAAAATTAGATTTGACTTTATAACTTTATAAAGTCACTTTAGTAACTTTATCACTTAAGTCACTTTTAAATTAGATTTAACTTTATAAAAATTTATAAAGTTACTTTAGGAGAAAAAATTAAATTCTTTTGGACACTTTTCCCTAGGCCAAAGATCAAAGCCTTAGGGAACCACCTGTCCTCCGATACCAAATTTCAACACATACATCTCTTTAGATGTGCTCAACTCAGAAATGTAAGTAACCAAGTGCTTATGAATAGAATCCTGGACAATCATCTTTGCTTTGATTTCCCCTTTTCTATACTTCGTCTTTGTAGGCGTTGAAATGCATTTTGATGGAGGCTCTTGAATCTTCCCCTACACATGGTCCATGACATCTTGATCTTCTAATGCCAAATCCAAGGACATCTTCCATGCATGATTATAAAACTTATCATGCAATTTATCATCAGACTTGAAACCCTTATAGGTGGAGGAGGCCATTGGTCCTTGATAGGATTTCTTCTTCGGTGATTGCTTCTCACACTAGCTTGGACTTTGTCTTCACCTCAGCTCTGATACCATGTTAAATAGACATGGAGTGTTCTATGCTTAATGCAAATTTACTTCAATCTTCTTAGGCCCGATTCAATTTAGCAATCACATAAACATGAAAGTAAAATGCTGATAGAACACAATAATAAATCAACAGAAGACAAGCCAATAATATAGATCATATTTTACAATTCTTCTGTCCAAAGAAAGATACAGGATGGTGTGCGTTACGACAGCTACCAGGATGCTTCGACGAGCAAAGTCTTTCTTAGATCAACACGTCTCCAAGTGTTACACTCCATAGCCCTCAAAGACAACACGATCAAAATTCAACGTTGGTCAACCAAAAAGTGTCAGCAGCAGTCAACAAAAAAGTCAACTAAAAGTCACTGCATGGACAGTCAACAAAAAGTCAACGCAATGCATTAGGGCTTCGACTAAACAGCCTCCTTTTCTCTCGATTTTTGTGCCCCAGTAGCGGCCTCTAAAAATTGGAATTTCAGCAAAGATTTGTTGTCAAATGGACAAGGGTTGACCAAGGTCAACGCCGGTCAACGCTTTGCAAAAAACGATACCCTTAAACAAATCCTACGATTTAAGAACTTTAGCTCCGCACGTGTGAAGGGAAGTGGCCTCCAAAGGCTAACGAACCAATCAGATCACAATGAGAGATGTGCGATGAGATGATGAGCAAATGACCTCCAAGTCTCTCCAATTTATATCCATCAGTGAGGGTGTGTGACACATCTATTAGGCATGTAAGCCTACATTACAAATCCGGTCGACCTTGCACATGTGTGGAAAAATAAATTCAAAATATATGTTCTCGTTCATCCAAACAAGATGATATTTAGATCAATCTTGCACTTCTCTGAAAAAGGAATCCAACAAAAATATGACCATCATCATATGAGCACTGCAACATGGAGTTTGGACCTAGTTGCCCAAAATTAACAGTTTTCCTCTCCAAGAGGGAGAGGTTTTGCCATGGCTCGAAGAGCCTAAATTTGTGTCTCTTGTATTTTGGTAATTGACTTGATGAAAGACTAAATAAGCTAAGAAGAGAAGACATAAGCAAATTAAGTAAGCTCACAAGTAATTATCAAGGAGAGAATTTGAATTAATCATCGCCCCTACAAATTCTCAACAGTGAGGACTATGTCTAGTCTGAGGAGAAGAAGCATTCAGATGATATTTTGCATTGTAATAAGGTTGATGAGTATTCTAAGTGTTATGACATGTAAATTGTGAATTACAGCGCGAGAAAAGGAGTCATAGTTCATAAAAGAAAGTAATATATCTCCATCAAATAAAGATTCAAGGATATGAGAAGTGAAAGATAAGATCTCAAATGATCTTATCTCCAATAACTAAATAAGCAAGAAGGGGTGTTTGAAGATAAACTTAGAGACCGAGTTCTCTAGGGTTGGCGCAAGACAGTGCGGGTTGGTGCAGAAAAGAAGGATCAACGTTGGAGGTCTACAAAGAAGCAGTGACAAGGTTGTTGAAAAGTGTAACTAAGATCGATCTTCATATTAACTAGGATCAGTCTTCATATTGACTATGTAATTATGTATTTATGTAAAGAAGAAGAAAAAATAATAAAATGTATTTTTGTTATACTTGCTTCATGGTTTCATGAGAAAGATTTTTATTATAGTCAATAAACTTCTTCTTGATGTCTATTAGGGTTGTCTTCTGGTTACAAGTGTAATTAAGTGTCATGTATATGAAGAGTCTAGTCATCAATATATACTCCAATACCTTGTCATGAATCCTTGAAGGAATGGCTACAGACAACCTTCATCCTCACCTCATCAACGCTGGAAATTATGCTCTCCAAGTCGACCTCTATATGGTGATGAAGTCGGCCTACAAACTGGGTGTAAGGTCGACCTAAAAGAAAGAAACTATGCCATATATATATCTTAGACCTGCAGCTCATTTGGAACCAAGAAGAATGCGGATTGATCTGAAATAGAATGTGGATACACCAGTAATTAATGTGGATTTCAGAGAAGACTAAAAGTGTGGATTAAGGACAGATTTCAGTGCGGATATATCTAAGATCCTACAGCTTGATAAAGTCTGAATAAAGTGCAAGTTAAAGGGCAGTAATCAAGTTTAAAGTGCGGATATGTTTCAAGGATTGTTTTAAGACAGTGACTAAGGATCTGAATGAAGAAGTTGTTGACAGTAGTATGGTCAATCTAGTAATGTATACACCTGTTGTCTAAATGAGATAAGAAGTGTGGATGATTCAGTGAGACAAAAAGCATCAAAGACTGAAGTCTAATATAATAATATAAGGGTAGAAGGAAGCTAAATCTGTGATTTACCTTCTTATCTTCAGTACACAAAAGGAAAGCAATATATCTCAAGTGAAATAAGAAGAAGTATAACCGAAGACTAAATCAAGGAAGATATAATTAGAGACCGAGTTCTCTAGTGGTGGTGCAAGTCGGTGCAAGTTGGTGCAGAAGAGAAGGATCAGTGTTGTGAGCATACAAAGAAGCATTGACAAGGTCTTGGAGGCATCCTAGGTCAAGGGTCTGAGTCTTGGTCATGGTGCTTGTCATTTGAAGATCTATAAGAAGAATTCCTTACGGGTTTTCCTCTCCAAGAGGGAGAGGTTTTGCTCCGGGCTTCTAGGGGAGCCTAATTTTTGTGTCTCGTGTATTTTGATAATTGACTTGATGAAAGACTAAATAAGCTAAAGAAGAGAAGACATAAGTAACTCAAGTAAGCTCACAAGTAATTATCAAGAAGAGAATTTGAATTAATCACCAGCCCTCTAAATTCTCAACATGGTATCGAAGCTAAGGTGCTGAACACAAGGGCTACTTGACAAAAAAGACACTCCAGGAAGCGAAGATCATAGTTTGGGTTGAAAAGGAAGACTCTCAAGTTATTTCAAGGAAGATCTTCTATCCCATTCAAAGGATCAACTCATCAAGAAAATAATATTTTCCATCAAAGATTTACATTCAAGACATTGCTAGAAGAGGACATCATCATTTGAAGATATCCTTTATCATCAAGGATCCAAGAACACCTACATTGGAGATTTCAATCTTAGAAGAAGCTCCTGACTTCATCTTCATCATTATCAAGGAAGCTACAACTCACTCTACTCAAGTAAGTATCTATGACCTTACTTGAATCTATCAAGATGACATATTGTAAAGAGAGCAACAAATTGGTTGGGTCATCAAAATTTAGTGCATGGAAAAAGAGGACAGAATTGAATTTAATTGAAGGCGAAGTTATGGATTACATCGAAGGATCTACAATTCAACCCTCAAAAGAAGATTCTCTAGCTCATTCCAAGTACATGAAAGGAGAAATAAGAGCCCAAAGGATTCTCGTAGAATCCATTAAGGACTCACTCATTCCCTATGTATCAAAAATAAAGTCTGCTAAAGAAATATATGAGAAACTGGTGGAGCTATTCTTCGTGAGGTACTACAGGAGAAGCAATCTTCTAAGACAAGAACTATACAAATGAAATTGCCAAGAGAAGAAGGAATCACTTCATACTTTATGAGGATTTTCGAAATAAGAGATCAACTGCAGGAACTCTGAGAAGTACAGCCTGACACCGAGATGACTACGATGGTGTTGAGATGCTCTACCGAATAATGGGGAAACTTCACTTCAAGTTTATATGAGAAGAAAGAAGCAACACCATTCCATGATTTATGGTCTCTATGTAAAATAGAGGAAACAAGATTGAAAGCCAAATCTAATACAGGATCAAGTGAAGGGAATCAAGCCTTTGTAGCGATATCCAGGAAGAAGGGAAGATTCGGGAAATTTGGTCCTCAGAATAAAAGAAGAAATATGGACAAAATACGATGCTTTGGATGTAATGAACTTGGGCATTATAAAAGAGATTGTCCTAAATCTGAAAAGGACAAGAGGAAAAGGGAGGAATCCCATATCTCAGATATGAGGGAAGAACCTGATGCACAGAAATCCAAGAAAGAAGAAGCAAAAGATGCAAGAGATCTTTATTATGATTGAGATCCTCTTCCTCTTTAAGTGATTTATGTTGATTGTAAAATAGTATGATAAGAAGCGATGTATATTGATAGCATCATGATAGAAGCATGGTAGGAGCTCTTGGTGAAACAGCTCCGGGAAAACCTCGCTGATAACAATTCTGATGGAAGATAGTCATCAAGATCAAGGGTCATCATGCAAACAAGTGTTAACAATTTATAATGGAATTCTCTATGAATTCACTAGTTAGAAAGAAAGTAGAAAGGTTTCATCAAAAAATTCTATGCTACAGAATTTTGGGATTAGGATGTGATGACATATTGATAAAGCAAGTCAATGAAATGAAGTTCTTCATTCAAGTGAAATTGCTACAAGGTGACTCAAAGGAAAAAGGTATGAGGTATATATATATATATATATATATATATATATATATATATATACTGAATGCGGTGAAGCCATGTCATATGGTTGCAGTTAATGGACTTCTATATTTATAAGTATGATCTACGGAGAAGGATCTCTCACGGTGCACCTACGTGATGAAATCAACGTAACTAAATCCTCATGTGGAATATGAGATGATTGTATATGAACACATGAATCTGAAATTGGAAGTCCCTCGGGAATGAAGATGTGTAGAAGGAAGAGATCATGAAGTGCAAACATGTCAAGGGGCAGTTATCATCCGGAAGCCAATAATACGTGACTAGAATATCTCCTGGAGGATATGTAGACTCTGATAGAAGTCTGGTAAAGAAGAAGATCCTTGACAAGACATAGCATGAGAAGATGTGTCAATCTGAATAAAGGATGTCGATGCCTACACGAAGATGTCATGGTGAAAGATCATCACTGAGGTAATTTTTGATTTAAAAGTTCATATGTATATGTTTATCTGGATGAATTTATCCAGGGTTGCTAATCATGAGAAAGGATGTAAGATCCTTGGAGATGGTTCGAAAGAAAGCAAACATGGCATAAAAAGTGGACCGTATAATGAAGACAGATAAATCACTTTCTGAGAACTAACATGACTCATGGATGAAAGTGATGGATGATTTGTGTCATATGTAGCCAAAGGTTGAAGATTCCTCAATATCGAAATCCATGACATCGAGGAGAGGAATTCTTCATGAGCAATTGGGTGTCTCACCATTGCTGCTGCGAGTCCCTGATTAAGAGGGAGCCTAGTGATAAGTTTCTTACTTGGAAGAAACTAGGTAATTCCTAAGAATGAGCTTAGGTACATTCCTTATACAAGAATGAGTACATTCCCTTGTGGAATAGATCCTCCCTGGTTGAGAGGAAGAGATAGACACACCATTCTGGTCTTCACTTGGGAAGACAGAATGTGTTGAAATTTGGTACCGGAGGACAGGTGGTTCCCTAAGGCTTTGATCTTTGGCCTAGGGAAAAGTGTCCAAAAGAATTTAATTTTTCTCCTAAAGTGACTTTATAATTTTTTATAAAAGTCAAATCTAATTTAAAAAGTGACTTAAGTGATAAAGTTATAAAGTCTAATTTTAAAGTGACTTTTAATAAAGTCAATGTAAAATTAGAAAGGAAAAAGTGACTTTGGAAATAAATGACTAAGTGGGTCTTTATTAAAGTGGGGTTAATTAAAAAATAGAAAGTGAGATTTAAATGAGCATTTAATCTCAGCCCTAGATCTCAATCTATCTCGACCCATTGGATTTAGGGGATTCCCCAAAAGTCACTTAGGGTTAGGTTAAAGGAGGGAAAAAGGAGGAAAAGGTCATTCATTCTTTCATGAGCAGGATTGAGAGAAGGAGAGCAAGAGAGCAAGGGAGATTTCGGGTAGTGAGGAGAAGGAGGCAGCAGCTTGGCACACATTCCAAGGCAAGCATTTCAGACAAGACATTTCAAAGAAGACCGTATAACCGAGTTTACACGCAAGAAGGCGATTTTAGGCACGATTTTCGAGAAAAGGTGGTCGTACGTTGCGTTTGCACAAGTAAATCGAGGAGCGCATTTAAGGGAGGCCGTGCAGCCAGTGGTCGTACCTTGGCACGCATTTCTAGGCAGAAATGTGTATGCGTGATACAAACGTTTTTCTCGCACGTAAATCGAGAAAATCGTACAAATGCATTTTTTTGAGTGGCTTGCACGCTTTTCTAGGCAGCCGTCATGCTGTTGATTTGCGAGGGCCGAAATTTGGCACGAAAAATCGAGGAGGACGTACTGCATTTATTGTCGTTCTGGCTTTTTATTTGTTTGCTATTTTCCGAGGCGGTGGTTAAGCACGGAAAACGAGATAAGTTGTAAAAGTTTGTTTGCTGATTTTTTTGCCGAATATTTCTCTCACTCGTAAAAAGCATTTTCCCGTAAATAAGAAGGAGCTTTCGAATCGGTTTTCCCCAAGAGTTGTAGGGGGGTTTTCCTGGTACATGTTGACTCATAAATATATGTGTCAAAAATGTGTGAATGACTGTTTATGTGTGTCGATATTTATTTCTGCATTTTCCAACGATTCTGTAATTTTTCCAAAATTTGTGTTTTCAGCAAAAATTTATTTTCCGAGCCTTGTTAAATGTATGGATATGGGAAAGGGCATTTAACTATTTTGGAGTAATAAGGTGAAACCGAAAACCGGGTAGGGAAACTATAAATTTCTACATGGTATCGGAGCTTGAGCGTCGAAAGAGCAGCTTTTGGGGACAGCAAGGAGAAAAAATACAAACTTTCGCTGATTTTTCACTCGTGAAAAATTCCAGCAATGCTGATTTTTTCACAAACAGAATTTTTACCTTTACTACAGCTGCTATTTTTCAGCTTTTTTCTAGGACAGCAGGATGTCTTTGGGACCCGAGGGTGGAGGATAGGTTGGATGGGCATTCCAATCAAGTGCATTTGGAAGAAAGAATACGGAGTATCTTTGAGGAAAGCGAAGTCCGGGACATTATGGTGCATACCGCACGAACTTCATAAATGATGCCTATTGATGCTACTCAGTTAGCAGTAATATAACAAAAAGAACAACAAGGGTAAGAGACCGATTCTAGACGAATCAAAGACGACCATTGCATTCTCATGTGAGAGGAAAGAGAAATGCTCTCATGAGATGTGGACAAAGCATTGTCCAATCTCTACCGAGTACCAATGAGAACCGGAAAATGGTCCCGAAGGAAAAAGTTGAAGACCATGAGGATGGGTAATGATAGTGTACTGGATATCTCACAAAGATTACTAATGTGAGAGATGAGTTAGCGTCGATTGGAGAGGCCATTCCACCCACTTTCGAGTTGGTGCAGATTGCAATGAATGGCCTCCCCCGTCTGCGGATGAACTTTGCCGATGGGGTTTGTGCACGTGAGACCCCTTCCCACATGGGAGAGGTTTTGGGATGATTGCATTCGGTACAGAGATCGAGAAAGGTCGCTTGGGGGCAGCAAGCCAGTTGTGACGCAGATGAGGATGTAGCATTGTTGCAGGACGTAAGAAAGGCAAAGGGAAGAAGCAAAGCTTCCACAAGCAATGGTGGGGGGCAAAAGCAAAGGTAAAGGTAAACAGGATAACACACGAAGGACTATTCCAAGGTGAAGTGTTGGAATTGTCAAGATGGGACACTATGCACGTGTGTCCTGGGAAGAAGAAGAAGAAGGGGGAAGAACCAAAGCATGGCAGCCCAGCAAGAAAGTTGAGGACTTTGCGGATCGCTTTGACCGGGAGTTTGGGTTCATTGCGTGTGAGTCCTTCTAGTGCGGGATTATCCGCCATAGAGGTTCAGAGGGGAGCATGCTTTTTCCCTCGATTAGCGGAGCATCTTCGGTATCCGGGTATGTGGACAGTGGGGCTTCACGTCACATGACAGCGAGTCCGTGAGTACTTCGGAGCTTTCGCAGAGTGGAACCGACATAGAGGTAGTACTCGTGTGATGACAGAGTTGTTAGAGCGAGCCGATGGGAACATTGACATTTCGTAGGAGTCTAAACCTCCCTTGAAAGTGTCGATGTTCTTTATGTGCCGTGGATGAGGAAGAACCTCATATATGTCTCTACTTTGGAGGACGAGAGAATGCAGGCAGTCTGTCGGGTGGGAGAGACAGTGTTGATGTATCCCGTAGGGCACTCCACCGATTCAGCTTTGAGAGTGATAGGTGTACGCCATGCAAAGGTGTATGGGTTTGCATTCCACCCCTTTTTCGGCATTGAGCAATAGTACCGATAGCAGAGCTAGCAGCTCCGAGTTGTGTGAGATTTGGCACCGCAGATGGGGCAAATGTATCATGGAGCCTTGAGGACTTTATGAGATCGACTGCACGGAGTGCTGCAGTTGTATCGATCACTTTGATACTTGCCGAAGAGGATGTGCGATGGGCAAGTTTGTGCAAATCCCCTTTTCCCGTCGAGATGACATCGAAGCGACCGGGATACTTTTGATTTGATTCATTCCGATGTGAGCGGTCGGATGTCTCATGTTTCCTTGAGTGGATATGAGTACTATGTGTTATTCATCGATGATCACTCCAGGAGGACCCGGATTTATTTCTTGAAGACCAAGAGTGAGGTCTTCAAGCGGTTTCTGTGAGTTTAGAGCTCTTGTGGAGACACAGACAGTTTCGGAAGATCAAGTCCCCCGAGGCCGGACAATGGGGGAGAGTACACCCTTGGAGAGTTTGTTGACTATTAGTGCGGAGGCGAGCATTAGGGAGGGGAGTTCACTGTGCTTACAACCCCCCGGGCCAGAACGAGGCTGCAGGAGAGGAAGAACACGATCCATCGGAGGGCCGCCAAAGCCATGTTACATGATCGGGGGTTGCCATTGTTTTTGTAGGGGCGAGGCCCGCAACACATTGCTTATTTGCAGTCAGAGTCCGCATCGTGCCTTGGGGGCACATGACTCGCGAGGAGGCTTTTTTTCGGGAAGAAGTTCGATATGGGTCATCTTCGTGATCTTTGGGTGTACTCACATACTCCTACATACCCAAGGAGAAGAGGACCAAACTCAGAGCCCACCGCAGAAGGGTATCTTTGTGGGCTACAATGAGACCTCAAAGGCCTTTCGGATTTACATTCTCGCGCAAAGGAAAGTTGTTGTCGAGCGGGATGTGAAGTTCGAGGAGGACAGGGCCTTTGAGGAGGTCACGGAGTTAGGTATCTCGGACTCGACCCAGATCCTCGGCAGTCAGCTTGAGTCACCAGGGGATCCAGTAAGGTGGATCGGGAGGATCCGGAGGTACATCTATGACGATGTCGGGTCCGTCGGTGGGGAGTGGCTCACCGAGTCGGAGAGGTGGTGCTACGGGCAGAGCATGCGTAGCGATCCACGGAGTGGGTTCCCATCGGGGGAGTCCACCGATGGATGGTTCACACGGTACCCTCGGCATCTACGAAAAGTTCGAGGTGCGGGCAGGAGGACAACAGATGCATACGGTCGGAGAGTTCGGGGCTCCCGATGTTGAGGAAGAGGAGTTTTATTCTCCTGCGACGGAGAAGTGTGCTCGGTGAAGAGGAAGCCCAAGTGGCTTCGGGACACCCTCGAGAGATGCCACATCCGTTGCCGAGCCTAAGAGGCCGCGTCGAGAGAGCGTACCACCCGAGAGGTTTTGTAGCTATATGGCAATGGCTACCAAAGCATCCTCGACTCTCGAGCCTCTAGCTATGAGGAGGCGAGCCTAGCGACAGGGTCCGGAGAGAGGCCATGCGAGAGGAGTATTCTTCTATCATGAAGAATGATGTTTGGGAGGTGGTGCCGAGGCACTCGAGGGCAAATCCGTGGTTACTCCGCATGGCTTTACAAGGTAAGCATGTCGCAAATGGCAGACTGAGAAATTCAAAGCGAGGGTTTTGTGGCTAGAGGGTTCTCGGTAGAGGGGGAGTTGATTATGAGGAGACCTTCGCTCCCGTGGCTCGTATACTTCGATCCGCTCCATTATATCGATAGCAGCAGAGATGGGTTGGAAGATCCACCAGATGGATGTGAAGACCGCATTTCTCAATGGCTTCATACAGGGAGGAGGTGAACATTGAGCGGCCCACGACAGGGTTTGAGGTGCATGGGAAGGAGTCCCATGTGTGCAGATCAAGAAAGGGCCCTTTATGGCCTCGAGCAAGCTCCCGCAGCTGGTACTCCGAGATAGATACATACTTGCGGGGGATGGGGTTTCACAAAGAGTGAGGCGCATCCGAACCTTTACTATATTGTGATAGGTGAGGAGCCTCTCATTCCAGTGTTGTATGTGGATTACTTGGTCATTACAAAGGGTACAGAGAGAGACTCATGAGAGCACTGCAAAAGAGAGATCTTTGCGGCGGAGTTTGAGATGAAGGACATCGGCTTGATGCATTACTTTTTGGGTTTGGAGGTGTGGCAGGAGGAGGGGCATTTCTTCCCGGGACAGGGGAAGTATGTATTGTGGATATCCTTGCGCATTCCACATGGAGGATTGTAAACCCATGTCGACACCGATGATCACCAATCGGAAGAAGCTCTCATGCTTCGGATTCCGAGTTGGTGGATCCCACATTGTACGTGACAAACCGATTGGTCTCCTTGATGTATTTTGGTCAACACTAGACCGGATATTTGTTTTGCAGATCAACACGATGAGTCGGCTTTATGTGTGAGCCTAGGACGGTTCATCGGGTGGCCGCAAAACACATTTTTGTGTGTACTTGCAGTGGACAGTGGATTATGTGTCCGGACTGCGGGCGAGGGGGATGAGTGAGATTGAAGGTGTTACACCGATTCTCGATTGGGCGGGTTGTGCTTTCCGATAGGAAGAGCACTTGCAGGCGCCGTTTTGGGATGGGTTCGGCAGTAGTGTCATGGTTTAGCCGAAAGCAACAGATCAATAGCATTGAGTTCAAGGGAAGCAGAGTATATGGCGACTGTCTAGCTAGTTGTGAGGGCCATCCGGCTTCGCAAGATGTTGTTTGGCTTATTTGGTCGCCCGTTGAGACCTTCATGATTTCCCTCGTGATAATAAGAGTTGCATTAAACTCACTGAGAATCCGTATTTCATGACAGGTCAAAGCATACACTCCGGATCAAATATCATTTCATCGTAGAGACTATGTTCGGAAGGGAACCGTGAAGCTTGAGTATATTCCCACCGATGAGCAGAGTTACGTGATATTCTTACCAAAGCCTTACCACGGGCAAGCATGTCTACTTCAGAGACAAGATGGGTGTGGTGAGGAACACCTTCCTTGGTAAGAGGGAGTGTTGAAATTTGGTACCTAGAGGGATGTGTGGTTCCCTAAGGCTTTGATCTTTGGCCTAGGGAAAAAGTGTCCAAAAGAATTTAATTTTTCTCCTAAAGTGACTTTATAATTTTTATAAAGTCAAATCTAATTTAAAAAGTGACTTAAGTGATAAAGTTGCTAAAGTCTAATTTTAAAGTGACTTTTAATAAAGTCAATGTAAAATTAGAAAGGAAAAAGTGACTTTGGAAATAAATGACTAAGTGGGCCTTTAGTAAAGTGGGGTGAATTAAAAAATAGAAAGTGAGATTTAAATGAGCATTTAATCTCAAATTTCCCCTAGATCTCAATCTATCTCGACCATTGGATTTAGGGATTCCCCAAAAGTCACTTAGGGTTAGGTTAAAGGAGGAAAAAGGAGGAAAAGGTCATTCATTCTTTCATGAGCAAGCATTGAGAGAAGGAGAGCAAGAGAGCAAGGGAGATTTCGGGCAAAGGGAGGAGAAGGGAGGCGCACTTGGCACACATTCCAAGGCGAGATTTCAACAAAGACATTTCGACGAAGACCGTACAGAAGTTTGCACGCAAGTAGGGCGATTTTAGGCACGATTTTCGAGAAAAGGTGGTCGTACGAAAGAAGGTCGTACAAAGCAGTCGTACAGAGCAGGGTTTGCAGCAGAAATCGAGGAGCGAGAATTTAAGGGGAGGCCGTGCAGCAGTGGGTCGTATGCCTGGCATCGCATTTCTAGCGAGAAATTTGTACAGTCGCATGCCTTTTTTCTCGCATTGCAAAATCGAGAAAATCGTACGTACGGATTTTTGGGCGGCTTGCACGCTTTTCTGGGCGGGTGCCGTACAGGCAGACATTTGAGGCCGAAATTTGGCACTGTAAAATCGAGGAGGACGTATGACATTTATTGTTGTTCGTTTTTTTGTCGTTTGCACATTTTCCGAGGCGTGGTTAAGCACGGAAAACGAGATAAGTTGTAAAAGTCTCGTTTGTCTGATTTTTTTGTCGAATATTTCTCTCATCGTAAAAAGCATTTTTCCGTAAATAAGAAGGAGCTTTTCGAAATCGGTTTTTCCCCAAGAGTTGTAGGGGGTTTTTTCCAGGTCATGTTGACCAAAATATATGTGTCAAAATGTGTGAATGACCGTTTTATGTGTGCCGATATTTGTTTCAGCATTTTCTAGCATTCTCGTAATTTTTCCAAATTTGTGTTTTCAAGCAAAATTTATTTTCCCGGACTTGTTAAATGTATGGATATGGGAAAGGGCATTTAATCTATTTTGGAGTAATAAGGTGAAACCGAAAACCGAGGTGGGAAACTATAAATTTCTACTGCAAATGGAGGATTGGGTAATCATCTAGCATTCGATACTCTTTGAGAATGTGATAGGGCATTCAGGATAAGAGTAGTCGAGTGGACCGATATTCTTTGAAGGCTAGCTACCCAAGAGAAGAATAGTCCAAGAAGGTCATACTTTGAGAACACTGGTGGAGTATGTACCTTGAAGAGACAATGACTATGGTGTCTATAAGTCATGTGTCTCGCTAGCATTGTAGCCCATTTTCTCGTTGAGAGATGGGGGTTGTTAGTCAAGGCCTTGCGCTAGGACAATGCCGGTTGATATGATGCTATACGTAAGTGATTACCAATCCGATTCTTCTTATGAGATTCTTCAACTTGAAAGTGACCATGTAATACCTCCCTAGTTAAGAGGGAGTGTTGAAAAGTGTAACTAGGATCGGTGTTAAATTTTGGACAACTAGGTCCAAACTCCATGTTGTGATGCTCAGATTAAGAGGCTAATATTTTTGTTGGATTCCTCTTTCGGAGAGGTGTAAAATCCATATAAAATATATCTTAATCCGATGAGCAGAACATTTATTTTGAATTTATTATTTATAATAAATTATATGTGCAGTCGTGCGTTAAGGTTTCACACCCCCCAAATAGATGTGTCACACACCCCAATGATGGATATAAATACGTGGGAAAGTTGGAGAGCATTTCACAACTCAACACACATCTTCTTCTCTCATCCGATTTAGTACGAGCTCATTGGAGGACAAGTTCGACCCTCACACGTGTGGAGAAGAAGGACGAAATCAGATTTACCAAGGGAAGGACGAATTTACACGACTAGGGTTTTGTTGGAAGTTTGACCAGCTTTGACTTTGGTCAATGCATGGTCCGAAAGGGCCGAAACTTATTGGAAAGTTCAATTTTGAGAGGCCGTACACTTTGGCACAGCAAATCGAGGTCAAAGGGTTGACCAAACTCGTTGTCGCGTTGACTTTTAGCTTGCCGCCCTGCGTTAACTTTTTTCCGGGACGCGTTGACTTTTTCTAGAGTTGACTTGGGTTGACTCGTAGAGTCGATTGGAGGATTGTTGTGACACATTCCGGGGTTGGCCGATCAAGGAGACTTTGTCTAGTTGAAGCATCCCCTGTTGACCGCCGTAACGCACCATCACATTTTTTCTCGTTTCTCGGTTTGTCTTCTATAAGATCCACTTATATGTTCTATCGACATTTTACTTAACTACTTGTGTGATCGGCTGTAAGAAAAAGTAAAGTTGCTTCAAGCATAGAACATCTACAAAAATTTGCATGGTATCGTAGCCGAGAAGACAAGTCCTATCTTTAGCAATCACCATCGCACGAAATGGGTCTTACAAGTTTTGAATTCAAGGAGAATGACAAGCCGACTAGAAGGGATGACTTCCATGCCCGGAAGATGATATTAGATCTCAAATTGGAAGACCAAGGATCTCTTGGATCATGTACTCGGGTAAGATCCAAGAACCTCCATCCAATGCCACTGCCGCAGCCTAAAAACAAGTATAAGAAGGGGGAGATCAGCAAAGCCGGAAGGATCGTGGAATCCATACATAAGATTCTACCGCCTATATATTCGAGCTATAGGCACATCCAAGGAGATGTATGACAAATTGATCCCGATGTTCAAAGTAAACAATGTGGAACCAAGTGCTATTCCTCAAGAATAAATTGAAGAATATGAAGAAGGGCTCTGATGAGTCCGTTCAAACTTACTTTCCGAAATTGACCGAAACAAGGAACACCGCCCGGCTATTTTGGAGACACAGGCCGATCGTGAGAGTTGTTCTCACCGCACTTCTGAGGACTCCCATATGAATGGCAAGTATTCACCACTACCATTCTCACACACACCATTCCTAGCTTTGACGAGCTTCGTCTAGATGTATGCAAGAAGAAACAAGAATGTAGAAGGAATTCGATAACGACGTAAATGCCGCGTATGGTGCCTATTCTCAAAAGAAGAACTCGGGTGGTCCTAAGGACAAAGGAAGAACAAGGACTCAAGAAAAAGAAGGGTAAGTGTTTCACTTGCCAGGCTCCGGTCACTATGCTAGAATGTCCTCTTCAGGAAGGATTCTCCCCGATAGTGATGAGAACAACAACAACCGGGAGAGGAATGGGAATCGAAGAAATGACAGATTCCAAAAGAAAGAGTGTGCCTCGGTGGAAACAATCAACCTTCGAAAAGGTCTAGAAACTCCGTATGAGGAGTCTAATGTTGTTGATAAAAGAAATGAGAGAAGAGTTCTGTATTTGCTCTCTCTCGCTTACATCTCCGCCGACACCTTCCGTGGATGTCCGTCGATAGATAGTGGTGCCTCAAGACACATCACCGGTTTCTAAGGAAGCACTCGACATGGTTGAGAGGGATACCAATCTAGAAATTATCCTTGGAGATAATGCCACGTATCCCGTGGAAAGGATGTGGATCGTGACCTCCACTTGTCCAAGGACAAGTCCTACGTTTGCAGATGTACCTATGCATCACCTAAATTGAAGAAGAACCTTGTGTCCATGACGTTCCATGGAAGACAAAGGTTCAGTAACATCAATATGGAAAGGTGCTCATGTGGAAGAAGAGCTTCAAGGAAGCTATCTCGATTGGTTTTAGAGTTGGGTACACTCTACCAGGTTGAAGTGAAGTCCGGGAGCAATGGATACCAGATACTATCCATAAACCAACTATGGCACCAAAGATTTGGACACCTTCATTACAAGGCCCTTCCCTAGCAAGGAAGGTGGTGACAGTAAATGCCTGACTTTGGAAATAATCATGAAGGTGTATGTAAGGGCCGTGCCTAGGAAGGAAAAACATACAAGGGGACCTTTCCCCTCAAGTGTCACAAAGACATCCGATATCTTGCAACCGGTCCCATTCCCCAATTCATTCCGTATGTTGTCCGTGACATCCTCGGGAGGATGTTCTTACTACATGACATTCACCGATGACTTCTCTCGCAAAACCCGGATATACTTCTTGAAGAAGAAGGATGAGGCTTTAAGTGTGGTTCCGTACCTTCAAAGCCTCCTTTGGTGGAAAAATATGCCCAGGAAGAAGATCAAGATTTTGAGGACCGACAATGGCACCGAATAGAGTCAAATGGAGCTCGTGCCACTGGTGAGGAAGTCAGATGAAAGAGGAGACTACCACTACATATACTCCCGAGCATAATGGTGTTGTTGAACGCAAGAATAGGACTATTGTGGAAGTCGTGCCATGCTATGTGACCGTGGTCTACCGAAGTTTCGTGTAGTGGTTGCAAATATATCATTTCTCGTGTATATTCAAAACCGATGCCCTCATTCCACTGACTCCAAAACTCCCAAGGAGGTTTTCACTGAGCAAGAAACCTCGATGTCTCACATTTAGAATTTTTGGATGTCCCGTTTACTTCATGTGCCGAAAGAAAAGAGAAGTAAAGCTGATGCTTCGGGAAGAAGGAATGTTTGTGGGCTACAGCGAGACTTCTAAGGCCTATAGAGTCTATGTACCCGGTCAAAGGGAAGTAGGAGATATGCCATGATGTCACTTTTGACGAAGACATGCTTCCCCGAAGAAAGTAATAGATCTTCCAAGATCCGGGGAAAATCATGAAGAAAGGCCCGGAAATCAAGAAGAACCGCAGATGAGATTAATGCCTCGATATTGAAGGACCAATGGACCCTATTGATCCATCTCCTTTCATCGGGAAAGAGACCATCATGCAGTTCGTGGACACCCTCGAAGATGCCGAGGGTCAGGCCGCTCCCCAAGGGGGACATTCCGAGAAAGCAAGAAGCTTCTGTAGATACCAAGGTATCTAGCCGCCATGAGTTACCATTGCAGCAATCTGGGGAACTTGATCTTTTGAGGAAGCCATAAAGCATCAAGTCCGGAAGGATATGCACGAAGAATATAAGTCCATAATGAAGAATGATGTTCGGGATGTGGTCCCGAGACCGAAGGACAACCGGGCTGTCACCGCAAAATGGCTCTACAAGATCAACATGGATCCGATGGGAGTGCCGAAAGTTCAAGGCAAGGTTTGTTGCCCGGTGGCTTCTCTCAAAAGGAAGGGAATAGACTATGATGACATTTCTGTACCCGTGGCACGATATACCACCATTCGATCAACTATGGGGTCTCTTGTCGTTACGCAAGGATGGAGTCTTCATCGTATCGATGTCAAGAATCGCTTCGCATGGTGTAATAAAGGAAGAGGTGTATGTAGAAACAACCTCTCGTGGATTTGAAGTTCGTGATCGAGACACTCATGTCACCGCAGAGCCTGAAAGAAAGCCCCTCTATGGGTTAAAGCAAGCACCGCAGCTTGGTACGAGAGGATGGATAGTTACTTGATGAAGCCGCTTCACTCAAGTAATGCTGATCCGAACCTTTACTTCAAGGTTAAGTGTGAGCCTCATTCTAGTGCCGTATGGATGACCCCCTTCCCCACAGTGTTGACCCTCTCATTCATCAATGTAAAGAGGGAGCTCGAGTTCGAGAGCTTAGCGTGACCCAGGACCGATGCACTATTCTCAGGCCTCGGAGGTCCGCAGACTCGGAGAGATTTTTCTTCTCAAGTGAAAACACATTGTGAAACTTCTAGAGAGATTTGGTATGGTGGACCGCAAGTCCGTGTCAACACTAATGGAACTCAACTTCAAAGAAGTTGAGCGGCGCGCCGCTTGCCTATCTTGGCCAATCCTCTACCGAGTATCGTCAACTCTATAGGAGCTTTGATGTTCTTAGTGAACACCCGACCGAACATGTTTTGCGTTGAACACTTTGAGTCAACAAATGGTTGAGCCTCATCACTTTCATCAAGGAAAGCAAGAAGGAGATATCTTCTGTGTACGATAAACCATGGAATATATACACTGTCGGGAGTGTGACACTCCGTGGGATATACCGATGCCGATTGGCCGGCAAGTGGTGGATCGTAAGAGCATATCGAGATGTCGTTTGTCTTGGTTCTCGCTTCGATCTCATGGATGAGCAGTAGCGTGTCTGGTGGCTTTGAGGCACCGCCGAGGCCGACATTGCCGCAAGTATGGCCTGTGCTAGAAGCAAGCTTGTTGTGTGTTTCTTAGTGAGCTGCTTGGACATGTGCTAGATACCACCGTGATAATTACAGGATAAACTTAGTGGGATTCGTATGATCGAGAATCCGTGTTCCACGACCGATCCAAGCATATTGATATCGTGTACCACTTTATCCTAGGATATGGCACAAAGGGAGGCGCCGCAAGGCTCGATCATATAGAACCGATGAGTGTGTCGCGGATATTCTCTGCCACTGGGCCCCGGGGAAATGTTCCTAACCTTCCGTGAGAGTTCCTGGTGTCGTGGAACGATTCTATGATGTGGGGTCCTGCTGACGATGAGCCTCTTTTGTGAGCTCTCCGGGGGCTTTGGGTGGAGAAGCCGTAGCTATAAGCACTCATAATGCTTCTCGCTCTACCCTTGTGATTATTGAGCCGGTTCGCCTCTCATTTGGGCCGTATTCCCATATGCATCCTACCCATTGGAGTTCAAGGCTCAGTGGGAAGTACCTCTCATTTGGCCAATGAGGTGGGAAAAGCTAGAGACTAGTAGCAAAGACTCGATGGACGCATCATAGATTGCCGTACTTATCTAGGATGGCACGGCCCAACCACTTGATCTCGGATCAAGTTTAGTGAGGTTTGGACCTCGCCCGACTGGGTCGATGAACCAACTGGTCAGTTGGAGACTCTCAGAGTCCGATAGAGGTTTCGAACCTCCCGTGACCGATTATGTCACGGAGGATGTTCTTGTGGATCAATCTTACTGTTTCAATAAAGAGGCCAAGAAAGGTTACGGCGGATGCGGACGACGATGTTTTTGATTGCATCGATGGATGGAGTTCTCCTCAGTTGAGAGGAGTGTTAAATTTGGACAACTAGGTCCAAACTCCATGTTGTGATGCTCAGATTAAGAGGCTAATATTTTTGTTGGATTCCTCTTTCTGAGAGGTGTAAAATCCATATAAAATATATCTTAATCCGATGAGCAGAACATTTATTTTGAATTTATTATTTATAATAAAATTATATGTGCAGTCGTGCGTTAAGGTTTCACACCCCCTGCAGATGTGTCACACACCCCAATGATGGATATAAATACAGGGGAAAGTTGGAGAGCATTTCACAACTCAACACACATCTTCTTCTCTCATCCGATTTAGTACGAGCTCATTGGAGGACAAGTTCAACCCCACACGTGTGGAGAAGAAGGACGAAATCAGTATCTACCGAAGGGAAGGACGAATTTCGCAGCTATGGGGTTTTATTTGGAAGTTTGACCAGCCGTTGACTTTGGTCAATGCATGGTCCGAAAGGAGCGAAACTTATTGGAAAGTTCAATTTTGAGAGGCCGTACACTTTGGCACTAGAAAATCGAGGTCAAAGGGTTGACCAAACTGCTGTCGCGTTGACTTTTAGCTTGCCGCCCGCTGTTGACTTTTCTCGGGACAGGCGTTGACTTTTCTAGAGTTGACTTGGGTTGACTCGTAGTCGATTGGAGGATTGTTGTGACACATTCCGGGGTTGGCACGATCAAGGAGACTTTGTCTGGTTGAAGCATCCCTCGTTGACCGCCGTAACGCACCATCACATTTTTTCTCATTTCTCGGTTTGTCTTCTATAAGATCCACTTATATGTTCTATCAGCATTTTACTTAACTACTTGTGTGATCGCTGTAAGAAAAGTAAAGTTGCTTCAAGCATAGAACATCTACAAAAATTTGCAATCGGTCTTCATATTGACTATGTAATTATGTATTTATGTAAAGAAGATGACAAAGATAATAAAATGTATTTTTGTTGTACTTGCTTCATGGGTTTCATGAGCAAGATTTTTTATTATAGGTCAATAGACTTCTTCTTGATGTCTATTAGGGTTGTCTTCTCGTTACAAGTGTAATTAAGTGTCATGTATATGAAGAGTCTAGTCATCAATATATGCTCCAAGACCTTGTCATGGATCCTTGAAGGAATGGCTACAGATAGCCTTCATCCTCACCTCATCAACACTGGAGATTATGCTCTCCAAGTCGGCCTCTATACAGTGATGAAGTCGGCCTACAAACTGGGTGTAAGGTCGGCCTAAAAGAAAGGAACTATGCCATATATATATCCTGGACCTGCGACTCATTTGGAACCAAGAAGAATGTGGAATGCTCTGAAATAGAATGCAAATACACCAGTAATTAATGTGGATTTCAGAGAAGACTAAAGTGTGGATTAAGGACAGAGTTCAGTGCGGATATATTTGAGATCCTACAGCTTGATAAGGTCTGAATAAAGTGTGAGTTAAAGGGTAGTAATCAAGTTTAAATTGCAGATCTGTTTCAAGGATTGTTTTAAGACAGTGAATGCGGATCTGAATGAAGAAGCTGCTAACAGTAGTATGGTCAATCTAGTAATGTATACACTTGTTGTCTAAGTGAGATAAGAAGTGCGGATGATTCAGTGAGACAAGAAGCATTAAAGACTGAAGTCTAATATCATAATATAAGGGTAGAATGAAGGTAAATATGTGATTTACCTTCGTATCTTCAGCACAAAAGGAAAGCAATATATCTCAAGTGAAATAAGAAGTATAATCGAAGACTAAATCAAGGAAGATATAATTAGAGACCGAGTTCTCTAGTGGTGGTGCAGGTCAGTGCAAGTTGGTGCAGAAGAGAAGGATCAGCGTTGTGAGCATAGAAAGAAGCATTGACAAGGTCTTGGAAGCATTCCTAGGTCAAGGGTCTGAGTCTTGGTCATGGTGCTTTTCATTTGAAGATCTATAAGAAGAATTCCTTATGGGTTTTCCTCTCCAAGAGGGAGAGGTTTTGCCCTGGCTCTAGGAGCCTAATTTTTGTGTCTCGTGTATTTTGATAATTGACTTGATGAAAGACTAAATAAGCTAAAGAAAAGAAGACATAAGTAACTCAAGTAAGCTCACAAGTAATTATCAAGAAGAAAATTTGAATTAATCACCAGCCCTCTAAATTCTCAACAAAGGTCTTGGAGGCATACATAGGTCATGGTACTTGTCATTTGAAAGTCTATAAGAAGAATTTCTCGTGGGTTTTCCTATCCAAGAGGAAGAGGCTTTGCCCTAGCTCGAAGAGCCTAAATTTGTGTCTCTTGTATTTTGGTAATTGACTTGATGAAAGACTAAATAAGCTAAGCAGAGAAGACATAAGTAAATCAAGTAAGCTCACAAGTAATTATCAAGTAGAGAATTTGAATTTGTCTACGCCCCTCCAAATTCTCAACAACGTGTGCAAGGGTTGCACACTTGGCAAGTATGCCAACACATCCTTTTCCAGCAGAGATAGCAGGACCAAGAGTATCTTGGAGCTGGTACATTCAGATGTATGTGGACCATTTTTTTCTCTATCCCTGATGAGATATAGATATTATGTCACCTTTATTGATGACCACTCGAGAAAGACATGGAACTTCTTCATGAAGAAGAAAGATCAGGACTTCTTGAAGTTTGTGGAGTTCAAGGCCTTGGTGGAGAACCAAACTGATAGGATGATCAAGGTATTGAGGTCAAACAATGGTGGGGAGTACATCTCCAATGCTTTTAGAGACTTGTGTGCCAAGGAGGGCATCAGGAGAGAGCTCACTGCACCTCATAACCCTCAGCAAATTGTGTGGCTAAGCAGAAGAACCGGAGCATTGTTGGAGTGGCCAAGGCTATGTTGCATGACTAGGGGTCACCTATGTTTCTTTGGGCAGAGGCATGCAACATTGCAGTCTTTTTGCAAAATAGGAGTCCACACAGGGTGCTAGGCAGAGTCAAACCAAAGGATGCTTTCACAGGCAAGAAGCCTAATGTGTCTGACTTCCGTATTTTTGGCAGTCCTGTTTACTGCCATGTGCCTTTAGATAGCTGAAAGAAGCTTGAGCTCACGACAAAGAAGGGCATTTTTGTGGGCTACTATGAGACATCTAATGTGTTGGAAATTGTAACTAGATTCGGTCTTCATAATGACCTTTTGTAAACATGACATTGTATAGTTTGTATAAAGAAAGAAATAATATATATATTTTATTCAAAGCATGGGTTTCATGCTCAAGTTTAGGTCAAAACCATGTTCTTCATGCTTCTAGGTCTTTCTAGCTCTTTCAAAGACAAAGAAGAATTTATGTCATGTATTATAGTCCCATTTGGACTCTTTGTAACAACAAAAAATATTTATTTTGAGTCAAGAAAAGCCATTTATTCCTCCAAGACCAAGTCGGCCCAAGCAAGATGAAGTCAGCCTAAAGGAGGGTTATTCGACCCCTCAACAAGGCTATAAATAGAAGGAGCTCGACTCATTTGAAGCACTCACTCATCTAAAGTTCAATTTGTAATAGCGAAGAAGGAGAAAGAGTTGGAAGGATGAAAGAAGGAAGAAGAAGTCGAAGTCTTTTAGAGTTATATATTTTTCTGTCCACACGTATGAAGTTGCTAGGGTTTTTGCCACTTGCAGAAGGCTGAAATTGCAAGACCGAAATTCTGAAGTGTAGTTGTAGGGCCAAAATTCTAGAGCGAAGCTGCACAAGAACGAAGTTTTTAAGTTGCCTTGAAGAAGATCTTGTTAGATGGTTGAGTTGGTGCTTGGGAGGATTTTGGGCTTTGGTCTTTGGATTTTGGAAGTCTCATTATAAGAAGATTCTATGAGAAGAGAAGCCTTCTTTCTGGGTTTTCCCCTTGGAGGGGTTTTTCCCTGTCTTAGAGCCTACATCTTGTGTACTGTGTACTTAGATGTGAACCCTTATGAACTATGGCATAGAAAGTACGAACACCTTCATTATAAGATTTTTCCATCTCTAAATTAAATGGTCAATGGCATCCCTGATGTAACAGCGGAACTTGTCGATTTGGTTTCTGTAGCAGCGAGACTTGTAGATTTGTTGGCTTAATAGCAAAAATGGCTTTAATTATAAAAATACACAAGAGGTATTTATAATAATAAATATTTATTGATATGATGAATAAGATGATTGAATGATTACAATAAGGCCCTGCTTTTATACCTATGCAGGTGACCTTTCATGAACAGGCATGTCTTTTAGACATGCCTTCTTCTTCTTTATAATAACTCTCTTTTTTTATTATAATTATAAAATATATAATTACGAATTATATAAAATATATAATTATAAATTATATATAATTATTAATTATTAATTATATATATAATTTATATAACGTAAAACTTTGGTTTTAACTACACCATTAGGTAAGTCGTCACTTTTCTTTTATTACACGTCCACCGTTTTTATTTTTATACGATACTAATACCCTATGATTCGAACACGTTCAACCGCCACGAGCCACAACGTTCAACGTATTTCACGAGCCACGTTGCTTGACTAACCGCCAGTTGACTTTCCCACCGTGACTATTACACCTTGACGTTTAAAACAGCGTGTCGTTTAATTCAAACACCATGCAATTTACTTCAACAACACTGTCCATCGTAAGTCTGTGTAACTTGATCGAACCAGATTGACATGGATCTTGTTGACCAGTATGTTGAGATGATACTTCTCTAGGACATTTCGGTTGTTCATGGTTCTGAATAACACCTGCGTCTGCACCTGGTGCCAATTGAGATGACACACTAGGGACATTCTTTGAATTATTAACATCACCCTTGGGAAGTTTACCTGCAGAAGACTTAGTATCCTCTGATAATAAACGGCCAGCACCCTTGTTTTTAAGAGACTCACAATAGCGTTTAATGGAATTATCATATCCCATAATTTCACTAGATTCCTGGCGTATCCCTGGTACAGGAACAACTGTATTTGGAACCCAGTCGTCTTTTTCTGCTTGCATCCAAGGAATGCATATATCTCCACAGTTTGGAAGGATCCAGTTTTCACGGATAGCTGCCTCAATTCGACTTGCTATAAATTCTGCAATTGTTGAAAAGTTAATCTTATGATCTCCTATTGATGGTTCAAATCCCCACTCAATGCTTGGTGTTGACGTAAAACCAAACCATATACGGTCAGAAGGAGGTGGCTTCACACTTATTCTCACTGTCCCTTTTAGAGACAATACTTGTATTGACAAAGCCAGAGGTACCTATGAAACTTGCCCAGCAAGATGAGACAGCATTCCTTTCAAGCTTGGCAGATTAGATCGCCATCCAGGAATGTTTGAAATCTTTGAGCTATCTGAAATTTCTCCTCAATCCTTTTTCTCTACAACATCTCTAACCATCCCCAATTGTTCACCAAGGCCTTCAAAATCCTTGTTCAAAAGTCCTAATGTCACCTCCCCAGCGATTTGAGATTCAAGGCCTGTAGTGCTTAGTCTTTCCTGAAAAGCTGCTTCAGAGATATTCAATCTTGTTTCAATATCAATAATTGCACCACCAAAATACTCAATATCGGCCTCTAGTGCCCATGCTTCATCGTTAGTCACGGGAAGGACCCTCATGTTACAAATATGAGGGGAAATCTTCCCAACATCCACCCGTGTGCAAGTTATTCCACTAATGTAACTTCGAGTTCTGACCTTAGACAGCAACCTCTGAATTAAAACCTGACTTAAGGCTATAGCTTCTGAATTTCTCTTAAAATCAAAGAAAAATCTCGCAAACAGCAAATTCCAGCAAAGAGTTCCTTGGTCAATGATGCCTCTCTCACAAACACCATCATTATCAACAATAGCACTGTTCTCTGAATCTATATGAGAAGCACCAATCAACTTGCTTTGGTTCCCAAAATGTCTAGATGCTGATGACAATGATGATTCAGCATTTAAATGATCATCACAATTTTTTGTTGAAAGAGAGGGTTTTCTTGAAAAATCTTCATTACCAATTTTAGAAGACTTCCTGGTAAGTTTCTTCAGGAAAAGGCGTACCTTTCATGAAGTCGCACCATCCTTGTCATTTCTGTCTCTTTGATTGCTAAAGACAAAATTTGACTTTAATAACAAAAGATAACGTTCATTCAGCCATATAAAATACTGGTCAAATTCTTTCTTCAATATCCAATACCATTCTACTCCTCCTGGACCAGATCCTCCTGCTCCAGTCCTTGAAGCAAGTCGAAGTGCTTTGCACCAGGCTTCCTTTTCCCAAGCAGTTTCAAGATATATTAAACAAACTCTACTTCCAAAAGCAAGGACACGATTCTTGTTTTCCAGCTTAATTGGATATCTTCTTCCCCATTTTCCTGAAGATTGTTCTCCACCAGACATTGTTGTGACATGACACCCTGCAAGTTCAATTACTTCTTTAGAGCCATCCGAAAGATAGATGTGTTGATAAGGAGCTCGACTCTTTACCCATCCAGCATGTACTTCAAACTCTGAACAGCACACCACTTTTTGACAGCAGTTACAATATATACCGAAGTCTTGCTTATATCCTTCACCGAATTTTTGTCCTTATCGATAATAAGCCAAATGAGTTCCTTCCAAAATTTCCTTTTTATCATCAACAATGTCTTCTTCCTCATTGTCACGATATTGTTCATTTTCTTGTTTCTCACAATAGTCCTCATCCACATCATTTTTATTTGGATCATCATCATAAATATTTTTTTCAATATCTTTTTCTTTTATTTGAACCGTGGCAATTTCATTTCTTGTATAAAAGGCACATATATGTCCTGTGAAATATTTGTCTCCACATTTCCAACATTTGTCTTCTTTTTTTCCTTTATTACGCATTGGTGGGGGAATATATTTGCTTGAATTTCCCATGGATGTTCTACTTGATTTTCTCTTAGCATAACTAACTACCTTCTCATTATTACAGCATTTTTCATCTTTTTGTTTCTCATGATTTTCTTCTCTATTATGGATTACTACAGAAATTTTTTTAACATGTGCAGAATTTTTTTTTAAATGTGCAGAATTTTTTTTAAAACATGTTGTAACTTCTGCACATGAATTCTCTAATTGCTGAAGCTTTTCTAGAATTTTTTTAGTCTTCTCACTTTCTTCAGGTTCTTCACATAATGGCACATTGTATGGTAAACAATGTTCACGAGCTTGTATACTACATTCATAAGCTTGTAAGACGATGTTGTGTGCCATTGCTTCAACTTGTCCTCAATATGGATCCGATATAGCTTTAATACCACTGTAGCAGCGGAACTTGTAGATTTGGTTTCTGTAGCAGCAAGACTTGTAGATTTGTTGGCTTAATAGCAAAAATGGCTTTAATTATAAAAATACACAAGAGGTATTTATAATAATAAATATTTATTGATATGATGAATAAGATGATTGAATGATTACAATAAGGCCTTGCTTTTATACCTATGCAGGTGACCTTTCATGAACAGGCATGTCTTTTAGACATGCCTTTTCAGCTAACTTAATCACTAATTTACATAATTACTATTTAACTATTAATGACTATATTTATTACATTAGTTATGAATTAGGTTCATAACACCTGACTTGAAGGAAGAACATGAAGGGACCTATAAGGGTTGTGCTCTAGGCAAGAATGTAAAAACGCAATTTGCAAAAAGCGATACCAATTCTAAGGAAGTTTTAGATCTCACAACTCTGATGTATGTGGCCCTACGGCAGTAAAATCTCTTGGTGGGCTAATATTATGTGACCTTCATTGATGATTTCTCAAGGAAGACATAGTTATACCTCCTCAAGAAAAAAGATGAGGTATTCGAGAAGTTTCAAGAATTTAAGAATGAAGTGGAGAATCTAACAGGAAGAAAAATCAAGACTCTGAGGTCTAACAATGGTGGAGAATATACCTCCAAATAACTTCTAGCGTTTTGCAAAGAAGAAGGGATTAAGAGGGAGCTAATCATTCCTTGTAATCATGAACAAAATGGCGTGGCTAAAAGAAAGACCAGAACAATTGAAGAATGTGTCAGAGCCATGCTTCATGATCAAGATCTCCCTCAATTCTTATGGGGAGAAGAATGTGTAACAGTTATCTACTTGCAGAACCGAAGTCTTCACAAGATCCTCAACAACATGACACCAGAAGAAGCATTTATAAGAAAGGAAGTCGAGTGTGGATCATCTTCGAATATTTTGATGTCTTGTTTATATGCATATTCCAAAGGATAAAAGGAAGTTGGATCTTACCAGTCTGAAGGGTATCTTTGTTGGATATAGTGTTGATTTTTGTAGCATCCGAAAGTGTTCCAAGTCTCAAACTTTGCAGGGAGGCTTAGACAGCAGCATTCCAAAGAACCCAGAAATAGTTTGTGGAAATTCCACTCGGTTCAAGACTTATTAAAATAATTAATTACCCTAAGTCCAAACTTAGGAAAATAAAATAATTAAAGGGTATTAATAAGTCAGGGTGTGAATCTTCTAGAAAACATGGATCAAGTCAAGATTTAATCTTAGCCATTGATTAATCTTTTAATTTGGGTCATTGGTTCTCCAATAGGAAGATTATAAAAGAAGGCTTGAGGGTCACTTGGAAAACAAGTCGAGCATACACTCAGTACCCAAAGGAGATCCATTCTGATGTAGAATTCGATCTCAGTGAGAGAGTTGCAGGGCAAGAAGTTGCAGGGGCAGAAGGAGGAGGTCAGGGGTGATCGAGATCAGGGTCGGAGAGCAGCAGTGGGTCATTGGAGGCAGCTTGAGGCTGCAGTGCAGAGACCCCACGCAATCTCCACGCAGATTCACGCAGTCCAGCGTTGGGACTGCGCAGAGAATCACATAGACTGACGCAAGGGCTTGCAGGGGTTGTTCTAGGTGTCAGAAAATTGTCCAAGTAAGTTGGATATTCAGTCTCAGGTGGTTCAGAATTTATCTGCTGAATATTTTTCCCTGTAAAGATATCATTTGTTGAAGAATTAATAAAACCCTCATCTGTTGCATCGATTTTCCCACATTGGGTTTTTACCAGGACAATTGTCTAAAAAGAATTGTGTACATGTGATTGATTCTTGTGCTTATGTTCTCTACTGTTTATTGCTCTGCATATATAATTGTGAATGTTGCAGTAGTATTTATTTCGATATTTGCCGGAAGATTTCTGAATAATAACTTATTGAAATAATAAGTAGGATAAATAAATCTATCACTGCAATTGTTTGTAAATTTTCACATATAGTGCTTCATCAAAAGCTTACAAAATTTATATTAAGGAAGATCATCGTATTGAAGTAAGTCGAGATGTCATCTTTGATGAAAATTTGGCTTACAAGAAATCAAAAGATGTTCCAGTTAATTATGATGAAGAAGAGGTACCCATTTTTTAGGATATCTCTAGGGACAACAAAGGTCAAGACTCTAGATCAAATCAAGAGGATGTTGAAGGACCTAGTGAGCCTGTCCAACAAGTTGTTGTTCCTGAGATCCATAAGAGACTTGTTTGGTTGAGGATAACTCTACAAGAAGCAGTACATACAGCAAGAGGAACAGTCAGAGAAAGTAAAAGACCTAAGAGGTATTCTGGACATGCAGCATATATGACAAAGCTCATTGAAGTTGAACCTTCCTCCTATGAAGATGCAGCTAAACAACAAAAGTGGAGGAATGTGATGCAGGAAGAATATCATTCAATTATGAAGAATGATGTGTGGGAAATTGTTCCTAGGCCAAGTGACAAATCGATAGTCACTTCAAAAGGGATATATAAAATAAAGCATGTTGTAGACGGAAGCATTGATGAATACAAGGCAAGATTTGTGGCAAGGGACTTTTCACAGAAAGAAGGTATTGATTACGAAGAAACTTTTGCTCCTACAACTACATATACAACAATCAAATCTCTTATTTCTTTGGTTGCTACAATGGGATTGAACATCCATCAAATGGATGATAAGACATCTTTTCTGAATGGGACTATTGATGAAGAGGTTTACATTGAGCAGCCTCAAGGATTTGAAATAAATCAGAGGGAGACTCATGTCTTCATACTGAAGAAGGCTCTATATGGCTTAAAGCAAGCACCTAGAGCTTGGTATGCAAGAATGGATATATATCTGTTGAGACTTGGTTTTGTCAAGAGTTCTGCAAATGCTAACTGCTACATTAGGGTGGTCCAGGATGAACCAATCATCATACTATTGTATGTTGATGATCTACTTGTTACAGGTGTAGAACATCGAATTCAGGAATGCAAGAAACAGTTAGCAGTCAAGTTTGATATGAAGGATCTGGGGATTATGCATTATTACTTGGGACTAGAAGTTTGGTAGAAGCCAGGGGAAAAATATCTTGGTCAAGAAAAATATGTGATCAAGATTCTACAAAAATTTGGCATGATGGATAGCAAGCCTATGATGACTAATATGATTACCAATCTGAAGAAGTTGAGGAGTTCAGATTCTAGTCTGGTGGATCCCACTTGCTACAGACAATTGATTGAGTCCTTGATATATTTGGTAAATACTAGACCTGATATTTGTTTTGCAATAAACATCCTCATTCATTTTTAGATGGAGTCAAAACATGATCATTGGATTGTAGCCAAATATATCCTAAGATACTTGCGTGGAACTTTACATCACTACCTTCGGTATAATGGTAATGAGATCCAGCTCATTGGATATACAGATTTTGATTAGGGTGGCAGTGAGACAGATAGAAGAAGCATAATAGGTGCATGCTTCAGCTTAGGATCTTCCATGGTCTCATGGATGAGCAAAAAGCAAGATACAGTTTATTTGAGTAGTGTTGAAGTTGAGTATGTTGTTGCAAGTGAAGTCTGTCGGGAAGTTGTTTGGCTTAAGAAGCTATTATCAAATTCATTTGAAGGACCGCTTAGCTCTACACGCATACATTATGACAATGAAAGTTGCATAAGATTGACAGAAGACCCAGTGTTTCATGCTAGGTCGAAGCATATAAATAATAAGCACCACTACATCAGAAGCCTAGTACGAGATGGCATCATGAAGTTGCATTATTTACCTACAGATGAACAGGTAGGAAATATTCTAACTAAAGCTTTACCAAACAAGAAGCTTGAGTACCTTAGAGACAAGCTTGGTTTGGTATTGGTAGACATCTCTTCCCTAATTGAGAGGGAGTGATGTTGGATAGTTCTTCTCCTTATGTGTCATGCACTAGACTAGGACTAACAGTCGTAAGTCTTAGTGAAGGCCATAAGGAAAGAATGGAGCTCGGAGGATTGGATATGCATCTAAGATTGGAACTTCTTATGGATTATAGAATCCCGGAAAGAAGTTGTAGACCAATACTCTTTAAGGATGAGGTAGGGCATCCAAGATAAGAATAGTCAAAGAGGATTGATACTCTCTGAGGATTCGGGATTGGAAATCCAGGATAAGAATAGTCCTAAAAGGAATACACGGTGAACATCCAAATGGGGTATGTGGCTTAGAAGTAGTGTGGCAGCTCATGTAAAGCCTCCCAACATAATGGTCTTGAATGAAGTAGAGCTTGTCAAGTTAAGGCCTTCAATGATAGTGTTGGTTATGATATAGATGCTTGATAGATGGCTTATCAATCCAACTCTTCTTATGAGAATCCTTCAAGATTGAGATTCCTTGTACTTCATGATGGGATTATGAATACCTCCCTAGTTAAGAGGGAGTGTTGGAAATTGCAACTAGGTTCAGTCTTCATAATGACCTTTTGTAAACATTACATTGTATATTTTGTCTAAAGACAGAAAAAGAATTTTATTTTATTCAAAGCATGGGTTTCATTCTCAAGTTTAGGTCAAAACCAAGTTCTTCGTGCTTTTAGGTCTTTCTATGACAAAGAAGAATTTATGGCATGTATTATAGTCCCATTTGGACTCTTTGTAACAAAAGAAAATATTTATTTTGAGTCAAGAAAAGCTATTTATTCCTCTAGGACCAAGTCAACCCAGGCAAGATGAAGTCGGCCTAAAGGAGGGCTATTCGACCCTTCAAGAAGGTTATAAATAGAAGGAGCTCAACTCATTTGAAGCACTCACTCATCTAAAGTTCAATCTGCCATAGCGAAGAAGGAGACAGAGCTAGAAGGATGAAAGAAGAAAGAAGAAGTCGAAGTCTCATGGGGCTATATCTTTTTCTATCCACACGTGTGAAGTTGTTAGGGTTTTTGTGTAGCTTCCAGTTGCAGGAGGCCGAAATTGCACGACTGAAATTCTAAAGTGTAGCTGCAGGGCTGAAATTCTGATGTGTAGTTGCAAGGCCCAAATTCTAGAGCGAAGCTGCAGAAGATCGAAGTTTTGAAGCAGCCTTGAAGAAGATCTTGCAAGAGGGTTGACTTGGTACTTGGGAGGATTTTGAACTTTGGTCTTTGGGTCTTGGAAGTCTCATTGTAAGAAGATTCTATAAGAAGAGAAGCTTTCTTTCTAGGTTTTCCCCTTAAAGGGGTTTTCCCTGGCTTGGAGCCTATATCTCGTGTACTTTGTCTCGTTGTGATTTTCATTATTTTTGGTAATTGCTTAATGAACAAAGAATAATAAGTAATAAAAGGCCAACTAACATCACAAGTAGTTATCAAGTAAGGAAAGTCGTCAGTAATCTACAAAACCCTTGATTTTCCAACATAAGGCATACAGGGTGTATATTCCAACACTCGAGAAGATAGTGATCAGACGTGATGTGAAGTTCGAGGAAGGGCTCTCAAAAAGTCCTTGGAGCGTGAGCAGGGTACAGCATAGCAGGAGCAAGAGGCTCAGTCAACTCCTCAAAATCCACCACAACCAGTTGTTGGACAGGTCGAGCAGCATGCAAATGAAAAGAAAGTGCACGTACAGGAGGAGAGAGCAGAGAGAATGGACCCCACTCAGCTAGTAACTCCCAGTACAGGGAGAGTTTGAGCCAAGTGGGCAAACGAGTTCATTAGGGAGGCTCAAGAGAGAATTGGAACTCCCAATACAAAATTCAGACAAAGTAAACAGCCACAGAGATATATGGGACACATGGCACTTTTGACTGGGGTGATAGACTCAAAGCCTTCTTGTTACAAGGAGGCAGCTTCTCAGCAAGTTTGGCGTGATGTTATGGTGGAAGAGTACTCTTCCATCATGCAGAAGGATGTTTGGGAGATAGTGCCAAGACCGGATGGCAAATCAGTTGTTGGATCACATTGGGTGTACAAGATCAAGCATGCAGCTGACGGGAGTGTGAAGAAGTGTAAGGCTAGATTAGTGGCCAAAGAGTTCTCTCAAGTCGAAGGAACTGACTATGATGAGACGTTTGCACCGATGGCCCAATATTCATCAATTAGGACTATTCTGGCAATCATAACGCAGATGGGGTAGAGGATCCACCAGATGGATGTGCAGACTACCTTCCTTAACGAAGTTGTTGAGGAAGAGATTTATGTTGAGCAGCCTGAGGGGTTTGAGACTTTCAGCAGAGACACATGTTTGCAGGATGAGGAGAGCTCTTTATGGGCTCAAGTAGGCGTCGAGAGCATGGTATGCCCGGATAGACAACTAACTTCTTGGATTGGGCTTCACCAAGAGTGGAGTTGACCCCAACCCATACTATATTGTGGTTGAGGGCTAGCCTCTCAATCTTGTGTTGTACGTTGATGATTTGATATTGATAGGGGACGAGGAGCTCGTCCATGACTGTAAGAGAGACCTTGTAGAGGAGTTTGAGATGAAGGATATAGGGTTGGTGCACTATTTCCTTGGGGCAAAGGTATGGCAGGGTAATGGACAGATATCCTTAGTACAGGGTAGATACACGTAGGAGATTTTCAAGACGTTCCACATGCAGGATTTCCGGCCCATGACCACGCCTCTAGTCACAAACTGGAGGAAGGTAGATGCTACCAGAGGTGAGCAAGTAGATCCCACTCTATACAGGCGGCCCATAGGGTCGTTGATGTATCTTGTGAACACACGACCACAGATTTGCTTTGTTGTTAACCAGTTGACCCAGTTCATGGTTGACCTGACCAGAGTGCATTGGGTTGTTGCCAAGCACGTGTTGAGGTATCTCAGGGGCACAACAGATTATGGATTTTTGTATAGGCAGGTTGATGGAGTGAGTCTTCAGGAATTAATAGATGCAGATTGGGCAGGGGTTTCAGCAGAGAGGAGCACTTCAGGTTGTGCTTTCATTGTTGGGTCAACAGTTGTTTCTTGGCTCAGCAGGAAGCAGAGATCAGTGGAACTAAGCTTAGCTAAGACCAAGTACAAGGCTGCCAGCTTGGCAACTTGCGAGGCTATTTTGTTGAGGAAGCTACTTGTCGGGTTGTTCAGTCAGAGGTTGGAGCCCACGATCATAAACTGTGATAATCAAAGTTGCATCAAGCTCTCTGAAAATCCAGTGTTTCATGACCACTCCAAACACATTGAGATCAGGTACCAACATATCAGAGATTGTGTTCAGAGGGGAAAGGTCGGAATTCAGTACGTACCTATAGAGGAGCAGACAATATATATCTTGACCAAGGCTTTGGAAAGGGGCAGTTCTGTCTACTTCAGAGATAAATTGGGTGTAGTACAAAACACCTTCCTCTTTAAGAGGGAGTGTTAATTGAAGTTAGAGATGGAAGGGTTCTGGCAAATTTAACAATGCACTATATTTGGCAGAAGAACCCACATGTGAAGCTAAGGCGCAGTCTTACTTTCTCTTACAGTTGACTTAGGAAAATTCTATCATTTTCCTATAGTCAAAAATAGTAAATCAAACTGAGCATGCATGGAGATTTTATCTCAGTTCAACTTCAGTTCAGTGAGGCAGTTTGACTCAAGTTCAAAAGGCCAGTTCACTTGATTTCAAGATATCAGTTAGACTTGAGTTCAATGAAGTAGTTTGACTTGGGTTCAAGGACCCAGTTACCTTGAGTTGAAGAGCAATTCGATCCTATAAATAGAAGAGCGCAGACTTGGTGAATCATATGATTATAAACTAGCGAGAATATGTGTTTTGAGCTCAGGAAAATAGTTCCAGATCAGCGTGTGAGGAGGGAGAGTGCATCACTTAAGGAGGTCGAGATAGCTTATACAAGGAGGCAGTTCAGCCTGTAGAGTTAATACAGTTGCGCAAGAGAGAGGCTGTTGGTTTAGGGTGTGTTGGATATCGTGTTGAAGAACAGAGAGTTGGAAGGGATTTTTTCCCAAGTGATTTGTGATTAACTACTAAGATTTTTCTGAGCATATTAATAAAAACACAAATTAGAAGGTTTTCCCCAGTTGGGGTTTCCTGGGTATTTCTGGTGTTTTGTTAATTGTGTGCTTGTGTCTTCATTGTCTTCAAGATTTGGTAATTTCCAGCACTTAGATGTCTTGCTGATTTGACAGAACTTAAGGCTGAAGCCTGAAGCTGTCCAATACTAGTGTAATTGTAGATTTGATTTCCAGCTATCATTGTCTACAAGATTTGTTAATTTCCAGCACTTGTGTGTCTTGCTGATTTGACAGAACTGTCAAATACTAGTGTAATTGTAGATTTGATTTCCAGCTATCATTGTCTTCAAGATTTGGTAATTTCCAGCAATTATGTCTTGCTGATTTGACAGAACTTGAGGCTGAAATTGTTAAGTGACTTGACAAATATTTTGAAGATAATAGGGCAGAGTAACTGCTATAAATTCTGTTGTAATAAAGAGAATTTCAAATCTGATTTATGCTTGGAAAAGTGTGCCCTAAGGGCCAAAACTTGTTAGCATATGTTTGGTATATTTTCTCATGTGCTGCCTAGTGTGTTGGGTTTAAGTGTGATGAAATATTGTCTGTTGTTTGCTGTTGTAAACTAATATTTCAAATAGGCCCTAAGGCTGAAGTTCACAGGGAGTAGATCCAGCAAAACCTCCTTGTGAGGTGAAATCTCTGTTTTGCATTAAAACTCAAACAACACAGAAATTCTTAGAAATATACCACCAGCATCATGAGACACAATAATATAACCTCAAAAACAATTACATTAGCCAACTATTCAAGAGAGGGGGTGCTCTCCTAACCACTTTGTGGGTGCAACCTCCAGTGAGTGCCAAAGACACAAGATACAATACAGAATATTCTCCAGCATGAGCTTCCCTCTTTATTTATAAGCCTATGACTTAACCCTAATCATAACCACTACTGGCGCTTATTTAATGACTAACATGGTGGGTGTTATTCAATGACTAAATAGTGGGACCAATTACATTAAATAGCCACCACACATCTAATATCGTAAACATAGTTATAGAGGTACATAAAACAGCCACTAATGTAGTGATGATCACTTAAAGATTTTATGATGGCCTTATGGAAGAATCTCCAGTGGTGTCAACCTAAGTCACCCAGTTGGCTTTCAAGTTCAAATTCAATGACTGGAAAAATTTGCCAGCGTAAGAAACTATAATAAAATGTCCCACTAAGTTCAAGAAAAGAAATATGTGAATTTTGTTATAACCTTATATTTTCAAACAAAAACAAATTCATTCTTGTTAACTTAAAACTTTGATCCAAAAATGTGTCGAATTAAATGTCAAAACTGAAAACATGTTAAAAAAACATCTATTGTTAAAAAAGAGGTGCGCAACTTTAAAAATGTCTTATAAAACTGTCATTCCAAAAATAATTAAAATGGTAATACGATTTGAGGAGAATTTAATTCCCAGTGTTTGAGATCCAAATAGTTTCAAATTATTTTGACAAAAATAATAATAAAATGGGGTGACTAAGATGTCAACATGGACCACTGCTAAGATTAAAAAAGGAAAAAGGATAATCAAGGTAGTAACTTGCGGGCCTATTTGGAAGGATTGGCGATGGTTAAATGGGCACTGGGAAGTCACTCATAGTTATTGGGCAAAGGAACTTTGTGATAAGGCTAGGCCAAGTAGATCATTTGCCAATCATCTCAACTGGAAATGGCATCTTCATGATCTTGAACTATGATGGGTTCAGACTCCAGAGGTGTCAAATTATCTGGCAGTCACACTTTTCTTTTATAACTGGAGTTCTAGGGTAGTTAATTCTTCAAAGTTCATAATAGTTTACAAGTTAAGGATTGACTTAATCAAACTGGCATTGCAGATGTTTGCTGTGTCGTCTGTCACCAGACAGAAACAATAAAGCACATTTTGTGGAATTGCAAGGTTGCTGGGCTGTTTTGAAACTGGAGTACAGCACACTACAGTCTTCTCTTTGTTGCTCCACTTCATTGAAAAGGAGTTTTATTTGGAGGCAAAGTGGATGATTTTGGCAGGCTGGTCAAAGTGTGTGAGGTGTCATCAGATTCATTGGCATTTCCTTCTTATGGAATCCACAATGTCATGTAGTTTTTCAAGAGGTCGGTAAGCTATTCAACCTGGCAGGAGTCGATACTTTCAAATCAGAATTGACTATCCAGTTTTCGGCCAGAAAGGTTATTTTAGAAAAGATGTAGATACTCTAATCTTGATGTACCATATTCATACTTATTGTGATATACGGTGCATCTTTAACCAAAAAATAAGAAATTAGTACCTCGTTGCTAGCAGAGTTCCATCTGAAGAAAACGCACATCCAGAAACAGGTCTATCATCTCCAATTTCACTACAATCCATAGTGATCTGGGCTGTCTGCTGCAACACACATTTCAACTCTTCATCCTCGTCCTCATCAGGATCCTCTCTCTTTCTCCTGGCTCTCTGTAACCTCGAGACTGCCCGAGGGAGTGAGAATTTCATGATCTCAGTCCGAGCTTTTAGCAGCTCCTGGGAGCCTTCAGTATAAAAAGGATATATCTGAGGCCCTTCCATTTCCTGAACTTCTTCAGCATCAACATTGGCAGCTGCTTCTTCTTCTTCCTGAACCTTCATGAGTTTCTCAAGCTGTCCCTCTGCATCAAGCTTCGCCATGAGCGCTCTGAGCCGGTCACGTCTCTCCATCTCCCGCTCACCAAACAGGGTTATAGGTTCGTTTAGGCGACGAAGACGAGCACGCACAGAAGAGTCGTTGGTAGGGACTGCCAATGCATAAGCACGCCTCCGCAGCAGAAGCTCCTGGATAGCCTGTTCTTGCCTCTCTCGAACCTTTCTGCTCTCCTCTGTAATTTCATACTCAGCTGCCGAAGGATCTTCTGGATGGTCGGGACTTGATGAAGGACTTTCTCCCTTGCTCTCTGCATCTTGATCTTGTTCATTAGTATTGTCTACATCCATTGCAGCGGAAGCACTAGCTCCTAAGGGACGAGAAGGAGGCACAAAGGGAGATGGAGCTACAGGGCGCGACGAAGGCACAGGAATAGGAGCAATAAATGGCAGGGGGGCAATTCCAGGAAGTATTACCGAAGAGGGAACACTAGATGAGGCTACAATGGGAGTGGGAACGGGAATAGATGGAGTAATAGAATTATCGTTTGGGGTTGAAGGGGGGAAATGTGATGCAGCAACAGGCACAGCAGAAGCAACTGGCATCGGCATGGCTGCAAGAGGCATACTGGGCAGGGGCATAACCGATGGAGGGGCTACGACAGCTGGGCGGACAAAGGAAGGTACAACTGCAGGAGGCATTCCAGCAGAAGCAGCAACTAATGACGCAGTTAGAGGAGCTGCTTCGGGTGGTACAGGGATGGTTAAGCCAGGTTGGTTAATTCCCGGCGGAGAAATTTGAGTGGAAGCATCTAAACCAACAGGGACAGTTGGGGGTGCATTGACAAAGCTATGCGAGCTAACAGTGGAGGTATCCTCAGATGACGGTAACACAGCAGGTGGTGGTGGCTCTTCCATAGTAACCTGAGAGAGCCTTCTATTGTTGCGAGTTTTGTATTATTTTATAGATAGCACTACTCAAGAACCCAAAACGAGGTTTAATTAATGCGATTTCATGCCTGCAACCAATTTGACAAAATTGCAGGTATCAGTAAGAAAAAAACCAAGAACCTACAAATAAACCATTTGGGTTTTCTCAATCTCATACCATTAACTGGAAATATAGCAGCATTGGTGATTTTCTTTATTTTATATTATGCAGATGGTTTTCGGTTTTCTGTTTTCCTGCATACTTGAATTCCAATCAGCTACCTATTTATTTATGTATATGATTAAACAGCATATAAAATGTCCATACAGAGTCGAAAAGAAAACATCATAGTTACACCGTGAGAAGGAAAAACGATCTTATGCGCTAAGAACCATCCACACGATGGCATTCAATTGGACCCATTTTCCACATATCCTTTAGACATCAACAAAGATATGCACAGACATATTTTCCTACTCACAGTGTTTGCAGAGCAACTATCTTAGTTATTCCCTCTTCGCGCCTGCGGAAATCGAAAATTCTAATCCTGTCTGATATTGATATTAATTTGGGGCACCTCCCAAGGAGAAGCCCATAGACAAAACCACGCAGGCTTCCTTAAACAAAAGCGAATTAAACCTCCCCTGGACTTCCCAGCGATGATAAAAAGCAATTGTTGATCAACAAAAATGAACACAACGGTATTTTTTCCCAAGATATTCCGCTCACTCGAGCGATGGGAAGGGTTCAATCGTCACACTGTCTTTCCTGCTTCGTATATGTTTATTTCTTTTATATGTTTATGTTTTCTCATACATGTCTATATTTATATTTATTTTTCTCATATACAAATTAGTAATATGTTTAAAAATATATATATTTAAAATTTTAGTACACGATTCTAAGAAAGTTTAAATATTAAATCTCTGGTAAATATTGGTTTTTTATGATGTTATTTATGTTGAAATTATATTTTAAAATTTTAGTACACGATTCTAAGAAAGTTTAAATATTAAATATTAAATCTCTAGTAAATATTGGTTTTTTATGATGTTATTTATGTTGAAATTATATTTTTATTTTGGAATATAATTTAAAAATATATATATGTGGGATAAAAAATTTAGGTAATAGTCTTGTGCATCTTGTATGAGTGGAAGTTTAAATCATCGACAACATCTTGTATTTTGAAATCACAATATTTTGATCTCGCCGATGTTTGCTGATTTTTATTGATATATTGATGGTATCTTGAGTTTGTTGATGTTTACCTATTTTTAGAGATATTTTCTCAATTTTTATGATTTTTTGGTTTTCAAACTCTTGTCCATTTTATCCCGATGCCGATGTTCGCAACATTGGTCTAAACCACTAACAAATGCCAGGATAAAAAAATCTAGTTAATAGTCTTGTGCATCTTGTATGAATGGAAGTCTAAACCACTAACAAATGCCATAATCTAAAAAACCGACAGAATAAACCTAGAAATTCCCATAAGATTATGAAAAATTATGTGAGTTACATTTGTTAAACTTCAGTATTTTGGGTGCTCTCAAGATTTTTGATGGTGTTGAACCCATTTCCACCATCAAAAATACAATTCAAACCAAATTCCAACAAAAAAAAACTCTAGTCCAGGCTATTTTATTGCCTCCGTAGACAACTCCCTAACAAATAATATAACAAGTTATTTCAAGTAGCCTAGTTTTATTCACACGTTATTAATATAAAAGTATAATAAACTTTGTTATATATATATATATATATTTTTATTTTTTTTTCAAAATTCAAAAAAAGAGGGGAGAAGATAAGTTATAGTTGTATATTAAGTCTTATTCAAATTTGAAAGGAGAAGATAATTTATAGTAGTAAACTTGGATCATTGTAATCATATGGCAATAGTTTTTTTTTTTTTTTTTTTTTTTTTTGGTTTCGAAATTTTTTTCGAATTTTTTTCGAAACAAAAAAAAAAAATCGAATTTTTGCAACTTATAAAGTCAAAGTACTAGTTAATCTATTTTTTTAATATATAGAGTAATTTTTTTTAAGTCTACAAACTTTATTGATCAACCATAAATAAAATTACATCATATGTCATCATAACTAGTTTTTTAGCATAGTGTGCCTTATACTGACGGTATCAAAGCATAGATGAATGATACTGAGAATAGGAAAGTAGACGTAAAGGGACAGAAGAAGCAACTAGAGAGGAGAATCACCCAAATTGGGTTTGATCCTCAAGGCAATCTTTCTTACCTTTCTTTTTCGAAACATAAGCCTAACAACGAGCAAATTATTGCGACGATCGACAGGTATCATTGTACATTTTCGTAGTTCTTTGTAAGAGTCTGACGGCCACTAGCTCATTTCAATATACCAGGAGAAGCATTAATATTCAATATCTTTGTGCTTGTCGATGGAGCATGGTTCACACTAGGAGCCTCAGGAGATATTTGAGGCCCTGAGTCTTGGACCTTGTCCCCAAGATGGATTTCATCATCAACTTCTAAATCATCATTTTTTGGTATAGAGAAAGTCTTTCCCTCCATAGGGGGAGGGTTGTAGGGCTTCCAACTTTTAGATATGGAATTGTAGATGTTCTGCTTTTGTTGAGAATAAAACACTAGGCAAGAATTCTATAAATGGTCAATTTGATGACAAAAGGTAGTATTCTCATAGTCTGAATCCTAAGCCCAATGAAAATCACCGATTTTTAAATTTATTTGGTTTGGCATCCTTTTGGTAATACTGATATCAACACAAATTATGTCATAGGTGTATGCACCTTGCCCACGAGATGCATTAGTAGTAAGGTAACAGCCCAAAGAGTCTCCAATGCCTTGAAAGATTGCATGGTGCCACAAGTGAGTTAACGAATTAGGAAGCTTGACCCATATTGACAACTTGGTAATGACACGTATGGAAGGGTCAAAATATGAGAACCAAGGGGGGAAAACAGTCTATCATTGCCCCAAAACTAGGTCCCTTTAGATAAAGCTTTCTAATAATCTTCCAATTCGCCAAATAACAGAATGAATAAAAATTTGGAGCAAAAAATAGCCTTCCAATTCTTAGTCCATACGGAATTGATCCATTGGTAGAGATATGTTTTGCAAGGCTAAAAGCCATTAAAATAGTGGACTAGGGTTGCCTTAAAATACAATTGATGGAGATCCTCAAGATCTGAGTGAGAGATTTCTAAGGAGGGAACTTCCTTAGATTTTTCCACCAAAAGCAGCTCATGACCCGCTTAGGCCTGATATACCTTTCAGAGGGGCAAGGGGGGGGAGGGGGCATGGACGACATCTTTATAAGAAAATTTCTAAGAGGAGGAAGGCTTACCTCCAATCCCCTCTCGTAAACAAAGAACCATAAACATAATGAAATCATCAATACCAATGTTATAAACTGAGAAAGGAGAAGCATTGTCGAGTTGCATAGCTAGAAAAAGTATGCATTACATGTCTAAGCGAATACTCACTCGAAGATCTAAATGAAATTGAGGTCTCAAACCAGATCTAAGGAGAAAACCCTAATGAGCAGTGATTTTCCCTAGGGGAGCTTGAAACACATATGATAACAAGTTGGCGAACCTAGCACACAGTCTCCCGAAAACATATAAGCAAGGACCGACGTGGTTGTTCCTCAGCTCGTCGTTCTACAAGAGCCCCTAATTTCCTTTGAATGGAGCCATAGATCACCATAAGTTTTAGCTAGGGGATCAAGGTCCTCTAAGCCTACAACATCGACAGTTGCTATAGTCATGTGTCGCTTATGTATACTTATAGCCTTCACAACTCCCTTTTATGCAGTCATTTTATTATCAAACTTGATGCATGAGATTCCAAAATATTTTTTCTTGTATCAGAGGTGCTCCTAGATTCACTTTGAACTATATTTGTCGCCATTGATAAGGTTTCCATCCCCTTAATGGCTCCTAAATCAATATTGAAAACAAGGAAATATGCTAATAATGTAAACTTTAATTTTAAATAATAAGTCGAATACTTATTAAACATAATATATATATTTTCAAATATATGGATCATTTTTTTTAGTATATAGGTCAATTTGAACTATGGTAGAATATTTGGGACAAAGTTCCAACGTGCATAGAACTTGAATCACAATAGAACTCTAACAATGCATGAAAAAATCACCAGATTTAAAGTAAAATTATGACTGAAAAATGGACTCTATTTGCTACATAATCTATAAAAAAAATATACATATAATTATCAACTTTCAAACATAGTTTACATCAACCCATTATGATAATAAGTGAAATCTAAGAAAAAGAGGAGAAGACATTTTAAGATAATAAAACTAGAGTAATTTAATAATGTAGCAATGTTCCTCATTTTTGTTGTAAATTGGTGACCTTCTAATTCAAAGCTTTGATTGATTTGGAGCATCTATATCAGTTTAGAATGGAGAAAACCCCTTAGGGAAAGTTCCAACTTGCACAAACTTAGATCACGGAGAAACTTTCACCACACCTAAATATTTGACCGAATTCATATTATATTTATGGGTAAAAATAGGGTCTAATTGTTGTAAATCTAACATACTCCAATGAAGTTACTTCAAAATATCAAATACATTTTGTTTGGATATTTGTCAATTGTCTGTAGTCCAAGTGGATGAAAGGAAAAGTTGTATCCTCCCCCACAAGGTTCAAATCCCACTTTGTAACATATTTGCTTCTCATGTAGTGATTGTTGTTGAAATGTTAACCTATCCTTGAATCCTAAAAGGCTTGGTTTACCCTAAATAAAGCAGCCATATAAATTAAATGGCCAGTGAATGTCAATAAGCATCAATCCATAATTGATTCTTATAAGAAGAATGGTTGTTATCTCCCCCACATGGGTTCAATTTCATGCAAGCAACACGATGATGAAAATTATTGTTGTAATGTCTATTTGTCTATGAATATTCTTGAATTGATCGTCACTATTGCCCTATATATATATATATATATATATATATATATATATATATAGAGAGAGAGAGAGAGAGAGAGAGAGAGAGAGTGTGTGTGTTTATTCTAGGTGGTTGGGAGGAATAAATGGGACCCTCCCCACCCAGGTTCAATTCTTGCAAGTGACATGAAAAACTTTGATGTAATAAATAGAATATGTATATTCCTCATTTGGAATATATAGCATTGTATATGTGAAAACACACACATGCACACACATACACAAACATGGAACAAGATTATTAACCATAGAAATTTACCCCTACCTTACCATGGAGATTAGTAATTTGTAAATGGGATTTATTATAATACCATGACTTATCAATACCACAAGCAAAAAATAAAACCATAAATCACTTCATATGACATTTTTTTAATTAATGAGTTTAATTAAAAAGCCAAAAAGGGCATAACTACTTTGAAGATAAATCGCAACATTTGATTTATGTATACTACTAAGAACATTATAGAATATTCCATGGAGGTTAAACAACTACCATCGACCTAATAATTATTGATGATTAAATTAAAATTATGGAATCCCTGTTTCGAAACAGACACACCTATCATAGCTTGATTTTCCAATGTAAGCCTAGCACATGGTCCATATAATTATATTGACATCATACATCCCTATGTGAAAATTTCTGAATATAGAAACCCTATTGTAGTATCTTGATTTACTTCTCCTACTTGTTTAATTTAATTAACAAGTTATTTTTTGAAATATTCAGCAAAATATCAAAGAAAACACAATTGAAACTTACACATACATACAAATCATTTAGCATAACACACGCATGACAAAGGACACAATATTTTTTGGACAATGTCCCCGAAAAAACACAATGCGGGAAAACTGGTACAACAACTCTTAGAGGATTTGTTTATTAAACTGAATATATGAATACAATCAAGGGCACCAATAATGGTATTCCCAACAGAGAATTCATGGCAGATGTACCTATCACTCGGAGACAAAAAATATGGTTGATTCAACTGAGGAAACACTCCTCTGGAAATACTGAATACGAGCCCTTTCTAGCCCACTGGAACCCCAGCAATGCTCCTCTAGCCTCTGCGTCAGCTTCTCCTGCCCAATGTAGCCACTGCGACACCCCTCTAGGCTCAGCGTTGCCTCTGTGTCACCCTATAGGGAATGTGTCAGCCTCTGTGCTGCCTCTGCGTGAACCTGGCTGGGCTGCGTCCCTCTTGGTGGGTCTTTGCGCTACCTGGTACATATATGCCTCTCTACCTATGTATTCTCGACCTCAGATGCAACTAATACCTCACCAATCTACCCCTCACCAGCACTGCAAGCTCACTCGAAAATTCTCAGCAAACCGTGCCCCATAATTTCGACTTAGTTCAAGTGCTACCGCTCTGTGTGTGTCCTTCAATTGACCCAAGCCTTCCTTTTATACTTTTCTCATTGAGAAATCAACGGCTAAGATTAGAAAATACTTGATCCATGTTACTTAGAAAATTCTCACCCACATGTTTAAATTAATTCCCTTTAATTATTTAATTTCCCTAAGTTAGACTTAGGGTCTCCATTAAAATAATTAATTTATTGAATAACTTTCACACCGAGTGGAATTTCTCCAAACGATTTATGGGTCTTGGAGATCTCATGTGTTCTAGCCCCTCCACAAAGTTTTGGAGATAGAGCACATTTGATGCTACCCAAAATCTCAACACTCCCTCTTAGCGAGGAATGTGCTCTAGAAACACTTCACTCCAAAAAGCGTTACTCTAATCTTTGGCATCGGTCCCCTGCGATGTTGATGCTTGGCCTGCTAACCTCCATCCACTACGCTACTGCTTTCTGTACTGTTGCCCATGACTCTGCCACAGTCACTGCCACATCTGTACTGCAACTCCCTCTCAAATTGTTGCATCATGCTGCCTATAGCACTTCCATTACTAATTGATTCATTGCAACTCAGTTTCTGAGAAGTAAGCAATTGAAGGACAATCACCCAACAACTGACATACAAGTTATTATGGCTGCATCTCATCACTAAAGCATCCTATGTTGTTGCTCTTCTCTGTCTCTCTAGATCCTTTGTGTTGCTACTGCTCTACATGTTGATACTGCTCTGCACTGCATAAGAACTACCCCTTTGCGTTGCTGAAGTCCCATCAGCCTCTACGGTGCTGCTTCCATTGCACTGCGATGCTCCAATCTTCAATGTTCAAGCACTGCCTTGTACCTTTCCATGATCCTCTGCATCCATTGACTCCAATCATCATGTTATTGTCTTTAACGGCTCTCGTAGCTCGTATGTGATCAAAGAGTTTGGGCACCTCAAGGATCCTATCGCCCAATTTGTAGTTCACTCTATAGATCTATACTACCCTGCCTCTTCTCTCGAGGTACATGGGCACTCATGGCCACATCATCATCGTTGTCTTCATCCCCTTTCGTTGTTGCTGCCATGGAATCTAAATCTTCCTTGCCCTTCTTCTTAGGACAAGCATTGGCGAGGTGTCCCAATTCGCCACATCTAAAGCACCATACCTTGTATAGGTCCTTCTTCCCTTATTGCCTATGTCCCTTAGATGTCAGGGTTGCATCTTCCTCCTCCTCTTTCTTAATCTTGACTCCTCGATTGTTGAATTCCCTCTTGGTTATTCTTCGGATATCCTCCTATCAAAGGATTTCCCACATGTACCCCCAATTTGGAAGTTGTGCTTTGCCAAAGATACTTTGGACAAAGGTCTCCCAATCATCGGTGACTGCATTCAGGGCATTCCTCACCATGAGTCCATCATTAAGAGCTGCCCCCATGGAAATCAGTTGATCTAAGATAGTTTGCAATCCAAAGAGGAAAGGATTGATCTCCTCTCCCTTATGCATTTGGAACAACCGCAATTGATTCTCCAAAAGCATCTTCCGTTGGACGAAGCTACCTTGATACAGTGTGGTTAATGCCATCCACACCTCATTTTTCATCTTCTTCTCGGTAATATGCAGAACCACGTGATCTTTCACTCCATCCATGATCAAGCGTTTAGCCCGTGCCTGATTTTCATTAAACTTCGCTAGAAGAGAAATATCAGTTGGAACAATCAAGACGTTCTCGACATGATCTCTGATGCCATATTCTTCAAGGACTGACAAGATTTTGGCTTTCCAGATGGCAAAGTTATACACGTCGTTTAACCTATCCTGATCTCTCAATCCATGCAGGGTCATCTCTGCCCAAACTGTTGAAGCAAGTGCTCTTCTCCCTTCTACTGCTTCTACACTCAGCAAAAGACTGGATCTGGGTTTCTTAGCGATAAAAACCCTCTAAAGAATATGCTCCCCCTGAAAAATTATTTCCCTCTAAAAAATCCTTCACCAATTTTGTCGAATCAACCCTCTACGATCACTCCACTTGATCGAATCTCAGATTTCTTGGCTAGAAAATATGTTGAGGGACTATTTCCCCTTACTTTTTCAACCCTAGTAGGCATTGTTATGCACTGACAAAAACAATTCCCCACCAGCAACTTCGAAGATTAGAAAACTACACTTCCAACTACGGAAATCGTCACAACGGCACTCCCTATTAGACTGCATCACCCTCTTGGGTCTGCGTCAGCTCAATGTGAGCTTGTCAGGCTCTGCGTCACCCTTTTGGGCCTGTGTCAGCTCTGCGTGAGCAGACTAGCTCTGCATCACCCCTGCAGGGCATGCACTGTCCCTCTGGTGTTGCGCTGCCTCTTTCTGAACCTTTGTAGCTTTAGCTGCCCTCCTGCAACATAAAAATTCTTCAACCCTTTACTAATGGCTTCAACTTGATCTGCAATCGCTCTAATACCATGTGAAAATTTCTGAATATAGAAACCCTATTGCAGTATCTTGATTTACTTCTCCTACTTGTTTAATTTAATTAACAAGTTATTTCCAAAATATTCAATAAAATATCAAAGTAAACACAATTGTAGCCTACACATACATACATATCGTTTACTGAAGCATAATGCACACATGACAAAGGACATAATATTTTTTGGACAATGTCACCAGAAAAACCCAATACGGGAAAACCGATGCAACATCTCTTAGAGGGTTTGTTTATTAAGCAGAATATATGAATATAATCAAGGGCACCAGTAATGGTTTTCCCAACAGATAATTCACGACAAATGTATCTATCACTCAGAGATAGAAAATATGGTTGATTCAGCCGAGGAAGCACTCCTCTGTAAATACTAAATACGAGCCCTTTATAGTTCACTAGAACCCCATTGTTGCTCCTCCATCCTCTGCATCAGCTTCTCCTACCCAGTGTAGCCACTGCGACACCCATCTAGGCTTAGCGTTGCCTCTGTGTCACCGTGAAGGGCCTGCGTCAACCTTTGCGTTGCCTCTGTGTCAACCTAGCTGGGTTGCATCCCTCTTGCGGGTCTTTGCGCTGCCTGGTACGGATATGCCTCTCTGCCTTATGTATTCTCGGCCTCAGATCTGAATAATCCCTCGTTGATATGCCCCTCACCAACACTACAAGCTTACTTGAAAATTCTCAACAAACTACACCCCATAATTTTGACTTAGCTCAAGTGATATTGCATTGTGTGTGTCCTCCAACTGACCCCAAACCTTCCTTTAATACTTTTCTCATTGATAAATCAATGGTTGTGATCTAATCTCTAATCAACGACTAAGATTAGAAAATACTCGATCCATGTTACTTAGAACATTTTCACCCACATGTTTAAATTAATTCCCTTTAATTATTTAATTTCCCTAAGTTTTACTTTGTAGAAATTATACAAACAATATGTATTCCAATGAATTCAATCTCATCATGCAATGTTCTAAAGCAAGATATCGAATCCTTCTACAATTAATTTTGCAAAAATTAAATACAATTGCACAATCACGCCAAGTAAAAGAAAGAAGCAAATCAATACACAACACAGATAATTTTCTTGGGGAAAGCTTGCTGCTCAAAACCCCTTTATCTTCTATTGTATATTCAACCAAGGAATCATGAAACAATACAATGCACTCTTCTCACAAGTGTCTTCTCCACTCTGCCAATCGTCTGACACTGATCTAGGCAAAATTGAACCAACACTTAGCCAATTCTCAGCCTGTCTTCAGCCTTCCTTGATCATGCAATCCATGTGGAATGCAATCCCTATTCTTTAGGAATTTCAGACTGCCTTGACTGCGCTAAGTATCATGGGAATCCTATGGTGTTTTAATTTCATCTGGGTAGTTTTCTAAAAATACAATTGATAGTTAACATCCCTTTAACATTTGTCTCAACTGGGTCTTCATCAGAACTGACATGCATGCAGCTATTAATAGTAAATCATCAATCACTTAACATATCACTGCATGTGAATTAAATCTGATTTTAATTACTTAACCTCTCAATAGTGCAACAATCAGTTACAAATAGTTACACTGAGTTTCACTCACTTAACCGAGTTAACTGATTTCTCATGCATTAAAACTAATACACTAAGTGCAACTTGAACTCTAAAACAATTAGAATCGCTCTGCATGACTCACCAACCACCCTCAACTCGAATTTCATGAGCTAACTGAGTCTATCACACTTAGTTAACTAATACAAGTGATTATAAGATAAGATTACAATTTATTGTCCAATTTATTTAAGGGAAAATTATATTAGACACGTTTCCAATTTATTTAATAAATTGTCTTGCACACTAATGGATCGCTAGGACCCATCATTGTGTGACCTATAATCCCACACTAGCGTGTGTGTTTTCATTTTGTTTCTGGATGCCAATTTCACTATTTATTGTTGCAAATTCTAACACTCCCTCTCAACAAGAAAGGAATCAATCTATCATGATCTGGTACCTTTGGAATGTTCTTGCATGCAACACTTCCTAGTGTTGTTCGCACATGCAACTCTCCTGAAACTGAATAGCCTCCAACAACTGAATCAATACAATGCATATGTCATCAGAGTCTTCTGACAGCTGGATCCTACTGCACATGTCTACTAGACTCTCTGTGCTGCTGACATATGCATCCATGCACTTTGCACTGCTGCCAACTCTGATTTGCGCTCCAGTATCTGACAACTGTCACTCTGATTTTTGTCTTCCTGACATCTGACTGCATCAATCTAACCGATCCTTCTTGCTACTATTGTACTGTGGGTTCCTCGTAGCCAGGTTAGATCCATGAGACACACCATCTCAATGAATCATATCCAAATTTCTTCTTGGGATTAATTCTGCACATCACCCCATCTCTCACCTGGAGGTATAGCTGCATGTACTACCTCTACCCATCTAGCTCAAAATTTACCCCTCCTAGAGGTCTCTGCATGAGTGGTTTCTGCCACTCCATCATCCTCCTCATGTGGTTACTCCACATCTTGAGGTTCATCCTTTGGAACCAAGAGTTCCTCATCTGCATGCAAATCAAGCTCCCTCTCAAGAGACAATTGCATGGCTTTCTCATACTTCCCCATGTTACATCCCTTGCATGTGTCTATCTACGCAATATTACCCTTTGGAAGCCCCATATAAATTTGTTGCATGACCTTCGAAGCATTGTGGTGTAGATCGCCCAATCTTCTGTGCCATAAATCACCCTCATCCCGGCTCACCACTATGTCTGCTTCAGTCATCAATGCTCTGCAGTCATCTACATCAAGTTTGTAGAGATTCTTTAGATGAACCCTAATCTTTTTAACTTGTATTTTGGCTTTGTGACAAAGAAATTTTTTCCCTTCACTGAAAACAACATCATATCCTCTATCCTCCAACATAGCAACTGAAACTAAATTATTTTTCAAGCCTGGTACATGCATGAAATATTTTAATAATAAAGGTTTACCTGACTATCTCTGGAAAGTAACTATACCAATCCCAATAGCGCTATACCTCCTGTCATCACCTAGCTCAATGTGCATCTGAAGGTCCTTCTCCTCCAAGCTACTAAAGAGTTATTTGTCTCCCATCATGTGGAAAGATGCACCACTATCCAAGTACCACATTGATCCCATTGCACTAGACACCATGCATGTGATGAGTGAGAAGTCCAACTCGAACTGTGAAGCTAAAGCATCACCCGCTACAGATCCTGAAGCCTTCTGGTTTTTGTTCTTCTTATGTGGAAAATTAGTGGCATAATGTCCATGCTCGTGACAGTGAAAACATTTCACTTTGGACATGTCACGCTTCTTGCCTTCTTCGCCAGTCTCAGATTTGGAATAAGATTTATTTCCCTTCCCCTTATTTGCCTTACCAACCAAGGCACAATTTTCCTCATCATCTACTTTAGATGAGGATCCATCCCTGGTATTCCGCCTGAATTCTTCTTGTACCAAATCCGACCAAAGTCGCTCCCAATTTGGTAACTTCTCCCTCCCATTGGCAGAGTCCTGATAACTATGCCAACTCTTGGGAAGGCCTAGAAGTGCTAGGCTCACAAAGTCATCATCCGCTACAGTAATCCTGACACTTCCAAGCTCATCACGACATTGGATGAACTTGGTCAAGTATTTCGGAATAGTGTCGCTTTTCTCCATTTTGATTTTCTTGAGCTTGTCCTTCAATGCCAATTTTTTTGTGGTCACTGCAGCTCTGAAACAGATATGTCAAGGCCTTCCAAATTGCATATGGAGTCGCCTTTCCATCGAGACTCGAGACAATTTGATCTCGAACTCCCTCTAATAAGATCATACTCGTCCTTGCTACCTTCTTTTGCCAAGCATCAAGAAGAGCGATGTATGCTGTTACGGGTTTGGGAATATCATTCTCAATGAATTCTTTCAACCCGTTGTCCTCCAGCGCTGCCTCCATTCTATCTTTCCTTGCAATATAATTAGAACTACCCTCAAGTGAATATTCCAATCTTAAGCCATTGAAAGCCATCTTGATCTGCCTGTAGCACCAAAGAATATTTTTGCAAATTTGAATGTTGTTCAACACAAACTCAATTTCTTCTTCTTCACTATAGTGGTTTCCTGCGCTCTGATAACATGTAGAAATTATACAAACAATATGTATTCCAATGAATTCAATCTGATCATGCAATGTTCTAAAGTAAGATACTGAATCCTTCTACAATTAATTATGTGGAAACTAAACACAATCACAAATAAATACACAACACAAATAATTTTCTTGGGGAAAGCTTGCTGCCCAAAACCCCTTTATATTATATTGTATATTAAACCAAGGAATCATGAAACAATACAATGCACTCTTCTCAAAAGAGTCTTCTCCACTCTGCCAATCATATCACACTGATCTAGGCAAAATTGGACCAACAGTTAGCCAATTCTCAGCCTGTCTTCAGCCTGCCTTTCTCACCCAATCCCCGTGGAATGCAATCCCTGTTCTTTAAGAATTTTAGCCTCCTTGACTGCACTGAGTATCATGGGCATCCTATGGTGCTTTAATTGCATCTGGGTAGTTTGCTAAAAATAGAACTAATAGTTAACATCCCTTTAACCTCTATCTCAACTGGGTCTTCATCAGAACTGACATGCATGCAACTATTAATAGTAAATCATCAATCACTTGACAGATCACTGCATGTGAATTAAATATGATTTAATTCATTTGACCTCTCACTGGTGCAACAATCAATTACAACTAGTTAGACTCACTTTAAGTCACTTAACTGATTTCTCAAGCATTAAAAATAATACACTAACTGCAACTTGAACTCTAAAACAATTAGAATCACTCTACATGCCTCATCAACCACCCTCAACATGAATTTCATGAGCTAACTAAGTCTATCACACTCAACTAACTATTACAAGTGATTATGAGATAAGATTACAATTTATTGTCCAATTTAATTAAGGGAAAATTAAATTAAACGCATTTCCAATTTATTTATTAAATTGGCTTTCACACTAATGTATCGCTATGACCCATCATTGTGTGACCTGTGATTCTGTTAGGGTCCTATAAATATAGGATTCATAATTTTGAATTGACCTTTGATAATCTTGTAAATATGTACATACCTTGCTTTCTGCAAGTTGTTTTCCCATATTTTGAAAAAAATAAAAATAAAAAATAAAAAAGAGGGTAAAAAGTCCTAAAAGAAAGATCAAAGGACTTAAAAAATATAGACCCCAAAAGAAAAAGATGAGAATAAGACATGAAAGTGAGCAAGTTCAAATGCCACTACTTTTTACTTTTTCTGTTAAATAAATGATTATGGCAGAGTGTCAATAAATGCCATAATCCATGATGAGTTAAACTGTTTAATCTTGACTTGTCATGTTTTCAATTTCCATGTTTTAGATAGTGAATAAAGATTTGTCAGATAGTTTAATTCTGACAAATCAATAGATAGATAGAGAATAATGAGGAGCTCAACAGTTTAATCTGAGCCCTAAGATGAAATAAGGTAGATTTAGATAGTTTTATTGATTTAATATATATATATATATATATATATATATATATATATATATATATATATATATATATATATATATATATATATATATATATTTCAAGGTTGCAAGCTTAAATGCACCTACCAAAAGGAAGATAAAATGTTAGAGTAATGTTGGGTAGGTAGGAAGAAGTGGTAAAAAGCATGTAATATTCATCACCGGTTAAAAAATCACTAATTTACCATCCCCTGTGTGTATTTAGTGTTTTAGACTATCAGTCAAACAGGCTGAGAGCATTTCTCTGACTTTTGTTGGGACCGGACCGAAGGCTCGATGACTGGTTAGTTGAAAATGTTGAATTCTTATGTTAAATTCCCATTTACCATTATTTATCCCTCATTCATACATTTTAACTCATTTTCACAAGTAAAGACTCATTCTTACTTAATGAAACATAAAACCCCATCTGCTTAACTTCCTTCATTCAGAAAACATACAAAAACCCTCAAAAATACTTTATCCTAAGAAATTGGTGAAATAATGAAAAGACGAGCTTTGCTTTAATTATCCACTTACTTAGTCATTTTGTGTATTCCATTTCCCCTTTTCATATTATTTTTTAACTTAGTTTATTAAATCCCTAAATAAATACCTTATCCTATTTATTTAATTCCCTATATCTAAATACCCCCAAAACCCACTATTACAGAGATTTTGGACCAAAGTTATTATCCACATGTCAAAATAAAACCCAAATAAAGTGCCCTTTGGTCTAAAACTAACACTAAGTAAATATCTCACCCTTGTGGTTATTAAACCATTAACAAGATTTAAAACTATATAATAAAATAACCACGCCAATGAGTTTCATTTGGGCATATTGCATGTGTTTTAATCAAAACATATTTAATCCCACTCATCAACTTATATCCTAAGTTTTTGAATCAAATCAATTGTTTTTATAATGTTCAAAAAACTTATCCCTCCGCCACCATAAAAGTCAATGTATGCGATTTAAACTAACCCGACTTATATTTCACCTTCGCAATACATGCATAAATCCCTTCCCTCATAATTTTATAACCCAAGGTTTAGTTGAAATAAGCTTAGGTTTGTTTTAAACAATTGAACTTTTCCGGTATCCATATCTTTCCCATATTATATAAGCCTCACGCTATATATAATTGACCCATGCTATATATAAACTATGCAACATGGCATAACCCCGCTTTTGTATAACTAAAACCTTTGATCCAATTCATATTTTATAAGGGTTTTAAACCAAGTTTTTAACCGCCACCGCCCATATGAAGCCTGGTCCCACCATTCCTTTGGCCGCACCTTCCCAGTTGATCTCGACCCTTTGCTCCTGATCGCAAGATCCAACGACCCAAGAGTAATATAGCGCGCAAAAAACAAATGACCGCCCAACCTCAAATCGGACGCGAAATGGGCAATATCGCCCATTTCTCCCTCCATGACATGTCAAAAAATGATTTGATCACGTTCATGTGAGGTAAAACCATTTACTGCCTAAATTGCACGCGATAACCGCTCTCCGGTTTCATTTCAAATCAAGAAACCGCCTCCCGCTATTGACTAGACCTGCAATTAATGAAAATCAAATCAAAAGGTTAAAACCTTTGGTAAACCTATTTTGCATTTTATCTACATGTTTGAACTCTGAATAGCCCCTCTCGACTGTGTTAAGCCTTTCAAGCCCTGATTGCCATTTTGTTAGGTCCCTATATTACTAGTATAGTCTCTTATTATTGTTAGTGTAACCCCCTTATTGTTATTATTGTACCCTTGTAACCCCCATATTGTTATTATTGTGCCCTTAAATTATTATTGTTAGGTCGGCTAGGATTACATTGTGGCCCCACTAGGATTATATTATGGCCCCATGAACTCCTATATATGGAAAGGAGGTTTTGTAAATTGTATCATCCAAGAGTTGTTCATTTATGTAATGTATTGGAGGTTGCCCCCTCAAAGTGGCTTATTTCTAAGGTGTTGATATCTCTTTTCTTCTATTTTTGGAGCTGGTTACACAACATTTAGTATCAGAGCTTTGGATTCTAGGGTTTCGCTGCTTTAAACAGGTGATCGTGGAATTTTCGCTATAAATTTTTTTCTACGAAGGTTAGAATCTGAAATTTTTAGGGTACGAAGCCGAAATCCTGAGGAAAATCGTCAAAAAATTTCAGAGCTTGGTTCACAATATTTTCAGAGATATGATCTGTGGAAGTTAGTGCTTTTTCAGGCTCCCGAATTTCATCTCAAAGAGGTGATCGTGGGAAAAGTTTCATAACTCTCTCTCTGAGCATCGGATTGGAGTTCCGTAAAAATTGATTGCAAGTAAATGGACTCTAGTTTCTTGGCTATCAATTTCAGAGTCGAAGGATGAAACAGTGACACGTGGAAATCCGTACAAGTTTTCTCTATTGAACTAGTCCATAATTAGGTCATTGTGGGAGATTGGACATAACTTTGTCTTGAAGAATCCAAATCAGGTCAGACCTATGGAATTCAAAAGAGAATTTAGAGGGCTACTTTAGTGCTGAATTTCAGATATTGAAGAGCTGCAATCACAGAGATAATCCAATTTCAATATCGATCTTCTCAAAAGCAAGAAAAAGGTGTATGTTTGAATTGATTCCAAGGGCATATTGTAGAATATATATCAGTATCGGGTTCTAAAAAATGCCCCGTAAAAATAATTCAACATCCATTAAGCTTTCAAAAGGCTCTACTATGACTCATGAAGATGAAGAATTACAACATGATCTATCAAAATTACAAGAGCAAGTGCACCAAATTTCGCTCTCGCAAAGAGCAACAAAAAATGAAATGGAAGTTTTGAAGAAAGGCGTGGAAGCGAAGATGGGTGGTGTGAAGAATAATATGGATGGTTTGAAGAAAGGCGTGGAATATAAGATAGATGGCATGGAAGCTGGCATGGAATCTAAGGTGGATGACATGGAAGCTAAAATGGAAAACATGAAGAATGATCTAAAAGAAGACATGGAAGGTTTGACAAAGTCGGTACAAGAAATGTTTCCTAATGGTGAAAAGATAGTAGAGGAAACTCATGATGAGAAGAAAATAAATGTTAATCATGATTTCATAAACTCTAATGTTGGCGGGAAGAACCACCATATTCCAAAAATGGAAATGAGAAAGTTTGATGGAAAGGATCCTATAACATGGATACTACAGATGGAGCAATATTTTGATCTCCATAATGTGCAAAACACACAAAAGGTACACATTGCAACTTTACATTTAGAACAAAATACATTTGTATGGTATCGATGGCTTTGCTCCCAGAAAAAAATTGTCACTTGGTCAATTTTTATGGAGGAAATGATAGCACATTATGAGGATACAAAGAGCAACACCTTCTTTAGACAATTGATAAATCTCAAACAAAAGGGTTTAGTGGGGCAGCACATTGAGGACTTCCAAAAATTGAATATAAGGGTAACTGATATTCCAGAGGAACACAGGATTGGTCTCTTCATAGGCACTTTAAAGGATAACATCCAACATGAAGTTCGCGTTTTGGAACCTGATTCATTGGAGAAGGCATTCAGGTTGGCAAGAAAAGTTGAATGTAAAATTATGGCGACAAGGAAGCCTACCACTCAATTCTATAAAGAAGGAAGTGTTGCTAGGCCTAGATTTCCACAACCTACAAGGTTGACACCACAACAATTGGAAGAAAAAAGAGCAAAAGGGCTTTGCTACAGTTGTGATAGCAAATACACTAAAGGTCGTAAGTGTGCTGAGAAGAAATTATTTTACATAGATTGTGAAGAGGAAGAAGAAAATGAACAAGAAGAGGATATACACCAGGAACCAGCTGTAGAAGAGGAAGAAATGAGTCCGACCATATCGTGTAATGCACTGGCAGGAATCACCACTCCTCAAACTCTCAAGATAGAAGGACATATCAAGAAGAAAAAGATAATAGTGTTGATTGATTCAGGTAGCACCCATAATTTTATTCATTGTAAGGTAGCCAAGGAATTAAATTGTTTCCTATACCCAGCACCAGAATGTCAAGTGATGGTTGCAAATGGAGGATCTATAAATTGCTCTGGAAAATGCCATAATATCAAGCTAACCATGGGGGGATATGTATTGAATAGTCCAATGCTTTCCATTCCTATGGGAGGTGCTGATGTTGTACTAGGAGTACAATGGTTACAATCTTTAGGGACGGTAGCTTTTAATTTTCAAGAACTTTTCTTGAAATTTTTTTCAGAAGGAAAGGAAGTCGAATTACGGGGTATTGAAGGGAAGCCAGGAAGGATAATAAGCTCTAATGGCATGACAAAGCTTCTAAAGAAAGAACAACGAGGCGTAATTGCACAATTATGCTTACTAGAAGTTCCAACATCAAAATCATCTATTTCTGCAGATCTCCAACAAGTCTTGGACAATCATTCCAAGGTGTTTGAAACTCCCAAAGGACTCCGACCTATTTGTGCTCATGATCATGCTATTCATTTGATTTCAGGAAGTATTCCTCCAAACATCAGGCCTTATAGATATCCTTATGTCCAAAAGAGCGAAATTGAACGTATGATTGCAGAAATGTTAGAGGCGGGTATAATTCAACCTAGTCAAAGTTCTTTCTCTGCTCCTGTAGTATTGGTACACAAGAAGGATGGATCATGGCGCATGTGTCCGGATTATAGGGAGTTCAATAAGCTCACCATTAAAGATAAATTTCCCATTCCTGTGATTGATGAATTATTGGATGAATTACATGGAGCAATTTATTTTACCAAGTTGGATCTTCGTTCAGGATATCATCAAATTAGAATGAAGACTGAAGATATTCCATAAACGACATTTCGAACTCATGAGGGTCATTATGAATTTTTGGTCATGCCTTTTGGCCTTACCAATGCACCTTCTACATTTCAAGGGTTGATGAATTCCATTTTCAAACCCTTCCTTAGAAAATTTGTGCTAGTTTTTTTCGATGATGTATTAATCTACAACAGGTCTTGGAAGGATCATGTTCAACATGTTGACAGGGTGCTCAAACTATTGCGGGAGAAACAATTATATGCAAAAACATCCAAATGTTTCTTTGGAGTACAAGAGGTGGAATATCTGGGTCATATTGTATCTCACGAGGGGGTTAAGGTAGACCCTAACAAAATTAAAGCCATTAAGGAATGGAAAGTCCCCACAACCATAAAGCAGTTGTGAGGATTTCTCGGGTTAACAGGGTATTATAGCAAGTTTGTTAAGAATTATGGGAGAATAGCAGCACCTCTAACAACATTATTGAAGAAAGATGCATTTTCATGGACTCCTGAAGCAACTAAGGCCTTTGAACATCTTAAAGAGGCAATGTGCCTAGCACCGGTCTTAGCTACGCCGGACTTCACAAAAACCTTTATTGTGGAATGTGATGCCTCAGGAAATGGAATTGGTGCAGTTTTAATGTAGGAAGGAAGACCCATTGCTTTTGAAAGTCGTCCAATCAAAGGAAAGTATTTACGAAAACCTATTTATGAGAAGGAAATGTTAGCAATACTGGATGCACTAAAGAAATGGCGAACTTACCTAATGGGAAGACACTTCAAGGTAAAAACTGATCATGATAGTCTTAAACACTTTTTGGAACAAAGACTATCTTCAGAAGAGCAGCAAAAATGGGTCACAAAGGTGTTGGGTTATGACTTTGAAATAATCTACAAAAAAGGAAAGCTTAATGTTGTTGCAGATGCACTCTCAAGAAAGAATGAAGAGGTGGAAGCATTGCTTTGTGCCATTTCTATTATCCAACCAGATTGGATAACCGAAGCCAGAGATGAATGGAAGAAGGAAAAAGATGTATGGACACTCATTCAAAAGTTGCAGCAAGATCCTAGTACATCTGATACATTTAGTTGGAAAAATGATTCCTTATGGTACAAAGATCGCTTATATATTTGTAAGAATTCCCAACTAAAACAAAAGAATATTTTGGAATTGCACACTTCTCCTTTAGGAGGACACTCAGGATTTTTAAAAACTTACCACAGGGTGAAGAAATATTTTTTTTGGGATGGGCTTAAAACTGATATTCAAAATTTTGTGGCGGAATGTTTGGTTTGCCAGCAGAATAAAGTTGAGACAATTAAGACCCCGGGACTTCTACAACCTTTATCCATTCCAAGTCAATGTTGGGAGGAGATTTCAATGGATTTTATCACAGGTTTACCTGAGTCCGAAGGAAAGAGTGTCATCATGGTGGTAGTTGATAGACTTACCAGGTATGCACACTTTTGTGCATTATCTCATCCATTTAAAGCAAGTACAGTTGCTGCTACATTTATGGACACAATTTGAAAGCTACATGGAAGCCCAAGGGTTATTGTGAGCGACAAAGATCCCATTTTTACGGGAAATTTTTGGACGGAGTTATTTTCTTATTTAGGTACTCAATTAGCTCATAGCTCATCTTATCATCCTCAATCTGATGGTCAAACTGAGATAATAAATAAATGTTTGGAAGGATATCTTCGTTGTTTTGTATCTGATAAAAAAACACAATGGGTCAAGTGGTTACCTCTCGCTGAATGGTGGTATAACACTTCCTTCCATACCACAGAAAAAATGACCCCATTTATGGCACTTTATGGATATCATCCACCATCCATGACATCATCTTTAAGGGAAAATTCGAAGGTTCAAGCAGTGGAAGATCACATCGAGCATCAGCAAGAAGTTCTCCAACTGTTAAAGGATAACTTTAATTTGGCACAAAATCGAATGAAACAACAGGCAGATCAACATCGCAGCGAGAGAAGTTTTGATGTAGGAGATTGGGTATTTTTACGGCTACAACCATACAAACAAATGTCCTTGAAGCAAGCTAAGAAGGATAATAAATTATCGCCAAAGTACTATGGTCCTTACAAGGTGTTGCAAAAGATTGGTACTATGGCATACAAATTGGAGCTTCCTGCTTCTTCACGAGTGCATACAATTTTCCATGTTTCATGCTTAAAGAAGGTTATAGGTGAAAATCTTCCAGTTCAAACAATATTGCCAGAACTTGATGAGGAAAGAAAAATCATAATGGAACCTGAAGCGGTCACGGAAACAAGAACTCGACATCTACGGAACCGATCAATTTCAGAGTATCTCATCAAGTGGAAGAACTTACCCACTAAAGATTCTACATGGGAGGATGAGAATTTTATACAGAAGCACCCAGAGCTACTAAAGCGTTGAGGACAACACTTTTTTGAAGGAGAGGGGCATGTTAGGTCCCTATATTACTAGTATAGTCCCTTATTATTGTTAGTGTAACCCCTTATTGTTATTATTGTACCCCTGTAACCCCCATATTGTTATTATTGTGCCCTTAAATTATTATTTTTAGGTCAGCTAGGATTACATTGTGGCCCCACTAGGATTATATTATGGCCCCATGGACTCCTATATATAGAAAGGAGGTTTTGTAAATTGTATCATCCAAGAATTGTTCATTTATGTAATGTATTGGAGGTTGCCCCCTCGAAGTGGCTTATTTCTAAGGCGTTGATATCTATTTTCTTCTATTTTTGGAGCTGGTTACACAACACATTTTGTGCCTGAAACCGCTGAATTTGACCATGATTCACCTTTAAAGACTATGAGGAGCTGTACATCGCTCCGGAAAACTGCCGAAGCCAGCATTGCAACCAATAAACCTGTAAAACCCTTTTTACAGTCAAGTACCTACATTCAAAGGTATTTTTCGAAGAATTGAAACCTGCAATCAAAGTTTTAATCATATTTAAGAGAAACAAACCTTTTAAAATTGAGAAATTCACTAAAGAAGAGTGCCCAAAAATCACCAAAAATAGGCCAAACCCTGGCAAAATTTTTCCAGGAAGCCTGTTTATCCTTTGCGCTCCTTTTTCAAATTTTTTTCCTCAAATTTCACAATCTAAAGATCAAATTCGAGGATTTGAACAGCTAAAACCTCTGAATTATCTTGAAAACCCATTTTCTCAATCAAACCAACTCAGAAAACCCTTATTTTCTGTTTTATTCCATTTTTTACATCCTTAGATAAACCTAACTGGGAAAATATCCCAAAAGAAGCCATCCTTAGCCTAAATTGCTCAGTTTTCTCTCTGTTTAATATAAAAACTCCTGCAAAAGTCTAATCTTGCAGAAGTAGCCCAAAAATGCCTAAAAAACAGAGTTAAACCTCCACAGACAGATCTCATTCCACCAATCTTTAAAAAGCCTTCAATCACCTCCTTGCAGACCTCTGTTTCATTAACAAATTGTTTGATTTTTGCAGGTTATTATTAGAATAAGAAATTGGGCCAACAGTTTCAATACTAGTTGACAAAATTGTTTGCTCCAAATTCTCATATTTTAATTCAAAAGCTTCATTCAACAAACAGTTTGTATACAAAGAAAGAATAAAATCAAGTCAGGGAGAGATTAGAATGATGAAATGTGTACAGTGAATGGTAGAAGTGAAATCAGAATTCACAATGACAGTGAAAGAGAATAGTCAAAGAACATTAGAGTTAAAATGTATTAGGTAAAAGTCAGAGTGAAAGTTAAAACAAAGTTACAGAGCAGTCAAGGTGAAACAGTAAAAGTAAAAACAAAGGCAGTAATCGTTAACGGAGATGAAAATACTTTCACCAACAATGAAATTTATCCAAAGTGAAAGTAAAGACAGTTAAAAGAACAAAAAGGTTAAAAGATGAAAGCAAAGCAAGAAGGAACATTTTTGCAGAAATTTCCTGTTTAAGTCATTGTTTTGAAGAAACTATTGTGACCAATCCAAGATGAAATTTTCAAAACTGAAGGAGGTTTGTGTTCTTAAGTTGTCCAACTACAAAAACCTCTCTCACTTTTCTAACAACCATTATGGGTTGGGAAATATTAAACAATATTGGAAAGTACTTTTTGTAGAAAATTCTTGTTAAGTCATCATTTTGCAGAGAATATTGTGGCCAATCAGAAATACATATTACAAAACTGAAGGAGGTGTTTGTTCCTAAGAGAGCCATCTACAAAATTGTATCTCACTTTGTGCACAACTATTACAGAATGAAAGATACATTCGCATCTTTACAACCTATTTTTCAGACTTTGTAAAACTTTGTTTTACACATATTTTTGCAGAGCCTATTGTGAACAGCTGGAGCAGACATTTAGGAAACTGAAAGAGGTTTATCTCACCAACATATTCATATACAATAACCTCTTTCAGTTTTTACATATCTATTTCTGATTTAGAAATACAAAGGTATCATTGGACCCCAAGTTTGCAGAATTGCTGGAGCAAAATGCACAAAGAAAGGAAACAATTAGTGACTTGGATGCCTCATCATCAACTAAGAGTTCAGATCAAATTCGAATTCTCCTATTTTTCATCACCTATCCATAAAAAATAGTTCCAAATAGATGCATTAGTTTTGAGTGTCCTTTACTTAAGTTCTATTTATGTAAAACAGTTGGAGATATTTGTAAACCAATCTTGATATTTTTTCAAGATATTCTAGTTTAGAATTTGTATAAATACTTCACTCTTTGAAGTATTTTGTGTGGAATAAAATTGTTTGTCTTGCTATAGACACTTTTTTTGAACATTGGAGGCTATTGTGTGTTTGAATTCAAAGTAGCAGACTGGACAAGCTGACTGGCATCATAATTCAGGATCCCTGTGATAAGCTGATGAGTGAAGTACTTCCTACTTGTCATTGTTTCCTTTTCTAAGTTTCATGCATTCATTTTATGTTTTTTCTATCTGAATGTGTAACTAGGAGTATTACTATAGGATTAGTCAAGTGCTCCATGTCTTTAAATAGTTGCCATTTTAATGTTTTCTTCTGATTTTCGGTGCAAGGAACCCTTAATTTCTCCTTCTCCCGTTTGACCCCTGCCTTCTACTTCCATTTTCCGGATCAAAGGATCCTTAAGTGCCCTTTATCCCGATCATACCACCTCACAAAAAACCACTTTCCCAAATCTCTGAGGGTTATCTATCTTGCCCTGAATATGTTTGTACCTTTTTGGCCTTGATTTCTAGTGCTGCTAGCTTGATTTAGACCCCATAGTACAATGGACAAGTAGATTTCTCTCTATCTTACCTCCAAGTGACTTTTTCCCACCAAACCCTTTAAACCAAAACCAAATTGTACTTTCATAACTAGCCTAATATTATAAATCAAAACAAAGTTAAAATTTAGAGAGAGAGTCCTCTCTGAACCCTAGGAAGGCTAGATCCTAGAGTTTGAAGTAGGTTTGTGGTTATCTCAGACTATTTCTCTTGAACCTGGAGAAATTACTGAGTGATAACAGATCCCACACTAGTGTGTGTGTTTTCATGTTGTTTCTAGATGCCAATTTCACTATTTCTTGTTGCAAATTTCAACAGACTTAGGTTCTCCATTAAAATAATTAATTTATTGAATAACTTTCACACCGAGTGGAATTTCTCCAAACGATTTATGGGTCTTGGATATCTCATCTGTTCTAGCCCCTCCACAAAGTTTCAGAGCTAGAGAACATCTGATGCTACCCAACATATCAACATCTCGGACATTCATAGGGTGAGCTCCACATTAAAAATTCATGCTAGCATATTTTGGAACATTTGCACAATTTGATTTTATGTGTGCCAAGGTTCAATACTAGAGTATTACATTCCCATCCACCTTGTAGGTTTTAACCCTGTACAAAAATTATCTGCAAACGAATCTTAAAAAACAGAAAATAAACAATAGCGACAGAATAAAACAAAAAACAAATATACACAGATAATTTCCCCTAGATCCCAAATCGGGACGACCAGCTTGATTTTTCATTATATTCCTTTTAGTGTTACAACACACATATATATACATGTTGAAGCATACATAAACCCTAATCCATTAACCCTGGATTAGAACATAATCGTAGTTCCCTTGACCAAATCTATAAAATACTAGGGGCCGAAAACCAGCATGCCCAAAAACCATGTGCAAACCCATGCACAAAACCATGGGCGGGTCCGCCCATCGAAAAATAGGGTCCAAAAAAATTTTCTCGGGGCGTTGCCGCCCCCCCTGTGATCCCCCTGCCGCGCTTGACGCAATGTACAAGGGGTGCTTTCGCCCCCCCTGTGACCCCTACACACGTGCGACTAGTCGTGGAAATAATATAACACATACCCAACATTCTCCCACTTGTTGTTTTATTTCTGAAGGCGGCCATAGGAGAGCTTAGTCATTAGCCCACCTCTGCAACGCACATTGTTTCTCTACACCAAGAGAACTTCTGAGTGCTCACAGACTTCGTCAATGCATCTGCAACATTCTTCAAAGTGTTGACCTTTACCAGCAACACCCTTTTATCCTCAACCGTATCTCTCACAAAGTAATATTGAACATCAATGTGCTTTGTCTTTGAATGATAAGCAGGGTTCTTAGTCAATAAAATTGCACTTTTGCTATCACAGTCTATCCTTATAGCCCGCTGCACCAACCCCATAACTGAACACAATCTCTGCAACCAAACTGCTCCCTTGCTTGCATGAGTGGCTGCCATGTATTTGTTGATCAACAGATATCATTAATGTCAACTCAAGCAGCACCAGGGGCTAACCCAATATTGCATGGGATTTTTGACCTACCAAATTAATATATTCTAGGTCAATAATTCTTTTGATGGTTTATACTTGTCGAGATGTTTCCGTTGATATATGGCACGCCATGTAATTCTTCACGGTTTGAGAGATATTCATGTTTGAAGTTTGTAACCCCAATTAGTGGGCTAAAACCCCATGGGGTTGGGGAATGGCTCATTGAAAAGTCATAATTAATATTTTTTATGCTCCTAAAATCTCTCCCATGTTCACTTGTTGAAGCCCCTCTCAAATTAAGCATTCATATAAATTGTGATCTTCATTTCCTCCTTATGCAAGGGATTCGGCCATCTGAAACAGGTCATCGTGGAATTTTCGCTCTAACTTTTTTTCTACGAAGGTTCAGAAGCTAAAATTTTTATGAGGTGAAGCCGAAATTTTGAGGAAGCTGCAGTAAAAATTTCAGATCAAGGTGCTCAATATTTTTGGATATATGATCGGTGGAAGTCAGGGTTTTTGCAGGCTCCTAAAATTCTTCTCAAAGAAGTGACCTTGGTAAAATCGTCATAACTCTCTCTCTAAATATCGGATTATATTCTGTAAAACGTGGCAGATAGTGCACAATCTTTAATTTTTTCTCTATCAATTTCAAAGCCAAATGAAGAAAACAATGACACGTGGCACGTAGTACAAGTGCGCTCTGCTGAAACAGTCCATAATTAGGGCATTGTGAGAGATTGGGAATAACTCTTTCTTGAAGAATCCAAATTGGGTCAGACCTATGGAATTGGAAAGAAGACTCAGAAGACTACTACAAGACCGAAAATCTGATATTGAGGATCTGAAATAACAGAGATACACCAGATTCAATATGGAGCTCCTAGAAGGCAAGAAAAAGCTAGATCATGTGTTGTCAAGGGTTGCAAAGGACTAGACTTTCTACGGAAACACAGCAAAGCAAGGTGCAGCAGAGGGTAGCATGACAAGAGCAGCAACCAATTTGCATAACAGCAGCAAGAAGTTCATCATATGAAGTCTTCAAGCAGGCAACACTGCATACAATCATTGTAAAGGTATCATTGTACTTAGTCATTGTAAATACATTATTGTACAAATTGTACTAGTATCTATCTGCCAGGGGTTGAAGAGGCAATTTTGGGAGGTATAGGATCATCATTAGGTGGTTGTGTAAAAGTTGGGGTTATGGTCTAGTATATCTTCTTCTTCTACATCATTCTATATCATTGTAAAGTGGACCATTTTCCCTGGTACGAGAGAGTCCATTCTTCTTTTATTCTTCTATAGGGTGGTAAGGTGGTGCTAGGGTGAGTTGTAGCTCATTGGGTGTTGGGGCATCTGTTCAGTTGACTACTGAAGAATCTCGGGCGTTGGAGCGTCCATCCAGTGGGAGTTGGAGAAGAATGATTTTCTAGATTCTAGGAAGTTGGAGCTTTATTTTCAATTGGAGTTGAATATTAAAGAATTATTAGAAAAGAATTAGGTGGTTTTTGTCCCGTAGTGGGTTTCCACCTTAAAAACTATGTGCATTTGTGTTCCTCTTGTTTTCTGCTATCATTGTACAAACACTGATAATAATTGAAGATTAACTAATGCTCCATTGAAAGGAATACTGATTCACCCCCCTCTCAGTATTTCCAACAGTATTCTGCCTTTGTAGTTGAAAGAGCCACTACAGGCTATATTTTACTCATCCAACTGACTGCTCCTCCAAATAGGCTAAACACATACCCACTTGTAGATCTTGTTTGGTCCAGATCTCCAGCCCAGTCTGCATCAACAAAACCACAGATGTCCAAAAATCTATCTAATCCTGGTCTTCCCTGGTAGCACAAACCATAATCACTAGTGCCACGCAAATATCTGAAAACCCGCTTCACTGCTGTCCAATGCTCCTTCCATGGTTTTGACATAAACCTGCTCAATACTCCCACTGCATTTGCAATGTCTACTCTAGTACAAACCATTGCATACATCAGGCTAACCACTACACTTGCATATGGAACACGCGAGAGATCCTCCTCTTCTTCTTGTGTCTTGGGACACTGTTCAACAAATAGCTTTACACCTATAGGAATATGAACATTCATCGGTTTACTATCCTGCATATTGAACCTCTATAATATTGTCTCGACATACTTCCTCTGGTTTAACCAGAGCTTCCTCTTTTCCTGATCTCTCTTAATTTCCATGCCCAAAATATAGTTTGCAGCACCAAGATCCTTCATGTTGAATTTGGAGAATAATTGGTTCATCAAATATTTGATAATTTCTTTATCATTTCCAATCAGCAACATATCATCCACATACAAGACCAAATAAATAACACGATCACCAATTAATTTAAAATAAACACAGTGATCCTCTTTGCTTCTAGTGAAGCCAAGTCCCCATATATAGGTATCAAATTTCTGATACCACATCCTTGGTGACCATTTTAACCCGTATAGAGACTTTTTTAATCTACATACAAGTTCTTTCTTACCCTTCACCATAAAGCCTTCAGGTTGCTTCATGTAGATCTCCTCTTCCAGATCCCCGTGAAGAAATGTTGTCTTCACATCCATCTGTTCTACCTCAAAATCAAATGTAGCAGAAACATATAAAATTAATCTAATAGAAGTAACCTTGGCAATAGGAGAAAAAATATCACCAAAATCAATTCCTGGCACCTGGGAATAACCTTTTTCTACCAACCGAGCTTTATATTTCTCCACCTTGCCTTCTACATTCATCTTCTTCTTAAACACCCATTTGCTCCTAATGGGTTTCCTTCCAGCCGACAACTCCACCAAATCCCATGCCTCATTTTTGTGTAAGGATGCCATTTCATCAACCATGGCCTCCTTCTAGAGTTTTCCATCCTCTGAATCCATTGCCTCTCTGATAGTTCTGGGATCATCATCAGTTATAGTTAAAGCAAAATTTGAACAGAAAGCAGATGGACTATAGCTTTTTGGTTTCCTTTTTTCCTGAACTGATCTTCTCACAGGTGGAGTTTGTGGCTCTTCCTCTTCCTCTTCTTCTTATGTTGTAGAGTCTGATTCATCCCCCTTTAGCTCAACCTCTATCTTCTCAGGTTCCTTTGGTAGGACTTCATGTTTAACAAAAATTTTCACCTCTCTTAACACCATGTCTCAGTTGTACACAACCTTCCTTGTTTATGGGTTCCAAAGCTTGTAACCTTTTAAACCATCCTTATACCTAATAAATATGCACCTTTCAGATTTATTATCCAACTTGGTCATTTTCTCCTTTGGAACATGTACATATGCATCACATCCAAATACCCTCAGATGTGAAAAAGAGGGTTTCTTACTAGTCCATACCTCATGGGGAGTCTTGTCCTCCAACGCTGATGAAGGTGATTTGTTAACCAGGTAACATGCAGTCTCCACTGCTTCTGCCCAGAATTCTTGTCCTAGCCCTGTACCACTAAGCATGCTTCTTGCCTTTTCCATCAGCGTTCTGTTCATTCTTTCTGCAACTCCATTTTGCTAAGGTGTGTATGGATTAGTCTTCTGCCGTGATATACCACACTTCTTACAGAATTCTTCAAATTCCTTCTTGCAAAACTCTCCACCATTATCTGTCCTCAACACCTTTATCTTCTTCTCTGTTTGGTTTTCCACCAGAGCCTTAAATTATTTAAATCTGTCAAAGAATTCAGATTTCTTCCTCAAGAAATATATCCATGTATTCCTTGATAAGTCATCTATGAATGAAACATAGTACACAGACATTCCCAGTGATGGAACCGACACAGATCCAAACACATCACTGTGCACAAGCTCTAATATCTTGTTCGCCCTCTTAGCACCAGAAGGAAAACTCACCCGATTCTGCTTCCCATATACACAATGTTCACGGAAATCAAAATCTAGAGAGCAATTAGACATACCTTCTACCATACCATTTCTATGTAGTATCTGAAGGCCCTTCTCTCGAATATGTCCAAGCTTTTGATGCCATAGCATGGCCTTTTCACTAGAGACCGCTAGGATTTTCGCTCCACTTTTAGGAACCACAAAATTGTTGCTCCCATCAATAACAGTGCTACCCTGAAGCTTGTACAGAGTTCCAATCCAAACTCCCTGCATTAATACGAGTGCTCCCCGAACCATCTTGCAGGTATCTTTCTTGAACACTATTTTTATACTTGCATCATCCATATTGCTTACAAAAATCATATTTTTGGCCAATGCAGGAATATTTAGAACACTAGGAAGTGTTCTAATCCTTCCACCTTGTAGCTTTAGCTTGAATTTTCCACGTCTGACAATTCTAGCCTTCCTATCATCCCCTAATAAGGCATCACCACCATCATAATTCTCATACTCGAAGAACCACTCCCTATGGGGAGTGAAGTGAAAGGATGCACTTGAGTCAATCAACCATGCCTCATGATCGACATGTGTATTTGAAGAAGAAGCCAAATACACATCTCCACCTTCATCTGAGGTGGTTTTTTCTTCTGCAGAAGGAGCATCATCAGATCCCTTTCCTTTCTCAGGAGCTTTAGATCTACAATCCTTTTTGTAGTGCCCTTTCTTTCCGCATTTCCAACACACCTTTACAAACTTTCTTGGAGATTTAGATCTCCCTCTCGAAAACTTATTTTTGTTTCTATTCTGGGATCTTCCTCGTACAAATAAGGCATCTCCATTCTGGCCCTCCATATTTATTCGTCTCATTTCCTCCAACAATAAGGCTGTGACAATGTCATCAGAATTCAAGGTAGTTGTTTTTCTATCTATTGTAATAACCAAACTGTCCCACGAATCTGGTAGAGAACACAACAAACTTATGCACTTATCTTCATCTGAGATTTTAATATCAATAGATAAAAGCTGAATTACCAGAGTATTGGAGGCGTTCAGATGCTCTGTCACCGAGTCTCCATCCTTCATCCTCAGCTTATACAAATTTGTCTGCAGGAACAATTTATTCACCAGAGACTTAGATTGGTACAAAGTACCTAGCTTGTCCCACAAAGCCTTCATCGTAGCTTCACCATATACATTCAACAATACTGAATCTAAGAGACACGACCGTATTGTTCTCTTTGCCTTCTGATCCAACTTCTTCCAATCTTCATCTGAAATTTCCGTTGGTTTGGTACTCGGATCTACCGCAATCCACTGATCTCTATCCACCAACAAATCCTCCATCTTCAACTTCCACAACTCAAAACTATGACCATTAAATTTCTCGATCTCTATCTTATCAAGATATGTTTAATAGAAACAATCTCTAGGAACATTCACTCATTCACACATGATACATGAAATGTTGCAACACTACAAAAGATCAATATTTCCACAATTTCGCATAAGAAAAGCAGTAAATTTCAGATCTAGTATAGCGAAAATCCCAAAAACATTTGTGTATTAAAGTAAATAACAAGAATAGACATGAAAATATCATTGAATTGTGTAATAGAGTATATCCAATCATCATATTATGTCAATAGTGAAGCTCCAAGACAAGATAAAGAAGATCCAAACATCAAAATTCATTCATATCATCCAAATTCGTCCTCTAGAAGGGATAGCGAAAATCTCACAAGAGAGAATAACCCAATCCAAGTGATGATGATAGAATGAATCACATCTCATCTATTTATACAATCCTTTAAGGGATTTGAATGGCCTAATTTGTACTAATAATGCCCCTAAAATAAAATAATGTGCATAATAACAATATTTTTGGTTACCAAGAATTATTATCACCAGATATGGAGCGCTGGCGATGGTGGACAAACCCTAGTGTTACAAGAACCCTAGCAACGTCACGAAGGTCACAGGAGCGAAGTATCTCGCCATGAATCGACGATCTGTATCTAGGGCAATGGTATATGGTCAGTTTTATATGCATTAATCTTGATGTCGCGAGTTTTGAAGAACTCCCGGGATTCGCAACAATGAGTAACATATTGTATTTTAATTTTTACAACTCCATGCTATTTGCCGACACAAGGAACGTGGTGAGCCCTGGTATTGCACCAAGAGTGTTGCAACTCCCAGGGGATGCCCTACTTTACTTTATCAACTCGGGGTTCGTACAAACTTGGAGGTGACAGTGCTATATACACAATAGATGCATTTTGTTCATATTATCCTCTTTTGCTTTACAAAAGGGTTCTATTTCTAAGGGTTCTCAGTGAAGTCTGTCACACTTCAATGAAACTAAACTAAGTTTCAAAAAGGAAATGACAGAAAGGAAACTAAATTAAATTATTGAAAAGAAATGACAGGAAGCAAACTAAACTAAATTGCAGAAAGGAAATGACAGAAAATAAACTAATTTAACTTGTTGAAAATAAATGGAAGAAAGGAAACTAATTCTGAACCACACTTAACTTGGCTAAACGGCTAAATGCACTCTACTTATCCTATGTTCTATCTACCATGCTTCTACCCATGCAACTAAGCTATCCATGACTTAATTCTAATTAAAACTAGTGTTGATTTGAAGCTTGGAGGAAAGAAAAGGGCTAAAGTGGCTAATGGAGGGCTTAACGTATGAAACAAGGCTTAGAAGTGGAAAGAGCAGGGTTAAACCTTATAAAACCTTATTATAGTGCAGAAATGGCTTTCGAGCAGAATGAATTGAAAAGTGCGATGGCGAAGATGCGATGGAGGCAAAAGTTGCGATATCGCAATTAGTGGAAACAAGCGGTAAGTGTAACGAAAACTAACTAAACGGTGCGGAGTGCAATGTGCGACGAGTGACGTGGCGGTGGGACCGGCGGCGGAGTGCAATCGCAATATCGCAATCCGCGGATCAGAGCGGTAAGTCTTAAAAGAAGAGGGTAAATGTTGCGACGCGCGATTTGCGATGGGTGATGTGGCGGTGGGACCGACAGTGGAGTGCGATCGCAATATCACAATCGGCATATCGTAGCGGTAATGTCTTAAAAGAAAATGGGAAAATGGTGCGATTTGCGATTTCGCAATATTGAAATCGATGAAAACATGTAGTAAGTGTAAAGGAAAAAAGGTTCGATTTGTGATTTGTGATTTGGTAAGAACTGCGGTATGTGATATGCGATATCGCAATGTCGCAATTGGAAAAGGGGAATGGTAAGTATTCAAGAAAAAGGTGAAAGTTGCGGTGAGCGATTTGTGATATGGTGAATATCGCAATCAGCGTCGGGAAGCGGTAAGTGTTAATGGAAGTAAAATAAGCACTGTGATTTTCGAATTGCGATGTACGGTAGGGGGGAGTTCGAGGAGCAAGGGCGGAAGTCAAGTTCCAATGGTTTTCAAGCATTTTCCATTAAGAAGGTAAGGCAATCTTGAATAACAAAAGACAAAGGAATGAGGCGGGCTGAAGTGTTTTAAGTGTTTTTGGGAATAAAAGGTGGGTGCAGCAGTAAAAAGAAGCAGAAAACAAGAGGGAATCAAGGCGCACCAGTGGTGCTCAGAAGTGTAACACACATGCGGATTCATGCACGGAAAACAGATAAAAATGCGTGACAAAAACAGTGAAAGAGAGACTCGGACTTGGTAACGAAATTTCTTCCCTAAACTCAAACAGAAAGCAATTTTTTGGCATGTGGAAAGGTCTACCTTGCTCGAACTCTATTGACAGATATGAGAGGGGGAGGCTTGACCATAACTTTTGGAGTTTTTCCTATATTCTACTACTCACAAGCAAATGAAAATCTACAACAACAAACTGAAAGCAAAGACTAATAAATATTGAAACTATCATAAGCAGATCTAACTAAATGGTAGAAGAAAAACTAGCTAAATGACAAAAAGGAAAGAATGAAAACAACAGAGAAGTTGAGGCACATGGGTTGGGCCCTAACCCACGAGCCCAACTCTCTGGAATTAAATCAATAAAATGGAGTGTGTCTACTCATTGCATTAAAAATACATTCTTATTACATCCCGAAGGTCTTAAACAACAAAAGCCTAATAGCTTGCAGCAAAAGTTCTGAATGGAATCGAATCCCCTGGAATTGACTAACATTGACTCACTCTTCCTAGCTCTAGCTTTGCTCTATTTATTCTACAGGGCAGTTACCAACAACTCTCAAAAAATAGGTAATGAGTCCACTTGACTCCAAGTGAAGTATGGCTTGAGTGCACTTGGTCTTGAGTTGTTTGGCTGCCTCTGGAGTCGGAATTGCTGGAGTGGATCTCGTGAGGATTGTTTGGTTGCCTTTGAGGGTGGACAACCCCCTTGAATCTCTCCAATATTTCTCCCTAATTTCCTGATATTCTTCACTCTTGATCTTCCAGTGGCAAGGATCAAGTCCCTAAATTATCCCCTTCTCAAAATATGCATAATCTGCCAAATATTCTCACAATATTCTACAAAAATAACCAATATTAGGCACAAATATGCAATTACATTTAAACCTTCCTAAGAAAATATTAAAGCGTAAGAAAACATTATTAAGTGCAAAAGGAGAGATTTAATATATCTTTTCATGTGCATAAGGAAGGTAGATGGGATTAAGAAAGGTTAGATGGGCCTTATTTTATGTTCAATTTAGAGGCCCATCAGAACGCTCGACCACGCGACAGTTTGTTTATGTCTGTTATGGTCACAGTTTATGCAGGTGCTCAGCTCGAGTTATTCCAATGGATCTGACATACCGACAAAGGGGCATCATCATAACTCTGTCTAGTTTTTTGGACCCCAACATACGGTGCACAGCTGAAATTACTGAGCCACACCTCGGAACAGGGAAGGTTGACACAGAAAGGGTTTATCAGACTCAGAACGGGGTAGCTCCTGCCCTGTGAAGATGAATGATGATGAGGTGGACTACACTTCGGACCATTTAGACCCATCTCAAATTTGGGCCGGTTTAACCCCTAAAGGGACTAGTGGGTCGTCTCATGAGGTGGACCTCGCTGGCAAGGAACATGTGGACATGGAGATTGGGGAATCCTCTTTGTCACCATTCACTCTGGAGGAAACACACCCGATATTAGAGGCGGTTTGTTTGAAACCCATTTTGGCGGCACTGGCTTCCCCAACATATTATATTCTTTCGCTGTCGGTCCTAAGGTTGTGGGAACATCAAGCACAACTCACGTCGGATGATCTGGGTATTGTTAGTATGAATTTTTCGTCGTAAAAGATCACTTTAGCTACGCATAAAAAATAGCCCTAACATCGATTATGGCTGCAAAATATCTTTAAGTTTGCTGCACAAATTCAGATCTAAGCATAAAAGACATTAAGCAGATAAAATATAATATGGCTCCTTGCATCCAATAGACAAGACAAGAACGAAGTGTTTAAAAGAATGATTTGTATTATATTAAAGAATGGGGCACCTGAGAGGAAAACAAGAAAGGTGTTTTCCGGTTCTCCTCAATGGGATGGGTTCTTGAAAGTCCTCAGCGTTTCAGATCTAAAATTCCTCTCTCTTATTGTAGTAGAAAAACCCTGACAAACATAGAACTCAATGGGAGCTCACAAAGCAAAAATGGAAAATGGTGACCAAGAGTAGATCTAGTGTGATCTAATGCAATGAAGGTGACTAATGAATGGGGAAAACCCTCCTATTTATAACAAAATATTGGGGCGGCCTAGAACTCGGTGCATGAATAAAATATTACTAATCGAATTCTAGAAGCACCCTTTAGGAATATTTTACTATATTTGTTGGAGGGAAAAGGGTTCTTGACTTGGGTCAATTCCTTTATTTGTAAATAATAAATAAATAAATGATGTATTTATCATTTTAGGGAAATGATGGGAATATAATTAAATAAATAATGGTTTATTTAATTATTTATGAATGATTTAGTCAAATTTAACTAAGAATATTATTTAAATAATGATTTAAATAACTTATTCTTAAGAAATAATTAAATAAATAAGGATTTATTTAATTAAGTTCCTTGTTTTGGGTTAAATATGACCAAGAAATATAAACAAATAAGTTATTTTATATGGTGAAAGCAATTTTACTTAGGGTAAAATTGGTCTTACATGGTGTACTTGGGTTCATCTAATAATAATAGGTTAGATGACCAAAAAATGGTGTAACAGATTGCCCCCCAATGTACGAGTGTTAGGAGCAAATCGTATGACCGAATTACGTTGTAAGAACTCAATCACTAGATATCAAGAGGGAAGTGAGAGAGAGAAATGTAAGGTTGTCTGAGGTGTTAAAGGACTAGACCCTGAGGAGACGAGACTTACAGGTGCAACAAGTCTCTAGTTTATGAAGTGGTACCTGTGCTAAAGGCGGCGGGGGAGGCATACCTATGCCTGCCGAGACAAAGTACAAAGAATAAGGCGCCCGGAAAACCACGGAACGCAATGAGGAAACATGTGTTGGTTTAAGCATGAGCCAGCTAAATAAAATGATGATTCCCACATACATGTGATGCCTGGGATAACCGTCAGGACTTATACAAGAATATTTTAGTACATGAGATACAAATACGCCCGAATGCCCCCTACACACGGGGAAGGGCTTGCAAAATCTGATTGATACATGCAAATCGAAGAGGCGCTGCAAGCGGCTGGGGCTAATATCATCAAATGGGAGGAGCTGCATCAAGGGATGAAAGGAAGAAGTCATCCGGGCATGTGGGGGGCTACCTGCAGGGCCACCCCCTCATGAGGGTTGAGACATATCACACATGCCCGGGAATCACCAATAGCTGCTGCTGCATCACTGGACCATCAAGTGTATAGCTCACGATCATGCTGAGAAGAGCTCGAACCAAGGTACACTGCCCCCTAGACCTGGCTTTTGGACTAAATGAGCTGATGTCGACAGAAGTAGGTCCGCCATAGGTGAGGCAATAAGGGAACCCCAACTAAGGCACGAGGGAAAATAGTAGAGCGACGAACAAGTAGACACTGATGATGATGGTGGAATGAGGGATACAAAGGAGTGGTTGGACGACTTCCCTTGTTAGAGCATAAAGGGCATGAATGGCTTGGCAGCGACTGAAACAATATCATGAAGTATAGGGGACAAGGGTACTGAAGGCCATAATGTGCGACACGAGAGAGGGAGTAAGCAAGAAAGAATGGAGGACTATAGCGGGATACAAAGGACTTGGGATAGACTCCATAAATGCGATGATGACTCAACTCAGATGCTCTAAACAAGGGCGACTCGATGGTGCTGCCACGCAGTGAAGGTCCAATGGGGGACCATTAAAAACATGAGTATAATAGGGTATCTCATGACGAAAATCAACACAAACAAAGACAAGTAAGGTGGCAAAGTAGTGCCCCAAGTACAAGTGTTGTAAGTGAAGAAATTCGATTTGGAGGAGAGATGAATAGACCCTTAGTGGATACAATGTGTCCTAATGAAGTATCAAGGTACTAAAAACTAACAGGTACCCAGAGCTCATGGACAGGCCAGGTCGCACTTTTTGGGGTCTGTTCTGTGACCTGGGTAGCAGGTACTGGGCAGAAAACTGCGACTTATCCCAGGAAATGACCTGAAAAGTGCGACCTGTCAGAGAAAGGGGGTTTCAGGGCTGTTTTTGGCTGAGATCTGGGATTTGTATGGTTGAGGGGCCTGGGTGCCCCCAAGCATGTTGTGCTCATGCCAAAATGTATGTAGGAAAAGGGGGATCTAAACACATTTTAATGATGTGGTACGCCATTTGTTTTTGTTACGATTATGCAGCTTGAGAAAGGAAATGGAGGATTACCAATCTCTTGTAGTACTGCATATATTAATCAAATGGACTTTAAGTTTCTGGGTGGGCATACATGGTGTCACTATCCCAAAAAGAGGATTGAGAGATAATGAACTGATGCTCTCTTAGAAAATTGATAGATTGGTCAACAACAATGTCTAAGAAATTGGGTTGTTGATGGAAGATGAAGGAACGATAAGGGGTATCATCCCTAGAGGGATCTGAAGTGATATGGGACTCTAGAGGTTCATCGAAATGTGGAAGAATAATGGTACTAAAATCGGAACGACCAGATACACTAGGAGAGTTGTGGAGAATTGTTGCTCTTGGTCTCTCAAATATGGGTGCCCCCTTACTCAAACATTGGGTTTCAATGGAATGGCCACAAGGTGTATGTGGTGTGAACACATGGGGTCGATGTAAGGGGGAATAGATAAAGTCAGGGGAGATGATTCCTTCCATAATGTCATCATCGTGATAGAAGATGGGGTGACTGGTGGAAGAAAGACCACCTGACACAGCGAAGCTACCTAACTCATCATCATGAGAAGAGAGGTTCACATGCGCATCGTCACAAGGGGTGACCGAAGAGTAGGTTGATAAAGGATCTACCGATGTTGAGCCCAAGGTGATCGTGGAAGGAAGGTCAAGCGAAACAACAGGGGAGGATTCAGAGGGAATGTTCCCCGAGGGTCTCATGGATGATGATAGGTAGAAAATGGTGGACGAAGGCTCTGTCATTGTGACATCAGGAGGGAGAATGTCATTGGGAGCAGTCATGTCTGGTAGTTCTGCCGAAGAAAAACGCGCAAAGAGGGGAGAGGTGGACTCGTTGCGCTTGGCCTCGAATTGGCGGACCGCGGCTAGAGAGGAGCGGAAGTCGTCGAGGCGGGGACAAAGGTGGGTGTAATGGCAATGGATATCACACAAAACACAGGGGTGGTTGGTGTGAATAGTCTTGGGGTTCTTGGCCGCAGTCGCGGAAGGAACAGAGGCTTCTGGGACCGTGGACTCAGGGAACGCGACATTAACCATGGGCTTGAGATGAGGCAGTTCAGGACAGGTATGGGTGGCGTGGCTGAAAACATCACACAAAGCACATTGGATGGTATGCTTTGGAGGTCGAGGAGGGGAAGGGTTTGTTGGGGCAGCCTTGTCCTTTGATGCCCCCCTGTGAGATTTTCCATTCTTACCCGAAGCGGTCGCAACAGGAGGTGGGTCCTGTTGAGGTGACTGAGGCATTGCTGCAGCGGGAGAAGTCATGGGGACCGGTTGAACCGGGGTCAAAGCAAGATAAGGTTTGGGTTGACCAGGCGAGGTAGAGGTTGGAGGGTCAAGGTACCAGACGGGAATCCCAAGGGTCAGGTTAGGAAGAGAGAGGGTGGCCATGACAGGTACCGTGTATAGTTCTGGTGGGGGAGCTAGGAACGGTATCTGACCAGCGGAGTAATGGCCAGGAGGGATGGCTCCAAGATGGTTGAGACTTGGTGGAACTGAACCAGGAGGGTAGAGAGGCGCAGGGGTATTAGTAGTGGGGGAAGGGTCAGAAGGGAGAGGTTCGGCTGGCTGAGGTGAAGGGCTAGGAGCGGGTTGCGGTGGGCGAGATTGAGGTTGCTGACTAGCCAAAGCGGGCTGCTTAAGGTTGGCCCGGGACGATTGCATCATGCAAACATTCGCCAAGTTGGGATCAGAGACAGAAGGAGGGGGAGGACCTGGGAAAGTTCCAAGCAAGGAGGAGTCTTTGTAGATGCCGATGGAAACACTGGTCAAAGAATCAACAGCTTGCTTGTTGGTGACAACAGAGATGGTGGACTCAGGGGAAGTCTGAGATTGTGGTTCATGGTAGGTCAATTGGTCAATGGTGACAGTCTTGCCATTATGAGGGAAAAACATCTTGCGGCGGACTGCGGATGGGACGGCTGACATGGCATAGGTGTAACTATGCCCCAAAAGGATGTTGTAGTCAAGAGGGGCATCGATAACTTCGACGTCGACACAAACAATCTTGCCGGCAAGGGTGATAGGACAGTTACGGAATAGGCCGATGGGCTGGGAGGCATGGCCATCCCATGCGCGAAGGGTGATGGTGGAAGGGGCCAGTTCAGGGGATCCAAGTTGTTTCCAAACCGAAGCGGACATTACGCAGGTAGATGCCCCCTCATCAATAATACACCGAGCAACATTAGCGTTTCGGATTTTGACTGGGATTTGGAAAGCAACCGAAGGAGGAAGAGGGGGATGTTCTGACTGACGAGCGTCGAAAACAATCAATTGGTCATTGGCAGGATCTACAGCGCCCACGGCAGATAGTAGAGCCCTCTTTTGGGAAGGACACGACTGGAGGAGTTCCAGTGTTGAAATGGCAGTAGGAGATTGGGCCAGAACATCTACTATGCTGTATGAATGGGCAGCCCGACTAGAGGCAGTATGTCGGCATAATGGTCCCTTAGGAGGCTTGGGATGAAACTCAGCTTTGGGCAGAGGAAGTTGCAAGGGACCATTGGGTGTCGATAGAGGATTTGTAGGACTTGACGATGGAGACTCGGAGACGGGAGGTGTGGAATACTGACGGGACCGAGTTTGAAGGTTGAGGTCGACGGTGAGAGGTGGGTCAGAGGCCATCATGAGAATCTGGTAATCAGAAGAACCAGAAGGAGAAGGTTGAGTGGTTACCGGGGCATGAGGGGGTTGAGTGGCCACAAATCCTTGTTGAGGGAAAGGGTCGGTAAACACAACGGGTTGAGAAGTATCTGGGGTAGGAGGGATGGTAGGGGAGGAATGTTGTCCTCGCACGGTGGCCTGAGAATCCCACATCTTCCGCATTTGCGGTAATAAGGGACAATCGTGAGTGTAATGCCCATAAACACCGCAACACGAACAGGGCTTGTTGGTGCGAAGTGGCCTGTTCGGCTTGGGCTGAGAACCCTGTGGCTGGGTAGCAGTGTGAGGATCAATACTTGAAGGATTGGGTCCACGATTACCAGGGGCAGATTGATTGCCTTTCCTCTTTCTTTGAGAAGGAAGAAAATTAGGTGCCCCCTGCTATGCAAAGACTTTGCCTGGAGGGGGAAATGAGTGCGGTTGCATGGGTGGAAAAGGCAAGGGATTGGGAGGTCCAAATGCTAGGGGAGCTGGGACACCAGGTTGCAGATACGGATAAGGGGTAGGGTGGGTAGCAGTGAGGTAAGCAGGAGGGTGGGCAAAAGGAGGAGGCATGCCGTATCCTGAATACATGCTACCAGGAGGGGAAAAAGTGCCGGAGGGGTTGGCCCCTGGAGGGAAACCATGGCCCGGAAGAGGTTGGGAAGAGGTATGTGACATGGCTCCAACGATACCGTCGGCAGAGTGAGATTCCCCTGAGGCATTAGGGGCACCGGGCTTGGGAAGGTCAGGAAGGACGATATAAACATAACCAGATTGGGTGTAAATAAGGTCATATTTCAAGGCTAGTTGGTGGGCAGCTTCTTCGGTTTGGGGAAAATGGGATGCGACATCTTTGCCAATGGGAGGTAAGCGAGAGCGAAGGAACCAGTCCATGTAAACCTGATCTTCAAAGGGGGAGCGCGACACAAGCTCCGTCTTCGCTGCCATTCCTGGACATGAGCAGAAAGGCGGGTCAAAGAGGATTGATGGAAAGAAGTTAAGAGTTCAGTTCCAGTGTCGTATCGGAGGGGGAGCTGGAAATAGGATAAAAAGGCTTGGGAAATGGTCGCAATGGTGGTATGGGAAGAGGTGGCTTGATCAACATACCATTTGGAAGCTTCGCTGGTAAGCGTGCATTGGAACAAACGAAGACAGATGGAGTCATCGGTAATGGAATTGGAGGAACACCACATGTGGAAAGATCGGATGTGGTTAGAGTGATCTTCACTAGCAAGGCCTTCGAACTTGGGAATGTCGGAGGGGAGCTTGGTTGGCATAGCAGGCCAACTAACATCGTGGCGAATAGGATCATTAATCAGCTTATTGAAGTCGGGGAGATTGAGGCTGGCCATATAAGGGAGTAATGGGGCAGTCGAGGTAGGTCTCGTAGTGGTTCCACTGGAAATGGACCCAGCGGTAGAACTGGGGTTAGGGCTAGGTCCTGAACTAGACATGGTGAAGGTAAAAGAGGGAGAACCAGAAGTAGGGGGAGAACCCGAACAATCAGAAGAAGAGTCGGAGTGCGGAATCAGGGGAGGACTTACTCGAGAACGACGGGAAGGAGGAAGTCGACCGATCGGAAACTGAGGGTGAAGGCCAAGAAGTCTCCGGGAGAGGCGCCTTGGGGGTGCAATGATGACGGGAAGAAGAAAAACCGACTAGGGCAGGGAGGGGAAAAATCAAGCGAGGTCAAGGGCAGAGAGGTGCAGTGAAAATTGATTTTAAAGTCTTTGCCAGGCGTTGTTAACTAGGTGCTTCTTCACTTAGGGTCAGTGTGTGGCGTGCGTTAATTTTAATTGTTTAAACCCAGACGTTTTTTAGAGTAAAAAAAAGTGTGCTGTGTAACTGAAAATAAATCTGTAGTAAATAAAACAAAAAGAACAAAAAATTAACAGCTACTAATGCGTCAATGTAACCCAAGAAGGCAGGTCTATCAAAACTAGTCTATAAGAGGGAAAAAACTAAGCCAAGCACGCAAAAAGGAGGCCAATAGATCTAATGTCAGGAGGGACTAGGGTCTAAAGGAGAAATCTGCTGAAAAGTGGTGCAGAGAACACCAAATAGGCAGAGGCAAGGTTGCTGCTAAAAAGAAGGAGATCAGCTAAAAATAGAAGAGACAAGGCGGTGGCCGGGGAAAGGAACCCAAACAAAACGATATGAGGTGATGTGAGAGGGAGAAGAGCTGATCTAAAGGGATCTGAAAAGGAGGTATCAGATCTGAGAAAAATAAAGCTGAAACTCTGAAAACTCAGACTTCTGAAACAGCAAAGACTCTCCCACAAAAAGTGGAGGGTACTAGAGCCCTAAGGGGCAAGATTCCCTCTTAGTTTAGTGAAGCAGATCAGAAATAGGTATAAACCGGCAGAGATGGAGGCTGGAAAACCCTGACAGAAGCTTCAGACAAACCCAGAAAAAGTGCTGAAAAATTTGCAGAAAAAGTGCAGGTCGCAGGTTCTGACCGGTTTTCAGTCCAAGTCGCAGGTTTGGGGCAGAAAAGTGCGTCCTCAAGCTCAGGTCGCACCTTTTGGGCCGATAAGTGCGACCTGCCGATCCGGCTGTCTCGGCTACAGATTTCAGAAAAATTTGTCGTCTTAGCTGCAGCTGAAGTTTGTCACCTGCGCAATAAGGCCAGAAACACACGAAAGTTAAAAATTTGACTGTTTGAGGGTTTTAGGGGTGAAAAACACGATAAAAATAGGGAAAACAGAAAATGGAAGAGAAACCCTAGGGTCTGAAACAACTGGATATGCAAGAATATATAAAACGACAGCGGTCGTAAAATAAAACCCGCGTGGAGTCGCCAATTGTTAGTATGAATCTTTCGTCGTAAAAGATAACTTTAGCTACGCATAACAAATAGCCCTAACATCGATTATCGCTGCAAAATATCTTTAAGTCTGCTGCACAAATTCAGATCTAAGCATAAAAGACATTAAGCAGATAAAATATAATATGGCTCCATGCATCCAATAGACAAGACAAGAACGAAGTGTTTAAAAGAATGATTTGTATTATATTAAAGAATGGGGCACCTGAGAGGAAAACAAGAAAGGTGTTTTCCGGTTCTCCTCAATGGGATGGGTTCTTGAAAGTCCTCAGCGTTTCAGATCTAAAATTCCTCTCTCTTATTGTGGTAGAAAAACTCTGACAAACATAGAACTCAATGGGAGCTCACAAAGAAAAAATGGAAAATGGTGACCAAGAGTTGATCTAATGCAATGAAGGTTACTAATGAATGGGGAAAATCCTCCTATTTATAACAAAATATTGGGGTAGCCTAGAACTCGGTGCATGAATAAAATATTATTAATCGAATTCTAGAAGCACCCTTTAGGAATATTTTACTATATTTGTTGGAGGGAAAAGGGTTCTTGACTTGGGGTCAATTCCTTTATTTGTAAATAATAAATAAATAAATGATGTATTTATCATTTTAGGGAAATGATGGGAATATAATTAAATAAATAATGGTTTATTTAATTATTTATGAATGATTTAGTCAAATTTAACTAAGAATATTATTTAAATAATGATTTAAATAACTTATTCTTAGGAAATAATTTAATAAATAAGGATTTATTTAATTAAGTTCCTTGTTTTGGGTTAAATATGGCCAGGAAATATAAACAAATAAGTTATTTTATATGGTGAAAGCAATTTTACTTAGGGTAAAATTGGTCTTACATGGTGTACTTGGGTTCATCTAATAATAATAGGTTAGATGACCAAAAAATGGTGTAATGATGTTAGGTCCCTATATTACTAGTATAGTACCTTATTGTTGTTAGTGTAACCCCTTTATTGTTATTATTGTACCCTTGTAACCCCCATTCTGTTATTATTGTGCCCCTAAATTATTATTGTTAGGTCGGCTAGGATTACATTGTGGCCGACTAGGATTACATTATGGCCCCATGGACTCCTATATATAGAAAGGAGGGTTTGCAAATTGTAATATACAAGAATTGTTCATTTATGTAATGTATTGGAGGTTTCCCCCTCGAAGTGGCTTATTTCTAAGTCGTTGATATCTTTTTTCTTCTATTTTTGGAGCTGGTTACACAACATTTGGTATCGCAGCTTTGGATTCTAGGGTTTCACTGCTCCAAACGAGTCATCGTGGCATTTTCGCTATAACATTTTTTTCTACGAAGTTACGGAAAGGCATTTGAAATTTTTGGGGTACGAAGGCGAAATCTGAGGAAGATTTTCTAAAAATTTCGGATCTTGGTTCGCAATATTTTGAGGAGATATCATCTGCGGAAGTTAGGTCTTTTTCAAGCACCTAAACGGTCATCGTGGAATTTTCGCTATAATTTTTTTTCTACGAAGGTTCAGAATCTGAAATTCGTATGGTGAGAAGCTGAAATCCTGAGGAAATTCGTCAAAAAATTTCAGAGCTTGGTTCGCAATATTTTTGGAGATATGATCTATGGAAGGTAGTGCTTTTTCAGGCTCCTGAATTTCATCTCAAAGAGGTGATCATGGGAAAAGTTCAATAAATCTCTCTCTGGGCAGTAGATTTGAGTGCCGTAAAAAGTGGTCGCAAGTACACGGACTGTAGTTTCTTGGCTATCAATTTCAGAGACAAAGGACGAAACAGTGACACGTGGCAAGTCATACAATTTTTCTCTACTGAACCAGTCCAAAATTAGGTCATTGTGGGAGATTGGACACAAATTTGTCTTGGGGAATCCAAATTAGATCAGACTTGTGGCATTTGAAAGAAGCTTCAGAGGGCTACTACAGGGCTGAATTTCAGATATTGAATATTTTCAATTACAGAGATAATTCAATTTCAATATCGAGCTCCTCAAAGTAAGTAAAAGGTGTGTATTTTTTATTTTTATTTTTTTTTATTTTTTATTTTTATTTTTTATTTTTATTTTTTTATTTTTATTTTTATTTTTTTCCGAATTGCATAAGTCTTGTTTGAAGAATCAAGTTGAATTGATGCCAAGGGAATATTGTAGAATAGGTATCAATATTGGATTCTATAATGACGCCTAAAAATAATTCAACACCCATTAAGCCTTCAGAAGGCTCTACCATGACTCATGAAGATGAAGAATTGCAACATGATCTATCAAAATTACAAGAGCAAGTGCAACAAATTTCACTCTCGCAAAGAGCAATAAAAAATGAAATGGAAGTTTTGAAGAAAGGCGTGGAAGTGAAGATGGACAGTTTGAAGAAAGGCATGGAAGCTAAGATGGATGGCGTGGAAGTGAATATGGACGGTTTGAAGAAATGCGTGGAAGCTAATATGGATGGTGTGGAAGCTAAGATGGATGGAATGGAAGCTGGCATGGAAGCTAAGATGGATGATCTAAAATCAAACATCGAAGATTTGACAAAGTTGATACAAGAAAGGTTTCCTAATGGTGAAAATATAGTAGAAGAACCTCATGATGAGAACAAAATAAATGTTAATCGTGATTTCATAAATTCTAATGTTGGCGGGAAGAACCACCATATTCCAAAAATGGATATGAGGAAGTTTGATGGAAAGGATCCTGTAACATGGATACTACAGATGGAGCAATATTTTGATCTCCATAATGTGCAAAACACAAAAAAGGTACGCATTGCAACTTTGCATTTAGAACAAAATACATTTGTATGGTATCGATGGATTTGCTCCCGTAAAAAAATTGTCACTTGGTCAATTTTTACGGAGGAAATGATAGCACATTATGAGGATACAAAGAGCAACACCTTCTTTACCCAATTGATAAATCTCAAACAAAAGGGTTTAGTGGGGCAGCACATTGAGGACTTCCAAAAAATTGAATATAAGGGTAACTGATATTCCAGAGGGACACAGGATTGATCTCTTCCTAGGCACTTTAAAGGATAACATCCAACATGAAGTTCGCGTTTTGGAACCTGATTCATTGGAGAAGGCATTCAGGTTGGCAAGAAAAGTTGAATGTAAAATTATGGCAACAAGGAAGCCTACCACTCAATTCTATAAAGAAGGAAGTGTGGCTACGCCTAGATTTCCACAACCTACAAGGTTAACACCACAACAATTGGAAGAAAAAAGAGCAAAAGGGCTTTGCTATAGTTGTGATAGCAAATACACTAAAGGTCATAAGTGTGCTGAGAAGAAATTATTTTACATAGATTGTGAAGAGGAAGAAGAAAATGAATAAGAAGAGGATATACACCAGGAACCAGCCCTAGAAGAGGAAGAAATGAGTCCGACCATATCGTGTAATGCATTGGCAGGAATTACCACTCCTCAAACTCTCAAGATAGAAGGACATATCAAGAAGAAAAAGGTAATAGTGTTGATTGATTCGGGTAGCACCCATAATTTTATTCATTGTAAGGTAGCCAAGGAATTAAATTGTTTCCTATACCCAACACCAGAATGTCAAGTGATGGTTGCAAATGGAGGAACTATAAATTTCTCTAGAAAATGCCATAATATCGAGCTAACCATGGGGGAATATGTGTTGACTAGCCCAATGCTTTCCATTCCTATGGGATGTGCTGATGTTGTATTAGGAGTACAATGGTTACAATCTTTGGGGACGGTAGCTTTTAATTTTCAAGAACTTTTCTTGAAATTTTTTTCAGAAGGAAAGGAAGTCGAATTACGGGGTATTGAAGGGAAGCCAGGAAGGATAATAAGCTCTAATGTCATGACAAAGATTCTAAATAAAGAACAACGAGGCGTAATTGCACAATTATGCTCTCTAGAAGTTCCGACATCAAAATCATCTATTTCTGCAGATCTCCAACAAGTCTTGGACAATCATTCCAAGGTGTTTGAAACTCCCAAAGGACTCCCACCTATTCGTGATCATGATCATGCTATTCATTTGATTCCAGGAAGTGTTCCTCCAAACATCGGGCCTTATAGATATCCTTACATCCAAAAGAGAGAAATTGAACGTATGATTGCAGAAATGTTAGAGGCGGGTATAATTCAACCTAGTCAAAGTTCTTTCTCTGCTCCTGTAGTATTGGTACACAAGAAGGATGGATCATGGCGCATGTGTCCGGATTATAGGGAGCTCAATAAGCTCACCATTAAAGATAAATTTCCCATTCTGTGATTGATGAATTATTGGATGAATTACATGGAGCAATTTATTTTACCAAGTTGGATCTTCGTTCAGGATATCATCAAATTAGAATGAAGACTGAAGATATTCCAAAAACAACATTTCGAACTCATGAGGGTCATTATGAATTTTTGGTCATGCCTTTTGGCCTTACCAATGCACGTTCTACATTTCAAGGGTTGATGAATTCCATTTTCAAACCCTTCCTTAGAAAATTTGTGCTAGTATTTTTTGATGATATACTAATCTACAACAGGTCTTGGAAGGTTCATGTTGAACATGTTGATAGGGTGCTCAAACTATTGCAAGAGAAACAATTATATGCAAAAACATCCAAATGTTTCTTTGGAGTACAAGAGGTGGAATATCTGGGTCATATTATATCTTAGAGGGTGTGAAAGTAGACCCTAACAAAATTAAAGCCATTAAGGAATGGAAAGTCCCCAAGACAATAGAGCAGTTGCGAGGATTTCTCGGGTTAACAGGCTATTATCGCAAGTTTGTTAAGAATTATGGGAGAATAGCAGCACCTCTAACAACATTATTGAAGAAAGATGCATTTTCATGGACTCCTGAATCAACTAAGGCCTTTGAACGTCTTAAAGAGGCAATGTGCCTAGCACCGGTCTTAGCTACACCAGACTTCACAAAAACCTTTATTGTGGAATGTGATGCCTCAGGAAATGGAATTGGTGCAGTTTTAATGCGGGAAGGAAGACCCATTGCTTTTGAAAGTCGTCCAATCAAAGGAAAGTATTTACAGAAACCTATTTATGAGAAGGAAATGTTAGCAATATTGCATGCACTAAATAAATGGAGAACTTACCTAATGGGAAGACACTTCAAGGTAAAAAATGATCATGATAGTCTTAAACACTTTTTGGAACAAAGACTATCTTCAGAAGAGCAGCAAAAATGGGTCACAAAGATGTTGGTTATGACTTTGAAATAATCTACAAAAAAGGAAAGCTTAATGTTGTTGCAGATGCACTCTCAAGAAAGAATGAAGAGGTGGAAGCATTGCTTTGTGCCATTTCTATTATCCAACCAGATTGGATAACCGAAGCAAGAGATGAATGGAAGAAGGACAAAGATGTATGGACACTCTTTCAAAAGTTGCAGCAAGATCCTAGTACATCTGATACATTTAGTTGGAAAAATGATTCCTTATGGTACAAAGATCGCTTATATCTTTGTAAGAATTCCCAACTAAAACAAAAGATTCTTCTGGAATTGCACACTTCTCCTTTAGGAGGACATTCGGGATTTTTAAAAACTTACCACAGGGTGAAGAAAGAATTTTTTTGGGATGGCCTTAAATCTGATATTCAAAAGTTTGTGGCGGAATGTTTGGTTTGCCAGCAGAATAAAGTTGAGACAATTAAGACCCCAAGACTTCTACAACCTTTATCCATTCCAAGTCAACGTTGGGAGGAGATTTCAATGGATTTTATCACGGGTTTACCTAAGTCTGAAGGAAAGAGTGTCATCATGGTGGTAGTTGATAGACTTACCAAGTATGCACACTTTTGTGCATTATCTCATCCATTTAAAGCAAGTACAGTTGCTACTACATTTTTGGACAGAATTCAAAAGCTACATGGAAGCCCAAGGGTTATTGTGAGCGACAGAGATCCCATTTTTACTGGAAATTTTTGGAGGGAGTTATTTTCTTGTTTGGGTACTCAATTAGCTCATAGCTCATCTTATCATCCTCAATCTGATGGTCAAACTGAGATAGTAAATAAATGTTTGGAAGGATATCTTCGTTGTTTTGTATCGGATAAACAAACACAATGGGTCAAGTGGTTACCTCTCGCTGAATGGTGGTATAACACTTCCTTCCATACTGCAGCAAAAATGACCCCATTTATGGCACTTTATGGATATCATCCACCATCGATCACATCATCTTTAAGGGAAAATTCGAAGGTTCAAACAGTGGAAGATCACGTCGAGCATCAGCAAGAAGTTCTCCAACTCTTAAAGGATAACCTGAATTTGGCACAAAATCGAATGAAACAACAGGCAGATCAACATCGCAGCGAGAGAAGTTTTGATATAGGAGATTGGGTATTTTTACGGCTACAACCATATAAACAAATGCCCCTCAAGCAAGCTAAGAAGGATAATAAATTATCGCCAAAGTACTATGGTCCTTACAAGGTGTTGCAAAAGATTGGTACTATGGCATACAAATTGGAGCTTCCTGCTTCTTCGCGAGTACATCCGGTTTTCCATGTTTCGTGCTTAAAGAAGGTTATAGGTGAAAATCTTCCAGTTCAAACAATATTGCCAGAACTTGATGAGGAAGGAAAAATCATATTGGAACCGGAAGTGGTCACGGAAACAAGAACTCGACAACTACGGAATCGATCAATTTCAGAGTATCTCATCAAGTGGAAGAACTTACCCACTGAAGATTCTACATGGGAGGATGAGAATTTTATACAGAAGCACCCAGAGATACTCAAGCGTTGAGGAAAACACTTTTTTGAAGGAGAGGGGCATGTTAGGTCCCTATATTACTAGTATAGTCCCTTATTGTTGTTAGTGTAACCCCCTTATTGTTATTATTGTACCCTTGTAACCCCCATTTTATTGTTATTGTGCCCTTAAATTATTATTGTTAGGTCGGCTAGGATTACATTGTGGCCCACTAGGATTACATTATGGCCCCATGGACTCCTATATATAGAAAGGAGGTTTTGTAAATTGTATCATCCAAGAATTGTTCATTTATGTAATGTATTGGAGGTTGCCCCCTTGAAGTGGCTCATTTCTAAGGCGTTGATATCTCTTTTCTTCTCTTTTTGGAGCTGGTTACACAACAAACATGTATGATAATGGAAGGCCTAGGGGTTAGCATCAGACGAAAGGAAGGGTCATTTGGTTTCGAGCATCTTGGTATCAACCACGATGAGAAACACCTTACACATGTGACAAGACATGAGGCACCTCCCTTTGTTGCTGCATCTGGATGATTTGAGAACATCACACACTTGATCCCACCTTTGGAGGAGGTCAAATCATATGAATCAGATGATAATCCTGAAGCAGAAGGCAACGGAAACAACAAGACCACTCTCAGGACTGGTAAAAAGCAGCACAGGTGCACGAAAAGCAGAGAGTTAAAGAGGGATTTTGCCTTTGGGGAAGGCGTCAGAATGGAGAAAATGGAGCACAACTCACATAATGTGCTAGTTGGGCGGGTTCGAGGAAGGAACTCATCCTCGACCAGGCTCAAAATATGGACTGCAGAAATATGGGGAAACATACTGGAACAACTTTTGGGAGTCCTCACTATGAACAGGGGATGGTTCGCTCTTATTTTCCCCCTCCAAGACATGGCCAACTGGGTCCTCACCAAATAATGGCATATAGAGATGACCCCTGTACTTTTGAAGAGATGGATGCCCTTATTCGATCCCAACAAGGATAAGATGGGTGCATGCTCAATTTGGGTCAGACTTTCGGGGTTACCATTGAAATTTTGGACTAAAGAGGCGCTCCGTTACATTGGAGAGGATTTTGGGATATATTTGGACCACGATAGGTCCTACCTTGAGACTAGGAATATATCGGTGGCCCAGATTCTCGTCCACCTGGATATGAGGGAGGGCCTTGTGGAGGCATACAATCTGCACTACAAAGACATAATGCATTGCTAGATCCTAGATTACAAAGGTGTTCCATTTAGGTGCAGATGTTGTCATGACGTCGGACAACTATACAAGGAGTGCCCACTCATCATTGCCTCCATTAAACCAACTAAGATACTGGTGCATGTGGGGACACAAACAGTTGGTATGGGAGAAGAGGCTAAGGCACAAGCGAAGGCTCCATTCTAACCTGTGATGCAGATAATATCAAGCAGCTCCTTGGCTCATCTTTCACACTTAGATGCCCAGACTTGCAATGTAAATTCCCTGGAGGAGGACAATACTCCGATCCCGGGAAGAGGAACCAAGTGGATGATAAATTATCTGAAGAAGCATTGCAACTAGCATGGGGTTAATGGCACATTTTTTAATAGGATGGTCAGCAGGAATATCAATATTATCATAGATCCTTCATTGAGGACAGGAGGGTCACGGGGTAGTCTAAGCAGGCTGCACTTTTTTGGGAATTTTTTGGCCTCACGGCATATATTTTTGTATTACTATAGATATATTTTGTTTTGCATGTATTTACTGTTTTTACAAGACACTTATGTTAAACGGTGATATATGACTCTCTATATTTTTTTATATTTACATGATCTATGCATAGATGTTTATGCTACTGATACAACATGTAATTTTTCTTATATAATATGAAAAATTATGATTTTTTTCCTTGGAAAAAAAAAACTTTGGGTGACAAGCCCACCAAATAGCTCAATAACATAAGAATAACCCTCTCAAGTGGGTCAAACGATAAAAAAAGTGAGTCGTTGGGCCTTTGAGGAGACTTAATGAAGACCAAGAGGTGTCATGATGTAGAAATGGACCCCAAACATAGTTGACAAGGGGTTCGCCCCTTGTTTTCCAAGCAAGAACTAGTGGTGCTCCCAAGTGGGTGTGGGGGCACAAGGATATCCTCATAGGTCTCCAAGTGGATTGAAAATTCTTGTAGACCATTTTTAAGGGCTATAATGATAACATAAGTCCTCCCTCTATAGTGGGACACATCCTCTGGACCCTTGAACATCTGCCAAGTGTATGGTGCAAGTGTTGAGCCAACTAGGCATGATGAACCAGGTGCATCATCCTCATCCAAAAGGTGGAACATGAGAAATCAATGAATGTTGATGGGGATCCATGAAGTAATATTTGCTATGGTGGAGGACCATGACTCTCAACGCTCACCCCACAAGTTCCAATGTGGCCCTCTAGAGGGCCAGGACCCTGTATAGGGAGACCAAGCCCCAAATGGGGTGTAATATTCCGAATAGAAATAAACGACAATATAAAGCAAATAAACAAGAAACTACAACAATTAGAGATACATAATATGAACAAGACAAGACATGGTGAAAGCTGAGCCATTTTATTAAGTACTGAAAGATAAAATGAGTACAAAGGTGATCACAATGATGGCACCTTGGCTTGCACTAAGCAAGCATAGAAATACTCTCATGCTATATCATGGAATGGCTGCTCCCTCTATGACTGCGTTATCTCCAAAGCTGGTGGTGGTGGTGGTGGTGCTGGAATAGATCAACTATTTGGGGATGCTCCCCAACTCAGAAAATTGTGAAACTCTAGGAATGGCCTCTCCACCAAATACCCAGAAAATCCCAAAGAGCTTTCTGGAAATGGATGGCCTCGGAAAATGACCTCCCTTGAGGTATAACGCTATCCCAGTGATGAACGTTGGCCCTAAATAATCTGCTACAAAATATGGCCTCCAACTCTACCAAAATGATGGAATAGGGAAGTGCTAACCCCCTTCCAACTCTCATGGGCTAAATCACCTGATAAATCCTCAATCTGGAATCTCCTCCTCCAAAGACTGCATCCTCCCTCTCACTGACTGCGCTGTTTATGCAAGTGAATGATCCCAACTGTGGCTGCTAAAACTCTCTCAGAAAAATCAAGGATGGAATTCCTCACCCGAGAAGGCACTCGAAGTCCCCCCGGGCTAAGGTTGGGATCTTTGCACGGAGACACCCGATGTGCTGAACAACACGTGCAAAATTTGCCCAGCAGTAAAAGCATGCGCAATGTAAAAAAACAAATATCATAGGTGCATAATAGAATGATCAAATGAGGAGCCTCTCTCCCTTTTTATGCTTGGAGAGCCTTGCTCTCACCTAGGCCCCACCACAAACTGCGCTTTCTCCTTGAGCCACGCTATCCCTCTAGCTCTACGCTATCTTGGGCCCACACTACCCACACTGACATCTCCTCCACGCTGCCACTTCGTCCTCTAGGCCCCACGCTACTAATTAATCATGCCTCTAAGTGGCTTAAGGGAATGATTTTTATCCTAAGTGTGAGTTAAGTGTCCCTTTCACCCACTTTGTTTCTAACTTAACTTTATTTAAAGTAAAGTAGTCAAAAATTAATATTGCCAATTAGCTGTTGCTAATTAGGAATATTACAATACTCCCTGCCAAAATGTTGCTTGTCCTCAAGCGACTGCAATGATGGATGCTGTAAAATTTTCTCACTCTCCCAAGTGGCATCCTCATCTGGTAAGTTCCTCCATCTCACCAGGTATTCCCTGACTCTCCTGCTCTGTAGCTGCCTCTCCCTAGTGTCAATGATGGCCTCTGGCTGTAGCACTAAATGCCCCTCATCATCTGTGGGTGGGAGCTCCTCAGTTGCAATCACCTGCTGTCCCAATGCCTTCTTCAGGCATGACACATGGAAAATATTATGAATCCTGCTACCAGTGGGAAGCTCCAACTCATATGCCACCTCCCAAATCCTGCGTGTCACCCTGTATGGTCCATAAAACTAGGGCTTGAGCTTCTCAGCCTCCTTTTGCTTCAGACTAATTGCCGATATGGTTGCAATCGTAGGTAGACCAAGTCCCCTACCTCAAACTGCCTCTCAACCCGTCGTCGGTCGGCATACAACTTCTGCTGGTTTTGCGTTGTAGCTATGTTATCCTTAAGAGCCCGGAGTATATCCTGACTCTCTTGGATCCAATCCTTGGCCCTAGGGTCCTTGCTAGCACCAAACATCATGTCAGCAAAAGATAAAGCATGATATCCATATAAATCATAAAATGGAGACATATCGATAGACATATGGTGAGTGGTGTTATAACAATACTCCCCCAAGTGCAACCATCGTAACCATGCCTTTTGCTGCCCGTTGACATAGTTTCGCAAGTAGCCTTCCAACCACTTGTTCACTATCTCCGTCTGCCCATCTGTCTGTGGGTGATAACTGGTGCTTGGGGTCAACTCGGTACCCACCAAATGGAAAAGCTCCTACCAAAACCCGCCCATGAAGCGGCTATCCCTGTCACTAAAAATGGTCTTTAGGAGACCATGCAATCTGAAAACATCTTTGAAGAACAACTTCGCTGCCTGTGTTGCAGTGTATCGTACTGATATAGCAAAGAGGTGTGCATACTTTGTCAGCTGGTCAACGACTACAAATATGCAATCCTTGCCCTGTACAGTGGGCAACCCTATGATGAAATCCATCGAAATACTATCCCATTTTCCCTCTGGTATGGGAAGAGGTTGTAGTAAACCCACCAGATGGTTCATCTCTTCCTTATTACACTGGCATACTTCGCACTCCCTGACATGTCGGAGTACGTCCTCCTTGAGGCCCTTTCATGAGAACCTCTCTCTGATGGCCCTATAGGTCTTGGTGAACCCCTGGTGGCCTGATAATGGCAAATCATGTGAGGCATGCAATATCTTCTCCTTGAGTTGGGAGCTCTCGGTCAAGAAGATCCTGTTCCTGAAGTATATCACCTCATCCATCACCCTGCACCTGTCATCTGTCACCTATCCTTCCAACACCTCATAGACAAAATGATCCTTGGAGTACTCTACCAACAATTGAGCCCTCCAGTCCGTATCTAAGCTCATCAAGGACAACGCTGCCGGTCTACGTGGAAGTGCGTCGGCCACCACATTTTTTTCCCCCTTGATATACTCAATGTAGAAATCATATGCATGGATCTTGTTGACCCACTTCTGCTTCCTCTCCTACAATTGCTTCTATTCTAGAAAGAATCGGAGGCTATTGTGGTCAGTCCTCACTCTGAACCTGTTCCCCACCAGGTACTGCCAGAATTTGACCAATGCATGCATGATGGCCAACATATCCTTTTCGTATATAGCATACAAACTCTCGTGTGGTAATATCTTTCAGCTCTCGGAAGCTATGGGGTGGCCTCCCTACATCAAAACTGTGCCTATCCCCTCCCCTAATGCATCACACTCTAGGACAAATGGCTATGTGAAATCTGGCAATGCTAGAACTGGACAACTTCTCATCACCTCCTTGACTGTCGAAAGCCCTCTGCACTGTGTCATTCTAACTAAATGCCCCCTTTTTGGTAAGGTCTGTAAGGGGTGCAACAAGTTGGGAAAACCCCTTGACGAACTTCCGGTAGTAGGTGCAGATGCCCACAAACCCTCGAAGCTCCATCACATTCTTCTACTCTGGCCAATCCTTGATGGCCCTGATCTTCTCCTCGTGGACCCTCACTCTGTCCACACCAATGATATGCCCCAAGTAGAGCATCTCTGTCAGCCCAAACTCGCATTTGGAGAGCTTGGCATAAAAATGATGCTCCTCCAATATGTGCAATACAACCTTAATATGTTGTAGGTGCTCCTGTTGTAAATCAAGATGTCATCGAAAAACACTAACACAAACTTCCTCAAGTGACTGCGGAAGATGTGATTCATGCATGACTGAAAAGTGGCCGGAGCATTGGTTAGCCCAAAGGTCATCACCAAGAACTCAAAGTGACCGTAATGACATCTGAAAGCAGTCTTGGGAACATCTTGATCCCTCACGCGAATCTGGTGGTACTCGGATCTCAAATCAATCTTCGAAAAGAACTTCGATCCTGTCAACTCATCTATCCGTGGAATGGGGTATCGGTTCTTCATGGTATTTTTGTTGAGAGCCCGATAGCTAATGCACATCCTTAGTGTGCCATCCTTCTTCTTCACCAACACAACAAAAGAAGAAAATGGGCTAGTGTTAGGATGGATGTGCCTCAACGCCAATAGCTCATGGATAGCCCTCTCAATCTCATCCCGATAGGCCTTAGGATGCCTATAGGGTGTAGTGATCACTACCTGGATGCCCTGCTCCAGCTCAATCGTGTGCTGAAATCCCCGATCTGGTGGTTTCCCTAGTGGTATATCTCCAAAAACTGTGGCATATCTTTCTAGGATGGACTGTACATCTGGGTGTACAACCTGCCTTGTAGACCTAGCCTCCGAAGCACGTAGCTCCACTGCCCACTCTATGTCTCCCTTCCGGAAATATCCCTCCAACCGGTGTGCTGAAACTGTCTTTGGAAGGTAAGTGTGCATGCCCCGAATCATCTCGTGCTTCCCGGTCTTCTTGTCTGTCCACTCCATCTCCAATGTATCCCAATCCGTGGCGACCTTTCCCAACGTGATCAAACACTGCACTCCCTGTATCACGTTGGTGTCCAAAATTTCCACCACAAAGAAATGATCTGTCAGAGTGTACTTCCCCATGGTCACTGCCAAGGCTGGCACATACCTGGCACACTGCATGGTTCTGGAACCTGGAACCAGTACCGAAAACCCATCAAATCTCTCCGTCGGTATGCTCCTCTGCTCTACCAAATTTGCATAAATAAAATTGTGGGTAGCCCCACTGACCACTAATACTAAAACACACTATCCCTGCACTGTACCTTGGACATCCAGTGTCAAGTATTTGGGAACCCCTCACAAAGAAGCATGGACTCCTCCGGTAGGTTCAAACGTTGTACCTCTCTCTCATGGTGGTGGAGGTGGTGGATGATCTCCTCTCTATCCCTCTCTGCTTCCTCTTGCCTCCATCTCCTCATACTCATCCTCTTCTCCGTCACTGTTGTAGAAAACCTCAATGTAGTATGCCTTCCCCGCGGCACAATGATGTCCCAGTGCCCATGGCTCTTGGCATGTGAAGCATAGCTTCTTCCACCTCAGATTTCTCCTGGTCTCATCATCCAAAGGCCCTTGGCTCTGGTTCCCCTTTGGAGGCAGAACCCTCGTGTCCTTCCCCTTCGGCTGAAATGCCAAACTCTGGGAGAAAGGAGCTCTAGTCCAGGGTAGTGCATCCTGCAAGTCCCGAGTCCTCCCAACTGCGTCATGGAGTGTAGTTGGCCTCGTCGATCTGACTGACCCTCGAAGGGGCTCTGCCAATCCATCGAGGAACATGTAGATCATCCCGTCTGAAGATAAGTCAGGTACCATCACAAAGAGTCTCAAAAACTTTGAAATGTATGTGTCCGGACTCCCGGTCTGCTTGAGCTTAATGAGCTCAACAAAATGATCCTCTGGATCCCTCCAATCAAACTGCTCTATCAGCCTCCGTGTAAACTCAGCATATGCTGTCACCCTGAGTGCCCCAGCATAGCCATCCCATGGAACCACCAATCATGGGCCTCACCTTCCAGGTGCACCGCTGCCACCTTGGTGGCTTCTGCCTCTGCCATCTGATTAAGCTGGAAATAGATATCCAACTTCTCCACCCAATTCTTTTCCAAACACTTGGATGATCCATCAAATGTCGGTAGATAAAATATGCCTACAGTGCGTTGTACATCCCCATCCTGTGAGTTCCTATTCCCCCTGTTATGGTTGCGGGGTCTGCTGTCCCTCTTGAGCTGTACGAAGTCATGGAATGTGAGGGCCGCTCTGAAATCTCGACCATAGGACTAGTACTCAGCGAAGTAATCCCCCATGTGAGCCGATTCCTGCTCCTGCTATACTCCTGCCCCAGTGTCCGTGGAAAGAAATGTGGGCATCGTGGAACGTGGGGATGTATGAGATGCCATCTGATGTGTTGTGAGATGCTCCTGTAAATGATGGGATGTGCCTGATCCCTCTCCGGTATGGAAACCTCTTGGAGTTTCATGCTGTCTAGGTTCTACAGTGAGCTTTTTCCCCATATCTTCTATCCACCTCGACAAATCCTATACTGATTTGAGGAGAACTTCCCCAAACTCCTTCCCGACATCTCTTTCCTTCGCCATCGGTTCCTCCTCTTCTGCGTCCACTACTGGAACGCAATCACCTTCCCCAAAAGTGATCTCTAACCTCTGCTCTTGGTCTCTGTACTTCCTTCCTTGGTAACAGATGTATGGTTTTGTTGCTTGTGTCATAGAAAATCTGCTCCACAGGTTGAGCCAAGTCTATGAGCTCTGATACCACTGTAATATTCCGAATATAAATAAACAGCAATATAAAGCACATAAACAAGAAAATACAACAACTAGAGAGACATCATATGAATAAGACAAAACATGGAGAAATCTGAGCCATTTTATTAAGTACTGAAAGATAAAATGAGTACAAAGGTGATCAGAATGATGGCACCTTGGCTTGCATTAAGCAAGTGTAGAAATACTCTTAGGCTATATCATGGAATGATTGCTCCCTCTATGACTGTGTTATCTCCAAATTTGTTGGTGGTGGTGGTGCTAGAATAGTTCAACTATTTGGGGCTGCTCCCCAACTTAGATATTGTGAAACTCTGGGAATTTCCTCTCCACCAAATACCCAGAAAATATCAGAGAGATTTTCGGAAATGGATGACCACAAAAAATGAACTCCCTTGAGGTATAACGCTATCCCAGTGATGAACGCTGGCCCTGAATAATTTGCTGGAAAATATGGCCTCCACCTCTACCAAAATGACGGAATAGGGAAGTGCTAACCCCCTTCCAACTCTCCCGGGCTGAATCCCCTGATAAGCCCTCAATCCAGAATCTCCTCCTCCAAATATTGCTTCCTCCCTCTCACTGACTGCGCTGTCTATGCAAGTGAATGATCCCAACTATGGCTGCTACAAATTTCTCCGAAAAATCAAGGATGGAACTCCTCACCCGAGCAGGCACTCGAAGTCCCCTGGGGCTGAGGTTGGGATCTCTACACAAAGACAACTGATGTGCTAAACAACACGTGCAGAATTTTCTCAACAGTAAAAGCGTGCTTAATGTCAAAAGACAAATATCATATATGCATAATAGAATGATCAAATGAGGAGCCTCTCTCCCTTTTTATGCTCGGAGAGCCTTGCTCTAACCTAGGCCCCACCACAAACTACGTTGTCTCCTTGAGCCATGTTGTCCCTCTAGCTCTACGCAGTCTTGGGCCCACACTGCCCACGCTGACATCTCCTCCACGCTGCCACTTCGTCCTCTAGGCCCCATGCTTCCAATTAATCACGCCCCTAAGTGATTTAAGGGAATGATTTTTATCCTAAGTGTGAGTTAAGTGTCCCTTTCACCCACTTTATTTCTAACTTAACTTTATTTAAAATAAAGTAGTCAAAAATTGATATTGCCAATTAGCTGTTGCTAATTGGGAATATTACATGGATACCCACCTGCATTCCTGCATAAGATCCAATTCATCCCCTTGCTTTCCAATACAACAAATCATTAGAATAATAAAGTAAAATAGCTTACAAGTCATGGAATCAATGAGGCACTTCATGGTGTCATACCCTTCCATAATGAGATTTTACATGTAAAAGTGTCTCCAAGCTCAATAAGGGGGTTAACCAAGGACCCTATTAGATGGTTTCAACCTTTAAAGGGGGTGACATGTCCATGGTACATCTCTTAAGTGGTAGGTGGAAAATGATATTGTAATGGAATAGAGTGGGGATCACAGGAGTCATCTAGACTACATGTCATGGTACAAGGGTAGCTATAAAAAGGGAAGCCCACACTTGGGTATATGAGTAAAGGAGGGAGAAAATCGTGGTACATGAATTACTCGAGTTTTTGTTTTTCCACCCTTCTTCATATGTTTTTTTCCTTTGATTGATTTTTCCTATTAACTGGTCTGGGCTCTAGGGGATGAGAGCATGATGTGTAATATGTATTTTAGGTCCCTATATTACTAGTGGTATCCCTTCTTGTTGTTAGTGTAGCCCCATTATTGTTATTGTTATACCCCTGTAACTCCCATATTGTTATTATTGTGTCCTTACATTATTATTGTTAGGTTGGCTAGGATTATATTGTGACCCCATGGACTCCTATATATAGAAGGAGTTTTGTCATTTGTATCGTCCAAGAATTTTTCATTTATGTAATGTAAAAGGAGGCTGTCACCTTGAAGTGCCCTATTTCTAAGGCGTTGATCTCTATTTTCTTCTATTTTTGGAGTTGGTTTCATAACATTTGGTATCAGAGCTTTAGATTCTAGGGTTTCGCTGCTCCAAACAGGTCATCGTGGAATTTTCACTATAACTCTTTTTCCACAAAGATTAAAAACTAATTTTTTTACCATGCGAAGCCAAAATCCTGAAGAACATCGTGCAAAAATTTTAGATCTTGGTTCGCAATATTTTCGGAGATATGATCTGTGGAAGTTAAGGTTTTTGTAGGCTCCCAAATTTCATCTAAATGAGGTGACCTTGGGAAAATTGTCATAACTCTCTCTCTGAGCATTAGATTAGAATTTTGTAAAAAGTGAACAAAATTACACAGACTGTAGTTTCCTGTGTATCAATTTCAGAGCCTAAGGAGGAAACAATGACACGTGGCATTGCATGCAAGTTAGTTATACTGAACGATTCCATAATTAGGTCATTGTGGGAGATTGGGCATAACTTTGCCTTGAAGCATCCAAGTCAGGTCAGAACTATGGCATTTGAAATAAGATTCAAAGCGCTACTATAGGACCAAAGTTCAGATATTGATTATCCGAAATCACAGAGATAATTCAGTTTCAATATCGAGCTCCTCAAAAGAAAGAAAAAGGTGTTTATTTTTTTTTTTCAAATTGCATAAGTATTGTTTGAAAAATCAGTTTGAAGTGATTCCAAGGGCATATTGAAGCATATATATCATTATTAGGTTATAAAATGGCACCTAAAAATAATTCAACACCCATTAAGCCCTCAGAATACTCTACTATGACTCATGAAGATGAAGAAATGCAACATGATATATCAAAATTACAAGAGAAAGTGCGCCAAATTTCGCTCTCGCAAAGAGCAACAAAAAATGAAATGGAAGCTTTGAAGAAAGGCGTGGAAGCTAAGATGGATGGTTTGAAGAAGGGCATGTAAGCTAATATGGATGGTTTGAAGAAGGGCATGGAAGCTAATATGGATGGTTTGAAGACAAGAATGGAAGCTAAGATAGATGGTTTGAAGAATGACATGGAAGACATGGAAGAAAAAATTGAAGACATGAAGAATGATATAAAAGAAGACATGGAAGGCTTGAAAAAGTTGATACAAGAAATTATTCCTAATGGCGAAAAGATAGTAGAGGAAACTCACGATGAGAACAAAATAAATGTTAATAGTGATTTCATAAACTCGAATGTTTGATGGAAGACCCACCATATTCCAGAGATCGATATGAGGAAGTTTGATGGCAAGGATATCGTAACATGTGTCCTACAAATGGAAAAATATTTTGATCTCAATAATGTGAAAAACACACAAAAGGTACGCATTGCAACTTGATATTTAGAACAAAATACATTTGTATGGTATCGATGGCTTTGCTCCCGTAAAAAAATTGTCACTTGGTCAATTTTTACGGAGGAACTAATAACACATTATGAGGATACAAAGAGAAACACCTTCTTTAGCCAATTGATAAATATCAAACAAAAGGGTTTAGTGGTGGAGCACATTGAGGACTTCCAAAAATTGAATATAAGGGTAAATGATATTCCAGAGGAACACAGGATTGATGTCTTCATAGGGAATTTAAAGGATAACATCCAACATGAGGTTCGCCCTGTTGGAAATGTTGTCATTGATGGAAAAGGAGATGGCAAAGGAGGAGCACCTGAAACAACAACAAGGCAGCAGAGAGGCAGAAAAAATAGAAGCAAGAAGCAACATCAGTCAAGGAGCAGAGGAAGCAGTGAATTGAAGCAGAGACAAGCAGTGAATTGAAGCAGAGACAAGCATTGAATTGAAACAGAGACCTGTAGAGGTAGAGAACTGTTCAAGAGACAGAGTAAGAGTAGAAGGCCAGAAGCAGAGATTCCTGTAAGTAATGTCATTTAATGAAAGAACCCAGTTTGGAACTATATGTGCATCGCTTGACTGACTTCTGTCGAGGAAAATCCTGTGTTAAGGGTGAGTTTGTAGAATGTATGCTGTTTATTGAGTAACTGTATGTGGAGTTCCGTAATTGGGGTTTTTAAAGCGAATTTCTACATATGACTGACCAAGACAAGTAGTTTTGTATGTGAATCCATTTGTCTATATGAATGAGGGGAAATGTTCGTGAATGTATGTGTATGGTGGATTTAGTTTCTGGAGAGAATACTTGATTCTATGTGAAAAGACCCTGAAATAGGGTGAGATAATACTCTGCACCTATCGAAAGGAATCAGTGTTGTTGAATCGAATGTAATAGGGTTGCGTATAGAAATGTATGAAGAATCTGGTACAGAGCTAAATGCGTACTGATTAATTTGAACCTTGCGTGAATGGGCTTGAGTTTTGTTACTTAGTTGTGTGGGCAATGTGTAAGTGTAAATATTTGTGTATAAGTTTTAATTTGGAATCCTACACATGATCGAGGGAAATGGTGCTATGTCATATAGTTTATGTTAAATCTGAGACCCCACACCCGTACGTGAAAATAGATACAGTGACTGTATCGGCCACGGGAGGATCGATGCCCTAAAAGGAAAGCCGGGCCTGATTTACATTTACATAGCCGTGCGAAGAAACAATACCAAAGACAGAGTCTATTTGTGGTGAGACGCTGAAGAGAAACGGAACCACGAATCAAGACGGAACCGTGAGGAGTAAATAGTATGGGCAGATTCAAGAAACAGTTTATGGTATTTGCGTAGCTCCTAAAGAGGTAAGCTGATTTGAGAAAAATAACGCGATTCCACAAACGGAATGACGCGTGGCCAAAAGTAGTTTGTAAAAACCACGTTCATCGTGTGATTTCAGAGAGATAACCTCCGTGCACTTCCATTTTGCGATATTCATTCGTGTTTGTTCGATCGAGTTTTGGGGTGCGATGAACTGTGGACCCTTGGATTTGCTCGACAATTAATCCAAGGTACGTATTATAGAGCTGTGAGACCCTCACGATTGTTGGGGTTTGGTTTATGTTAAATCAAGGTTTGTAAGGTCTGAATGCATAAGGTTGGCGCTATGTTTATGCCGTGGGGTTTGATTCCATAGTGATCCAATTTTATGTTTGGTTGTTAATTTAAAGTTGGAACCTTTGATCCAGCCTCATGAAAGAGTAGGAGTTCATATGAAATAATTGTAATGCTGTGTTATGGGTCCGATGCATGGTCTGACCCTTGAACTATGCGAAGTATATATATATGAACAAAACATTACATCAAAGGAGTTGGAACATGAATTTATATAATGTGTGCCAATCATATGTGAAGATATGTTATGATTTTTATGCTATGGTTTGAACCATAGGAGGACATGTTCCGCACATTATTTAATTTCCAGATTGTAATGGACATATGTTATGGATATGAATGGAATGACATGTGGTGAAAAGGATACGTGGGACCCGAACAATTGAGGTTTAACATTAATAAGGCATGGACGATGGTTATTAACTAAAGTCTGTTGGCTTTCAGAGAAGGCGTTATATGTGCTATCGCTTGGGTCTTAAATCCAAAGGTGTGGGTTTTACCATAATGTTTGAATGGGAAGCGTAATATATATTTATATATTATGGTTGAGTTAAGATTGATGAGGCAGATTGATTAACCATTGGGGTTATGGTTTATAAGGTTCGAATATTAAATTATAATGCCGAGAATGAACATTAATTTTCTTGAAATAATAGAAGGAGAGAACCTTGCATAGAGGGCTTATATTGGGTTTATAACCATGGTGATAGAAAAGCCTCCGCATGATGTTGATTTTGTTCAGATTTAAAATTACTGGGGATAGAATTTGGATGCTGGTTTTTATACGCATCGAGATTGAAAAATGTGGGATAGTGAGATACCCCGGCATCAAGAGTATGCAGAAATTGAAAAATTCATAGGAAATTTTACATACATGACAGTTTGAAATTGTGACTTTGAAGGGGCACCCCGCCATCACATTAAAATTGCCCAGGTTGGAATTTGGATTGAGCGCATATGTTTTATGCAAGAGAAACTAATTTAATATCTCAAATCTCATATTTGAGATATTAAAGATTCCAGATATATGTTTGAAATTACCAGGTTGATAAATACTTTGAGTTTGCCTAGTTTGTTTGAGAATTATTTGGGTGAAAATTTGGGATGCATTTATATGCACAGGAAAGTGGAGAATGTGGATCTGACAGGGGTTCATACATAGAAATTAGGGGTACATGATGATAAAGCAGTTACATATGCAGCAGATACATAATTGCAGTAAATAGCAGAAGTATGCAGAACAGTTACGCAGCAGCAGCAGAAAAGACAAAACCAGCAAGCCAAGGGCCAGAAAAAGGGCTGAGTGAAATTTATATATGTAACTGAAAATGTGAATGTAAATGATTTAAAATTAATTTTATATTGTTTGTGATGTATTGGCAAGTCTCTGAAGGAAAACAAAAATCCCACTGTAATATTGAAAATAATACATATTGTTATATTTCTTCTGAATGAGCTGGTAAAAGAAATGAGAAGGTAGAAAGCAAAGAGTCATGGCTATTCACTTCAAATTCCTGTAGAATGCAAACAACCATGAATTACTTTGGATAAAACAGGTAATATCCATGTGTATAAGGTTACGAAAACAGAGAGAGAGAAGAATAGAGAGTGCGATAGAGTCGAAAGAGAGTTGAATGTTGAGAAAAAGTTAAAATGGAAGAAAGCATAAGAATATAGAAAACTGCAAAAGAGGTTAAGTTAGGAATGATCTGGGGAGGTTGAGAATACTAAAATAACAGGTGGGAGAAGAAAGAGAGGGCTAATAGAGAATAGAAAAATACAGGTAAATCGGGGGGAAGATATGAAGTTTAGTTTAATTTATATGGTGAGTGTTACATATGAGTAAATCTCGAGTAAATCAACAAGTGTTTTCTTTTGAAAGAGTAAGGAAGTTGGAGCTTCCCTATCAAGTTGTAGCTTGATAGATGTCAGTTGTAGCTGACTGAGGTAGGAGCCTCCTGTAGGTTGGTGCCTGCAGAAAATAAATGGGAGTTGGTGCTTCCACATCAAGTTGTAGCTTGATAAAATGTCAGTTGTAGCTGACTGAGGTTGGAGCCTCCTGTAGGTTGGTGCCTGCAGAAAATTGAAGGGAGTTGGTGCTTCCTTGCAAGTTGTAGCTTGCGAAATTGAGGATTGAAGCCTCCTGTAGGTTGGTGCCTGCAGAAAAACAGTGGTGAGAGGGAGTAGGAGCTTGCCTTTGCATCACAACAATAATAAGATGTGGTTTTCTCCCTTTATGGATTTCCACTTATATCTGTTGTCTCACTTAGATGATGTTTATATCTTGTGGTTATCTCATCCCTTGTACTTTAACATATATATTAAATGTGATACATTATAATACCATCACCCATTCCTACATTCTAATTACCTCATATTAAGTTGAACATGAAATGAAGGTGTGAATAAAGTTTAATGAAAATTTTTAAAAGTCCATGAATGTGTTAAACTGATTCACACCCCCCCCCCCTCTCAGTTTAACTAAGGGTTCAACAATTAGTATCAGAGCAGGTTCCTTTAGTGTAAGCTTAATAGCTTGAAGGAGATCTTGTTGAGTCATGGAATATCAAAATGTATCTATGTTAAATACAAAAAACTTTTCTGAATGGAGAGATAAGGTCAAAACAAGATTACTGGCTTATGAACCTAAGGTATGGAAGCTTGTATGTGATAGTTACTACACAGACTCTCCCACGGTGCAAGAACAACATAGGAATGCCAAGGCAAAATGTGTGATATTCAAGAGCCTTCATAACAAGGATCTTAATTATGTCAGTTATATAAAAAAAGCATGGACATCATGCATTTTCACTCATGGAGTAGATCAGGGATTGCATTGAAGGAAGAGAATTAAGAAGAAGAAAAATTCATGTCAAAAGGAAAATGTTCAATCAAATGAGGTACCTGCTAGTGTGAATGGAGATAAGAACCATGAAGAAATTACAGCTAAAGAAAAAGCGAAACTTGACACAAGCGTGGGATAAAGATCAGAAGAATGAAAATAAAGACACAGACATTGATGCAAATATGTGATGAGAAAGAATATGAATATAATAAAGATGGACTGGCTGAAGATACAACACCAAGCAAGGAAAGTAGAAGACACTGCGGCAACAAATGAGAGAAAGTGGAATGTGAGAGACTGGAAGAAGAAGTAGTGAGCATAAGAAAGAAATCAGAAAAGGCCCAAAGAGATTTATTAATGAATACTCCTCAAATGAAAAGCTCTGAACAGTTGGACCAGATTCTAAATGCTCAAAAGTCACCTCTCATGTATGGAGTAGATAGGATATGAAGGAGAGCTTGATGATCAGTGAAAATCAAGAAGAATATCATTTTTGTAAAGGCTGTAAGGAATTGATAGACGACTCAACAGTTAACAAAAGCCAACAAGAACATGAGGTGTAAAGAAACAAACAGAATCAAGCAGCAACATGAAAGACATAGAATGAGAGGATGAAACAATTAGCCGCTAAAGGCTCACATGCTCCTAAGGATGAATTGAATAAATTTGGAAGATGTTAAGGAAGGTTCTTTCCTCCTATGGGAAGTATCACTTGTTTCTCTTGTCACAAACTAGGACATATTGCAGCATATTGCAAGACAAAACAAATCTAGTCCAACCAACAAAGGTTGCAACAAAGAAGAACCCCTCAAGCAAGAAAATGGAAAAGACAATCTTTCACCAGGTACACAAATCATTTCCATGTGACTCTTGTCCTTAAATATTGGACATCTTATTGGGTGCAAATTGTGTTAAAGGAAGGAATAAATGATACATTAGCTCAAACATAACTTGGAAAAGTAAGATGTTATGTATGCCTCAAGCTTGGTCACAAAACAAAAGACTGTAATTTTCCATATACATTCAAGAACTCTAGACAGAGGATGGAATCAAAACAGATCAATCAAAACTATGAATCAAAAGGAAGAGCAGACATTATGAAGAACTCCAATAAAGTATGGAAAGAAAAGAGAAAGGGGGAGCCTATTACCTCTGTAACATAATGAATATATCATAGTCTCAGGGGGAGCTGCTCTAGGAAGCAAAGCAAAAATCCATCCAGTGATAGATATGAAGCAACATCCCAGGGGGAGAGCAGCCCATAAACAGTCCCCATGAAAGTAGTCTAAGAAGAGAAAGAAATCCCTCTATGAGATTAAGAAGGGAAAGGAAATTCCTCTAACAGAGAACTATAGAGGAAGAAGAAGATCACTTGAAACACACAATAGCCAGTAGGTTGATGGAAGGAGAAAAAGCAGAAAGCAACCATGATGATAGAGGAAACATCAGCAATGAACATGTAAGCTAAGAAGATATCAACACATTAAAGGATGATCAAAAAATGCATCATACTGCTAGAATTAACAATGAGTCCCATTAATAAAGATGAGTAAGAAAAGTGCCTATCATCATTATATAATTACATCATTCATCTATGAAAAGTCCCCTTGAAGGAGTAAAGTTGACTAAGTGATAAATCTTTGAGTAATCTGCCCATGAAAATTCCTACTATAGAAATTGAAGATGTCTTCCCAAAGATCTTTATGTTAGAACAGTTGAATTGTTTATAAAGAAGAAATGATTCTGGAGCAGTTCTAGAAAGGAAAATACAGCAACATTCCTTTGAACAGAATAACAGAAAAAGAAGAATGGTTAATAATGACAAGATCAGAATCAATATATTGATGACTATTGGTGTGAACAGTGGAGAGATCAATAGTAGAAACTATGGGCCCATGTGTGATCTGAAGTGAAAGAAGTATTAATGGGTATTAGGTACAAGCAGCATGCCTATCAGTAGAATATCAAGTGTTATCAGTGGAATAGTGGAATGGTACAGGTCCTCAGGATCAAGGGATTATGGCAAAAGTACACCAAGTTAGTATCCCAACGTTGTCTACATTATTCAAGCATGAAAAGGTCAATTACAGAGCTAAAGGAATAATATTTTGTATTGAAACATCATATTGAGCATTGAAGCAATATCCTTTTCTATATAATTTCATGCCTTTCTGAAGTCAGTTCTTATATATCAGGCCTCTCTCTTGAGATTATTCATAAACCATGTGAAGTCTGTTTACAGAGATATCAATTAAACATCTTGAATATGTCTTTGTGGAAGATCGTCATGACAGAACAGTCAAAGTATTTGAAGAATAAAGGATTTGCTGGTAATTCACCTTTAAAGAAAGATTGATCATTGACATACACACCCCCTTATGTCATAAAGAAAATTGCATGGTTGATAAGTGAGACTGACCAATACATTGAAGGGTTTGTTTTGAAAGTACAGTGTGCAAGTAGTAAAGTCATTTGGTCTCTTAGATTGAAAGATATCAACTAATCTCACAATAATTTGTAAACTTTGGCTTAATTCATTGATCACATCAGTAACAAGGACCTTTCAGCTATTAACTGTAATATCAGTATCAACATCCTAGCTCATATCATCACCAACAGACAAGAAAAGTGAACCACAACTATAAAAGATATATTGGCATAATTGAACAGGTGGTGTACTGCGGATGTGTATTGTAGAAGAAGACATATTCCATCTACGATCTTCCTCAATAGATATGTATTTCTGATGAAGATCATACTAGAGACAGAGGTGTATTTGAAGCAGTCTCAGCATGTTAGCTTTGGTCAAATGAAGCATCTCTGATAATATGAGTCTAATGATATATGGTTGTTCTATCATCACCTACACTCTACACAAGTGCAAGGAATCTGTACTTTGGGATTGTATCAATTTACAGTGTATAGTCAAGTTCAATAATCCTCAAAGTGTTCTCTCAACAACTCGTGTACACCAAGTCTGGAGAAACAAGGTACAAAGTCAAAAGAAAAAGGTCCTAAACACAAATAAAAAAGAGGAAATGCAAAGATAGAATCCACACTGGGAGATCTGCAACCCTTTGCCATTGATGTCAAAGGGGGAGGAAAAGAAAGAAAAACAAAGAGCAGAGGATATGTTGCCATCAATGCCAAAGAGGGAGATTGATGGAAATGTTGTCATTGATGGCAAAGGAGATGGAAAAGGAGGAGCACCCGAAACAGCAACAAGGCAGCAGAGAGGCAGAAAAAAGAGAAGCAAGAAGCAGCATCAGTCAAGGAGCACAGGAAGTAGTGAATTGAAGCAGAGACAAGCAGTGAATTGAAACAGAGACCTGTAGAGGTAGAGAACTATTCAAGAGATAGAGTAAGAGTAGAAGGCCAGAAGCATAGATTCCTGTAAGTAATGTCATTTAATGAAAGAACCCAGTTTGGAACTATATGTACATCGCTTGACTGACTTCTGTTGAGGAAAATTCTGTGTTAAGGGTGAGTATGTAGAATGTATGTTGTTTATTAAAGCGAACTGTATGTGGAGTTCTGTAATTGGGGTTTTTAAAGCGAAATTCTACACATGACTGACCAAGACAAGTAGTTTTGTATGTGAATCCATTTATCTATATGAATGAGGGAAAATGTACGTGAATGTATGTGTATGGTGGATTTAGTTTCTGGAGAGAATACTTGATTCTATGTGAAAAGACCCTGAAATAGGGTGAGATAATACTCTGCACCTACCGAAAGGAATCAGTGTTGTTGAATCGAATGTAATAGGGTTGCGTATAGAAATGTATGAAGAATATGGTACAGAGCTAAATGCGTAATGATTAATTTGAACCCTGCGTGAATGGGCTTGAGTTTTGTTACTTATTTGTGTGGGCAATGTGTAAGTGTAAATCTCTGTGTATAAGTTTTAATTTGTAATCCTGCACATGATCGAGGGAAATGGTGCTATGTCATAGAGTTTATGTTAAATCCAAGACCCCACACCCATACGTGAAAATAGATACAGTGACTGTATCGGCCACGGGAGGATCGATGCCCTAACAGGAAAGCTAGGCCTGAGTTACATTTACATAGCCGTGCGAAGAAATAATACCAAAGTCGGAGTCTATTTGTGGTGAGACACTGAAGAGAAACAGAACCACGAATCAGGACGGAACCGTGAGGAGTAAATACTATGGGCAGATTCAAGAAACAATTTATGGTATTCGCGTAGCTCCTAAAGTGGTAAGCTGATTTGAGAAAAATAATGCGATTCCACAAACAGAATGACGCATGGCCAAAAGTGGTTTGTAAAAACCATGTTCATCGCGTGATTTCAGAGAGATAACCTCTGTGCACTTCCATAGTGCGATATTCATTCGTGTTTGTTTGATTTGGTTTTGGGGCGCGATGAACTGTGGACCCTTGGATTTTCTTGACAATTAACCCAAGGTACGTATTATAGAGCTGTGGGACCCTCACGATTGTTGGGGTTTGGTTTATGTTAAATCAAGGTTTGTAAGGTCTGAATGCATAAGGCTGGCGCTATGTTTATGCCGTGGGGTTTGATTCCATAGCGATCCAATTTTATGTTTGGTTGTTAATTTAAAGTTGGAACCTTTGATCCAGCCTCATGAAAGAGTAGGAGTTCATATGAAATAATTGTAATGCTGTGTTGTGGGTCCGATGCATGGTCTGACCCTTGAACTATGCGAAGTATATATATATATATATATATATATATATATGAACAGAACATTACATCAAAGGATTTGGAACATGGATTTATATAACGTGCGCCAATCATATGTGAAGATATGTTATGATTTTTATGCTATGGTTTGAACCATAGGAAGACATGTTCCGCACATTATTTAATTGTCAGATTGTAATGGACATATATTATGGATATGAATGGAATGACATGTGGTGAAAAGGATACGTGGGACCCGAACAGTTGAGGTTTAACATTAATAAGGCCTGGACGATGGTTATTAACTAAAGTCTGTTGGCTTTCGGAGAAGGCGTTATATATGCTATCGCTTGGGTCTTAAATCCAAAGGTATGGGTTTTACCATAATGTTTGAATGGGAAGCGTAATATATATTTATATATTATGGTTGAGTTAAGATTGATGAGGCGGATTGATTAACCATTGGGGTTACGGTTTATAAGGTTCGAATATTAAATTATAATGCCGAGAATGAACATTAATTTGCTTGAAATAATAGAAGGAGAGAACCTTGCATAGAGGGCTTATATTGGGTTTATAACCATGGTGATAGAAAAGCCTTCGCATGATGTTGATTTTGTTCAGATTTAAAATTACTGGGGATAGACTTTGGATGCTAGTTTGTATACGCATCGAGATTGAAAAATGTGGGATAGTGAGATACCCCGACATCAAGAGTATGCAGAAATTGAAAAAGTCACAGGACATTTTACATACATGACAGTTTGAAATTGTGACTTTGAAGGGGCACCCCACCATCACATTAAAATTGCCCAGGTTGGAATTTGGATTGAGCGCAGATGTTTTATGCAAGAGAAACTAATTTAATATCTCAAATCTCATATTTGAGATATTAAAGATTCCATATATATGTTTGAAATTACCAGGTTGATAAATACTTTTAGTTTGCCCAGTTTGTTTGAGAATTATTTGGGTGAAAATTTGGGATGCATTTATATGCACAGGAAAGTGGAGAATGTGGATCTGACAGGGGTTCATACACAGAAAGTAGGGGTACATGATGATAAAGCATTTACATATGCAGTAGATACATAATTGTAGTAAACAACAGAAGTATGCAAAACAGTTACTCAATAGCAGCTGAAAAGACAAAACCAGCAAGCCAAGGGCCAGAAAAAGGGCTGAGTGAAATTTATATATGTAACTGAAAATGTGAATGTAAATGATTTAAAATTAATTTTATATTGTTTGTGATGCATTGGCAAGTCTCCGAAGGAAAACAAAAATCCCACTGTAATATTGAAAATAATACATATTGTTATATTTCTTCTAAATGAGCTGGTAAAAGAAATGAGAAGGCAGAAAGCAAAGAGTCATGGCTATTCACTTTGAATTCCTGTAGAATGCAAACAACCATGAAGTTACTTTGTATAAAACAAGTAATATCCATGTGTATAAGGTTACGAAAACAGAGAGAGAGAAGAAGAGAGGGTGCAACAGAATTGAAGAGAGTTGAAGATTGTGAGAAAGCTGCAGAATGCAAGAAAGCAAAAGAATATAAGAAAGCTGCAAGAGGTTAAAGATTGCAGGAATGATGCAGAGAGGTTAGAGAATGTAGAAATGAAGCAGTGAGGCAGAGAAGAAGGAGGAGTTGATAGAGAATCTGAGAAAATGCAGAGATGATGCAGGGTAGATATGAATGCTGGTGCACAACAGTGAAGATGGTACAAAACAGAGCTGATATCCAAGGTAAATCAGCAAGTGTTTTCTTTGAAAGAGTGAGGAAGTTGGAGCTTCCCTATCAAGTTGTAGCTTGATAGATGTCAGTTGTTGCTGACTGAGGTAGGAGCCTCCTGTAGGTTGTAGCCTGTAGAAAATAGATGGGAGTTGGTTCTTCCACATCAAGTTACAGCTTGATAAAATGTCAGTTGTACCTGACTGAGGTTGGAGCCTCCTGTAGGTTGGTGCCTGTAGAAAATTGATGTGAGTTGGAGCTTCCTTGCAAGTTGTAGTTTGCAGAATTGAGATAGGAGCCTCCTGTTGGTTGGAGCATACAGAAAATCAGTGGTGAGAGGGAGTTGGAGCTTGCCTTTGCATCACAACAATAATAAAATGTGGTTTTCTCCCTTTATGGGTTTCCACTTATAACTGGTGTCTCTGTGCATGATGTTTATGTGCTGATATGGTTATCTCATCTGCTTAATACTTGCTGCTCTCATATTAAGTCTGCTGTTACATTATATTAATACTTGCTGCTCACATTCTAAGATTACTCACTTATTAAGTTGAACATGAAATGAAGGTGTTATAAGTTTTAATGAAATTTTTTTAAAAGTCCATGAATGTGTTAAACTGATTCACCCCCCCTCTCAGTTTAACTAAGGGTTCAACACACCTTTGGGAACTTGATTCATTGGAGAGGGCATTCAAGTTGGCAAGAAAAATTGAATGTAAAATTATGGCGACAAGGAAGCCTATCACTCACATCTATTAAGATGGAAGTGTTGCTACTCCTAGACTTCCACAACCTACAAGGTTGGCACCACAACAATTGAAATAAAAAAGAGCAAAAAGGCTTTGCTACAATTGTGATAGAGAATACACTAAAGGTTATAAGTGTGCTGAGAAGAAATTATTTTACATAGATTGTGAAGAGGAGGAAGAAAATGAACAAGAAACTTCAAAAGAAGAGGATATACACCAGGAACCAACCTTAGAGAAAGAAGAAACGAGTCTGACCATATCGTGTAATTCATTCGCAGGAATTACCACTCCTTAAACTCTCAAGATAGAAGGACATATCAAGAAGAAAATAGTAATAATGTTGATTGATTCATGTAGTACCCATAATTTTATTCATTGTAAGGTAGCCAAGGAATTGAATTGCTTCCTATACCCAACACCAGAATGTGAAGTGATGGTTGCAAATGGAGGAACTATAAATTTCTCTAGAAAATGCCATAATATTAAGCTAACCATGGGGGAATATGTTTTGAATAGTCCAATGCTTCCCATTCCAATGGGAGGTGCTGATGTTGTACTAGGAGTACAATGGTTACAATCTTTGGGGATGGTAGCTTTTATTTTTCAAGAAATTTTCTTGAATTTTTTTTCGAAAGGAAAGGAAGTCGAATTATGGGGTATCACAGGGAAGCCGAGAAATATAATAAGCTCTAATGTCATGAAAAAGCTTCTGAAGAAAGAAAAACGAGGTGTAATTGCACAATTATGCTCACTAGAAGTTCCAACATCAAAATCATCTATTTCTCCATATCTCCAAAAATTCCTACTCCCAAAGGGCTCCCACCTATTCGCGATCATGATCATGCTATTCATTTGATTTCATGAAGTGTTCCTCCAAACATCAGGCTTTACAGATATCCTTATGTCAAAAAGAGCGAAATTGAACGTATGATTGCAGAAATGTTAGAGGCTGGTATAATTCAACCTAGTCAAAGTTCTTTGTCTGCTCCAGTAGTACTGGTGCACACGAAAGATGGATCATGGCACATGTGTCCGGATTATAGGGAGCTCAATAATCTCACTACTAAATATAAATTTCCCATTCCTGTGATTGATGAATTATTGGATGAATTACATGGAGCAATTTATTTTACCAAGTTGGATCTTCGTTCAGGATATCATCAAATTAGAATGAAGGCTAGAGATATTCCGAAAACAACATTTCGAACTCATGAGAGCCATTATGAATTTTTGGTCATGCCTTTTGGCCTTACCAATGCACCTTCTACATTTCATGTTCAACATGTTGACATGGTGCTCAATCTATTGGAGGAGAAATAATTATATGCAAAAACCTCCAAATATTTATTTGGAGTACAAGAGGTGGAATATTTGGGTCATATTGTATTTCACAAGGGTGTTAAGGTAGACCCTAACAAAATTATGGAATGGAAAGTCCCCACAACCATAAAGCAGTTGCGAGGATTTCTTGGGTTAACAAGGTATTATCGCAAGTTTTTTAAGAATTATGGGAGAATAACAGCACCTCTAACAACATTATTGAAGAAATATGCATTTTCATGGACTCTTGAAGAAACTAAGGCCTTTGAACATCTTAAAGAGGCAATTTGCCTAGAACTGGTCTGATCTGTGCCAAACTTCACAAAAACCTTTATCATGGAATGTGATGCCTCAGGAAATGGAATTGGTGCTGTTTTAATGCAAGAAGGAAGACTAATTGATTTTCAAATTCGCCAAGGAAAATATTTACAGAAAGATATTTATGAGAAGGAAATTTTGGTAATACTGTTGAGGTTCAACAATAAAATTTAGCACCCACGCCTAATGCATTAAGCACCTACACTGGGGTGGGGCCCACAGGGCTATTTTTGGTGCATGTATATTTTAGTTATCCCTTAAGTAAGATGGACAGTAAAATGTAATCTAGTCTCAAAAATAACTTGTAATAGTTAACTAAGAGTGATAAACTCATTTAGCTCATGGATTTCGAGTTAGAGGTAGTTGGTGAGGCATGCAGAGTAATTCTAGTTGTAACAGAGTTCATCGTACAATGGTGCATTAGTTAATGCAGGTTGTAATCAGCCTAACTCATTTAAGTGAGTTAAAATTAGTTGTGCTAGTTGTAACAACTTGATACACTAGTGAGAGATCAAGTGAATTAAATATTGATTAATTCACAATCAATGATCTCACATGCAATTGAGGATTTACTATTATTAGCTGCATGCATGTCAGATCCAATGGAGACCCAGTTGAGATCTAGGTGAAAGGGAAGTTGACTATCAATTGTAGGATTATTGGGTTGCACCCATGCAACCAAACACCCATTGGAGTGCCCATTATACTTTCACAGTCAAGGAAGGCCAAAATTCCTATTCTTTAGGGATTGCATTCATCAGGGATTACGCAAGGCAGGCAGGCTGTCAAGAGGCAGTAAATTGGCTAAGTATTGGTCAGTTTTATGTATGACAACGCGAGACAATTAGCTGAGTACTGGAGGGCTCTTATGAGAAGAGTTTTTGTATGTAATTGTTTCATGATCCATGCTGAATATACAATAGAAGATAGTGGGGTTTGGAGCAAAAAGATTTCCCCAGGAAATAATCTGTGTTGTGGTTTGATTTGATTCTTATTTACTTAATGTGATTGGAAATTGTGTTTTTAATTCCGTAAAATATTTGTAGAAGCGATTCAATATTTAACTTTAGTACATTGTTATATTGGGTGAATCCATGATATACATGCATGTTGTATAATTTCTACAAATACTACATGCACTAAATAAATGGTGACCTTACCTAATGGGAAGACACTTCAAGGTAAAAATGGATCATGATAGTATTAAACACTTTTTGGAACAAAGACTATCTTCAGAATAGCATAAAAAATGGGTCACAAAGATGTTGGGTTATGAATTTGAAATCATCTAAAAAAAGGGAAGCTAAATGTTGTTGCAGATGCACTCTCAAGAAAGGATGAAGAGGTGGAAGCTTTGTGTCATTTCTATTATCCAACCAGATTGGATAACCGAAGCAAGAGATGAATGGAAGAAGGACGAAGAAGTGTGGACACTCATTCAAAAGTTGCAGCAAGATCCTAGTACATATGATACATTTAGTTGGAAGAATGATTCCTTATGGTACAAAGATCACTTCTATCTTTGTAATAATTCCCAACTAAAACAAAAGATTCTTTTGGAATTGCACACTTCTCCTTTAGGAGGACACTCAGGATTTTTAAAAACTTACCACAGGGTGAAGAAATAATTTTTTTGGGATGGACTTAAATTTGATATTCAAAAGTTTGTTGCGGAATTTTTGGTTTTCTAGCAAAATAAAGTTGAGACAATTAAGACCCCAGGTCTTCTACAACCTTTATCCATTCCAAGTCAATGTTGGGAGGAGATTTCAATGGATTTTATCATAGGTTTACCTAAGTCCGAAGGAAAGAGTGTCATCATGGTGGTAATTGATAGACTTACCAAGTATGAACACTTGTGTGCATTATCTCATCCATTTGAAGCAAGTATAGTTGCTACTGCATTTATGGAAACAATTCAACTGCTACATGGAAACCCAAAGATTATGGTAAGTGACAAAGATTCCATTTTTAGTGGAAATTTTTGGACGAAATTATTTTCATGTTTGGGTACTCAACTAGCTCATAACTCATCTTATAATCCTCAATCCAATGGTCAAACTGAGATATTGAACAAATTTTTGGAAGGATATCTTTGTTGTTTTGTATCTGATAAACAAACACAATGGGTCAAGTGGTTACCTCTAGCTGAATGGTGGTATAACAATTCCTTCCATACTGGAGTAAAAATGACCCCATTTATGGCACTTTATGGATATCATCCACCATCCATCACATCATCTTTAAGAGAAAATTCTAAGGTTCAAGTAGTGGAAGATCACATCGAGCATCAACAACAAGTTCAACTCTTAAAGGATAAGCTAATTTGGCACAAAATCAAATGAAACAACATGCAGATCAATATCACAGCGAGAGAAGTTTTGATGTAGGAGATTGGGTATTTTTACGGCTACAACCATACAAAAAAATGTCCCTCAAGCAAGCTAAGAAGGATAATAGATTATTGCCAAAGTACTATTGTCCTTACAAGGTGTTGTAAAATATTGGTACTATGGAATATAAATTGGAGCTTCCTGCTTCGTCGCGAGTGCATCAAGTTTTCCATGTTTCATGCTTAAAGAAAGTTATAGGTGACAAACTTCAAGTTCAAACAATATTGCCAGAACTTGACGAGGAAGGAAAAATCATAATGGAACCTGAAGCAGTCACAGAAAGAAGACCTAGACAGCTACATAATTGATCAATTTCAGAGTATCTCATAAAGTGGAAGAACTTACCAACTGAAGATTCTACATGGGAGGATGAGAATTTTATACAGAAGCATACAGAGCTACTCAAGCATTGAGGACAACAGTTTTTTGAAGGAGAGGGGCATGTTAGGTCCCTATATTACTAGTGTACTCTCTTATTGTTGTTAGTGTAGCCCCCTTATTGTTATTGTTGTACCCCTGTAACCCCCATATTTTTATTATTGTGCCCTTACATTATTATTGTTAGGTCGGCTAGGATTATATTGTGACCCCATGGACTCATATATATAGAAGGAGGTTTTTCCATTTGTATCTTCTAAGAATTGTTCATTTATGTAATGTAAAGGAGGTTTCCCCCTCGAAGTGGCTTATTTCTAAGGCGTTGATCTCTCTTTTCTTCTATTTTTGGAGCTGGTTTCATAACAATGTAGCAGTGGATATCCCCTTAAGGTGGGGTCGTTCATCACCCACCAGGGGTTGGGACAATTATGAGTTCCTTAATGATGGAGGGGGCTCATCTAGGGCCTATAAGAACCTGGGCAAGGGCCATGGGTAAGGGGTAGTGCTCATGTTTTTCTTTTTTCCACGTGCTAAATCTGTATATCCCGACCATATTTTTCATTTTGTGGTACATTTCCTGTTGAGAGTGGCCAAATTATGTGTTTTCTTTTATTTTTATCTGCATCAACCTCTGGGGCATCGTTCCAAGCCCGACCCAAGGTGTGGACAAGGGGAAGGGGAGGCTAACCCTATGTGGACCCAGTGGAAACATGTGAGCCTAGATGGGAAAAGAGATGAATGGGGATAAAATGAGTGGAAGGGGAGTGATGTAGGTGGTAACGAGAAGTGGGACCAAATAATCAAAATCAATATTTCCCATGTAGTGCCAACCCTAAAGCTAATGGCCAATAAAGGATATCCCACAGTACTCGGATACAAGGGTAACCGTGATATTAGGAAGTGAAAGCAAGAATACAGACCTAACCCACTCTTTTCATTGAATCGCCCCACCAATCCATCCCCAAAAGTTCCCATGACAAGTAAGGAAAATTACAGAACTATACCAATGAAAATCCATACCTTCGGGGTCGGGAGGCCCACCTTCAAACAAGTAATCATGATAAGTGGCTGATGGACCACATGGTTTGATCAGGTGGCGGAGGCAATGGCACATTGAGCTATGTGGCGCTGCTCGCTGCCGACTGAGGACCATTTGGGAGAATTTTTTTTTCCTATATACACTAAGCACAGGTGGTGGGTAACAAGTACTTCATTGAGTCCTTCTCTAAGAGCATTTGTGCATACAAAAAAAACTTTTTTTTTTTGTATTTGTATTTGTAATATTCGTTATTGGGGTGGTAGTAAGAAGCCTTTTCAATAGATAAAATATTTCCCCACACTCTAGTGTCCATTCAAAATTAAATCCTTTTCTCTTGGAAATAAGTGCTTAGGTGTGCAATCTTAGAAAAATCTTCAATAAATCTTTAATAGTATCCAACAAGACCCACGAAAGATCTTGTATTTGTTACATTATTTGAGTGGGCCAAATAATTATGGATTCAATCTACCGTGGATATAAAATTTTACACTCTATGGAATAATGTGAGCCAAATAATGAATCTGATTTCCGGTATTAAAAAAAAAAAAAAAAAAAAAATTAACCTTGCATAAAAACTTATGCTTTCTCAACACTTGCAAAACTATTCTCAAATGTTCCTCGCTCTCTTCTTCATTATTATAATAAATAAGAATATAATAAATAAATAAACTCAAAATCACCGATTAAAAAAAAAAAAAAAAAAAAAAAAAAAAAAAAAAAAAAAAAAAAAAAAAAAAAAAAAAAAACTTCTTATGCTTTCTCAACACTTGGAAAAAAAAAAAAAAACCTTGTATAAAAACTTATGCTTTCTCAACACTTGCAAAACCATTCTCAAATGTTCCTCGCTCTCTTCTTCATTTTCATGAGAGACATGAATGCAATTGGTGCATTAATGACATCAAAACAAACTCAAAACAACCATGCCTTGTTATGAAATATGTCTTATGAATTTCTTCTTCTTGAGTTCTTACTTGATGATAACTATATAGAAAAACAATCTTTGAAAAGACTTTCTCTCCTCTCATTTGGTCATGCACATCATCAATTCAAGGTAATGGATACTTGTTCGTCATCACGACTTTACTATTTTGCATGTAATCAATACACAACCTGAAAGTTCCCTCTTTAACTTTCAAAAATAACGTGAGTGCTCCCCATGGAGACATACTTGGTTTAATGTAGATAAATGTCTTTCAGATTAATCACACCATTAGGATTTGGTCGACGTTTTGAACCGGCTAATGTGGTTCATCCTCAAGACAAGGAGAAAAATCCCAAGGATCTTCCTGAATAAATAGTATGGATGCATCATTACCTAGAATTAGTCTCTGAAAACTAGCCGTTAATGAATTAGTTAATTAGTTATATATACAAATTTTATTTTATGCCTTTTAATTAAATATAATAATAAAAGATTATTTTTTTATTATTAAATGGGTTATATAATTTTAATAAATATTTCTATTACAATTGATTAAATCTTTTAATTATTTATTAATAAATATTATGTTAATTAATATAATACATAAAAAACTATATACTATCATTATAAGATAACACAAAGGAAATTATATAATATAATTATAAGATAATACAAAGGATAATGTATAAGATTAAAACAAGGGGAGGAATAAAGAAAAGATCAAGGCATAAAAGGGGGTTAAAGGAAAAAACTCACAGACAAGGGAAAGAAGAAAGAAGGGAAATAAAATCCTAAAATAACAAGAAAATACCAAAAGGAAAAATAGGCCTAGCGCAAGGGAGAAAAATCATCTAGATAGAGCTGGACTCCAACTCTTACAACTCTTGGTTTAATGTAGTTATTTTCCAATAACTCTTGGAATTTCATTTTCAACTCCAATAATTATGGGGTACTCATTCTAAAGGGTGCCTTGGGCATTGGTGCAACTCCATTAATTGTGAAATCATTATCCCTCTTTGGAGGAAGTCCTCACACTTCATCAAGGAATAGAACACTAAAATCTTGTAAGGCATGATAGTCTTCAATCTTGGGACCTCTGGCTTCTATTAAATCCAATACACATGTTGCATATAATCGAAAACCTTTTCTAAATAATTTCTTTAGCTAAAAGGATGAAAATTTTCCTAATAAAATTTGCGTTGGGTATGCACCTTGCCACCATTGGGTTCCCATCTTCATCAATGCAATTAAAAGATTTGTTGTAGCAAGCAAATTTAACTTGGTGTGCTTCTAATTAGTCCAATCCAATGAGAACTTCATAAGAATAAGTGAAAAAATATTTAAATGTTCCCAAGTAAAGAGTACATTCATCTCCAATGGACACATGTCCACCATTTATTTGACCATTTTTTTAGTTCTAATGTCTAGCTAGACTAACCAAGACTTGATATGCTTGCAGTTATTAAGAGCGCAAGTTTTAACAACCTTAGGAGTAACATATCTATAACTAGACCAAGGATCGATTAAAATGGGAACACATTCATTAAAAATATTACCTTCAACTTCAAGTATGGCTAAGTAGTGATCTAATTGGTGTTCTTCTAGTGCAACATATATCCTTGGAAAGTTCCTTTAAAATACTATGTTCTCAGTGGTTGTAGCCTACTAAATGTTACAAGCATTCTTAACACTCCCTCTGCTACATGGACATTTTTTGAGCAAATGTTGTTCTCCACACCCCAACATTGAATAGGCTCCTTTAGCTTCCTTCTTTCCAACTCAATTAGCTTAGCCTCTCTTTGTGCTAGTTGCCTTTGTTGATATTTATAATGGGAAGGCTTGAACCCTTTCCTTATTTGATCAAGCTTTTCACTACAAAGAAAACATGTTGTAGTGAAACTTTTCAATGTTAAAAAAATTCTTAAAATTAAAAAAAAAAATTCCAATACAACCTCTACTATTCAATATAGAGGTTTTAGTGGAACTTTAAAAAATGTTTGTTTGTTTGTTTTTTTTTTTTTGTTTTTTTTTGTTTTTTTTGTTTTTTTTTTTGTTTTTTGTTTTGTTTTGTTTTGTTTTGTTTTGTTTTTTTTTTTTGTTTTTTTGTTTTTTTGTTTTCCGGGCATAGGTTATTTTAGTACCCACTCTTTGTTAACAGACTAGTGCATCTACAAAATGTATGCACTAGTGCATCTACAAATTGTCAACTCTAGTGCATTTATAATTAGCACCAAATGCACAAGTATGGGTTCAAGTACTTTGCATTGGATCCATCATTTTGTAGAAGACAATATTGGTGCCCTTAATAGTACATGCACATGGCATTATTTCTCACCTTATAGCACATCGATGCTTATATAGTTTTTATGCACCAATATTTATTCTTTTTGTTCTAAAATTAGTTGCATGTATGGGGGAATCAATGCATCGTTATAGTATCACAATATTGGTGCTTATATTTTATTTAAAGCACCATCATGTCTATTGTAATTAAAACGCCAATAGCCCCAAGGGATAACTCAGTTGGTCAAGTTCTTATTGCTAAGTACCTCGTCTATTGGGAGGTCATGTGGTCAAATCTCCTCAATGCCCTTGGGGTTAGGGCTTGCTAGTTTGGCCGACGGGTAGATCCATTCAGGTTAATTTACCTAGATGTTCCTATGAATGTAGAGACCACTTAGTGTTCGTAAACCACCCTTATATATATATATATATATATATATATATATATATATATATATATATATATATATATATATATATATTAAAGCACTAATGCACTGACAATTATAAAGCACAAATATGGTTAGTTTATTTTAAGCGTCGATGTGTAGGAAAATTATAAAGCATCAATATGTTTTGTTTATGAAAAAAACATTGGTATATATGATACTTATGTACATTGTGATATTTTGAAACAATATATATAATGATATGTTTCTGTTTAAAGTGACAATGCTTTTCACGATTGTAGCACCAATGCAGTAATATAATTTATAGGCATCGGGGTGCGTTGATCATAAAAGTGCACCATTGTGTATTTTTATGGTAAGAAACATTCGATGAGTTGAAAATAATACACTACATTGATATGTATATATTTTAAGTTTCTTATTACAAAATTTCAATTATTATCTAAAAATCAATTATTTTATAATAATTTTGATTTTAAAATTTTAGTTATTGCATTTTGACGTAATGATTGCATTAACATATTATCCATCCTATGGATTTCACCTTTGTTGATTTTAGCAATGTAAATCATCCCATATATTAATTAATTTGCAATGCAACATTTTACAACATTGGAATATGCAATATAATTGGAAATCAATTCTACTATATATGATAAGAGACCAATTGTCAAACAAAATGGAACATCATAGATCCACACTAATAAAAATGCAACCAATATATAATTGTTACATTTGGTAACCTATCCTGATCAAATTGGGACAATATGTCCAATATATTAAATAAATGTCAGTATGTGATTGTTATTCTTCTTACTAAGATGTCCTAAAGCAATTGGGTCTATATGTTGAGAACATTAAACAAAATCCTTGATTTTCACAAATAGGTATTCCAAAACATACAACTTGCAAGAGCACTCAATTATATTGATTGTCATTCATCACTTGGTCAAAACTTGTCGACACTCGAGTTGCATGTGTTCCTCATTTCTTCATCACTTGTAGACAATATTGTACTTGTTGTTTGGCCTAGTGTTTTGGTGATCGACTTATGCTTGATGTTTCATCTCTTTCTCTTCCATCTACATACAAAGAAGTAAAGTGTAAAATATATATCTACATTTATATACTAGAATCAACATGATTTATTAAATCTAAAAGCACACCAAAGTAATGAGTTTTACATGAATAAAACACATTTTTTCAAATTCATACTTTTTGTCTTCTTTCAATTTTTTTGTTTGTTTAGTGGCTCTACTTCATATTTTGTTTCTTATGTGTTTAATACGTCATGAAAAGCATAGATAAAATTTGTATAAAGGTTTGTTGTAAATTTTCTATTAATTATAAAACAAGGGGGATTACAGAACAAAACTACTTACGAATTATATAATTAACCCTTAATACTTCAACATATACTCATAACCCATACTTAACTAATGCTAATCAATTCTTCAATTGGATCTTCTTTGCATGTTAACATTTATTAGGAGATCACATCTATGGATGAGTGTAAATAAATTATATAAATATAACGATCACAACAAATATAAAATCTTAAGTAAGGCCAAAAGCATACGTTTTCACAATATTTTCAATCAACCCTTTTCTTCCTTATAGTGTTGCCTTCTTCTTCTACTTTAAGACAAAATTACATTATGTATATGTTAAATGCATTCGAGATATATGCCACATGACATTGAAAAAATCCAAGCATTGGGCACATAATAAATCAATTTCCCTAGTAGAAAAACTACATAATAACAAAGTTGACCCCAGGGGTCCATACACAAGTCCAAGAAAACATAAATTCCTTAGTCCAAAATATCTCCAAACAGGCACAAACTGGATAAGAAACAACCCAATTATTTACAAACAGGGCCAACAAACAAACCCAAGGGTTTATAGGAAAATAACATGGGTTGAAAACCCCCCATGACAAACATTGAAACATTCACATAGCTAGCTACAAAATGGTAGGTGTTGGGGAGCATGGTAGAAGAAAAAGGAAAGCAACAACAGGAAGCCACCACCCATGAAGCGGAAGGAAACACAATGACATAGAAACAATGAAACTTATAGAAGAGAGTGATGTGATAGTAGAGACCCAGGCAAGCGAAGAATAGAAGCCACAACAAAAAACCATCACCCAAGCACACAACAAACGCCGACGAGAGCACCAATAGAGATGGAAACACTACTAATGGAGAAAAGCTTAGAATTCCCAATAGTAGATCCACCACAAACCGCTGAAAATGAGCCACACAAAAATCCACCAGAGGATGGGAAAAGGGTGGTTCCCGACATCATGGAATGACCGGTAAGATTCAACAACACGAACCAGGGGGAAAGGCAGCTAGGGTTTCCCAACCACCAAGCCCTCTACTCCCTCAAAGCCTTATCTTCTTGTTGTGTCATCTTACATGCTAAATGGGTTCCATTTTCTTTTATTTTCTGCAACAAAAAAATTGAACATTAACATTTTATGCAATAATTAAATTCAATGCACATAAATAATATATTAATGATTCATATTCCTGATGCACATTTTTGTTGGGATGGCTCTTCCTATGATGTACTTATATTCATTTCTTTTACCGTCTCCTTGCACGCTTTTTTTGACATCCTTAGTTGCATGTATTTTTGTTCCCCTCAATTCTCCTTTGAAATTTCCTAATCTTACTAAAAACAATTTTTTTATTTTATTATTATTATTATTATTATTATTTTTTATTTATTTTTAAATTATTATTATTATTATTTTTACATAGAAGTAAATATAGTAAATAAATTAATTTAGCATCTTTTTGGGACACATTATATAAAAAACATGTTTAATAGTCATACCTTTTAAATGGTGATTTTTTGTTATTGTAAGATTTTGCTATTGCAAGTCTCACGACTTGCATTGATCATTGTTTAAAAAACACTTGTTGTAGTTTAAATATAATGAAGTCATTGGTTTGTTTTTTTTATTGTAAGAGGAAACTATGTCGATATGTTCTTTCCACTATATTCCTCATGGTTTTATAAAAACATTATTGTACCTCTTGTTAACATCTAACACCACTCAATCTTCCAAGGTTGCGGCTGCGATTCTGCGCTGCAAATTTAGGTTTCGAGGACGCAGGGGAGCCAAAAGCCGCCGCCATAAGTGCGCCTAGGGGTGGGGAGCCTTCTCCCACCCCTCCGATCTCCGCAGATGAAGCCTTCAGAAGGTTGATTTCACAGAAAGGGAAGAAACAAACGAACCCAACAATCCCAAAATTTATCAAAAAGCTGGAAGAAATTCCTAAGATTGCCTTGCCAGAAGATCAACCAGTAAAAATTGCCCTAGCTCTGGCTGACAGAGGTTTGGTAGGACAATTTATGGGACGTTGGCCCTCAACAAAAATAACAGATGACTGCATCCAGCGAAATTGGAGGCCTCAACTTAAAAACAATGTGATCTGCTATGCCGTCGGAAGAGGATTTTTTATCTTCGAGTTCACAACCAAAGAAGATCGAGATCTGGTCTTCAGAAACGAGCTGTATTTCATGGGAAACCAGGGATTGTAACTTAAAAATGGACACCCGACTTTGATCCTTCAATCGATGTCCCTAAAGAGGTCCCAGTTTGGGTCTGACTTCCCAATTTACCGATCCACAGCTGGAGCTACAACTCTCTGCAGAAGATTGGAAATGGTCTAGGTCATTTCATTGACAAAGCAGATAACAAAGGCCAATATACCTATGCAAGAATCTGTGTTGAAGTCGATCTGGAAGCTGGCCTGCCGGAAGCGGTAAAACTCACCGTAGGGGAATGACATCACTATCAAAAATTGGATTACGAGCAACTACCTTTCAAATGCAGAACTTGTCACGAACATGGACACTTTGAACAAAATTGCCCAAAAGCCCTAGCAGTGAACAAAGTGGATGAAGAAGGATGGAAAGAGATAAAAAAGGCAAGGAAATCCCAAAACCAAATGAGAAGAAAAGCTTAGGGCCAACGGAGTTGCCCCAACCTAATCCGAAAGCCAAAGAAGTTCCAAAAGAAGGTTCATCTTCAGGGGAAAAGGTGGATGCCAATGAGATCCAAGAGGTGCCAGACCCTTCGAAGAAAGTGAAATAACTCGAGGCAAAGACAAACCTTTCTCCATCAGAGGATGAACAAAGGGAAAAAGAAGAAAACGAAGAGCACATCAGCCTCGGTTCCGACACTGGGGGAGAATCATAAGATGGAGACTCTGAATCAAGCAGCTCTCAAGTCACTCCTATCAAGACGGCCAGGGGTCGAAAGTCCAAGAAGAAACAAAGAGAGGAAAAAAACTTATCTGGATGTGCTCCAAGGCTCCCAGAAAACCCTCAAAGGAATGATGAATACTAGATCCAGGCGCAAGCACGACCAGGCTCCAAAGGGAGCTTCAACCCCCTAAGCCAGTAAATAATGAAATACATCTCCTGGAATTGCAGAGGGCTAGGTAGCAATATGAAAGAAGAAGCCCTGAAAGACATTGTGAGATTGTACTCGCCGGAAATCCTTCTCATCCAGGAGACAAAGTTGGAGGACCTTCTTCTCATCCAGGCAAGCAAAGCATTTTGGAAAAAAGGCCAAGGGAGAGCTGTCAGTGCTAGAGGTGCCTCTGGAGGGATTGCTTCCTTCTGGGACAACTCCAAATATGATCTGGTAAATGAAGAATGCAACCTCCACTGGCTCTTCACAAAGCTTCTCCATAAAGAATCTGGCCATCAAGTAAGTATGTTCAACTTACATGCTCCGGTCTTACCAGCTGAGAAAAGAAGCTGTTGGGACTCGCTACAGTCCTATCTTATTTTGCACAACCCAAAAAATATAATTATTGCAGGTGATCTAAATGTGACTCTAGCTGCAAAAGAGAAAAAGGGGGGCTCACCTGTCAGGGATCTAGCTAGAGAATGGGTTGAAGACCTCATGTTAGGCTGGGATCTGGAGGATATCAAGCCCTCCTTTGGAAAATTCACCTGGACCAACAAAAGAATAGGTCCCGGGCACATTGCTGCCCGTTTGGACAGATTCCTTGTCCAAGCTTTTTTCTTGACTTGTGGTCTAATGGCCTCCTCTAAAATTTTTCCCAACTACACCTTTGATCATAAACCCATTCTTTTTGAGCTCTCTCTAGATAAAAATCTTGGCCCCACCCCTTTAGATTTAGCTCTCTGTGGATTCACCAAGAATGATTTCAGGAGGTGGTCTCTGAGGCCTGGAATCGGAAAATTCAAGGATCCCCCTTCTTTATATGGGAAGAAAAACTGAGGGGGCTTAAAAAAGAGCTTAAAGTTTGGGATAAACAGATGAAATCTCCTTCCTCCAAAAGAAAGGAGGCGCATGATAGGTTAGAAGTCCATAAATTGATATTGGAGAATTCCGAAGTAACTCAAGACCATCTTCATAAAGAAGTAGAGCTGCAAAAATAATTCCATAAAGTAAGCAGGGAGGAAGAAGAGTTATGGAGACAGAAGTCCAGAAATCTATGGTTGCAAGCCGGAGACAAAAATACAAGCTACTTCCATAAACAAGCTGAAGCACGCAAGCAATTCAAATTAGTAAATGAAATTTACTATCAAAATACTTTGGTTAAAGATTTTGAAGGCATAAAGAGAGCAACCCATTCCTTCTTCAAAGATCTTTACTCGGCCCTGGACAACCCTCCTATTGATACTCACTCCTATTCGATTGATATAAACCCTCAATGTGTTCAAGAATCATATAATATTATGCTGACTGCTCCGATCAGTATGAAGGATCTTAAAAAAGATTTGGACTGCATGGAGCCTGATAAGGGTCCGGGCCCTGATGGGTTCACTGCAAGGTTCTACTTATCATGTTGGTCTACAATTAAAAAATATCTTCTGAGAATGGTCAGGAAATCTCAGACATGCGCCAAACCTGGATGCAGTACCAACTCGGCCTTCCTCGCCCTGATCCAAAAAGATAAAGGCGCCACCAACTTTAGCAAATTCCGGCCCATCTCCTTGTGTAATATAGGCTATAAGCTAGTCACTAAAATTATAGCCAACCGTCTTAAGAAAATTCTGCTGGTTATCATTCCTGAAAACCAAGGAGGCTTCATCAAAGGGAGAAAGATTCTTGACAATATTGTGCTGGTGCAAGAAGAAATTCACTCAAGCTGTCATCGGAAAGAAAAATGTATGGTTATTAAGCTAGATTTGGCAAATGCTTTTGACAGAGTGAGACACGATTTCCTGTTTATTGTGATGGAGAAGTTCGGCTTTTCAAAAACATTCATAGGTTGGGTGAAAGCCTGTATAGCCTCCCCCTGGATAGCTCCACTGGTTAATGGTCGATCAACGGAGTTCTTCCAAGCCTCTAGGGGGCTAAGACAAGGTTGTCCAATGTCTCCGCTTCTTTATGCCATTCAAGCCTCGGTGCTCAGCTTCCAGCTAGACCATTGTCAACAGACCCAAACCTTATCAGGACTCAGGATGGTTCACAATGTTAAAGACATTAACCATGCCCAATTTGCTGATGACACCTTGTTGCTTGGAGGAGCAAGCATAAATTCAGCAAGGTCCTTCGAGAAGGAGCTGGAAATTTATAGGGTCTCGGGCAGCAAGATCAACTATCTAAAAAGCACGATCTATGGCTGGAATTGTTCGACAAAGGAAATGACAGACATAGCAAGGCTGTTAGAAATGGAAGGATCCCTGTCCTGGGAGTCTTTCAAGTATCTTGGGATCCAAATCTTCAAATAAAATCCTAAAGTAGCTCACTGGATGCCTCTGCTTGACAAGCTAAAACTCATAATACAAGAGTGGGGAGCTTCATGGCTGAATAATGCGGGGCAGGTGATCCTTTTGAAATCTATCCTCATAAGCCTCCCTTTATATCGGAACTCAATTCTTCTTGCCCCTAAAACCTTCATTAGTAAAGTGGATGGTCTGTTGAGAAGATTTATGTGGGAGGGGGGAAAAAGTAGTGAAAGAAGGCCCCATTTAGTAAATTGGGACAAACTAAAGAAGCCATTCATGGAAAGAGGACTTCAAATTCATGATCTGGCTGCTCAAAATCTTGCTCTGGGCTCCAAACTTCTCTGGAATCTTGTTTCTGTGAATTCTAGTTGGAGCAAGAGAGTTCCATGGAAAAATTATTTCCATGGGCAGCGTATAAGATGTCTGGACCAGCCTCCAAGAATAACCAAAGGATCACCTGTCTACAAGCTATGTATCACAACAATGGAGCATTTCAGTCGCAAGCTTTACTGGATTTCAGGTAATGGGAAAAAAATTAGAATTTGGGAAGACTCGATCCTTGGAGATCAACCCTTTAATCAGAAGGCAGATCTGGAAAATATCAGAAGTTGGCTTCAAACCAACAATCTGATAACCCTATGGGACATTTCCAAATGGACTGATGATGCAAAGAAAATCTGGGATGGTTGGAATCTTTGGGTTGTCCCTCATTGGCTGGAAGGTGAAGCCACCTTATTGTTAGATCTGCTCCAAGGAAAAGCACCTTTAAAGGCCTCTTCTAAAGACAAAAGAGGATGGGGCTCATTCTCTGGCTCGTACTTAGCAACTGAAGGATACAAAAGCATTATGACTATTCCAAACTTTCCTCTTGAACCAATTCAATGAAAATTTATTTGGGCCTTTCCTTCTCTCCCAAAAATCGACTTCTTTTGCTGGAAATTGGCTCACAAAAGTGTCCTCACTAGAGACAATCTGAGAAGGCATGGAATGGAAGGACCCTCCAGGTGTCCTTTTTGTGTTTCAGATGAAGAAATGACAGACCATTTGTTGTTAAATTTTCCATTTTCTCGAGAATTTTGGAGGGAGGTCATGATGATAGAACCAGACAGAATCGAACTCCCTGGAAATATTCCAGACCTGCTAAGAAATTGGGCCAAATTATCTCCGTTTTGTCTCTCCAAAAAAGACCTCCTCAAGACTTGCTAGATGTGGATTCCCAAATTCACATGCTGGAAATTGTGGCTTGAAAGAAATAACATAATTTTCAGGGAGGAGAGCTGTAATACGTTCAGAATAGTCTCTAAAATCAAAGCTCTTTTGGGAGAGGCCTTATAAGCCAAGCCTGCCATAAGAAATGGTATGACTCTGGACAGCGAGGAATATCAATGGATAAAATAGCTACTTCCAAATCATAAGGATAGACCCATCCCTCCAGCAAAATCTCTCTCTAACTGGGAAATTCGATTGAAAGAGCAGGAATTCATTAAATGGAGATCGGGTCTGGAAGATCACTACCTTTTCTTTGACGGGGCCTCTAAAGGAAACCCAGGAGCGGCTGGTGGTGGAGGAGTGATTCTAAGTCCGGGTGGCTCTATTGAGCTGTGCTTCGCTTGGGATCTGGGCCTTGAATCAAACAACAGAGTGGAGGCACGGGCTCTGTGGCAGGGTCTTAAATTGGCTATTGATAGGAATTTCCTTTCCATCTCTGTCTTTGGAGATTCCTGGTTAATCATTCAAGCTCTGAACTCACAGAAGAACCCCTCTTAGGTGCAAATAACCTCCATTCTAAAAAAAATCAGGCTGGTATTACCCAAATTCCACAAAATCAACTTCTTTCATATTCTGAGGAAGTTAAATTCTAAGGCTGATCTGGAAGCCAATCTAGGCGCTCTCCGAAGCAGGGGATCCCTATCATTAAATGGACTTGAATCGATCTGCATCATCCCATAATTTTGGAGTAGGCTGGTCCTATGTCTCTTCGAGCAATACTGTGTTTCAAGACCTTCTCCAATGGCCAGATCTAAGGGACAGGCAAAGGTTAGGAGACTCGGCTTCATCAACAGGAATAAATGCAGAACACAACTCCTCTGTCCTCGTTCTTTGCTCTCAGTGGGATCCCAAAGTTGCTTTACCTGGCAAAAATCTGGGAAGGCATTGGGAGGTTTTCAATACAGCTAGACTTGGCTTCCTGGAGGACTCTGCTGTAATCTTTGAAGCGACATTCACATCTGGCAGAGGTGGGACTCTTTTTGGAAATATGGAGCATAAAATTAGGATATGGCAGACAAACCATAAGAAGTCAAGAGTCGATTTCATGGAGGAATCTGCAGTGAACCTCAACGCAGAGGAAATCGGTTTAGGAACTAATGGGATCCATCTTGGAAATCTGTGACTCAAAGCTAGAACGCAGCAGGCAATCACAGCGAAGTCTAATGAGGTGGAATCCAGAATTAAATCAGAACAAGTGTATCTTCCAGCGTCGGTCAAGTCCTGCAATCACAACGAAAACTCATTAACGCAATCCTCTGAAGTTGCCTGGAATCTTCTCGGCGTCTGGAAAAAGGAAAGCAATAACTGTAGGAAGGAAGGAAATGCCCCGTTAAAGCCTTCGGCAACTGTTTTGCCAACCTATAAAAAAATAAAAAAATATAACTGTTATTGTAAAAAAAAAACATCTAACACCACTCAAGATGAAGTAAGAACCAACTCGTGACCATTTACATCCTTGTAAATTTTATTTTTTATAACGACATTCCATTCCATCATTGACATTCCCTACACGATATGATTATTTATTTATTTTTTAAATCAAGTGTTTAAAACATGTTATGTTAGTAATTAATGTTGAGAAATTCATTTTCAGTAAAAAGTGAAAAAAATTCATGTTCATCACCTTCTGATCCTCCTAGTGATTCATCTCTTTACAACATTTTCGTAAAGATTTTACACTCTTTTTAACGTAGATTACAAATAATATTATTGAGTTTCTTTAATTTTTTGCTATCCATGACACACATTAACCAAAACACATAATTAATTTGAACTTAAAAATAATCCCAACATACTAAAATTTCAATAAAATTTAAGGAATTTGTTGTGTTCTCTTATTAGGATGAGTTAGCATTGCATTCACTACAATAATTTATTTTCCTTGAACTCTCATTAACCATCTTCTATAAAAAAAAAACCAGGAATCACAAGATATAGAAATTATGAAATATTGTTTAAAAAAAAAGATAATTGTGTGCCTCATAAATAATTATGCACTAGTATAGGCAACCTTGTTTTTGGAAATTTAAGAACATTTTGCTCAAACATTGTTATACTTAGTGAGTGCTTTTTAAAACAAAGGACATGTTAGTGCTTCATTATTGTTATTCCACACCGAGGAACCTGTGAAAAATCTAAAATCATAACATTTTCAACTTTAAAACGTGTTGCAGTTACCAATGTCATTAGCCATACAAAATGCATAGGTGCACTATTAATTTTCCAAGAGCATTGATAACTAATAAAACATTTTTTAACTAAAGCCAACAATGATATAGTTTGGGATCAAACACAATAAGTGGGAGTTTGGGATCCAATGTAATAAGTGGTCTGATTGCAATGGATACCAAACACTCCATGCACAAATAAATATTAGATAAATAATTACATGAATCTCCAACAAATAACCAAAAAAGTAAAGAAACCTTGTAAATATCTATTACTTGGAAGGAAAAAAAATGTTCTTGTGAAATAGGGAGAGGGAGACTAAGAGAAACAATAAAACTAGGGCTTCCAAGAGAATGTATAAAAGTCACATACATGAAGCAATCTTTGTTGGTAAATCCCTCTTGCAAAAATATTCCTTGTAAAATTTAACAAATGGATTAATGTTTTATTTTATAAATGCATACTTAGAAAAATGAAAATTGTTTGAATCAAATTGTTTGAAATGATCAATAATATGAAGTGATATACTTCATATTTGTCCTTTACAAATTTGTATATGATCTATAATGAGTTTTAACAAATTTGGCTCTTCAAAAAACTGCCTCCCCTTCAAAGCTTTGGTTGGTAGATAGGTTTTGCAGAATTTCCCCTCTAAATTGTGGAAGAAGAATAAAATAAGTATTAGGTTTTATTTTATGCACACACATTTACAAATAAAATAAAACTTCCCACTAATTTTTTAATGGATATTTTTGTGCATTGATGATAAAAGTGACCACAAAATTTTTAACCTATCTTTTTAGTGCACTTTATAGAAAAAGCACACTAATGCAAATACGTAAAATAATATGCATCGTTAGAAAAAATTAGGAAAAAATTATTTTATCGACAAAATAGAAATGCAAACTTCCCGAATGAAAATTGTAAATAGGTTTTTCTTTGCGGATGTTTAAACATAGCACACTTTTTGGTGAGCTTCATCAATACATGCATGGTGCACTCATTATACTATGAAGCATTTGGGCATTAAAACACTTTTTGGTGTACCACTAATTTTTTATATGCTAATTGAAATTATGTTTGAATTATATTGTTCAGTGCTTGCCAAATTTTCTTTCAAGAACTTATTGAAGTATTAAAAATGGGTTTTGCTCAAATGTAAGGGGAAAAAGTTACAATATCAAATGGGAAACTCTTCAAATTCTAGCTCATTTCATATACAATTGATTTTTTTTTAAAGTTAAGTTTTATTACCTTAAAACAACAGATTACAAAATTTCATTGATCACGGACAAGCATAGTACATCAAACTACATTTTTTCATTCTTGGTATCAAATCCTAGCATTGACCATGGATTTTTCCTTTTTTCCTTTTCTCTTGTGGATGCCAAATCCATTCCACAAAATTATCAGGAGTAGTTATAGATGGAACAATGAAATCATGCCTTTGAGATAATTTCATTGTCTAAGGTTCTTCCATATTTTTCATTTTCTTGTCATTGTCTGAGTGATATGGCTCGTGGGTACTTTTTCTCACACTTATTATAGAAGCCATAATTATGGCTGAGCCTCATACATTTTCATTTGACAGATGGTTCTCCCTATATGTTAAGGGATGAGATGGTGAAACCTGAGGCTAAGATGATTCTAGGGGAGTTGATTTTCCAGTAGATGTCTTATGTTGTTGAGGGTTGTCCTTCTTTTTATCTGAAGCATTCTTGGTTCCTTTTGTTCCTTTCGGATCTTACCATCCACGATTCGTTTTCTTCATATCTCGGGCGGGGGGGGGGGGGGGGGGGGGAATCCCCTAGTGAAAAGGGGCATACATTTTGAATATGATTAGGTTGTTTACAAGTCTTGCAAAAAAAAGTAGTATTTTCATAATCCAATGGTTGTGAATAAACCTTACCCCTCCACTTGAATATGATTTTATCCGACAACTCTTTACTGAGGTTCAATTCGACACATATGTGAACAAAAGAGAGGATTCCTTTTGCAATTTTGTTTATGTATATTTTGATGAAGCAAACTATTAAATTCCCCACATCTTCTAAGCTATACGATTGTCTCAAATGGATGAGTAAGTTTGGAAGCCTCACCCAAATTGGAGTTTCCATAGAAGTCATGGAGAAGGGATTAAAATAAGGAAACCATGGTTGCAATGAGAGTCCAAAGCGACCCCAAAACTAGGGTCCCTAGTAAAAAATCCTCTATCGTTCCTGTAAATTTTTGAAGAGCACCACAAAGAGTCCTTTTGAGAAAAACAACAACTCTGCATTCTAAGACTAGTTTTGGTGCATCCATTCCTGCAGTGAAAATGTTGAGGGCCAAATCCATTAAAATGACAAAAAATCACATGTCGTTCATAATCTGCAACCCTGAAGTTGTTCATAACACTTTTCACTTCAAGAGATGTAGTGTTTGTTGCCTAATGCACAATGAATGTTGGCCCTGATAGATCTTTGGGGTTTGAAGGTGATTGTCTTAACTTGAGGGCATCCTTAAGAGACTAGGGTTGAGAAGAGGAAGATGCCCCAGGCTTTGGCTTCAACTCTCAATCTTCTAGGTCCCTATAATACAAGTGTATCCCATTATTGTTATTGTTAGTGTAGCCCCCTTATTGTTATTGTTGTGCCCATGTAGTCCCCATATTTTTATTATTGTGCCTCATAGAAGCCCACTATTGTTATTGTTATGTCGGCTAGGATTATATTGTGATCCCTTGGACTCCTATATATAGAAATGATGTTTTGTCATTTGTATCATCCAAGAATTGTTCATTTATGTAATGTAAAGGAGGTTCCCCACTCGAAGAGGCTGATTTATAAGTCTTTGATCTATCTTTTCTTCTATTTTGTGAGTTGGTTTCATAACATTTGGTATCAGAGCTTTGGATTCTAGGGTTTCGATGCTGTAAACATGCCATCTTTGAATTTTTGCTATAATTTTTTTTATACGAGGGTTCAGAAGCTGAAATTTTTACCACGTGGATTCGAAATCTTGATGAATTTCGCGTAAAAATTTCAGACCTTGGTTCACAATATTTTTTAATATATGATATGTGGAAGTTAGGGTTTTTGCAGGCTCCCTAATTTTATATTAAACATGTGACCGAGGGAAAAGTGTCATAACTTTCGTTTCAGGCACAAGATTGGAATTCTGTAAAAAGTGGATGGAATTGAATGGACTGTAGTTTTGTGTGTATTGATTTCAGATCCGAATGTCGAAAAATTGACACGTGGCACGCCGTACAAGTTTGATCTACTAAACCAACCCATAATTAGGTCATTGTGGGAGATCGAGCATAAATTTGCCTTGAAGAATCCAAATTAGGTCTGACCTGTGGCATTAGAAAGAATACTTATAGGGCTACTGACAGACCGTATTTTAGATCTTGAAGGTCCAAAATGATAGAGATAAATCAAGTTTAATATCTATATCCTAAAAAACATGAAAAATGTGTGTATTTTCTTTTTAAAATTGCATAAATTTTGTTTGAAAAGTAGTTTGAAGTGATTATAAGGGCATATTGAAGCATATATATAAGTATTGGATTCTAAAATTCCACCAAAAAATAATTCCACACCCATTAAATCCTCAGAAAACTCTACTATGACACATGAAGAGGAAGAAGTGTAGCATGATATATCAAAATTATGGAACCAAGTGCAACAAATTTCGCTCTCACAAAGAGCAACCAAAGAAGAACTAAAAGGTGACATGGATGGTTTAAAAGGAAACATGTAAGATTTGAAGAAAGACATGGAAGGTTTGACAAAGTTGTTGCAAGAAAAGCTTCCTAATGGCGAAAAGGTAGTAGATGAAACTCACGATGAGAACAAAATAAATGCTAATCATGATTTCGTAAACTCTAACATTAGATTGAAGACCCAACATATTCCAAAGATCAATATGAGGAATTTGACAGCAAGGATCTCGTAACATGGATACTACAGATGGAGCAATATTTTGATCTCCATAATGTGAAAAACACACAAAAGGTACGTATTGCAAATTTATATTTAGAACCCAATACATTTGTATGGTATCGATGGCTTTGCTATCGTAAACAAATTTTCACTTGGTCAATTTTTACGGAGGAATTGATAACAAATTATGAGGATACAAAGAGCCACACATTCTTTAGCCAATTGATAAATCTCAAACAAAAGGGTTCAGTGGTGGAGCACATATTTGAGGACTTCCAAAGGAACACATGATTGATGTCTTCATAGGGACTTTAAAGGATAAAATCCAACATGAGGTTCACCTTTGGGAACCTGATTCATTGGAGAAGGCATTCAGGTTGGAAAATTAATTTGAAAGCAAAATTATGGCGATAAGGAAGCCTACCACTCACAACTATAAAGATGGAAGTGTTGCTATTCCTAGACTTCCAGAACCTACAAGGTTGACACCACAACAATTGGAAGAAAAAATAGCAAAAGGGCTTTGCTACAGTTGTGATAGAAAATACAATAAAGGTCATAAGTGTGTTGAGAAGAAGTTATTTTACATAGATTGTGAAGAGGAGGAAGAAAAGGAAAAAGAATCTTCAAAAGAAGAGGATATACACCATGAACCAAACCTAGAGGAAGAAGAAATGAATCCGACCATATCCTGTAATGCATTGGCAAGAATTACCACTCCTCAAACTCTCAAGATAGAAGGTCATATCAAGAAGAAAAATGTAATAGTGTTGATTTTGTAATAATTTTATTCATTGTAAGGTAGCCAAGGAATTGAATTGCTTCCTATACCCAACATGAGAGTGTCAAGTGATGGTTGCAAATGGAGGAACTATAAATCTCTCTGGAAAGTTCGATAATATAAACTAACCATGGGCGAATATGTATTGAATAGTCCAATTCTATCCATCCCAATGGGTGGTGCTTATGTTGTACTAGGAGTATAATGGTTACAATCTTGAGGGACAATAGCTTTTAATTTTCAAGAATTTTTATTTTTTATTTTTATTTTATTTTTATTTTTTTATTTTTTTATTTTATTTTATTTTTTTATTTTTTTATTTTATTTTATTTATTTATTTAATTAATTAATTATTTTTTTTTTTTTTCGGAAGGAAAGGAAGTTGAATTATAGGGTATCGAAGGGAATCCGGGAAATATAATCAGCTCTAATGTCATGAAAAATCTTCCGAAGAAATAAAAATGAGGCGTAATTGCACAATTATGCTCACTACATGTTCAAACATCAAAATCATCTATTTCTCTAGGTCTCCAAAAAGCCTTGGACAATAATTCCAAGGTATTTGAGAATCCCAAAGGAATCCCACCTATTCGTGATCATAATGATGCTATTAATTTGATTCTAGGAAGGGTTCCTCCAAACACCAGGCCTTACAGATATCCTTATGCTCAAAAGAATGAGATTGAATGTATGGTTGCAGAAATGCTAGAGGCTGGTATAATTCAACCTAGTCAAAGTTATTTCTCTGCTCCAGTAGTATTGGTGCACAAGAAGGATGGATCATGGAGTATGTGTCTAGATTATAGGTAGCTCAACAAGCTCACTATTAAAGATAAATTTACCAGCCACGTCATTGATGTATTATTGGATGAATTACATGGAGAAATTTACTTCACCAAGCTCAATCTTCATTCTAGATATCGTCAAATTAGAATGAAGATTAAAGACATTCTGAAAGCAGGATTCATAACTCATGAGGGTCATTATGAATTTTTGGTCATGCCTTTTGGCCTTACGAATACACCTTCTACATTTCAAGGTTTGATGAGTTCCATTTTCAAACCCTTCCTTAGAAAAATTGTGTTAGTATTTTTTGATGATATACTAATCTACAACAAGTCTGGGAAGGATCATGTTCAACATGTTGACATAATGCTCAAACTATTGGGGGAGAAACAATTATATGAAAAAACCTCCAAATGTTTCTTTGGAGTACACAAGGTGGAATATTTGGGTCATATTCACGAGGGTGTTAAGGTAGGCCCTAACAAAAGTAAATCCATTAAGGAATGGAAAAACCATACAACCATAAAGCAACTTCGAGGATTTCTGGGGTTAACAGAGTATTATCACAAGTTTGTTAAGAATTATGGGAGAATATCGACACCTTTAACATCATTACTGAAGAAAAATGAATTTTCTTGGACTCCAGAAGCAACTAAGGCCTTTGAACATCTTAAAGAGGCAATGTGCCAAACACAGGTCTTAGCTACACCAGACTTCACAAAAACCTTTATTGTGGAATGTGATGCCTCAAGAAATGGAATTGGTTTAGTTTTATTGCAAGAAGGAAGATCCATTGCTTTTGAAAGTCGTCTAATCAAATGAAAGTATTTACTGAAACCTATTTATGTGAAGGAAATGTTGGCAATACTACATGCACTAAAGCAATGGCGACCTTACCTAATGGGAAGACACTTCAAGGTAAAATCATATCATGATAGTCTTTAATACTTTTTGGAACAAATATTATCTTTAGAAGAGAAGAAAAAATGGGTCACAAATATGTTGGGTTATAACTTTGAAATCATCTACAAAAAAGGGAAGCAAAATGTTGTTGCATATGCACTCTTAAGAAACGATGAGGATGTGGAAGCATTGCTTTGTGCCATTTATATTATCCAACCTAAGTGGATAACCGAACCAAAGGATGAATGGAAGAATGATGAAGAGGTGTGGAGACTCATTCAAAAGTTTCAACAAGATCCCAATACATCTGAAACATTTAGTTGGAAAAATGATTCATTATGGTACAAAGATCACTTATATCGTTGTAAAAATTCCCAACTCAAACAAAAGATTCTTTTGGAATTGCACACCTCTCCCTTAGGAGGGCACTCAGGATTTTTAAAAACTTACCACAGGGTCAAGAAGGAATTTTTTTGGGATGGCCTTAAATATGATATTCAGAATTTTGTGGTAGAATGTTTCGTTTGTCAACAAAATAAGTTGAGACAATTAAGACCCCGGGTTTGTTACAACCTTTAACCATTCCAAGTCAACACCTGGAGGAGGTTTCAATGGATTTTATCACAGGTTTACCCAAGTCCGAAGGAAATACTGTCATCATGGTGGTAGTTAATAGAATTACCAAGTATGCACACTTTTGTGCATTATCTCATCCATTTAAATCCAGTACAATTGCTACTGTATTTGTGGAAATAATTCAAAAGCTACATGGAAACCCAAAGATTATTGTAAGTGACAGAGATCCATTTTTACAGGAAAGTAGTTTCACTTAGTTGGCTCAGTTAATTCAAGTTGAGGCATAAGTTAAGTTGTGTAGAGTGATTACTAAATTTTAGGAGCAGAGGTTGAGTTATTTTCAGGCGTAACAATTTAATTCAGTTAAATTGAGTTAAAGTCAATTAAACTAGTTCCAATTGTTGGAGGAAATAGTAGGATGTATAGCATTGGGGTGCAACTTCAGTGTTCAACCAGTTAACTGATAAATCAACCATAATTAACTCATGCATGTATGAAATACAAATAAGCAATTGAGATTGTAGTTCAAGGGCAGTGTACTATGAGTTGTATAATTATCCAAGTATAGGTGGTGCATGTAGTCAGAGAAGGACTTATAGGGATTGCACAGTTTAGGATGGGGATTTCCCTAATTAATACATGGATAATTCCTTGAGAAACAACACAAGGAAATAGGATATTGGAAGGTAACATAATTGGTTAAGTGTTGGCCAAAGTCAGCTTGTGAGGCAATGAGATAGATTATACTTGTGCAGAGATTGCTCAGGCTTGAGCAAACATTGTTTTTCTTCTCTATTTTCTGACTAATGCAATACATATAGGAAGGGGTTTTAAGCAATTGCTTTCCCCTAGATATATCCATGTTTATGTGTGTTAATTCATGTTGCATGTTTTTGATATTGCTTCTTAATCGTGAATTTCTTTCCGTGGATGAGTAGAGTAGATTTGAGTCTTATGTTTTAGAACATTACATGAGCAGTATTGAATCTACAATTAATTTCTACAAATTTAATCTAGGAAGAAACAAAGATTATACTAAGAAATCATTGAATTCTTAATCTATGAAATTTAAAGGAAACCTATTACGAAAGGAGTGAGAGATCAATTGAAATTACTAATGTGTGCATTGTCAAATTATAATAATTCATGACTATCTATGAACCTAAAAGCAAACAAATTGAAAAGCAATGGGTCTATGAAATGAGAGAAATATCTCTTAACATGCAAATGAACATAAATAGAATGAACATGAAAGAATGTAAACAATGCATATAATCAAAATAATTAAAATGAACATAAATAAATAAATAAAATATTAGAATACATCCCATACTCATTAGGTGGCCATCCCAAAGTGCATGAGAGGTGGAAAGTTGAAAAAAATCTTGATCAAATACCAAATGAAATCACAACCATATCAAAGTGAACTACAATGGTATTCATTACATCAATCATAAGAATAGTGTCAATCCTTAACATCCAAAACTCTACATTGAAGCATGAGCATAACTTCCAAACTTTTCAGACCTTTTGAGAGGAGAAGGCTCTCCTATTTATACAAAAACTAATATGACTAATTCACAAATGTAGATCCATAAATATCTCATGTCGTTACAACCATATGTTGACATATAAAAATTATCATCCCTTCATATCCTCTTACAAATCTCTTCTAGCTTTGACAGGAGGCACTTATGAAAATTTCTACGATCTTTCTCCATGAAATGTGCTTTACCAATGATCTCAAATTTTCCTCAAATCATCAAGAGTTTGAAGAGGAAATTCTAATTTGAGTCTTGGAGGTCGAATATTACTGTCTTGGAATATTCAAATATGCTTATACATGTCACAAAACTCATCCAACTGATATATATATATATATTCTGAAGCAAAGTGAAAGAAAAGAGGGTGGAATGAATGTAATTTTAGAGACCCAACTGAAGATGTTGCATGTCCTCACGCAACTTTTCATTGATTCTAAAGTCATTTTCAATAATTTTTTTTTTTTTTTGTAGTCTCGAAGATTTGTCAACAAGTCATTTTGTGACTTGAGATACAAGACTTCCATATTTTGAAAAGTCTTCTTTATTTGAAAGATATCTAAGTGGAAAATCTTATCGTTGGTTCTTATGTGACAAAATTTTTCTTTTATTCTCCTTCTTGCTGCAATAAAGAATACTTGAGAATGTATTCAAAATTAAGACCTATTCATATACACATCAATCGATCCTTGCTCATGGTTTGGATATTTTTTTAGAACATATCTAACTTTTAAGAAAAAAACATCATCAATTAGTTGGGAGAAACATGCTGGTCAACAATATATGAGGTGATGGAATATGGGATTGAAAAGTGGTAATGGGTATCCCCCCTAAACTGAAGGTGTTTTTTTCCTTTGAAAAATGAGAAAAGTAATGTGGCATGTGGAAAATTTTCAAATACATGTCTTTTAGCTTTCAAATAATTAATGATTAAAGATTAGAAAACAACATACCTTCACCTACCTGAAAAGTCGATAAGCCATGCATCTGTGAGATTTTGGTTGTTACCGTTGAATCATGAATGTGAAGTGAAATAATATGATTTTATTCTTCATCACTTGGCTATATGAATAGTGGATGAAATATGAAATTGGAATCTGTGTGCCTTCTTATCGATAAACTTGGAAATTGAATCTTAATTTATTGGAGCATTCCTGCAAGTTGCTGAAATCATATAGTCTTCATTCATATCTGTGTTGGAAATATTGTCATTGATGGCAAAGGAATAGAAAGGAGTAACACCAGAATTATCATTAATGGCAAAGGAGCAAAGAAGTAGCAAAAATAAGGCAAAGGAGCAGATCACGCAATGATGCAGTAAGAAAGAATAAAAGAGAGGCAAGGAGCAACATTAGATCATTATCTAAGGCACAAGAGCAGAGAGGAGCAACATTAGAATATTTATCAAGGAGCAAACACAACAAGTTTGGGTCGAGTTGTGAATGTGTTGGGTCAAGTCGTGCACGAGTGGGTAGAGTCATGAATGTGTCTAAGTAAAGTAATAAACATGTGCAAAAATGAAGAAAAGTTGTGAAGAACGGGTCAAGTCGTGTTATTTTAAGTTCAGAAAAGATCAAGAGTTAGGCTATTGAATATGTTCAGAATAGTGCACAGGTCAGGGTCGAGTCGTGTATATTTACGTTCAGAACAGTGCAACGAGTCCTGAACGAGTTGGGTAATTTCTAGCAGAAATGCGTGCAGAACATTGTTTGGTGGCTTAATCGAATATCGCAATCGCAAGCGGAAGGATGATCGCAAAAACCGCAGAAACACAGAAATAACAGAAACTGTGAAGTGAAATTTGGTGACGTGGCTAGATGACGTGGCAGTAACATGGCACCCCCTGTGGGACATGAACCTTTTATCGCATAACACACATCACTATCAGAGAGTTTTATATTGATATGTTAATATTTTGATGACGTGGCAAGGTGACATGGCAGTGATGTGGCATGATGACATGGGGATGATGTGGACCTGGCCTGCATTTTTCAAATCGAAAATCGTAAGAGGCGAAGATCCAGAGATAGGAGAACTTTGCGATAAGAAAGATGCGATAGCGAAGTTGCGATAAATTTAAGTGGGACCCAATCGCATATCGCAAATCGCAAAGCTCAAGAGGATAAGCGCTTAAGAAACACATAAGAACGCCATAGTGCGAAGTGCGATTTGTGAAGTAGATGTGTTGCAGTTCAGAGGTCAATATTAACATATTTCATGTCCAGGTTTAGTGTGTTTGCGTTGTTTTTATGAAGAGAACATTGGAAGCGGAGGTCGACTCGGGTTACAAAGGAAAATCCTGAACGCGAAGTTGACTCGGGTAATAAAGGAAAAGATGGAATGCAAGAAAGAGGACTCATGTAAGACTCGACTCTAAGTTATATATATATGAGGTTATACCTTCCTTAAGGAAAAAGAACCCAACGCTCGTGTAGAACAGTGTTATGCGGTTGCGGCTATGAGTTAAAAGGAAAGGATGAATGCAAGAGAAAAGACTCGGGTTAGTGACCTGACTATAGTGAAAATGGTAATGCGCCTATTAAAACAAAATTCTGAACGCGAAGGAAGTACTCGGGTGTATAAGTGACCCAACACAGAGATAAGAGCATAGAACGCTGCGGGTAAGATGTGCAATAGGCAGAGGCTGTGTAAAATGTAAAGGCACGGGTCAAGTTGGACAAAGACGGTTAGGCTGCATAGTTGAAAATATAACAACAGGAAGATAAGACAAAGGGAAAAAAGGCAGAGAAGACAAAGGGAAAACAGGCAGAGAAGACAAAATGAATAGAAAAGAAAGAAATTGAAAGGGCTGAATTGAAATATTATTGTAACTATAAATATAAATTCATTGATTATTTTAAATTGTTTGTGATGCAAAGGAAAGTCTCAGTAGGCATAGGAAAAACTCCATGAGTGCTGTAATGATTATTTCTGATGTAATAACCTAAACTGAAGAATGAGGAATCGAATGGATGGAAGGCAAAAAGGCAGGCCTATTCACTCCGTATTCCCTGTAGAATGAAAACATGCATGTAGTTATCTGGATAAAACATGTAATATCTGTGTGCATAGGAGCATAAGAGGGAGAGCAACAGAATTGAAGAGAGTGGAAGAGGTTAGAAAACTGCAGAATGGAAAAGAGCAAAATAATGTAAGAGAGTTGCAGAAGGTTGGAGAGTGGAAGAGTAAGAGAGAGCTGATATGAAGTAGATATCAAGACTGGAGAGGAAGCAGTGGAGAAGGAGTGTAATAGAGTTGATATCCAGGTAAATCGACATTTTAGTTTCATGTCGAGTGAGGGGATTATAGTCTCCTTTCAAGTTGTAGCTTGATAAATTTCTAGTTGGAGATGGGTGAGGTATGAGCCTCTTGTGGATTGTAGCCTGCAGAAAATACATGGGAATTGGTGCTTCCATTTAAAGTTTTAGCTTGATAGATGTCTAGTTGGAGCTAGTTGAGGTAGGAGCCTCTTGTGGGTTGTAGGCTACAGTGGGAGTTGGTGCTTCTGTTTCAAGTTGTAGCTTGATATATGTCCAGTTGGAGCTGGTTGAGGTAGGAGCCTCCTGTGGGTTGTAGCCTATAGAAAATAGATGCGAGTTGGAGCTTCCTTGCAAGTTGTAGCTTGCAAAATTTGAGGTAGTAGCCTCCTGTAGGTTGGAGCCTACAGAAAATCAGTGGTGAGAGGGAGTTGGAGCTTGCCTTTGCATCACAACAATAATAAGATGTGGTTTTCTCCCTGATGGGTTTCCACTTATATCTGCCGTCTATGTGCTTGACGATTATGTCTTGATGGGATGTTTTAATCTGCTTAATTACTTGATGTCCACACATTAAGTTCGTTGATTCATTATGTATTAAGCTTCTTATGAATTGAAGGTGTAAACAAGTTTAAAGAAAAATTTTAAATGTCCATGAATGTACTAAACTAATTCAACCCCCCTCTCAGTTTAGCTATGGTTTCATAAATTGGTACCAGAGCAAGTTCCTTCAATAACAGTTTAAAAACTGGAAGGAGGTCCTAGGTCCCCAAAATGGCTAGCCTAGAAGGGTGTTCAACAAATAAATCCCCATTGTTTATTGGCACAAACTTTTCCTTCTGGAAAATAAGAATGAAAGCCTACTTGATGTCTCTTGTAATGGAAGTCTAGATTGTTGTGGAAGAAAAATATGCACCAAAGGAAACTGACACAGAGAATGAAGCCAAACAAAATTCCTAGCTAATGCAAAAGCAATGAATGCACTCTTGAGCGGTCTGAGTGAGTCAAAATTTATCAAAGTAATGCATAGTAAGGCTGCCCAAGAAATCTGGGATATATTAGAAAATATCCATGAGGGAGATAAAAAGGTGAAGATGGCCAAGCTGCAAGCCTATAGAACTCAGTTTGAAAATCTAAAAATGAATGAAGATGAAGATGTAACCAATTTCTTCTTAAAGGTTGCAAAAGTTGTGAATAACATGATAGCTATAGGAGAAACCATTAAGGAATGTGTAATAGTACAAAATATATTGAGATATTTACCATCCAGGTTCAACCCTAAGGTTTCGACCATAGAAGAAACAACAAACTGGGAAACCTTGACCATGAACCAATTGCTTGGAAACTTGACGACTTATGAGATGAGACTTCCAAAAGGGAAGTCAAATGTGAGGGAGGAAGCCTTCAAGGCAGACAAGTGAATAGAAGAGAAGGAAACTCCATGCTCATCCTCTGATGAAAAAGAAGCCAAATTCGTCAGAAGATTGGATAGAGGCACAGGTAAGTACAAAGTTAAACTTCCATTTAAGTGCTTTAATTGTGTAAGAGTGGGGCACTATGCTTCAAAATGTCCCCATAAGAGAGAAAAAAATCAACCACAAGAGACAGAGAAAAACAAAATAAATAACTGGCAGAAAGGGAAGAGGTTTAATAGAAAATCATATTATGTTCAGCAAGATAGTAGTGCATCTGAAAGCTTAGATGAATCCTCCAATGAAGAAGGAACCTCTGAATTTGTTTTGATGGCCAAGGAAGAGCTTGAAGGATACCTTCTGGAAGATGAAGAAGAAGGTGAGGTTGATCTCGAGGGGTAGCTAATTAGTGCCCTGGAGGAAATAGACAGACTTAAACTCAAGAGCAGAAAACATAAAGACATTCTCCTGAAATATGTAAAGGAAGATCCAAGCTTGGAAAACCTCATTCAATTGAAAGTAGAACTTGAAGAAGCTAAAAAGGTAGAAGGCATTCTAATAAAGCAAATAAAAGATAAAAATCAGGAGCAAGAGAATATGGAAGAAGAAGTAGTATGCCTGAGAAAGAAATTAGAAAAGGCCCAAAGGGAATTAACTATGAATATTCCACAAATGAAAAGCTCTAAACAGTTGGAAAAAATAATAAATGCTCAAATATATCCTCTTATGAAGACCGAGATAGGCTATGAAGGAGAAAACAGTAAGTCCAAGGTTGAAGATAACAAGAATATCAATTTTTTGAACGCTGTAATAAAATAAAATGATAAATCTCAGCAATCTGAGATTATTGCAGCTAGAAGGTTGATAGAAGAAAGGAGCAGGTTCTGTAAGAAGTTCGGAGATGAGATTACCTCCATGGAGAACTAAAAGAAAGAAAATATTGAGAGAGATGATGAAGCAGCCCAAAAGAGATCCAAATAATTAGAAGCCAACAAGACCATGACGGGTAATGGAGCAAATAGAAACAGGCAACAACCTCAAGTGACAAAGAACGAAATGAAGAAATAGTTAGTTGCAAAAGGCTAATAAACTCCTGAATATGAATTGAATAAATTTGGAAGATGTCAAAGGAGTTTCTTTCCTCCTGTGATAAGTATCACATGTTTTTCCTGCCATAAACCTGGACATATACCAGCACACAACAAGACAAAGCAAATCCAGTTTAACCAGCAAAAGATGCAGCCAATGAGTAGACTTCCTCAAGCAAAAAAATGGAGAAGACAAACTTTCACCAGGTACACAAATCATTTCCAAGGCTATTGTTATTCATGCAATGAATTTGGACATAAATATGTTGAATGTAAGCTATGTTAAAAAAGGAGCACAAAATTCTATACATCGGCTCAAACATACCTTGGTAAAATAAGATGTTATGAATGCCACAAGCTTGGAAAAAAAACAAAATACCATAGCCTACCATATACATTAAAGAACTCTAGACAGATGATGAAGCCAAATCATGTCAAACCAAACTGTGAATCAAAGGAAATGCAGACATTATGAGGAACTCCAACAAAGTATGAAAGAAGAAGAAACAGGGGGAGTCTGTTAATTTAATGACATTTTGAATCCATCATAGACTCAGGGGAGGTTCTCTAGGAAGTAACACAGATATCCAGTCAGTTATAGACAAGAAGCATCATCCCAGGGGTAGAGCAGTTCATAAAAAGTCCCCATAAGAATTGTCAAAGAAGAGCTGCTTGGAATAAGAACAACTAAAAGTTCAGGATGGGAAAGGACAATTCCTCTAGCAGAGAACTATAGAGGAAGAAGGACACCTGAAGCATTCAATAGCCAACAGATTGATGGAAGAAGAGAAAGCAACAAGTAGCCATGGTGATAAAGGTAACATCATTCATGAACTTGGAAACTAAGAGGATGATTACACTGTGTGTCTCACTGCAAGTGTTAATAATGAAACAAAATTTTCTTAAGAAGGATGAATAATATAAATGTTTATCATCATTATATCGTTACATCATTCTTCAATTGGTATTTGGAACAAGCAACCTGCCTATCAGTAGAACACCAAGTGTTATTAGTGGAGCAGTGGTATGGTACAGGTCCTCATGATCAAAGTATTATGGCAGAAGTACATCAAGGTAGTATTCCCAGCGTTATCAGTATTATAGTATATGTGGATTAAGCTCTGGTTGCTCTGATTATTGCAAAGGATCTTCTGATTGAAAATGCTGGAGAATGTTGAGTTGCATTATTAAAGCATGGAAAGATCATTAAAAGTGCCAAAGGATCATTATCTTGTTTGCATTTGAAGTGTTATATTAAGCATTGAATAAGTATCTATTCTTGGATATAATTGCATGCCTTCCTCAAGTCAGTACAAATATATCTTCAAGGCCTCTTTCTTAAGATCATTCATAAAGCTGCGTGAAGTCTGTTTGCTGAGATTTCAATTAAACAAATTGAAGATGTTTTGCTGAAGATCATTATGATAGACTCAGTTGAAGTACCTGAAGCATGATGGGCTAGTTGTGTTAATCTTACTATTGAAGTTCAAAGAGTCTATTATTGATCCATCTGAAGCTTACTTCAGCAGAAAGGAATTGTTGATATTTCACCACTACAGAGAGTCTGATCATTGACACAAATACTTCCCTGTGTAAAAAATGAAATTGTTTAGTTGGTAGTGAAAATTTTCCAATGCGTTGAATGTATCTAGCCTCAAAGGTTTGTTTTGAATATGCTCTGTACAATATTAAAGGCGTTGGGTCCTTTTTAAATTGAAATATATTGTCTAATCTTACAATAAGTTCTAAGCTCTGTTTGGACTCATTTTTCACATCAACATCAAGGGCTTTTGGCTTGTAGTGATTATATATTCAGAAGTCTAGCACATATCAACACTATCAAGTAGTAAGGGACAAAAGTAAAAAAAATTCTATGGTGACATGCCTTACAACATTCTCATGAGTTTGGGATAGCATCAATTTGCAACATATTCATGTAATCTCTATGATTTTCAAATTTTTACCTCAACAATGCTCATATATCCTATGAAGTCTGCAATGCAGTCACAACGATGGTCTACTACACTCTTGAAATGTTGAAGTGCACATAAAGAAATTCTTATGTGTAACATAAAGCAACACCCACTGTGTATGCAGAAGATCAGAAAGCAGTAATACTATGGTAAATTAGGCGTATTCATTCAAATGCAAAAGGATTCATCAAGTGTGTAATGAATAGATGGAGTGTGTATATCCATTTCATATCAAAATAACAGAATGAAAAATGCTTATACACAACTCAGAGAGAAGTAATGAAATGATGGAAACTACATTGGAAAATGTGTAACCCTTTGCCATTGATGTCAAAGGGGGAGGAAAAGCGAGCAGAAGAAAAAACACACTTCTCAGAATGAAAGGGGGAGGAAGTGTTACCATCAATGCCAAAGGGGGAGACTATTGGAAATATTGTCATTGATGGAAAAGGAACAGAAAGGAGTAACATCAGAATTATCATTGATGGCAAAGGAGCAGTGTTGAGGAGGTAAATCCCCTCTGCGGACAAAGGCGATCCCTACTAGCCCAGATCGGGTCTAGCAACAATCAAACACGCTATAGTGCAGGTTCCTAATCGTAAATAAACCGACTTGCGAGGAAGGCTTACCTGGAATCCAACGCTCTTGTTTGTAGAAGAGGTGGTGCTCCTGTTCCTTTGCCCTGGCAGATCACATTCCTCACGATCTCCGTGATTGGACACCTGCACATGCAAGAAACAACACAAACGCAAGCATAAAATCCAGTATATACAACTATATGTCAGTCAAAGAGGACATAACTCATGAACATAATCAAGAACAAGAGTGGAACCATAACCAATAGTCGCTTAATATTAATGAGTCAAAAAGAAGAATACAACCAAAGCTTCGACGCCGAATTCTCCTTTGGCGGGTCGTCAGCAGAACATGTCTCGATAAAGCCTGTCAAGGATGGGACAAGCCTCTCTCTCCGGATACTTGACAATAGTCTCCTTGCTTGGATTTGGCCTTAAGGGAATCAAGAAGGCTCTTGCAGCATAAGGATGTGAAAGCTCTTGGGAACTTGGGAACTTGAAGACTAGCTTGCCATGGAGATGGGCAAGCTTTTATAGATGGAGGAAGAGGAGTTGGGATCCCTATAATCATGGGATTGGCCCTATCATCAAGGAAGCTTCCATGAGAGGTGGCAAACCACTTCCTCTCTATGGAAATCCGTAGCCAAACCTCCCAACTCAAGATAGATATTAGTCCAGGAATTTGTTAGGACGAAACTTCCGCCATTTATTTTTAAAAAACACCTCTTAACATGGTTGGCACAGGTGCGGCTCTATGATAGAGCGCCAATTGGCGCGCCCTCTTTGGAGGATTTGCCCCCTTGGCGCGAGGGCTAAACTGTGGAACCGCGCCAATGGAAAAAGAGCTATTTTTAGGGTTTTTTGCAGGGAGATGTTTTCAGGGCAATGAAAGCTCATCTTCAGAGGGATGCAATGAAAGTATTTTCAAGTCTTGTCTCTGCTCACAGGTCACGGAATGAGCCCTCCAATGTGCGGGATGGGGAATGGTAGGGACGGTGACAAATTTCTGTGTAACAGATGCCCCCTAAAGCATGAGGCCCGAGAGAGAGAGGGGTGAAATGCTTTACGAGAACATGCCGACTGAAAACACTGCCATCGGAAAACCTGCGGAGTGAAGTACAACTGATGTCTCAGATACATGATATATATGCGTGGTATGGGCGCAGCCATCCATAACAGAGTATACAATAATCTAGATCCAAGGCATGGACGCAGCCATCCAATGAGGATCGATAAATAGACTCAGGCATGGTCGCAGCCATCCAATCAGTGAGTCATGTAAATAATCATAATAATCCACAATATCGCAGCCTGGATTACAATAGACACAATCCAGGGTCTTGCGCTCCATCTCGACCCGAACAAAGTACAAGTTCAAGCATGCGAATATGTGAGCTGAAGTCGAACATGCAAGAACATCGTCTGATTACCAGCCAGTGATGAAAGCTGTTAACAAACGCAAGAGGAACCACCAATAATGACAATGGCCCTCAAGGTACTAGAGGTACAATCTACGACGTGTGAATCAATGAGCTGGCGTAGAACACCCGTAGAATCACTCGATCGGAGGCCAATGATGAAAACCTCACGTCGAATGTGAAGAACCTGCCATTGAGGCATGCAGGCTCTAAGGTACCATAAGGGAGTCTCTAGATCAGCTTCCTGGATAATGAGCTGGAGTCGACAGGAAGTGACCTCGATCGAAGGTGGGCCATAATTTTTCCCACATCATCGACACGAGACAGAGGAACATGATGTTTTTTGTGAATCAAGGTCAAATGAGAATCAGAGGGAGGTTGATACTTTGCAGAGGTCAACTTCTCTTGAACATATAAACGACACGACAGTGGACTTGGCAGTATTTGACATCAACGGATCAGAGGTCATGGTGACGAGGCAATGAGCATATGAGAGGTCAAAAGGGATTATCCAAACCCACGGAGGCAAGTGAAGAACGAGATGAGATATCCCCAACCCGACACGAATGCAGACAAGTGCCATGTTCAAGAGCGACATACTGCCGACATGACAATGATGCTGGTTCCATTTTCCCCCACCATTTCTGGTGAGTACCCCAATTATTTTTTAGAACAAGCTTGAAGGGGATAACATATGCTTGTAATATAAGTCCGCCCTTCGGGCGAATCCATCCTAGTACATTTAATGAGCCCTAGGAAGGAGGAACTCGGAGAACGTCATTTCAACTGAATCCAATGTCATCAAGTTTTAACGAGTCTGACAAAGGAAGAACTCGGCGTCTTTTCATATTTAGAGAGTTTGAAAAGACAGCAGAAAAGTAAACTCCAGCGGTCCCTTTTTGTAGATAGTTCCTCGGACCCGAAAAGGTAGAAAACAATATCCGAGAAAACGTCCTAGTCGCGATAGGCTAGGGTATTCCTTTTTCGTAAATAATCCATCCCAGCCCGAAAAAGGGGTAAACGTATATTGGGTAGATGTTGATTCGTGTCCACTTTAACGAGATCGAAACGACAAGGGTCTCGGCAATATTTTCATGTTTAGAGAGTCAGAAAAGAGCTGAAAGATGACTCCAGAGTGACTTTTTCGTGTATTTACCGAGTTCGAAAAAGTATAAAATACAACTCTTTTCGCCGTCTAAGTTGCATGAAAGACCTGTTGTTGCACAAAAACGCAAGTGTAAAACCCATTTTCGACAAAATATATTAAAATATTCAGAAAAAATAACTTTCAAGACCTATTTTGAATTCAAAAAGTTATAAATATGTCAAATGGTAAAAATAAAATTACTTTTTACTATTTACCTCACCGAAGAGCAGCAGTGGTCCAATTTGTGTGCGAACTTTTGATAGCGATTGCGACCGATCCGGGCTACCATTCAGATTCCCGTCAGTTCCAGGTAAGAGGCGCTTCTTTGTACTCTATTTCAATCCGTTTTTTAATAGTTTTCCATCATGCATTAGATTTATGTGGCAAATTTTTAAATTTTTAGGGCTTCGCTCATTGGCACGGGTATCGGGCACGGACCCGCGCTAATGGGATTTTATATGCAAAGGGCTCGCGCCGACTGGCGCGACTGTTCAGGAGACAGCCGCGCCAGCGGCGGAACCCAAATTTTCGCCTAAAAATTCGAGATTTTAATCAATTTGAATGAATTTTGAAGCTTAACAGAGATCTAATTAAGGGTTTGTGACCATGTTGATGCAGGAAACCGAGCAAAATGGTGATTGAGTGGAAAGAGAGAGAGCACAGTGAAAAGGATGAACAAGCCATGGAGAATGAAACTTGTATGAACGCCCTCAAGAACTGTGGGCTAAAAAATTTCTTCCTGACACCTTGTTTACGAGCTCAACCCGAGCTCCTACAGTACCTGATCAACATATGGGACGAACAAGAACAAGTGTTCAAGTTACGGGACCAGGTATTAGAACTAGAGGTTTCTGACATATACTTCATAACCGGATTATCGCGCAGAGGTCCGGTGCCCATATTGACAGGGAGCAGACCGTCTGGTGAGAAGATGGAGCAAGTGATGGCACGAGTGTGCCCGAGGGCACGACTGGGATCTGGAAGTGGGAAAGTGGACATTCACACCATTCCTAACCTGGCACTGAGAGTGGTGCTACATACCATCACGCGGGGTGCGGGGTCGCAGGCACTGCACGAGGCCACAAAGGCCCAACTTTTGCTAGCCTCAGAGTGTATGACTCCCCTATTGTTTGACTGGGCCACAACAGTGACGATAAACATGAAAAGACAGCTTACGAAATGCAAGCAAGCCAAGATGAAATAGTTTGGCTACGGTTCCATCCTGGTATCGTTCATTCTGGAACGATTACCAATCTTCCAGGGCCAAGGGGCCATAGTAGCTGAGCCGATTCCACGAGAGCCAAGAATGGCTCGCTGGGCAGCACTAATGCCCAGAGTTGGAGGAGGCCAACAGATGTCCTGGAGGCCGGAGTTTTTTGGGTGGTTGCGGCGTCAGATGATCGTAGTGGAAGACTGGCCATATGCAGGAACCGATTTCACTGGAGACCCAGATCTCCCACTGCCGGAAGGAGACGATTGGGACGAGGAGTTGGGTATGACCTCTTTTTATTTTTTATTTTTATGTTTTATAATTTTTTTGTTAATACATGTTCAACCTGACACATTTTATATGTATGCAGACATGGGCCAAGAGAGACCAGCCGATAAGTCTCCTATCGCGCGGAGGACTCTTCCCGCACCTGATCCTCAGGCAGAGGGTGCAGAGGGGGGGGAGTTAATCCAGAATCTCGAGGGCATTGCCCGAGGGATCCCAGACTATGCCCGGCTGGCGGATGTACCGATGGCGTACCAGAGACATACGGTGGGAGTGCCTGATCGCCTCCACAGACTTTTGAGACGCTTAGTGCGTGCAGTCACTTGTCATCATGAGCACCATGCGGATTAGACTCCTAGGGCTTTTATCATGCATATTTTTTGAGAGACATGTCGTCTCCAGATGTATTAAGGCAAACATGTATATTTTTGATTCTATGCGATGCACACTATGTAAACATTTTGATATCTATATATATACATATCTATTTCTGGATGGATCTTTCTTTACATGTGATGATGTTCTTATATGTCATGCAGATATCTAATACAATGTTATCTAATGTATCAGTTTCATAACAAACGACCCAAATGAAAAGTTCACACAATGTACCTAATCACACATTTCATTTTTACGCAAGCTTAAAAGCACACACATATGCAAACTATGCTTGGGAATGAGTTTTATTTTTATGCAAGCTTAAAACACAAACTATGCTTGAAATAAGGAAAACGGGCATGCCCCCCAGCATGGTGTCTCAATTCGAGGAACATGCCCCCCAAGCTTCAGTCCATTGGAAATGGAGTGAAGGTTCAACACAAGAGATTTGATCTAAGGTTAACAAAACTCGAATTGAACAGGCTCGTGTTTCATTATTTTAATGAGGTTGACACACTCAAACAAAGTATCCTCAAGCAGTTTGTTTCATTTTTTTAGGAGCTTGACACAAGTGGAGGAACTATGCTCTGACAGACTTGATTTCATTTTTTAAGGAGCTTGACGCAAGGAAATGAACTATGCTCCGAGAACCTGGTTTCATTTTTTAAAGAGCTTGACACAGGGAGGGAACCATGCTCTGATCGACCTTCATCAGAATGAACAAGAAGTTGGTGCTTCCAAGAGTTCCACTCCCGATGGAAGGAAAACATCCTGGAAGTCAGGACCCAATGCCCCCAGCACACTATGCACGATGGCACCGTTACTGAGTGCGGGCACGGGGTAGGTAGCCACATAGTTGACCTGCAGTGGGGCAGATACAATGGGTGGATAAAAACCAGGAGGGGGTGATGGTGGGCCAGCTGCCACATCAGGACCAAAGAACGAAAGCTGATCAATGGTCACGATCCGTCCTTCATGCGGAAAACAGGCCACACGAAAAAGGGAGGAGACGAGCGCTCCCATGGCATAGGTGTAATCGCGCCCCAGGAGCAGATTAAAATCCAAGGGGCCTGGAACGACCATCACGTCCATATGGATAGTTTTACCTCCCAAAGTAACATGTAACCTTGTAAGGATCCCCAATGGTTGACTCGTCCTTCTGTTAAAAGTCAACAGATTTTGCGTAACAGGCGCAAGCGACGGCGAACCGAAAGCTTGCCAGGTAGTTGAGGATAGAATACTAACAGAGGCGCCTTCGTCTATAATGGTGCTGGGTACGACCAGACCAAGAGCCTGTATTGTGATTTCAAAAGGCACATAAGACGGAATGCGGTATCCTGCAAATCGATTCCAATCAAAGGAAGCGACTAAACTACTCGGAGGGGCTACCATTGAACCGAGAAGGTCTTCCCCTGGTGTTACGGAAGCAGGAGCCTCCTCCATGACCTCCATCTCGAAGGCGGGAGGAGTATCCTCCAGAACCTCCATCATGGGAGGTGGAGGAGCTGCTTGTTGAGGTATAGGGACAGGAGAATATTTCTCCAAGTCCAAAGAATCTGAGGAAACCAGAAGAACATGAGGGATGTGGGATCCACTCTCGACAGAAAAGACCTGGTGCACCGCGGATGGGGCCAGCTCAACCGATCCCACGACCAATGGTTGGTCAGGGACGGATTCTTGAATTCGAATTTCTGAGGGAGTGGGATCGACCAAAGATGATTTTTGACCAATCGTATCATCAGTAGGTGGAAGACTCAAAGAGAGCTGTTTATAACCAGCTGGGAGGCATGGTGTGGAAAAATTTGGGCTGTCCAAAACTCGCTTGGCTTCATCCATATAACGACAAAGGTGAATGGCATGGTGCACTTCACACAAATTACAGGGATTGGTGATTTTACCCTGCTTCTTAGGAGCCTTATCAGCACCAGTTGAAGACGTGCCCCCAACTTGACTCCTGGAAGCCAAAGGCAACGACGGGCGACCGTTGGACCATACTTCGAGCACCTTGGGAATGCCAGGGCAGTCTCGAAGAAGATGGTCTCCAGTGCACAACATGAAAGGGAACTTGACTTTCCGTGAATGGTTGGGAGGTTTATCAAGAGGAGACGTTTCAGAAGCAGTAGCTGGAGCCTTAGCCTCTCTCTTGTCAGAATTCTTCTTCTTTGTCTTCTTCTTCTTCTTCTTAGCCACCTGGTTACTCGAATCCAGACTTTCACCAGGCGAAGTAGAAGAGGAGGACGCAGAAATAGGCGAAGAAGGGGAGAGGTCCACCCTGGAATCAACATGATGTTGTTCCGGTGGAGGAACTGATTGAACAGTAGTGGAGACATTCGGGACCACAGAGGTTGAAAACAACCAAACAGGCAACCCAACAGTTAACCCAGGAAGGGACAACGTTGCCATGTAAGGAGCACCAACATTCCCAAAAGGAGGAAAATGACCAGGATTTCCTTCTGAGGGGATTCCTTGGTTGGTAAACTCTGAAAAAGTTGCCATCAAAACTCAAAACCACACACGGGCTGAAAAAGAGTCAAGACACACAATCAAACGACCAACAAGTAGAATCTAACAAGGTGTGTGATCGTGGGTGATTAATTTTTACCACATTGAAAAATAAGAAACTTCACCGTTTCATGTTTTAAGAGTCGAGAAACGGTCAAAAAGGTGACTCTATCTCTTTCAAATTTGACACAAGCGTGAAAGGAAAAGCGCTTGGTGATCCTTTCAAATCTAGGGAGTCAGAAAAGATCAAATGACCACTTAGGAATACTAGGCAAAAGGGTGTACCAAATAACCGTGAACTTCAATATACACCTTGGTTTCAAAATGAAAGAGAAATCAACCAAGGACTTAACGTACGTGCAGGCAGTCTCCCCGAATGCTGTGTTCGGCGTATCACGGGTATAGGGCGGCAGACTCGGCTTCCTATGGATAAAGGATAGAAACCTAGTGGGGTCTCCCTTTATATACTCGACGGTACGGGGAGCACAAGTCCGTACTAGTGCTGTCTAAAGCCAAGAGGCGAACGACAGCTACTAGGTTTAACGACGTCGGAACACGTCTCTAACCTAGACCTCTAAATTTTCGTTAATGTTTCAATGCTTCCTTAGGTAAATTGAGGAAATTTTATGGTTGATCTTCAATTACGTTTCAGTTTTCAGGCCCTAACGAATGTGATGTCTCAAAAATCTCCTAAATGCAAAACTACATGCCACAGTATATCATTTCGTTCGATGAAAGCTAGCTACAGAAGAGTTGAGAGCTTTTTACACAAACAAAATGATCAGAAGACAATCAGTGATATCTCTAATGCAGCTAATGAAACTAAAAACGTTTCTTTCAAAGTCACTAATTGCTAATAACACCGAAAAGATTTTAATCTGCACTAATCAATCAAAAGCAAAAGAGATTTTTTTTATTTTCAATGTTTGATAGCTAGATGCACTAAACAAACCAAAAACAAATGAGAAGCAATTCGAGAAATGATAATAAGAGAGCAAAAACAAGCAGATTTCACTCAATGGCACAAAAAATCAGATCTCAAATCGACCAAAAGTCTCTCAAAACCAAGAAAAGTCCCAAAGACACTAATGAGCCGTGTAATCTAGGCCCAAAATGAAGCAAAGCGAAATTCGAATGAAAACGAAATCGGTCACTCAAAAAACGCAATAAAATGATAGAAAATTGTCAAATGAATGCAAGGAAGCAATCCCAAAGTCGACTGAACGAACGAGAACCAAAAACTCCCAAGGGAGGCTCGACTCACAAAAGCACCTAGATGCCCTAGGGCTCAAATGCAAAATCGGAAGAAATAGGAAAACAACCAAAGGATGAAGGTCACAACCAGTCAAACTAGGCTCCAGTGCACTCAAACAGCCGAAAAAACAAGATCAAAATCACAAGTCAGTCCCAGAAAGCATGAAACACAACAAACCCTAATAGCTCATAGGATTGGTGCGACTGTGAGCTTGAAATTAGCGCCAGAAAGGCAATGGCGCGGGTGATACACAGGTAACCTGCGCCAATGGGCGCGACTGTCACACTGAAAAGCGCGCCAGCCGATTTTACTATGGAAAAATGAAAAAAAAGCAATCTCAGACATAGACAAGTGATGACAAGGCTAAAACAAAGCCAAACAAACAGGAAAAACCAGTCCAAAGAGCTGACCAAGCAAGCAAGGCCAAGAAGTTGACCAGAAAGAGAAGACAATACTCCAAGTTGTTCAGTCCATAAACTAAACCAGAGATTGACTGAAGCAGCGTTGATCTACTCCGCTAATGCAGAGCAAAAGCGTTTCGAAGGCTACCTGGCTGTGCTTCAGGCTCCGTCTATAGTTTACAAATCAAACAACAAGTTGAGTCCCCAGCGGAGTCGCCAAATTGTTGAGGAGGTAAATCCCCTCTGCGGACAGAGGCGATCCCTACTAGCCCAGATCGGGTCTAGCAACAATCAAACATGCTACAGTGCAGGTTCCTAATTGTAAATAAACCGACTTGCGAGGAAGGCTTACCTGGAATCCGACGTTGTCGTTTGTAGAAGAGGTGGTGCTCCCATTCCTTTGCCCTGGCAGATCACAGCCCTCACGATCTCCGTGATCGGACACCTGCAAATGCAAGAAACAACACAAATTCAAGCATAAAATCTAGTACATACAACTATATATCAGTCGAAGAGGATATAACTCATGAACATGATCAAGAACAAGAGTGGAACCATAACCGATAGTCGCTTATCATTAAAGAGTCAAAAGAAGAATACAACCATAGCTTCGACGCAGCACTCTCCTTTAGCGGGTCATCAACATAACATGTCTCAATAAAGCCTGTCAGGGATGGGACAAGCCTCTCTCTCCGGATACTTGGCAATAGTCTCCTTGCTTGGATTTGGCCTTAAGGGAATCAAGAAGGCTCTTGTAGCATAAGGATGTGAAAGCTCTTGGGAACTTGGAGATTAGCTTGCCATGGAGATGAGCAAGCTTTTATAGAAGGAGGAAGGGGAGTTGGGATCCCTACAATTATGGGATTGGCCCTATCATCAAGGAAGCTTCCATGAGAGGTGTCAAACCACTTCCTCTCTATGGAAATCCGTAGCCAAAACCTCCCAACTCAAGATAGATATCAGTCCAGGAATCTGTTAGGATGAAACTTCCGCCTTTTATTTTTAAAAACACCTCTTAATATGGTTGGCACGGGTGCGGCTCTATGACAGAGCGTCAATTGGCGCGCCCTCTTTGGAGGATTTACCCCCTTGGCGCGAGGGCTGAACTATGGAACCACGCCAATGAAAAAAGAGTTATTTTTATGGTTTTTGCAGGGAGATGTCTTCAAGGAAATGAAAGCTCATCTTCAGAGGGATGCAATGAAAGTATTTTCAAGTCTTGTCTATGCTCACAGGTCACGGAATGAGCCCTCCAATGTGCGGGATGGGGAATGGTAGGGACGGTGACAAATTGTTGTGTAACAAGCAGAGAAACATCATCAATAAGGAAAAGGAGCAGATCATGCAATGACACAAGAGAGGCAGAGGAGCAACAAAGAGGCAAGGAGCAACATTAGATCATTATCTAAGCAAAGGAGTAGAGAGGAGCAACATTAGAATCTTTATCAAGGAGAAAATGTAGCAAAGGCAACAAGTTTGGGTCGAGTTGTGAACGTGTTGGGTCAAGTCATGCATGAGTGGGCAGAGTCGTGAATGTGCCTAAGTAAAGTAATGAATGCATGCAACAATGACTAAAAGTTGTGAAGAACGGGTCGAGTCTTGTTATTTTAAGTTCAGAAAAGCTCAAGAGTCGGGCTATTGAATACGTTCAAAACAATGCACAGGTTAGGGTCAAGACGTGTATCTTTACGTTCAGAACAGTGCAGCGAGTCGTGAATGAGTCAGGTAATTTCCAACAGAAATATGTGTAGAACAGTGTTCGGCGGCTTAATCGCATATCACAATCGCAAGCGGAAGGATGATCACAAAAATCGCAGAAACACAGAAATCACAGAGACTACAAAGTGTGATATGGTGACGTGGTTAGATGATGTGGCAGTAACGTGGCACCCTCGGTGGGACCCTAACCCTATATCGCATAACACACATTGCTATCGGCGAGTTTTATATTTATATGTTAAGATTTTACAAGTTAATTGGAAAAGTGGAAGAATAAGAGAGAGTTGATATGAAGTAGATATGAAGACTAAAGAGGAAACAATGGAGAAGGAGTATAACAGAGCTAATATCCAGGTAAATCAACATTTTAGTTTCATGTTGAGTGAGGGGATTTTAGTCTCCTTCCAAGTTGTAGCTTGATAAATTTCCAGTTGTAGCTGGGTGAGGTAGGAGCCTCCTATGGGTTGTAGCCTGCAAAAAATACATGGGAGTTGGTGCTTCCATTTCAAGTTGTAGCTTGATAGATGTCCAGTTGGAGTTGGTTGAGGTAGGAGCCTCTTGTGAGTTGTAGCCTACATAAAATACATGGGAGTTGGTGCTTCCGTTTCAAGTTGTAGCTTGATAGATGTCCAGTTGGAGTTGGTTGAGGTAGGAGCCTCCTGTGGGTTGTAGCCTGTAGAAAATAGATGGGAGTTGGAGCTTCCTTGAAAGTTGTAGCTTGCAGAATTTGAGGTAGTAGCCTCCTATAGGTTGGAGCCTACAAAAAATCAGTGGTGAGAGGGAGTTGGAGATTGCCTTTGCATCACAACAATAATAAGATGTGGTTTTCTCCCTTATGGGTTTCCACTTATATCTGCTGTCTATGTGCTTGATGATTATGTGTTGATGGGTTGTTTTAATCTACTTAATTACTTGAGGTCCACACATTAAGTTTGTTGATTCATTATGTATTAAGATTCTTATGAATTGAAGGTGTAAATAAGTTTAAATAAAAACTTTAAATGTCCATGAATGTACTAAAATGATTCACCCCCTTCTCAGTTTAGCTAAGGGTTCATCAATTTGCATCGTGGCATAATTATTATCTACGTGAATAGGTTTTGCTGATGTCGAACATATAAATAAATCGTTGGATTATTGACCATTAATAAATGTCGTTAACCAACACGAGACTACTCACCATTAATGTCAATGAGATTCAAGATGCCCAAGTACATCTTACTAGGTACAGATAAATGAGTTGAATTCGAGTCAACTAGAAGATCTGAAAAATAGGGGACATTGATGTATTCCCACTGTTCATTGGTGAGAGAAATTGCTATTAAGGCATGCAAGCCTTAAGGTACTAAAAATATTTCTGGTCATAAACCTAGATAATGTGTTGAAGTCGATGGGTCAAGACTTGATAGAAAGAGGACCTTAATGAATCCCACGTAATCTAACACGAGCATAAATTAATGATTCAAAGGACCATAGTTAAAATATTTGCTTTATGAAGTAGATTTTATTTTGCAAAAGGAAAAGGAAAATGAGGTCACTCAACATTGTAAGTGGGCTGAATGACTTTAGTTATGGGTTAGAGATGAAATGTAAGTGAGGCAGGAAAGCATGAAATTTGCAAAGGAAAAATGGTTTTGCAGTTAGAATCTAGTAAGATTAAAATTCATGGATGAACTGTAAGCTTAGGGAAAGAGGAAAATGAATGAGTAGAAATGACATGATGAATGCTATTCTAGCATGGACTTGAATTCTTCATGTTCTAAAAAAGGAAATGGGTTTTTGGAAACCACTTGTGCATAGAATAATCTTCTTTCTTCATCCTAGAACGTGCAAAAGCTTAGCACTAATCTGCAATAAAACGTACTATTCTCGAAGGAGAGAGGTGATCAATCTCTCTTCATACAATATATGTGCAACAAATTCACAAATAATGCCAATAATACAAATTCAAGGAAGATAAAATAAAAATGAAATACACTTTTACTTGTGGGGAAGCGATGCATCTTGGACTACCCATCAATATTTTGTTGATAATTTCTTTGTTTGATGCCCAATTTCAGTGATTCAAAAACAAGGTTAAAGAAAATTCCTATAAGAAATATGTTTTTAATGATTTAATGTTTTTTCCAAGTCCAATTGCTGTAAAATCCATAAAAAATGACATTTTTTTTTATTGTCTCAAATGCTAATGACAAATTTCTCATCATGTAGAGCTCATTGAGATATTTACAACGACACTTGAATCGCGTCAAACAAATGCCGTATGAGAAAGTTATGGCCATTTGAATTTTTAGAAAAACAATAAAAATGAGGGGCATGGGTGTCACGTGGTAGCATCAGGGACTGCTACGTAGCAACACCATAAGGTGCTACATGCGTTGTATAGATCTAACGTGGCATGATGACATGATAGTAACGTGGATTACTAACATCGTGATGACGTGGCGTTGACTGGTCAACTATTGATGTGGCATGTTGAGTTGGCAGTTGACTAGGCAATTACTGATGATGTGGCGACACGTGGTGGTTGAATGGGCCAATACTATGCTGCCATGTGGACCAATCAAGTGTTTCCAAATGACAACAAAATTGTCACCTAGTTAAGGTTTGTCAAAATTGTTGAATAATTAACAAATTTTGGCTTCCATTGGATTTGAACTAATAGCCTCTCTTTTACAAATTCAACAATTTACTAATAAAACACAAGTCACATTTAAAAAATGAAGCCATAAAACTTTATTTAAATTTTAAAATATTAACTATTCAAAAAAATGACTAACGAAACAACAATTTGGAAAACACCCAACAAAACAAATTTGGGATTTTTGAGAAAATTTCAAAGTGGGTAACTACTCTTGGGCACTTGTCAAGAAATTTCATGCCACCAAAATGTTTGATTTTTATTTGAACTCATGCTCTTTGCCAAAAACAATGGATCTACCCAACCAATATATTTTATATATAAAAAGAAAAACATTAAAGGAAAAAAACACAAGATTTTTTTTTTTGTTACAGGCTGAAAGCATGGAGCAAATTTTTTGACCTCTCTCTCTCTCTTTTTGCAAATTTCTGGCTGTTCTACATTTTCTTGACTGAATTTTATTTTTAATTTTTAACAATATATATATATATATATATATATATATATATATATTATTTATTTTTATTTTTACTTTTTTATTGTTTCCTTTTTTTTTAATTATATATATATTTTTCTTTGGCCATGACTGACCTGTGTGCTGTGTGGGGGGCTGCGTTGTGCATGGTTGGGCTTGCGTGTTAGGTCTTTGACTTTGGCCGTGGGATGCGTTGGCCCTTACCTCACGCATATGCGTGGAGGGCCAAGCCAAAGCCAAGCCCTCCATGCATATGTGTGAGGCCAAGCCAAAGGCGAAGGCCACAAACAAAAAAAATATTTATTTATTTTTAATAGATTTTACATATATATGTATGTGTGTGTGTGTGTGTTTTAATTAATGTTTTATTATTATTATTAATTATTAGTTTTATGGCGTGAATGTTTCCACAGTCACAGTCAGTAACTTAATGTTGTTGATAACTTATGAAAACCTCTGTATTTTATTTGAAACGCCCGACGTTTCCGGTGAAAGTGTTCACCCGAAACGTCGGGTGTTTCGAATATTATAAACAGGTTTCCAGAAGTTATCAACAAAATGATTAGTTTTTTTAATTTTAATTTTAATTTTATTATTATTATTTTAATTAATTATTTTTTTAATAATTGATATTTTTTTAAATAATTAATATATTTTTTTTGTAAGCTTGGTAGGACTACATCTTCATCATGTTCAATATATCACCCCGATCAGGGTGGGGAATTGAACCAGTGACTTCACATCAAGGAGTGCCTTAACATAGCACTTGATCACCGTCTATCCAAGCCATTGTGGACCCTTTTTTTGTTTTTTTGTTTTTAAACTTATTACTAATTATTATTATTATTATTTTTTTAAATTCTATTTTACTTAAAAAAACAAACAATTATTAAAAAAAAAAACCTATGAAAAACCTGTAACTTCTATTCATGAGCAATGAAAGTTGTAACATTCATCATACATATATGTTGGGTATGTGCTATATTCTTTCCACGATTATTTTCAAGCACGGGGGGTCACAGGGGCAGCGATAGCCCCATTTGTATATTGCGTCGGGTGCAACAGGGGGGTCATAGGGGGCGGCAGCCCCCCTATTCGGGGTCTAGGAAAGCGCCCTGGGAAATTTTTTTTTGGACCCTATTTTTCGGTGCGTAGACCTGTCCATGGTTTTGTGCATGGGTTTGAACATGGTTTTGGGGCATGATGGTTTTCGGCCGTTGGTATTTTGTAGATCTGGTCAAGGGAACTAGGGTTATGTTCTATCCAGGGTTAATGGATTGGGGTTTATGTATGCTTTGGCATGTATATATATGTGTTGTAACACCAAAAGGAATATAATGAAAAATCAAGCTAGTAGTCCCAATTTGGGATCCAGGGGAAAATCTCTGTGTATATATGTTTTATGTTTTATGCTCTCGCTATCATTTATTTTCTATTTTTAAAGATTCGTTTGCAAATAATTTATGTACAGGGTTAAAACCTACATTTGGTATCCGAGCTGTTTCGGCTTCAAGGGGACATCTTTGCTGCTGAGGGGTTTTTTGCTGGGGCCTATGGTAGACCCTGTTCAGTGGGAGATCTACGGGATCGATTCTTGCGGTGAAAGAAGATGGCGAGCAGTGGAAAGATAGACATCGAGAAATTTAATGGTCAGAGTTTTGAGTTGTGGAAGCTCAAGATGGAGGATCTGCTGGTGGATAAAGATCAGTGGATCGCAGTAGATTCAGGTACTAAACCAACGAAAATGTCAGATGAATACTGGAAGAAGATGGATCAGAAGGCAAAGAGAACAATAGGATTGTGTGTCTCAGATTCAGTATTGTTGAATGTATCTGGGGAAGCTATGGAAAAGGCTTTGTGGGACAAGCTAGAGACTTTGTACCAATCTAAGTCTCTGGTGAATAAATTGTTCCTGCGGAAAAGTTGTATAACCTGAGGATGAAGGATAGAGACTCGGTGACAGAGCATTTGAACGCCTTCAATACTGTGGTAAGTCAGTTGTTATATGTTGATATTAAAATCTCAGATGAAGATAAAGTGCATCAGTTTGTTGTGTTCTATACCAGATTCGTGGGACATTCTGGTTATTGAATTAGGTAGCAATACAACTACCTTGAAGTTTGATGACATTGTCTTAGCCTTGCTGTCGGAGGAAATGAGACGGAGAAATATGGAGGGCCAGAATGGAGATGCCTTATCTCTACGAGGAAGGTCCCATAACAGAAACAAGAATAAGGTTTTGAGTGGGAGATCTTAATCTAGAGGGAGATCTAAATCTCTAGGAAAGTTTGTAAAGGTGTGCTAGAAATGCGGAAAGGAAGGCCACTACAAAAAGGACTGCAGATCTAAAGCTCCTGAGAAAGGAAAGGGATATGATGATGCTTCTTTTGCAAAGGCAAAAACCACCTCAGATGAAGGTGGGGATGTGTATTTGTCTTCTTTGTCAAATACACATGTAGATCATGAGGCATGGTTGATTGACTTAGGTTCATCCTTTCACTTCACTTCCCATAGGGAGTGGTTCTGCGAGTATGAGAAGTATGATGGTGGTGATGTCTTCTTAGGGGATGATAGGAAGGCCAAAATCGTTGGACGTGGAAAATTCAAGCTGAAGCTGCAAGGTGGAAGGATTAGAACACTTCCTGGTGTTCTACATATTCATGCATTGGCAAAAAATCTGATTTCTGTAAGCAAGATGGATGATGTAGGTGTAAAAACAGTGTTCGAGAAAGATAACTGCAAGATGGTTCGGGGAGCACTGGTATTGATGTAGGGAGTTCGGATTGGAACTCTGTACAAGCTTCAGGGTAGCATTGTTATTAATGGGTGCAACAGTTATGTGGTTCTCGAAAGTGGAGCGGAAAGCCTAGCAGTCTCTGGAGTAAAGACCATGCTATGACATCAAAGGCTTGGACATATTGGAGAGAAGGGTCTTCGGATAATGCATGGAAATGGTATGGTAGAAGGTATGTCTAATTTCTCTTTGGATTTCGATTTCTATGAACATTGTGTATATGGGAAGCAAAATTGAGTGAGTTTTCCTTTTGGTGCTAAAAGGGAGAACAAGATATTAGAGCTTGTGCAAAGTGATGTGTTTGGACCTGTGTCAGTTCCATCAATGGGAAAGTCTGTGTAATATGTTTCATTCATAAATGAATTCTCAAGGAATACATGGATATATTTCTTGAGGAGGAAATCTGAAGTATTTGATAGATTTAAAGAATTTAAGGCTCTAGTGGAAAACCAGACAAAGAAGAAGATAAAGGTGCCGAGGATAGATAATGGTGGAGAGTTCTGCAAGAAGTAATTTGAAGAGTTCTGTAAGAAGTGTGGTATATAACGGTAGAAGACTAATCCATACACACCTCAAAAAAACGGAGTTGTAGAAAGAATGAAAAAAACACTGATGGAAAAGGCAAGTAGCATGCTCAATGGTACCAGGTTAGGACAGGAATTTTGGGCATAGGCAGTGGAGACTGTATGTTACCTGGTTAACAGATCGCCTTCATCAGCGTTGGAGGATAAGACTCCACATGAGGTATGGACTGGTAAGAAACCCTCTCTTTCACGTATGAGGGTATTTAGATGTGATGCATATGTACATGTTCCAAACTTGGAGAAAAGGACCAAGTTGGATAATAAATCTGAAAGGTGCATCTTTATTAGGTATAGGGATGGCTTAAAAGGTTACAAGCTTTGGAACCCAGAAACCAGGAAGGTTGTGTACAACTGAGATGTAGTTTTTAGAGAGGTGAAAGATGTTGTTAAACATGTAGTCCTACCAGAGGAACCTAAGAATATAGAGTTTGAGCTAAAGGATGATGAATCAGACTCTACAACAGAAGAAGATTCAGAAGAGGAAGAGCCACAAACTCTAGTTGTGAGAAGATCAGTTCGGGAAAGAAGGCAGCCAGAAAGGTATAGTCCATCTGCTTTCTATTCAAATTTTTCTTTAACTATCATTGATCATGATCCCAAAACTATTAGGGAGGCAGTGGATTCATATGATGGAAAACTATGGAAGGAGGCCATGGTTGATGAAATGGCATCCTTGCACAAAATTGAGGCATGGGATCTGGTGGAGTTGCCAGCTGGAAGGAAGCCCATTGAGAGAAAATGGGTATTTAAGAAGAATATGAATGTAGAAGGCAAGATGGAGAAATACAAAGCTCGGTTGGTAGCAAAAGGCTATTCCCAGGTGCTGGTAATTGATTTTGGTGATATTTTTTTTCCTGTTGCCAAGGTTACTTCTATTAGATTACTTTTATATGTCGCTGCTGCATTTTATTTTGAGGTAGAACAGATGGATGTGAAGACAACATTTCTTCATGGGGATCTGGAAGAGGAGATCTACATGAAGCAACCCGAAGGCTTTGCGGTGAAGGGTAAGAAAGAAATGGTATGCAGATTAAAAAGTATTTGTATGGGTTAAAACAGTCACCAAGGATGTGGTATCAGTAATTTGATACCTATATACAGGGACTTGGCTTCACCAGAAGCAAAGAGGATCACTGTGTTTATTTTAAATTAATTGGTGATCGTGTTATTTATTTGGTCTTGTATGTGGATGATATGTTGCTGATTGGAAATGACAAAGAAATTATCCAAGATTTGAAGACCTAATTGTTCTCCAAATTCGACATGAAGGATCTTTGTGCTGCAAACTATATTTTAGGCATGGAAATTAAGAGAGATCGGGAAAAGAGGAAGCTCTGGTTAAACCAGAGGAAGTATGTCGAGACTATTCATGTAGGATAGTAAACCGGTGAAGGTTCCTATTCATGTAGGTGTAAAGCTGTCTGTTGAACAGTGTCCCAAGGCACAAGAAGAAGAGGAGGATATGTCCCGTGTTCCATATGCAAGTGTAGTGGGTAGCCTGATGCATGAAATGGTCTGTAATAGACCAGACATTGCACTTGCAGTGGGAGTATTGAGCAGGTTTATGTCAAAACTAGGGAAGGAGCATTGGACAACAGTGAAGCAGGTTTTTAGATATTTGCGTGGCACTAGTGATTATGGTTTGTGCCACGAGGGAAGATTAGGATTGGACAGAGTTTTGGACATCCATGGTTTTGTTGATGCAAAATGGGCTGGAGATCTGGACCAAAGAAGATCTACAAGTGGGAATGTGTTTAACCTATTTGGCGGTGTAGTCAGTTGGATGAGTAAAAGACAATCTATAGTGGCTCTTTCAACTACAGAGGCAGAATACATGGCAGCAAATCATGGAAGCAAGGAAGCAGTCTAGTTGTAGAGATTGTGTTCAAGTATGGGGTTGGTGCAGTGGGCTATAAGGATAGACTATGACAGCCAAAGTGCAATTTTCAGGGCTAAGAACCCTACTTGTCATTCAAAGTCAAAGCAGATTGATGTTCAATATCACTTTGTGAGAGACATAATTGAGGATAAAAGGGTGTTGCTGGTAAATGTGGACACTTTGAAGAATGTTGCAGATTCATTGATGAAGTCTGTGAGCACTCATAATTTCTTTTGGTGTAGAGAAACAATGGGTGTTGCAACAGCTGGGCTAATGACTAAGCTCTCATGTGGCCCCCTGTGGAAAGAAAACAACAAGTGTGAGAATGTTGGGTATGTATTATATTCTTTCCACGATTAGTCGCACACGCGGGGGAGGGGCAATAACTTCCCCTGTACGTTGTGCCGGGCGCAACAGGGGGGTCACAGGTGGGGCAGCAGCCTCCCCTCTTCGGGGTCCGAGGCAACAACCTGGGATTTTTTTATTTTTTTTGGACCCTATTTTTCGGTGGGCGGACTCGCCCATGATTTTGTGCATGGGTTTGCACATGGTTTTGAGGCATGATGGTTTTTAACCCCTAGTATTTTGTAGATTCGTTTAAGGGAACTGCAGTGATGTTCTAATCCAGGGTTAATGGATTGGGGTTTATGTATGCTTTGGCATGTATATATATGTGTTGTAACACTAAAAGGAATATAATGAAAAATCAAGCTGGTAGTCCCGATTTGGGATCCAGGGGAAAATCTCTGTGTATATCTGTTTTATGTTTTATGCTCTCGCTATTGTTTATTTTCTATTTTTTAAGATTCGTTTGTAGATAATTTCTGTACAGGGTTAAAACCTACATTTGGTATCAGAGTTGTTTCAGCTTCAAGGGGATGCCTTTGCTGCTAAGGGGTTTTTTGCTCGAGCTTGTGGTAGACCTTGTTAAGTGGGAGATCTGCGAGATCGATTCTTGCGGTGAAAGAATATGGCGAGCAATGAAAAGATAGAGATCGAGAAATTTAATGGTCAGAGTTTTGAGTAGTGAAAGCTCAAGATGGAGGATTTTCTGGTGGATAAAGATCAGTGGATCGCGGTAGATCCGGGTACTAAACCAACGACAATGTCAGATGAAGATTGGAAGAAGCTGGATCAGAAGGAAAATAGCACAATATGATTGTGTGTCTCAGATTCAATATTGTTGAATGTATCTGGGGAAGCTACGACAAAGGCTCTGTGGGACTAGCTAGGGACTTTGTACCAATCTAAGTCTCTGGTGAAGAAATTGTTACTGCGGAAAAAGCTGTGTAACCTGAGGATGAAGGATGGAGACTTGGTGATAAAGCATCTGAACGCCCTCAATACTGTGGTAAGTCAGCTGTTATTTATTGATATTAAAATCTCAGATGGAGATAAGTACATTAGTTTGTTGTGTTCTTTACCAGATTCGTGGGACAATCTGGTTATTGAATTAGGTAGCAATACAAATCTGTTGAATTTTGATGACATTGTCACAGCCTTGTTGTCGGAGAAATGAGACGGATAAATATAGAGGGCCAGAATGGAGATGCCTTATCTGTATGAGGAAGGTCCATAACAGAAACAAGAATAAGGTTTCGAGTGGGAGATCTAAATCTCCAGGAAAGTTTGTAAAGGTGTGTTGGAAATGCGGAAAGGAAGGGCACTACAAAAAGGATTGCAGATCTAAAGCTCCTGAGAAAGGAAAGGGATTTGATGATGCTTCTTCTGCAGAGGAAAAAACCACCTCGGATGAAGGTGGGGATGCGTATTTGGCTTCTTCTTCAAATAAACATGTAGATCATGAGGCATGGTTGATTGGCTCAGGTGCATCCTTTCACTTCACTTCCCATAGGGAGTGGTTCTGTGATTATGAGAAGTATTATGGTGATGATGTCTTCTTAGGGGATGATAGGAAGGACAGAATCATCAGACGTGGAAAGTCAAGCTGAAGCTGCAAGGTGGAAGGATTATAACACTTCCTGGTGTTCTACATATTCCTTCATTGGCCAAAAATTTGATTTTTGTAAGCCAGATGGATGATGCAGGTGTAAAAACAATGTTCGAGAAAGATAACTGCAAGATGGTTCGGGGAGCACTGGTATTAATGTGGGGAGTTCGAATTGGAAATTTGTACAAGCTTAAGGGTATCACTGTTATTAATGGGTGCAACAGTTTTTTGGTTCCTGAAAGTGGAGTGGAAAGCCTAGCGGTATCTGGAGAAAAGACCATGTTATGGCATCAAAAGCTTAGACATATTGGAGAGAAGGGTCTTCGGATACTGCATGGAAATGGTATGGTAGAAGGCATGTCTAATTTCTCTCTGTATTTCAATTTTTGTGAACATTGTGTATATGGGAAGCAAAATCAAGTGAGTTTTACTTTTGGTGCTAAGAGGGCGAACAAGATATTAAATCTTGTGCACAGTGATGTGTTTGGACCTGTGTCGGTTCCATCAATGGGAAAGTATGTGTACTATGTTTCATTCATAGAGTAATTCTCAAGGAATACATGGATATATTTCTTGAGGAAGAAATCTGAAGTCTTAGACAGATTTAAAGAATTTAAGGCTTTAGTGGAAAACTAGACAGAGAAGAAGATAAAGGTGTTGAGGATAGATAATGGTGGAGAGTTCTGCAAGAAGGATTTTGAAGAGTTCTGTAAGAAGTGTGGTATATCACGAAAAAAGAATAATCCATACACACCTCAATAAAATGGAGTTGCAGAAAAAATGAACAGAATGCTAATCGAAAAGGCAAGAAGCATGCTCAGTGGTACCAGGTTAGGACAAGAATTCTAGGCAGAGGTAGTGGAGACTGCATGTTACCTGGTTAACAGATCGCCTTCATCAGCATTGGAGGATAAGATTCCACATGAGGTATGTGTTAGCACTAAAAATGTTAATGGTGTAATTTCCATTGTGTCACTGTTTTCAAATTTTTATTGTGTCTTAGTCCATGTCCAAAGTTTGAGTCATTTCCAATAAAAGTTAAAAAGAGTCCCAACATCAAGGTAGTTTTAAGTGAATAGTGTCATAGTGTTTTAGAGTCCTAAAATAAGTTAAAATCTTTGTTTTGGCTTATGTTAGTGTTGAATGTTAGTCGATGTTTGGGTAATAAAATTGCAGTCATCTAGTTTGGAATAATAGCTACCTTTGTTGCAAATTCATTGTCAAAACTGTAATACATTAAATGGCAGCTATTTCTCAGAAATAGAAGTCATCTATTACACACAGTGAAAAGCGTAGCTATTTCACTGAGATTTTGGTTATCTCAGAAAAGAGGCTACAGGTAAATAGGTAATCAATTTTCGAAGCAGGAAAATTAAGGCTTTGTGGCAACCAGAGTCCTTTAAAAACAAAGCGCAACATGCAGAAAACAGATTGACCGACAGAGCGGGAGATCCAGAGAAGAGCAGCAGAGAATGTTTAAAGGGAGCTCTCCAGGAATTAAACTAAGGAATGAAGCGACGGAGAAAAACTGACTGTAGAATGAGCGGACAGCCAAGATCTAATCACAGATCCGAAAGGAAAGAAATCGAAGTCTGAGACTAAAGCGCAAATAGAGTGATTTCGCAAATCATAGTTTTTAAAGTTTATCATTAAAGGCGATCACATGGTATGTTAAGTGATTTGCGATGTGATGAGGCGAATGGCGAGCAAGGAATACCATCAGATTTGGGCGCAGATCAAAAGTGGATATTAAAGCGCAGATGGATCGATTTCACAAATCACAGCTTTAAAAGTTTACGTTAAGGCTTCACATGGTATGTTAAGCGATTTGCGATGCGATGAGGCGAAGGACACGTGTCGGCGTAGCGCACCAGTGTGATTTCACAAATCACAGAGTTTATGGTTTAGCCGTTATTAGTGTAAATTTAAATTTGCGGGCGGCCTATTTGCAATTGCTTCCTATTGGTCAATTGGTTATGGGGCCCAAGAACCACAATTCTGCGTGAATGAATATTGTTTGGGAGAAATTGCATTTTTGTTTAAATTTCCGATAAACATTGTTGATTGCACACGTATGTATGCTTATAAATATTCTGATGTAGGATCTGCGATCGGTCCCATTTCTCTACAACGTCACGTTCACCCTCATTGCACATCGCACTTCACCATTTTCAACATTTAACTTCGCGCATTTCATAATAAAACTTATGATCAAATTTTATATCATCTTTCGATCCCATAAAACAAAACATTAAAATTATCTTAGAGTTTAAGATGTGTTTGGTCAGGCGCTTGCTGCAGTCCAAGTGCTGATTCCAGCGCCAACATCTTTTGGTGCATCTGCCGGGAGATGAAGGCCTTGTAATGAAGTATTCTCCCGAGTCTATTGTTATGAATTGCTGATAACCATTTCTTGATGGTGAACAAGAATTGGTGACCTGAAGAAGACTGCAAATTTGTTCACCTGGCGACTCCACGAAGAGGAAGAGGGGTTTCAAGACCTCCTTCTACAAGGAGGAATCAGAGATCTCCAACTGTGACTCCAGTTGCTGACCTTGAGAAAATCATCAAAGATGCTAAAGGAAAACAAAGATCAATTGAAGCCACATCTTAGTCAGTGAAGAAGGTACACAAAAGTACGTTCCAAAGCAAAAGGTACCTCTATCTACTTTAGAATCTAAAGAGATTTTAGTTTCAAAATATTCTATTGAAAAATCTCAAGTTGAAGCTACTCCTTTAGAAAATAAAGTGGATGTTGTTAACCTAAGCTCAACTGAAGGTTTTTCTTACTCATCATCTAGTAAATCTGAAATAAGTACTATTCTAGTCAAAGAAGGAGAAACTAAATTTCTAAGTGTTGAAAAGAAGTCAGAAGAATTTGTGTTGACTGAAGGTGAATTAGAACAAGTATTGTCTATTTCACCTTTTCTTGATAGGGATATTTTGACTGAAGACGACTTCGATACTATTTTAAATTTCCTTCAAACTCATGCTGAATACCAGTCTCTTATCACTCCTAAACAATAATATTTTCCTTTCTCTCCAAATCTAGCTGTTGGGGCATCTTCTTCTCATCCACTTGAAAATAATGTACCCGAAGGTCTTACCTTTAACTTATATGTTTTCCTTGCTCAACAAAATAAAGTTGAATTAACTCCATCCCCTCAAGAGACAACTTTAGATTTTGATTCTTCTACTGAAGGAGAAGTCAAGACATCCTCTGTTCATGTTTTTTAAAACCCACTCTTCTCAGTTCCAAAGCCTGAAAAATCAGCTCAAGACCCCCAATTTTCTACTATCTCAAATCAAAATTAGAATTCACTAATTGTAATTCCAATTTATCAAACAACTACATCAGTTGTACATCATCAAAATATGGCCCAGCTTGCCCTTACAAGGATGCAGCAGATAGTGGTTGCGATATATGCGCCACTTGTTCTCCCTCAAGCCTTGCATCCACTTCCCCAAGGAGATTACTTGAAATATCTTCCAAAATACACTGGGGAGGGAGAAGCAGTTTCTGCTGAGAAACATTTGGTGGCTTTCTATAGTTATGCTGACAATCAAAATATTGAACATGAAGATGTCTGGACAAGACTCTTTGTTCAGAGCTTGGATGGTGAAGCTCGAAAATGGTTTAGAAGTTTGGCTCCAAGTTCAATTACAAGAATTGATGAATTAGAAGAGATATTTGTGAAGCATTGGGGTGATAGGAAAGACTTTGTTTATTATTTTACAGAATTTGGAACTCTGAAGAAGAAAGAAAATGAGTCTTTAGCTAATTTTACTAAGAGGTTTAATAAGATTTATCAGAAAATTCCTGAAGATATTAAACCTACTGAAACCACAACTATGATAATTTTTTCAAATGCTTTAGATTCTGAGTTTGCTTTATGGTTGAGGGTTGAAAAAACAAAGATTTTAACAACTATGCAAGAGGCTGAAATTGGAGTTCAATCTAATCTCATGGCTTCTAATAAATTAAAAATGGAGGAAGAAAAGGCAGTAAAAGACAAAAAGAATATGGAAGAAGAAAAACACTCTTCTTCTAAGTCACTTTTAGCAGAAGAAAAGATAGATCAAATGTCCAATTTGATCAAGGAACTCGCCTCTAAGATGTCAAAATTAGAAGTATAAAATAAACCAGTTGCTAGAGCCAATCAAAATGAAGCTTATAGAAATTAGGCTCCCTTCAGGAGGCCTTTTCAGCCTCAACAAATCCTACAACGCCCAAGGAGGAATGCTGATGATCAAACTATCCAACCTCCTTTGAATAATTTTGTTGAAGAAGAACAACAAGGAAATGAGGAAGAAAATGAAGAAATAAACCATGCGGGAGAAACTTCACAGTCAACGTGTTTGACATTGTAGGAATACGAAGATAGATCAAGAATTTGTTGTTTTTTTTTTTTTTTGATGATATGAATGCTCAAATTTATGTACAGAATGATAAAAAACAACAAGAAGTTCAAAACAGAAATTACCCTTTGAGGTCAAAATGTCCTATTCGATAGCCTCAACAAAAATCAGATTCAGATAAACAAGATGCCAAACAAAAGGCCAAGGTAAATGAGGTTCCTCCACCTCAAAATTTTGCCCCAATTGTTAAAATTATTGCATAAAATAAGGAATTAATTCCAATTTATTTCATTTTCAAATCTGAATTGAATAAAATCAAAATTCCAGTCCCACTATTGGAATTATTGAAAAATCCAGCATATAAAGAGACTTTTAAGAGTCTGCTGTAGCCTCCTCTCGCTCCTGATCCAGTCAACCTTGAGTATGAGCATCCCACTATTTATATAGGCTGTCATTTCCAAGACCAAAATGATGATAATTCACCGCCTTTTTACCTGTCACTTAACATACATGACAAATTGTTGCATAATTGTCTATTAGATTCTGGAGCTTCCCACAATCTCATGCCAAAGAAAGTGATGGATGAATTGGGATTAGAGATCACCAAGCAATACCATGACCTTTACACCTTTGACTCCAAAAAAGTCAAGTGTCTAGGAGTGATTAATGATTTGGTTGTTTCCCTCACCCAACTGCCTATGACGAGCTTAGTGACGGACATTGTGGTTGCTGAAATTCCTTCTAGATTTGGGATGTTACTTTCCAGATCTTGGTCTAAGAAGTTGGGAGGTACCCTTCAGATGGACATGTCATATGCTACCACCCAGTATTTGGAGGGGAATTCATAAGGCTGTATAGGGAAACTAAAATGGCCTACATCATTAGTGATTAACAAAATCCATCAAACCATCCCATATATGCTGAAGAAAAGGAATTGGGGTCATAAATTCTACACCTTGCTGCTGATGATAATGATTTCCATCCTGAATTAAGTGAAAAACAACACTTTCAAGGTGCAAATGCGCAACATTCAGAAGGAGGACAGATCTGGAGATTGTACTTTGACTGAGCTTCTTCAAGAGAAGGATCGGGAGCCGGTGTAGTCCTCATTTCTCCTTCTCAGCAGAAGGTAACCATATCATACAAACTGCAATTTGCTACCACTAACAACATTGCTGAGTATGAAGAACTTGTGCTGAGTATGAAGGCAATGAAAGATTTGGGAGCAGAACAATTAATTGCCTTTGGTGATTTAGAGTTGGTGAATAAGTAGGTGAGAAATAATTGCCAAGTGAAAAATTTGAAATTGAAGAATTATAGGAATGAAGTCTAGGATTTGATTGAACATTACTTTTCATAATTCAATATAAATTTTGTCACTAGAGAAGAAAATCAAATTGCTGATTCACTAGCTATTGCTACTAGTAATTTCAAAGTTCCTCTAGATGTCAAGGGAATCTATGATGTTCAAATAAAAAACAGACCTTCAATTCTTGATAACATCAAGCACTGGCAAGTATTTGAGGATGGCAGGGAGATTCAAAAATTTTTAGAGTGTGTAGAAGAGTTTGCAGACATACAAATTGATGACGAGCAGGAAATTGTTGAAAACCAAAATAGCAACCCTTTTAAGAAAACCATGGCTGGGAAGAACATTATAGATCTGAAAACTAATTTTATTTTTAAGGGTTTGGTTCCTTTAGAAAGACTTTTTGATAATAATGATGTTTTTCTCAAGCCCAAAAGAAAAATTGATGGAGAGAGTACAATAGAATGTAACATTGGTACAAAAGATCGGCCAAGATTAGTCAAAGTGTCCAAATTCCTTCCTCTAGAAACCAAAACAAAATATATCAAACTGCTGAAGGAATTGGCTGATATTTTTGCATGGTCTTATAGTGAGTTGAAAACTTATGATAAGAGCATAATGGAGCACAAGATCCCTTTGAAAATAGATGCAAAACCTGTAGCACAAAAAATCAGACACATCAATCCCATGTTGCTCCCAATCATTGAGAAAGAAATAAAAAAATTATGGGAAGCAAAAATTATTCTGCCTTTGAGATTTTCTAACTCGGTAGCTAATATAGCCCCAGTATGGAAAAAGAATGGAGAAATAAGGATTTGTGTTGATTTTCGCAACCTGAACCAGTGCTCTTTGAAAGATAACTATCCATTGCCCAAGATGGATTATATCTTGCAGAAAGTTGTAAGATCCAAAATACTGTCAATGATTGATGGTTTTTTAGGCTATAATCAGATTTCAGTTGACCGACACGACATAGAAAAGACAACATTTACCACACCCTGGGGCACATTCATGTACAACAAAATGCCATTTGGTTTGATGAATGCAGGCGCAACCTTTCAAAGGGCAATGGATATTGCCTTTGCGGGAGAAAGGGACAGATTTGTGGTCATTTATTTGGATGACATCACAATATATTCAAAATCTGATGAAGACCACTTGAAACATCTAAAACAAGTTTTTGACAATTGCAAAAATTTTGGTTTGTCCTTAAACCCAAAAAAGTCGTATTTTGTTGTCCAAGAAGGTATATTATTGGGACATATTGTAACAGAAGGTGGCATTTGTATTGATTCGGGAAGAGTAGAATCTATTCAGAATATTGGTTTGCTAAGAAATAAAAAGGAATTGAAGTCATTTTTAGGGAAAATCAATTTTCTGAGGCGTTTTGTTCCTAACTTTGCAGAGCCGATCAAACATATAAATGTTTTGCTAAAAAAAGATGTAGAATTTAAGTGGCAAGATGAAGCTAAAGATTCTTTTTCAACAATTAAATACGCTTTGACTGAAGCACCAATTTTGATTAGTCCTTATTTTGAAAAGGATTTTTTGATTTTTTCATATGCTTCGGAAGAAACAATTGTAACTGTCTTACTACAGAAGAACAAGGAGGGTTTGGAGCAACGAATTTCATTTTTTAGTCATGATTTAAGGGATGTTGAATTAAAGTACAACTTGACTGCAAAACAAGCATACGCACTAGTTAAGGCTTTGAAGTCTTTTCGAGTTTATGTGCTGCATTAAAAAATAATTTCTTTTGTGCCTGATATCACTGTTAAAGATGTATTGCTGCAGTTAGATACAGATGGAAGGAGAGGATGATGAATGACCAAGATTATGGAATTTGATGTTGAGATCAAACCAACTAAATTGATAAAGGGTCAGGGATTCGCTTTCTTGATGGCTGAATCTAACTGCAAAACTTTAAATTTGAATGTAGAGGCAGCTGAAGGAGAACATGGAGAAGGTATTGCTAATTATCCTGAAATATTTAATTCAAATTGGTACAAGGATATAGTTTACTTCTTGTTAAATTTCAATTGTCCACCTGAAATGGAGAAGACTAAAATGAGAGCTTTTAAACTGAGAGCTGTGAAGTATTTCATTTTGGAAGACCATCTTTACTGGAAATATCATGTTGGAGTCTTATTAAGATGTGTAGATGAAGCAGAATCCCAGGAGATTATGAAAGAGATACATGCAGGAGTATGTGGAGAGAATTTATATTGGAGAGTCACTGCAAATAAAATATTAAGAGCTAGCTATTATTGGCCAACTCTTTTCTCTGATGTATTTGCTAAAGTCATGAGTTGTGTCGAATGTCAGAAATTTGTTGGTAAACAAAAATTGCTACCATTACCTCTCATTCCTATTTCAACAGATGTTCCTTTTCAACAGTGGGGGCTAGACTTCATCGGTGAAATTCATCCACATTCACTAGGGCAACATAAATGGATTCTCACAGCTACAAACTATTTCACTAAATGGATTGAAGCTGTACTAACTAGGAATGCTACTGATATGGTAATTATCAAATTTCTGTTGGAAAATATTATGTTAAGATTTGGTTGTCCACAGAAATTAGTAATTGATAATTAATGGCCTTTAATTCGACCAAGATGTACAACTTTTGTCAGCAATATGGGATTGAATTGACTCATTCCACGCCTTATTACCCTCAAGGTAATGGGTTGGCTGAGTCATCCAATAAAAGTTTGGTAAGGATTATTAATAAAATGTTGCCTGAAAATAAGAGGAATTGAGACACTCAGCTGACACATGCTCTATGGGCAGATAGATTAAGTAGTAAAAAATCAATTGGAATGTCTCCATTTCAGCTTGTATATGGTCAAAAGTTGTAATGCCTTTGCAATTAGCTCTTCTTGTGATGAAGTTCCTACAAGATGAATCTGATCATGAAAACCCAGTCCAAAGGAGAATGCTATCGTTAATAGAGGCACACCAAATCAGAGAATCATTGTTGGAAAAAGTTCATAAGTATTAGGCTAAATTCAAATCTATTTTTGATAAAAGAGAAAAACAACAATTGTTTCAGGAGAATGATTTAGTGCTGCATTGGGATGCTAGAAGAGAAGACCATGGAAAGCATGGTAAGTTCAACAATCTATGGTTTGGGCCATTTAAAATTGCTGAAGTTTTGGAGGATAATACTTTTCTGCTCAAACATCTGGATGATGATCAGTTGACTGGAGGCCCAGTCAATGGTCATTTTCTTAAAAGATTCTTTTTTTAGTAAGTCATTTGAGTCACTCCATTGTAAATATCCAGTGTGATGTGTCAATAAACTCCATGCCAAATGGTACTATGTCTATATATACAATCAATCTTGAATCCAGTATGTCAATGGTCAATCCTAGTCTCTATTTTCAAGAAGTTTTCTAAATTTAAAGAGTTTTTGAGGAACTGAGTCTATAGTCCTTGAAGCCTCACAAGTAGGACTTCATCCCCAATAGGAGTCACTGTTATCACTGAAAATGTTAGTGGTGTAATTTCCATTGTGTCTCTGTTTTCAAATTTTTATTATTTCTTAGTCCATGTCCAAAGTTTGAGTCATTTCCAATAAAAGTTAAAAAGAGTCCCAACATCAAGGTAGTTTTAAGTGAATAGGTGTCATAGTGTTTTAGAGTCCTAAAATAAGTTAAAATATATATTTTGGCTTATGTTAGTGTTGAAGGTTAGTCGATGTTTGGGTAATAAAATTGCAGTCATCTAGTCTGGAAAATAGCTACCTTTGTTGTAAATTCATTGTCAAAACAGTAATACAGTAAATGACAGCTATTTATCAGAAATAGAAGTCATATATTCCACATAGTGAAAGGCGTAGCTGTTTCACTGAGATTTTGGTTCTCAGAAAAGAGGCTACAGGTAATTAGTTTTCGAAGTAGGCAAATTAAGGCTTCGTGCCAACCAGAGTCCTTTAAAAACAAAGCACAACATGTAGAAAACAGATTGACCAACAGAGCGGGAGGTTCAAAGAAGAGCAGCAGAGAATGTTTAAAGGGAGCTCACCAAGAATTAAACTAAGGAATGAAGCGACGAAGAAGAACCGAGTATAGAATGAGCGGATGGCCAAGATCCAATTGCAGATCCGAAAGGAAAGAAACCAAAGGCTGAGATTAAAGTGCAGATGGAGCGATTTCGCAAATCACAGTTTTTAAAGTTTACCGTTAAAGGCGATCACATGGTATGTTAAGTGATTTGCGATGTGATGAGGCGGATGGCGAGCTAGGAAGACCGTCAGATCTGGGTGCAGATCAACGATGGAGATTAAAGCGCAGATGGAGCGATTTCACAAATTGAAATTTTAAAAGTTTATCGTTAAGGCTTCACATGGTATGTTAAGTGATTTGCGATGCGATGATGCGAAGGACACATGTTGGTGTAGCACACCAGCACGATTTCACAAATTGGAGAGTTTATGGTTTTGCCGTTATCAATGTAAAGTTAAATTTGCAGGCGACCAATTTGTGATTGCTTCCTATTGGTCAAATGGTTGTGGGTCCCAAGAACCACAATTCTGCGTGAATTCATATTGTTTGGGAGCAATTGTGGTTTTGTTTAAAGTTCCAATAAACACTGTTGATTGCACACGTGTATATGTTTATAAAACTTCCGATGCAGGATCTGCGATCGGTCCCATTTCTCTGCCACGTCACCTCCACCCTCATCGCACATCGCACTTCACCATTTTCAACACTTAACTTCCCGCATTTCACAATACAACTTCCGATGCGCGATCTGCGATCGGTCCCACTTCTTCACCACGTCGCCAACCCCCACCCCCCCCACTTATCATTTATTCCGCTCCATATATCCTCTATAAATTAAACCCGTTTCAAAGGATTTTCTTTGTAATTTCTCATAAAATGAAACTTCGTCATTCTATCCAAAAGTTTTTGGTTTTTCCACCATTACATAGGGTCTTCAACCAAAAAAGGGAAAGGAACAACGGAACAATGACAAAATTTCTCTCAAGCAGTTTTCTACCACTACTCTTACTACCAACACATTTTTACTAAAACTCGAGCAACATTCAAGAAACATCCACACATCATTTTCATTGTTGTTTGCACTTTTTATGGAGTTGGTTGCACCAGAACAGAAGAGGAGTCTTCCCATAAAAATTCCACATCATACAAACCACTTCAAATTGTCAGCCTTAATGTTGTTATTGTTTTTAATGTAGCACTTTGTAATTAAGATTAAGGGATAAGCCTCACCTCTTGCACGAGGTTGTAATGACTTTTGGGACAGATTTACCTTTTTATGTGTAAGATGACAACAACATATTTTGTACATATATTCTAAACTGATATGAAGTCAAGGTTGGTTGGTGGTCATTGAATTTTGAATTACATGAACTGTAATTTTTTGTGTGAATGAAATGGAATGATACTACTGAGGACTTATTACCAATTTGCTGTGTGTATTGTCTACTCTATTTGAGTTTCCATATCTCTTTTCTTCCAGTTCTAGTTTGAAAATCATCATATTGTTATGTGTTTTTATTAGTCTCTTAAGAATGTTATGTGTTTTATCAGTTTTTGTTAGTCTCACACAGTGAGCATTCGTGATAAAATATATGTTATAACATTGAAAGAGTATCACTCATGGTAGTTATTCTTCATGATAATTCAGTGAGAATCTTGTCAGACTAGAAATAGCTTTCTCTCAATGGAATATTGTCAAACTGCTACTTTTGTCAATTTCTACTAAATCAATAGATTTATGTTTTACATGCCTACTAATTCTCCTCTCATCTTTCAATTTCCTCTCATCACAGTCTACAAACTTGCACCTTGCTACCAAATAAAGTTACAATACCCTCTTTAGTAGAACCGTGGATTTGACATAAATCTCTCTCCAGTGAATCAGAGTTTACTATATTCCAATCCCATAAAACAAAACATTAAAATTGTCTTAGATTTTAAGATGTGTCTGGTCAGGTGCTTGCTACAGTCCAAGCGTTGATTCTAGCGCCAACAATATGGACTAGTAAGAAACCCTTTCTTTCACATGTGAGAGTATTTGGATGTGATTCATATGTACATGTTCCAAAGGAGAAAATGACCAAGTTGGATAATAAATCTGAAAGGTGCATCTTTATTGGGTATAAGGATGGCTTAAAATGTTACAAGCTTTGGAACCTAGAAATAAGGAAGGTTGTCTACAACTGAGATGTGGTGTTTAGAGAGGTGAAAGAAGTTGTTAAACATGTAGTCCTACCAGAGGAACCTGAGAAGATAGAGTTTGAGCTAAAGGATGATGAATCAGACTCTACAACAGTAGAATATTCAGAAGAGGAAGAGCCACAAACTCTCGTTGTGAGAAGATCAGTTCAGGAAATAAGGCAACCAAAAAGGTATAGTCCATCTGCTTTATGTTCAAATTTTTCTTTAACTATCACTGATGATGATCCCAGAACTGTCAAGGAGGCAGTGGATTCAGAGGATGAAAAACTATGGAAGGAGGTCATAGTTGATGAAATGGCATCCTTGCACAAAAATTAGGCATGGGATCTGGTGGAGTTGCCAGCTGGAAAGAAGCCCATCGGGAGAAAATGGGTGTTTAAGAAGAAGATGAATGTAAAAGGCAAGGTGGAGAAATACAAATCTCGGTTGGTAACAAAAGGATATTCCCAGGTGCTGGGAATTGATTTTGGTGATATTTTTTCTCCTGTTGCCAAGGTTACTTCTATTAGATTACTTTTATTTGTTACTGCTGCATTTGATTTTGAGGTAGAACAGATGGATGTGAAGACAACATTTCTTCATGGGGACCTGGAAGAGGAGATCTACATGAAGCAACCTGAAGGCTTTGCGGTGAAGGGTAAGAAAGAATTGGTATGCAGATTAAAAAAATATATGTATGGGTTAAAACAATCACCAAGGATGTGGTATAAAAAATTTGATACCTATATACAGGGACTTGGCTTCACCAGAAGCAAAGAGGATCATTGTGTTTATTTGAAATTAATTTGTGACCGTGTTATTTATTTGGTCTTGTATGTGGATGATATGTTTTTGATTGAAATGACAAATAAATTATCCTAGATTTGAAGACCCAATTGTTCTCCAAATTCGACATGAAGGATCTTGGTGCTGCAAACTATATTTTGGGCATGGAAATTAAGAGAGATCAGGCAAAGAGGAAGCTCTGGTTAAACCAGAGGAAGTATGTCGAGACTATATTGCAGAGGTTGAATATGTAGGATAGTAAACCGGTGAAGGTTCCTATTCCTGTAGGTGTAAATTTGTCTGCTGAATAGTGTCCCAAAACACAAGAAGAAGAGGAGGATATGTCCCGTGTTCCATATGCAAGTGCAATGGGTAGCTTGATGTATTCAATGGTCTGTAATAGACAAGAAATTGCACATGTAGTGGGAGTATTGAGCAGGTTTATGTCAAAACCAGGGAAGGAGCATTGGACGACAGTGAAGCGGGTTTTCAGATATTTGCGTGGCACTAGTGATTATGGTTTGTGCTACGAGGGAAGACTAGGATTGGACAGAGTTTTGGACATCCGTGGTTTTGTTGATGCAGACTGGGCTGGATTTCTGGACCAAAGAAGATCTACAAGTGGGTATGTGTTTAGCCTATTTGGAGGTGCAGTCAGTTGGATGAGTAAAAGACAATCTGTAGTGGCACTTTCAACTACAAAGGCAGAATACATGGAAACCATTCATGCAAGCAAGGAAGCAGTCTAGTTGCAGATATTGTGTTCAAGTATGGGGCTGGTGCAGCAGGCTATAAGGATAGACTGTGATAGCCAAAGTGAAATTTTCTTGGCTAAGAACCCTGCTTATCATTCAAAGACAAAGCACATTGATGTTCAATATCACTTTGTGAGTGATATGGTTGAGGATAAAAGGGTGTTGTTGGTAAAGGTGGACACTTTGAAGAATTTTGCAGATGCATTGACGAAGTCTCTGAGCACTCATAAGTTCTCTTGATGTAGAGAAATAATGGGTGTTGTAGAGTTGGGCTAATGACTAAGCACTCATGTGGCCCCATGCGGAAAGAAAACAACAAGTGGGAGAATGTTGGGTATGTGTTATATTATTTCCACGATTAGTCGCACGTGCCGCGGGGGGAGGGAGGGGGGGGGGTGGGGGGGGGCGACAACCCCCCCTATACGTTGTGCCGAGCGCAACAAGCGGGTCACAGGGGGTGCAGCAGCCCCCCCTGTTCGGGGTCCGGGGCAGCACCTCGGGAAAATATTTTTTGGACCCTAATTTTCAGTGGGTGGACCCGCCCATGGGTTTGTGCATGGGGTTGCACATGGTTTTGGGGCATGATGGTTTTCGGCCCCTGGTATTTTGTAGATTCGGTCAAGGGAACTACGGTTATATTCTAATCCAGGGTTAATGGATTGGGGTTTATGTATGCTTCAACATGTATATATATGTGTTGTAACACTAAAAGGAATATAATGAAAAATCAAGCTGGTAGTCCCGACTTGGGATGTAGGGGAAAATATCTGTGTATATATGTTTTATGTTTTATGCTCTCGTTATTGTTTTTTTTTTTTTTTTTAAGATTCGTTTGTAGATAATTTTTGTACAGGGTTAAAACCTACAATATCTGTGGTACGTTTCAATGATTTTTCTTTTTTAAAGCAACAAATGGCTTTCAAAAAGAAGAGAAACAAAATATTGTATCCAATAGAGGGTAATGAGACATCCTCGTCTAAGAGTTTCTTGAACATCTGCTTTTCATGGAAAAACAACCCTCTACCTGGGATTCAAAATTGCAAAAAAATGTTAGTTTTCAGCCCCATAGGGTCATCTAGTGAGTGACCGTGAGCCATTAGCTGATTTTTTTTTTAATATGCCCTAGACCTTGCTACGGTTCCCTAAACATCTACTTTTCATGACAAAACAAACCTTTGTCTGAGATTGAAAATTACAAAAAAATGTCAGTTTTCAGCTCCATAGTGTCATCTAGTGAATGACCGTGAGCCATCAACTGAAAATTACGTAATATTCCATAGACCTTGCTCCATTAGGATTACATCTTTTGAAAATTTGTTATTCCCCTGGTTCTGCTCCTTGAAAACGTGAGCACAAAAGAAGGAAGTGAACATTAATTTTAGTCGCAAGATCTCTTCAACTAAAGGCTGCAATAAAATTCTCTTGCACTGTTGAGCTTGTTTGAGCCAATTGACCACTAGGAGGGAGTCCCTGTACACCTGGATGGGAGAAATCCCCATTTATAATGAGAAGGAAAGAAGACTTTTTCATGCTGAAATCTCCACAAAATTGTTGGAACCATTCCCTAACCCAAGCTTGACTTGAAATGAGTGGGAATCCGATAGGTGAAGAACAAAACCCCCTCCGCATCTGCTCCCATCATCAAAATTCGCACCATCAAAACAACCCCATGGGACACTACAATCTGGAGATTCTTCCACAATAATTCTAGGAGGAGATAAGCCCTTGTCCCACGAGAAATTGTTTACAATCCCCTGTGATTCAACTACTACTGTGGAGAGATTCAAATCTTTGTCTTGAAAGAAGTCCCAATTCCTAGCCAACCAAACTCCCCAGCAAAGAATTTATGAGGGTGTTTTTTAAGGCTTTTTTATAGCATCAGTTAATCATGCGCTCCAAGCGACCTCCACCGAGGACTTGTGCCAAAAACCCAAGACACCTGTTGCCTTAGCACAAACTTGCCAAACCCGAGAGATAAAAGGGAAGTTGAGAAAAACATGACCAATTACATCCTCGTCATTTTTGCATAAATGACACCATCTTAGCCGAATCGAGAACTTCCTCTTAAGGATTTCCCAAACTGGAATTTTTTTCTTCAACACGCACCACATGAACAATTTAGCTTCAACTGGGAATTTTAGTTTCTAGAGGCCTATCCACCACCATGTTGGGTTTGGAGGAACTACTCTTACTAATAGGAAGGAATACCCTTCCTTTGGGGTGTACCAGCTAAAGGGGGAGTAGCTCCAAACAAGTTTGTCCTCTCTGACTGTGATCCTGACGTGGCATTCCCAAAGAGCTCTCAAGTACGCTTCCCACCACCTATGAAACTACTGATCTAATTCTAGATCAGTTGCAAACTTCCATCCTTGACGTCAAAAGGTGGTGGAAATTGGGACTACTATTTGGGCCAGTTTCGTGTAGCCTTTGTCCCTTAACTGTTTGTAGAAATTTATATAACTGATATGTTATACATCCGAGATTCTCCTGATCACACACTATTTGACTTCATGCACAATACAAAATCTCTTCTACCATTGATCATTAATTGCGGAAATAAAAACAATCGCATGCGCACATTAAAACCATAAACAATCACACATATGAACACAATATTTCATGGGAAAGCTTAAAGTTGAAAACCCCCAACTATCTGTATATTATATGTCATAGAGATCATGTAACAATCATTGCACAAAGCTCCTCACAAGCTCTCAGTACAATCTCCAATCACTACACACTAAACAAGCTCAGATCTAGCAAAACACATGCTCCACCGCCACCCGCTAGCCTCATTTACCGCACAATCACCGTCGAAGAATGGCTCGAATGAACTCGAATCCAATCTTTCATGCAATCCTCATCGGGTATCTAACCACCATGTGTCGCAAATCATGCTTCACTTATAATAAATCGATAGTCAATCGTTTTTTCAAGAATTACACTTTTCATGGTCTCCACTGAAACTGTCCATGCACTGTAGTTAACCGATGTATTCTTCAGTTGATTAATGATTTAATATTTAATGAATTAATTAATAATTAATTCACACCACTCTCACTAGTGTATCAATCAGTTAGACTAGATACAACTAGCTCAACTGTGTCTAACTAAGTTAAACTGAACACAACTCCACCAACTACTTCTACAACTCCACCAAACTCTGTCACATGAGTTCTAACTGAAGTCTCCATGCAATAGCTCAACTTAACCCTCAAGAATAGTGTAATCTTTCCGTCGCCCCGTGCCACGTATGTGCACTTAACCGGGTGCTTCAAGAGAATAAGAGAATATGAGAATCCAAGATATTAAGATTAAAAATATCTTATATATCTATATTTTAGACTGCACTGGTGCATGGATTCCGCCCAATATGTCTAAAAATAGAAGTCCATCTATTTTTTCCAACTTGACCAACCATCCACAAATAGCATCCTGCAACTCATAGAACATGATCCATATGTCTAAAAATAGACTTGCGCCAAAAATAGCCTGCGGGCCCACTTAGTGAAGGCGACTTCTTTCCACTAAGCTCATCATCTTGTTGCAATCTCAACACTCCCTCTCAACAAGATAGGAATTATCTGCCACCCCGATCCTGCCCCTGTGGTATTCGAATTTGCTCCTCGTGAGCCCCTTCGTCAAGATATCAGCGTCTTGATCCTCCGTAGGAATGTAAGAAAGTAACATGATCTTCCGCTGCACACAATCTCTGATATGATGATACCGGATGTCAATGTGTTTAGATTTATCATGAAATACTGGATTAACCGAGAGTTTGATGCAACTCTGATTATCACAATATATCACAGTAGGATCTAAGTGTGAACCGAACAACCCGACCAGGATCTTCCTCATCCATCCATGCAGCCAAACTCGCTGGCATATACTGCCTCTCGCCGGGAACTCGGAAGCCACGGATCTCTGTCTCCTATTTTACCAAGAAACTGCTATAGACTTGATACTAAAAATCCCTCCAGATGTGCTCTTTCCGTCCATTGGGCTCCCTGCCCAATCTGCATCTGTGAAGCCAAGCAACTCCACCTCATCCAACTGTCTATACCACAATCCATATCCCGATGTGCCCCTGAGATATGTCAATACATGCTTTCCTGCCTTCCAAAAGAGCTTGTTAGGCTTAACCATAGCTTGTGAAAGCTGGTTAACAACGTAGCATATGTCTGGTCGTGTATTGACTCGATACATGAGCGAACCAACCAACTGTCGATAAATAGTGGCATCCACTACCTCTGCCAATGTAGCATCCTCTATCCTCCATCCACTAGGAAGAGGAGTGTCGATAGGCTTGCAACCTTGCATGTTGAACTTCTCCAGTATCTCCCGGGCATACTTTCCTTGAGACACAAATAGTCCATCCTTCCACTGCCAAATTTCCAATCCCATGAAATAATGAAGGAGGCCCAAGTCCTTCATCTCAAACTCCTTTGCAAGATCTGCCTTGCATGAGTGTATCAATAGTTCATCACCTGTCAGTATCAAATCATCTACATAAAGTACAATTATTAGCAACTTACCCCCCACCACAATCTGGTATAGGTTCGGATCCGCCTCACTCTTGGCGAAACCAAGTCCAGTGAAAAAACTGTCTATCCATGTGTACCAAGCACGAGGTGCTTGTTTCAGCCCATACAACGCTCTTTTGAGCCTGAACACATGCGACTCGCTGTTGAAGATTTTGAAAACTTCAGGCTGCTTTATGTACACCTCCTCCTCAATGAATCCATTGAGGAATGCAGTCTTCACATCCATCTGATGAATGTGCCAATCCATTTGTGCTGAGAGAGAAAGGATGGTTCGTATGGAAGAATACCTTGTGACAGGTGAAAAGGTTTCTTCATAATCGATCCCCTTAGGCAACAAATCTTTCCTTGTACTTCTCCACACTCCCATCAGCTACTTGCTTCACTTTGTAGATCTACCTCGAACCTACCACTAATTTCCCTTCCGACCTTGGGACAATCTCCCATGCACTGTTTCTGACACTCGAATCATACTCTTCCACCATGGCATCTACCCATGCGGGGTCCTCCACAACTTCCTCAAAAGAGGATGGCTCTATCACAATACACTTGCTCATAAGAGCCATGTATCCAGTATACCGATCAAGTGATTGTCTCTGTCTGCGATGTGATGTAGGTGCTCCTACAATCCTCTCTGCATCTTGAGCCAGTCGCTCAGCTTCGGTAGTGCGCTTCCGCCCTCTGATGGTTGGCGCTGCATGAGTGGTCTCTTCCACTCCATGAAACTCATCTTGTGGCTGATCCACATCCTGAGGCTCATCCTTAGGAACTAATAGCTCCTCATCTACATGCAAGGGTGGCTCCCTCTCAAGCGAACACTTCATGGATTTCTCCTCCTGAAATTTTATATCCCGTCGCACAACAGTCTTGCGACCGTCTGGCACATACACCCGATAGTTATGAGGTGTATCAGTGTACCCCACAAATATTCCAACCTCAGCAGTTGGATCCAGCTTCCTTCTCGCATCCTTCTTCACATGCATGTAGACAGGAGAACCAAAAATCCGCAAATGGGAAATATCAGGCCTCTTGCCAGAATAAGCCTCCTCTGGTGTACTCATGCCAAGAACCTTGTGAGGACAACGGTTCTGCACATACACTGTTGTATTGCATGCCTAAGCCCACAAGTGAAGGGGTAGGCCCTGATCATGCAACTTCGCCCGTGCATCGTGCAAGACCCATGATTGTCTCCGTTATTTTTCTCGCCGACCCCATTCCGATGTGGGCGGAGGCGCTATGAGCTCTCTTCGGGTTCTTCGTTGCCGCAAAAGTCCTTGAATTCGCCAGAGATGAATTCACCACCAATACGCTCCTAAGAGCCTTCATCTGCTTCCCCGATTCTTTCTCAAATAGTGCCTTGAACTCATAGAACTTTGAGTATGTCTCACTCTTCTTCTGCATGAAGAAGATCCAGCACTTACGAGAAAAATCATCAACAAATATCACATAATACCTGTGCTTTGCTGTCGAAGCTACTGAGAAAGGTCCACACACGTCCGTGTGAATTCTCTCAAGGATCGTCGTGGCATGACTATCCTTCTCGTGAAAGGTGGCTTTCACAAATTTTTGCAAAGTACATCCCTTGCACTGATCTGACTGTGCAAGTGTACCTTTGGGAAGTCCGGTAGAAATCTGCTGCAAAATTTTCAAAGCACCATGGTGAAGATGGCCCAATCTCTTATGCCATAGCTCGCCCTCATCCCGGCTCACCACTCCTTCTGCCTTGCCTACCATTGATGCGCATCCATCTACCTGCAACTGATAAAGGTTCTTAACTCGAACCCCTATCCTCCGGGTTTCACCAGTTGCCTTACTGCGCAGGAAAGCCCTTCCCTCGCTAAAGACAACATCATATCCCTTGTCTTCCAACATGGACACCGAGATCAGATTCTTCTTCAATCCTGGAACATGCATCACTTCCTTCAATACGAAGGGTTTACCAGACTCCCTCTCAAAGGAAACAGCACTACATCGTCAAATCAGATCTACCATCATCGCCCATCTTGATGTGCACTCCAAGATCTTTCTCATCCAGATCAGTAAACAAATCTTTGTCTCCGGTCATGTGAAAAGACGCACCACTGTCAAGAAACCACACTCAACCCATCATACTTGAGACCAAGCATGCGATCAGCGAAAAATCCAGCTCAAACTGCGAGGCTAAGGCCTCTCCAGCTGTAGATCCAATAGCCTGCTTATTTTTCTTCTTCTGTAGAAAATTAGTGGCGTAATGTCCGTGTTGGTGACAGTGAAAGCACTTCACCTTGGACATGTCCTACTTCTTGCTTTTCGCACTGGATTGAGAAGAATTATTCTTGCTCTTCCCCTTCCTTGCTTTGGCAGCCAAAGCGCAATTTTCTTCATCTGAATTCTTTGATGAAGATCTGTCCCTGGTACTTCGCCTTATCTCCTCTTCGACAAGATCTGACCAAAGTCGCTCCCATCCTGGCAATTTCTCCCGACCATTGACAGAGTCCTGATAGGAATGCCAACTCTTGGGAAGCCCAAGGAGATCCAAGCTCACCAAGTCCTCGTCATCTACAGTAACCCCCACACTTCCCAGCTCATCCCTGCACTGGACAAACTTCGTGAGGTACTTGGGTATACTATCGCCTTTATCCATTTTTATGTTCCTGAGTTTATCCTTGAGCGCCAACTTCCTCTGGTCGCTCTTGCTTTGGAATAAATCTGTCAAAGATTTCCACATCAAGAATGGAGAAGCTTTACCATGAAGGCTGGACACTATGTGATCCTTCACACCTTCCATCGTGTCCTTCGACACTTTGCCGTCTTCTTTTGCCATGTGAAGTGCGGCAGCATCGCTAGAAGCAAAGTTTTGGAATCTCTCGCATCTATGAACTCCTTCAACCCATTGTTATCCAAGACTCCCTCCATCCCTTCAGTTCTTCCATGCAATATAATTCGAGCTTCCCTCAAGGGAATACTCCAATCGCAATCCGTTGAAAGACATCTCAACTTTGACACCAAGAGAACACTACTGCAAATTTGAATTCCACCAGCACAAAAACTCAACCGCTTCAATGTTTTGCAATTGCTCCAATGATCAATATCGCTATGATACCATGTAGAAATTTATATAACTGATATGTTATACATCCGAGATTCTCCTGATCACACACTATTTGACTTCATGCACAATACATAATCTCTTCTACCATTGATCATTAATTGCGAAAATAAAAACAATCACATGCGCACATTAAAACCATAAACATTCACACATATGAACACAGTATTTTATGGGAAAGCTTAAAGTTGAAAACCCAAAACTATCTATATATTATATGTCATAGAGATCATGTAACAATCATTATACAAAGCTCCTCACAAGCTCTCAGTACAATCTCCAATTGCTACACACTGATCAGGTCCAATCTAGCAAAACACATGCTCCAATCTCTGCCACCTGCTAGTCTGCCTCTACTGCGCAATCACTGCTGAAGAATGGCTCTGACCAAGATAAAAATCAATTAGTCTGTGTTTCTCTTTTAATCCTCTTCAGCATCTCCGACCACTACGTATTGTAAATCATCGTACCCTATAATCTGCTTGATAATCCACAACTGATAGTCACACTTGCTCTTTCACCTACCTCTCCACTGGTCTCCACTGAAACTGTCCATGCACTGTAGTTAACTGATGTATTCTTCAGTTGATTAATAGGTTAATAATTAATTCACACCACTCTCAATAGTATCGATTAGTTAGACTAGATACCTTTAAACTCAACTATGTTTAACTCGTTAAAGTGAACACCAACTCCACCAACTATAAATAACTCCATAAACTGCGTACATGAGTTCTAATTGAAGTATCAACGCAATAGCTCCACTTAACCCTCGGGAATAACGTAATTCCTTCTGTCAGCTCCTGTGCCACATCTGTGCACTTAACTGAAGTGCTCCAAGAGAATAAGATAATGTTTATAGTCCAAATATTATTAAGAGCTAATAATATTCGACATATCTATTTTTAGACTGGCAATCTAAAAATAGATTCCGCCCAATATGTCTAAAAATAGAAGTCCATATATTTTTCCAACTTTACCAACCATCCACAAATAACATCCTGCAACTCATAGAATATGATCGACATGTCTAAAAATAGACTTGCGCCAAAAATAGCCTGCGGGCCCACTTAGTGAAGGCGACTTCTTTCCACTAAGCTCATCATCTTGTTGCAATCTCAACACGATTCAATCAAATATTGGGGAAGTTTGTGACTTTGACCACTCCCTAGCCAAGGATCGAGGAAAATTCTGACTTTGGATCCTTTCCCCACTCTCCAAGCTAGTCCATCACGTATGACAACAAAATAATTTAAAACAACCTGCCATACCAAAGAAATATTCAACCTGGGTTTTGGATTACTCCTCACCCAATCTTCTAGAGACAATGGTGCAATGTATTTTTGAGATACCACCTTTGTCCACAGGCTAGTGGAAGAAAGAAGACGCCAACCAACCTTTGCAGCAAGGGACTTTGAAAAAAGAAAAATATTTTTAAGGCCCCACCCTCCCAAACTTTTTAGGGCCTCTATCCTATTCCAATTCACCCATGGCAACACCTTTTTCTCCTCATTGCCTGTCTAGAGGAAGTGTGAACAAAGTCTCCTTATGTTTTCTAGAATTGATTTGGGGATCCATGCGATGGATGATCAATAGAATGATATGGATTCTAACTCTGATTTTATGAGGATGAGCCTCCCTGCCCTAGAGAGCCACCTGAAGTACCAAGCCTTGATACACTTCTCAATCCTGACCAGTAGCGACATCGAGTTCTCTTTTGAATAACAATTCGGCTTCAGGAAAAACCCCAAATAATTTAAGCCTTCGTCAAGCTCTCCAAGATCAAAGGTAAAGTGTTGTGTGATCAACTACTCTACTTCCCTCTCATTAAGGCCATTTCCCACGGTCTTCGATTTATTAACATTAATGGACAACCCCGTGGCCTTCTGGAATAGGATAATTTTTTTTAAAAGTTTATGGATGTTCCCCTTCGATATGTTACAAAAAATTAGTACATCATCCACAAAGAGAAAATGGATCATATGCAAAGCTCTTGCCACCAATGAGCCCTGAAAGACCCCTCTCCTCTTTGCCTTTTTCACCAACCTACTCAACGCTTCAGCAACCAAAGAACATAAGAGGGGGAAAGAGGACAATCCTGCCTCAAACCTCTCTCTGCATGGAAAAAGGGAGAAGCTGCACCATGCTTTGGAAAGGAGGCAAATTGTATGAAAATCATCTCCCAATTAATGAAATCAATACTAAAACTAATGTCTGTAAGGATCATTTAGAGATATATCCATCTTACCCCATCGTAAAGATTTGAAGAGGTTGATTTTGATGATTGCCCCTTTTTGATCCCGAACCTTCAGGATGTTCATTCCTTCTTGTGCTACTCCAATTGCTTCATGAATCCGTTGACCATGCAAAAACCCAAACTATTCCTCCGAGATGTGAGTGGAGATAATCGACTTAATTCTGTTGGCAATAATTTTGGTGATGACTTTGTCGACAACATTACATAATGAAATTAACCTGAATTATTCAAAGATATTGGGCGAATCCTTCTTTGGGATCAGAGCTATAAATGTCGAATTGAAATATGGGAGAATCATATTGTTCCTTTTGGAATCCTCCACCACCGTCAATGGATCTTGTCCCAGAATTTTGTAGAGCCCTTCGAAGAATTCCACTCCCCACCCATCCGAACCCGGACTCTTGTACCTCTGAAACTTATGAATAACTATTTTCAACTCTTCTTCTAAAATTGGTGCCATCAAATCTATGTGGTTGGCCTCCTCCACAAATATAGGAAATAAGAGCGTCGTTTGAACCACTTCATCCAAAGAGGCATCTCTCGGAGCTTTGAAGAGCGACCCAAAATGTGAACAACCCATGGATTCTAGTCCCCTGAAATATGATACATCCCTTCCTTCTGAATCCTTCAGACTCCAGATAGTGTTTGATAGCTTCCTTCCCTTAGCATAGGCTTGAAATAATTTTGAGTTTCGTCTCCACTTGCTAGCCAAATGGCTCAACTTTTCAATCTCCATTCCTTGTATCTTGTATGCAATATATTTCGTCTCCTCTTCTCTAATCTTAGCAGTTATTCCTTCCTTGCGACTGATACATAGCCCTCCTCTTCTGATAAAGCCACCGGAGCGAGCTTATCTTCAATGACCCCGAGTTCGGCTAATTCATCTTCCTTCTTTTTCTTTGACCAATTCTCAACCTCCCTTTTAACTCTCATGAGATTATCCTTGAAATGTCGTGTCGCTCCCACTCCTTTCCCTGGTGCTAAGGGGAAGCAAGTTTACCTCACCAAAGCCACAAAGGATTAATCTTGTAGCCAGGAGGAATTAAATTTGAAAGGCCGAAGGGGCTTCAGCAACCATTCACTCAGTGCTAGAATAATTAGTGAGTGATACGAAATGCCTCCATCTGCCACCTACTGTCTCACCAACACTCTCTCCTCGATCAAATCCTCAGGTAGGAGGAATCGATCCAGTCCCTTAGAAATACAGTCCCCCCATGTTCTTTTCTTCCTCCAAGTTGGCCTCAACTTGGAGACCTCTACATCTATGAGCCGATGTTCAATCAATTTGTGGGTGAATAAATTTGATAGGGGATCATGATTGGTCCCTAGTCCCCACGATTCCACAACCCCCCAAGGAAATTGTAGTCTCCTCCTACAATCAGATCTGGGTGACTGAGAGTGCACCTTTTGTTGGGGCACGCCAACACTCTGCAGTTAAAAGACATAAATTTCATAAGGAAACCCTTACTAGGGCTTTCCCTGCTCCAAGGGCCCCTTTTATAGACTGTTGTGTACCAATTTCTATTTCAGACCTAGATTTCACCTGTGCTTTCTATAGATTTGAACGTCTCCCTCGTCCCTTTCCCTCCGGCGGAGCTAGGTCTAATTTCCCTAGCCCCATCACCAACTCATTTTAGGGACCTAAAACATCTCATGATCTTCGCACATAAACCATGGAACATCCCTTCGAGTTTCCTGAGGGGTCCTTTGAGGGTATTATAATTGGCGAAGTAAGATCACTGGCGCTACCCCCCAACGTCGTTAAGACCGAACAAAGGTTAGCCCTCCTCACTTGAAACTGGCCCTCACCCTCCCCTCCCTCATCACTCTCACTAGTTGGCTCAGATAAAACCAGATGTGCAGAGTGTAATGAAGGAAAATAGGGAAGGGTTAAGGGGGATGAAAATATATCTTCAACCTCCTCACTCATTGTGCATTGCAATCAGATGATGGGGAGAAGGTCCTTTGTTGATCCTACAGGGGGTCCAACTTCTCCCTCGATTGCGCCTGTCCCTTGATGAAACAGTTATACACCTCCTAAGTCCTCGACCAACTTCCCCACCTCTCCTATCTCCATATCACCCCCCGATGATTTTTCCACTCCACATGTTGTTTCCTCCTCTTCAAGGACCACCGAGGACTTATCTCTAATGAACTCATATTTTTTCCTCCATTTCATCTTGCAATAATTCCCTAAGTGGCCATATACATGACAATGACGACACTTAAACGAAACCCCTTCATAATCCAATGGTTGTGGGTATAATGTGAGTGTATCTAGTTTTATCTTCATGTCCAGAGGAAGACCTTTCTTTATATCCATGTTAACCAGTATCACAATGACCCTTATCTCGTCGGACTCCTCATAAGGCCAATCATGATCCAGATACGAAACCAGCAGGTTCCTGATTTTACACAAGACTACTCATTCCAAAAAATGGTTAGTTCCAACAGGTTATCGATTTTGAGAAAATAATAATAATAATAATAATTATTATTATTATTATTATTATTATTATTATTTAAAAATAAAGAAAAAGAAATTATTTTAAAATTTTTTGAAACAATCTTAAGTGAGTTAGAGATAAAAAAATTTAAATATATTTTTTAGAATAAATAATGAAATTAGATTTCCTAGCCATTTTTTCACATCTATGATTTTTATTGCTAAATTTCAAAGCTAATTTGTCTGATTTTTCCTTTCTAATCTTCCAGGCTACACAACGTGCAAGCAAAGCATACTCAGGTGTTTTTTCAATTATTTTTTCTTTTGAAATTTGGAATTAAAGTAAGATGAATTAATCTCAAACCTCAAATTTTAACTCTCTAAACTCCAGTTGTGCTCCTTGTTCACAAAAGTCCCTTTTATTATAGATCTTCATATCAATGATTAGCGAATGAGGTGGTTCTTACTACACCACAAAAAATGAAAATTCAATAAAATAGTCAAAATCACTACCAAATTTGGTTTTATTTATCTATTATATCCTACTCTATTTTAGAGAAATATTTTTTTTTGTTAAGTGTAGGGGTATTTCCAATGAATCCATTTACGAATCAAGATCTCTAGTATGCTCACATCCAAATTTGAAAAATATACCTCAATGCCCATTATGATATGAGAGACCATACATTTGGAGGATTTATTGAAGAATAGACGAATGTTGTGGAACTGTTTGGAACCAATCTTCAATGTAGTCCTTGCTCTTCAAGAAACACTTGATCAAAATTCTAGATTTCCTATCCATAAATGGATTAATGTCAAAACTCTTACAGTGCAAAATTGATTGAAATTAATGCATCTAAATGATTTTTACCATGAATTGTAACTTTACATGCAACTAAAAAAAATGATATTGAAGCTAAATAGAAATTCTAGATTGAAAGTTAACTCCTATGTATACTTCCCTGGCAACGACACCAAAATGTTGGATAATTTAATTGTTAGTTAAATTAATTGTCATTAAATTGTCAAACTCGAGGTTCTTGAACTTGCTAAGTATACTTGCACAATATATGCTAGGAATCAAGTTTCAATTTAAGATTAAATGAACATATTGAAATGATGGAAAACCTATTCATAAAAAATGTCTAAGATGAGTGTGCACATACTTTCTTTTTCAAAAGTCTCAAATTCAGAATTAATATATAGTTAAATATATATTTGAAAAAAATATGAAATGCACTTTTTATATATAGAGATTTATCTTTACTTTATTATGGATATTTTTAATTTGTAAATAAACCTTGTTACAATATTATATGTTAATATCATAGCTAACCAATACCACATGCTCGAAAAATTATAACTTGTTTTATATGACAGTTTTTTTTTATTATTATTCAATTTAATTAAAAAAGTAAAAAAAAACTATTTTTGAAATAATCTAATAATTATTAATAATTAAATTAAAATTCTATCATTTTGTATCGATTTTATATGGTACATTATTGTTAACCATAACCCAAAACTATGTAGGATAAACCACTAACTAAACAAATTCAACTCCCTATTTAGAATGAAATGGTTCTCATTCAACATAACACTCACTCTTAATATTGTTAAACATTATTTATTTTATCATCACAATGGTTAGGAACTACAAAACAACTTGGGATATTATCAATTTTGTTAACATTATTGATTTTATCACTAGCATAGATTCATTTTTTTCACGGATCTAACATGAACGGATAGGAATCAATCTTATAAAACAATGTGTAATTTTTCATTGTTTAAATTGTAGTATTGAATGATATATATTTTCAAGTATAGCCATTATTAATTAATATTAAAATATTTTATTCATAATATTTTATTATATACAACATTAAAATATTTTCTTTTGACATTTTTTTTCTATATATAGATATATATGAAGTTAATATCCATATAAGTTGTTAACATAAATTTTCAAATAATTTATTTAAAAAATGTATTAAAATATTTTTGATATTTTATTATATCCAACATTAAAATATTTTCTCTTAACATTTTTTTTCTTTCTATAGATAGATATATATGAAGTTGATATTCATATAAGTTAGTTAACATAAATTTTCAAATAATTTATTTAAATAAAGTGTTGAAATATTTTTGAAAAGTAGAAGGCTTAAACATCTTAGTCACATATATATTTTTTACTTCTAATTACTTTACATGAAATGATATTAGGTCATATGGATGACTAATTAAACAAGTGTAGCATATTCTTCTTCTTTCTTTCTTCTTTTATTTTTATTTTTATTTTTAGAGCATGTACGTACTTACATATCACCTTCACACTTAGATGTAGAACAAGCCTCTCGGCTCAATCACCAGCATAGATCCATTTTAAGCACATACAAACTTATTTTAGAGTGAAAGAAAATAATGTGTAATTTTTAGTTGTTTAAAATGTAGTATTGAATGATATATATTTTTAAGTATAGCCAATATTAATTCATATTAAAATATTGTATTCATAATATTTTATTATATACAACATTAAAATATTTTATTTTAACATTTTCTTTTTTCTATATATAGATATATATGAAGTTGATATTAGGTTAACATAAATTTTCAAATAATTTATTTAAAAAATGTTTTAAAATATTTTTGATATTTTGTTATATTCAACATAAAAAATTTATTTTAACATTATTTATTTATTTTATATATAGATATATATGAATTTGATATTCATATTGATTTTCAAATAATCTATTTAAATAATGTGTTAAAATATTTTTGAGAAGTATAAAGTTTAAACATCTTACTCACATATTTTTTTTTATGGCCTACATTGCTTATATATATATATATATATTATTTGAAGAGGACATGTGCTAACTCTAAGTTGAGCACGCACATACTTACACATAGCCTTCACATTGGGTTGTAGAATGAGCCTCTCCGCTCAATCACAATGGTTAGGAACTACAAAACAACGTGGGAAATAATCTTTTGTTTTCAAGAAGTCGAAACAAATAAAGTTCAATCTTGGAATGGAATATTTTTAATGTCATGTTATGGTATTATTTTCTATTTATAAATGTTGAATTGGGAAATATTATTGTGACAAAAATAATAATAATTATATTAAAGTAAAAGTAATCATTTTTTCCTAAAGATAATAAATTGTAATTTTTATTGATTTTTATTAATGAAAGTAAAAGTTATATTTTGTAGATATATTTAGTGTGTATGCAAATAAGATCAAACAAGTAAAAAACAAGAGAAAAAAGTGAGTTGTAAGTAGTAACATGTCCATAATATGACAATGAGCCTAAAAATAACCAATAAAAGACAATAAAGGTCATCATGAAATATAACCAATAAAAGACAATAAGGGTCATGATGAAATATAAGATTCACTAAGTGCATATATTTTCTCGTTTGCCTTTTCGCCCATGCATTGTTTGCCAACCATATGGATTTGGATCCAACTAGAACCAAAGCTAGTTCATGTCCCACATGGGGGACATCTTTGTCAGAATGTGAGCTATTTGTGACATGGGCTCTTTTTGAGCCCCTAGATACATCCATTGTCAATGAGTCCACGAGTTCCTTTTTACCTGTTGTATAATGTGAGAGTCCAGTTAAACCATAACTCTCCCTTACTCTCCCTTATTGTACAACATCCTGTCGGTCAATGTCCTTCATTTCTTATTGTTCAAGTTTTCATTCCTTATTTTCCTCTTCTTCAACATCATAAAATATTCTTCTGTGAATTGCCATCCTTTTGTTTTTATAGGTCATTGTTTCTTCTTCTTAGGATTATTTCTTGTCTGGGGGCATGCATGCTACAAATGACTTGTCTAGATATATATGACATAGAAATGTTGTATTTTCATAGTCAATGACTTGCAGCCAGTGAAAGTTTTGATGTTTCATATTTATATGGTTTGGAAGTCTTTGCTAAGATCAATCTCCACACATATCCTGACATAAGTGAAAATAACATTTTCAATTCTTTCTAGATCCAATTTTTAAAATTTGCCCAATGTGTTGCCTATATCTTCTAGGACTTTGCGGTACGAGAATGAAAAGGGAAGATTGGGAAGCCTCACTCAAACCGACATTGTAGAGACCGCCATGGTGTTGGAATCAAACTCAGGGAACTAATGCGTAATGAATAGTCCAACTATATCTCAAAACCATGGCCTTGCATTTAGAGCATAGTCCAAATCCTTTGTGTTTCAAACTGTATTATATAAAACACATTTTGAGCATAAGAAAATTTCAAAATTTGGGGTCCATTTGGAGAAAATCCATTGTATAAGTGCCTCTAGTTTGGGCCAAAAGCTTTGGATTGCAGAATAGAGAAAAGAGATTTTACCTCGAAGATGTTTACTTCCATAGTTAGGGCTTTTTCCATTTGTTCATCAATGTAAGGGCCAATAATATTTTGAGCATGATATGTTCGAGTTGTAACCTTCCTTTGGATCATTGCATCATTAAAAGATACATGTGGTTTATTAGCTGATTTTGTAGTTGGAACTCCTTCAAAGTCTATATTCATTATGATGGAAGTATTTTTGGTAATATTATAATCCTATAGTTGGGGTGAATCTAATAAGACCCTCCCTTCGAATTGAAAACTTCGGAAATAATAAGGTATGCCAAATAAAACTTTAATAATCTATTTTATATGTAGAAGAAAAGTTTTTAACACATATAAAGTTTAGATCTCCCACAAAGACTTAAAACAAAAATTTGGAACATTATTAAAAGTCTGGAATGAGGTTTCATGCTCTTCTTTGTCAATGAAAATACATCCTCTAATTGGGATTTGATATAAAGGATTTTGGATCGAGAGCCCACTAGAGGAAGCTCAAAGAACAATGCCACCCCCATCTTATTTTAGTGCAGAACTTGATGAATAGATAGGCATATATAAAGGCGCAGAGGCCAACATAAAATCCATATGCACGAGCACCCCATCATAAAAACATAGATCCCACACAAATGAAATATGAACATGGAGAAATAGTAAAATTTAGAGCATAAAAGAAAAAATACCAGGACTACGTGTGGATGGCAGAATCTAGTCCGTCCACAAGCGTCCACAAAGTACAAACAGCCAAGAAAACCCATGACAAAGCACTCCGCTGAAGATATGAACCTCTTAAAATGATATAATATGATTTGTAATTTCTCATGAGTAATGAATAGTTTATTAAGCTTAGATAGATGATAGGAGATAGTACACTTTCATCATGTTCAATATATTACCCAAAGGAGTAGAGAATTGAACCGGTCTTACTTTCTATCCAAGATCCAAGACCTCGTAGATACACCAAATAATATTATTGATATTACATGATGTGTAATTAAAATATATATATATATATATATATATATATATAACAAAAAAGTATTTTACTGTTAAGTAAAATATTTCGAAGTCCATATTAAATAACATAATTGTATATTTATTTTATATAGAGAAAAATAAAGTAATTTAAATTAAAAAAAAATCTTATCTTTTTACTTTCCATAATTAAGGAGATATGTATTTTTTTTTTCATTTTTAATATGTAGTTGATATATAAGATTTTAAAAATATCAATAACAAAGAAAAATTTAACCTTTTTACTTTCCATAACTAAAGAGATGTAATTTTTCTTTTTCTTTTTAATTTTAATATGTGGTTGAATATAAAATTTTAAAAATATCAATAACAAAGAAAAAAATTAACATGGATTATAAATAAAATATTTCAACATGCACGATTGAATAAAATATTTTAACATGAAACATATATATAAAGAAAGATTGATAAAATTATTATTTCATTAATAATTACTTTCTAATTTAATGTAAAGGGAGATTTGTGATTCTTTTAATGCTTAATTTGGATTTGATATGTAATATTTTAGATAATATTAATAATACAATTAATTAAATGTATGTATACATGGAAAAAATATGAGAGGATGCATGCTTTGACATGAAGAACTTAAATTATAAATAAAATGTTTCAATATCAATTACATATATATTATACCAACCTAAATTCATCTTAATTTTGGATTTACCATGAATCTACCAAGAATAAAAAAAATTAATCTCTTTTTATATATTGTACAAGTTCCTCACCATTCCAACTTAATACTAAGCAAAATACACCTTACACTTATTTTCCACATAAAGATCTCACCGCAATCAGCCATATTTTGCACATAAAAATCTGAGCGTAATAAATAATACGTACGAAATCAAATCAAATCGGTTCATAAAAGTTACAAGGATTAGAATTTTTGGCTCCTATCAAAGTTTGCAATTTCAACGGCTATCATCATCAAACAGAAAGTCGGAATGAGCATTTAATATAAGTTTTAATATGGTATTAGTTTATATTTAAATAAATTTATTTAAACAATAGGATTTAATGAACAATTATAATTGGAAATAGTGCATAGCAATAAAATTTGACCAAAAAATAGGAAAATAGGATTTAATGAACAATTATAATAGGTTCATAGCAATAAAATTTTAGCAACAAATTTAAAATTTAAAATATCGTTTTTTTTAAAACATGGTGTGCGATAGATAGCAATAGAATTTAATAGAACTTAGATAGAAAATAAAATAAATGTTAAAAATCTTATGGCATGGCAAACATGCAATTATAGAAATTTGATTTATAGGTTGTTTTTAAGGTGTATTTAATGATTTTTTTTATAAATTGGCAAAACATTACTAAGTTACTATTAACACAATGTAGTTGGAATTTGGATTTCTCTTTAGCTGTAATATAGTTTTATTTTTATTTTTTTGAAGTTTTGGGTTTTTATGTTTTTGGTTAAGAAAAATTATGTTTAAAATTTTGCTCTCCAAAAGTGACATTTTCATAATAAATTAACTTTTCATCAATAAAGACTTTAAAAAATTATCATTCAATAGCATAATTGTTACAAATTTTCACATATTTATCATAAAGAAAAAAATAAAATGACCATAACACATAAATGATTTATTAAATCTTGAATTTTGGTATGAAATCAGATGAAACACTAGTAATAAAATCTTGACTGGAACATGCTATAGCATTTGTATCTATGAGATATGATTAAGGAGATCTCATGGGACATATAAGATGGCCAACACAACATTATTGAATGCTATCAATAAAAACTCAAAAGTAGATTAATATGGGTTATGCTATGATTTACATAATATAATATATATTACTGGGTCTAAAGATAAATTATATATTTTATGATATTTATTTTAGCATTGTTTTCGATCATGAGATATACACTTATATTAACAAGATTGAATGTATAATATATGTCAAATAGTTTAAAAATTTAAAGACTAAACTTATAATTAATGAACATTGTGGATCTCTTAACATCATGTTATAGGATTAAGTTATGATTTCCTCCATTATTACATTTTTAGAGAGCATGCACTTATAAGTATTAAATGTGGTAAAAGTATTTGTTGAACAAATCCTTCCTTCTTAAGGTGAAGTTATGGTCATATTTTAACCAAAGAGGAGTAGTTTGGTTGTGACATAAGAGCTCACCTTTTCTAAGATGTACTGAGTACTTTTTTAGATGATAATAAAAATCATCTATATAAACCATGTTCAGAAGAACATCCATAATAAGGGGCCTTATGTGACTCCATTCTAGAACAACCAACAAAGACATTATCTCTCTTACAACATACCAATGGGTTTCCCATTCCAGAAAAAATCTACAACTATTCAAGACAATCTAGAACTATGAGCTAATACTTGATTAATCAACCATTTTTCCCTAACATTTAAAGGCTTTGTACAAAATTTTTACTGCATCTTTAACCATATCAAAACCCTAACTTGAATAACTTACATGACTACATAATTATAATACCATTTTCAAGTGCATAAAAAATATAATAATAAAAAATAAATAAAAACCATGTATCCTAGATCAAAAAATGAGGTTCATTATGGCATCATTATAATTATTTAGTATTGATCAATCACATTTTTTTTACTTGTAACAAGGATACAACCTTGTAAATTTACATAATAATTCAAAAATAAATTTAAATATGTCATAATATATTATATTTAATAAATATAGTCTAAATTTTATATGTTATAACATTTTTCTAGATATATTTTCTAATTAAAATTTCCCAAATTATAATTAAAATTTACTAAAATTACAAAAATAATTGATAAATTTATAAAATTCAAATACTCCAAAAAAATTTCAAAACATTAAATTTATTTTACTTTAAAAAATACAATTTTAATAATAATAAAAAAATTTCAAAACATTAAATTTATTTTAATTTAAAAAATACAATTTTAATAATAAAAACTTTAAAATCTTAATAAAAAATAATATTATTAAATTTCAAATGGAATTTGTAAACCATAAAATGACAACATAAACAGTAAACAACAAAATGACAACAAATGCCAAATTAAATTATATTATTAAATTTCAAATAGAATTTGTAAACAATAAAATGACAACAAACACCAAATTAAAACAAAATGGCCTCACAGTAAAAAGGGAAAGCCTACTTCACCAAACATCAACACTTTAAAAGAAGATTGGTTACTACAACAATATTAGCTTCATAACTATTAAAAGGGCTAGGGAGGCATGATTCTAATCAACAACCTCTCCCAAGTACAACCATTGGAAAAAAAAAGCAAAATCTAATAAGCATTGCATTCTCTTAAAAAAATTAATAAGCAAAAGAACAGAGAACAAAAACACATTAAATCACACCACCTACAACAGTTTTACAGAGAGAGATAAAGAATGAAACCTAGACTACCATAGTTCAAATCCAAGTCTCTAGAAATCGACAAAAATAACAATATGAAGACACCTAGGCTTCTCTTGACTTTGGATTCTCCATTTTCTGACTTATGTATGGACCATGAACAGATTGCCCAGTAGAAAAAATGGAACTTGCAAGTTGCCAAAGAACATCTCCATATTTCATGGTTTACGGTTTATAATTTACACAGCATTTAAATTGACTCAAAAAGGTTTATTTATGTTTAAAAAAAATTGACAAAGTAAAAATTTTATGAAAATTTAAATTTATTAAAAAACATAATAATAATACAATTGGCATTGGAGAAATGGAACTGGCAAGTTAAGATATTATTTCTATATTTCAATGTTTATAATTTATAAGACATTTAAATTAATATTCAAAGTTAAAAGAAAAAATATTTAGAGTATAAATTAAAAATAATAATAATAATTGAAAACATTAACTCGAATTTAAATTCATTTAAATAAAAATAATTTAAATTTATTTAAAACATTCAAACTAATTCAGTAAAAACAAAAATAGCTTGGAATGTTCACTTCTCTTATATATATATAAAATTTAAATATTATAATTTGTGTTTTATTAATAAATTTCAAAATATGGTTTTGAAAAATATATATTCAAATTCAATTAATGAAATTGAAAGAAAAAACTAACATAAGATGCTCATAAGCTTTGAGTAATGTTGTGACCGTAGTGATAATTTGCTAACAAACTATAAATTGATAACAAGAGAGAACTGAATCAATCTTGACTCCTGAATCTCTGAGTCTCTACTATCCGGAGCTCAACCTGAAAGTGGAGTCCAGAGCCCAATCATCATTCTATATGTGCTCGAATCAACTACTAGCTTCATTTCAGATTTTATATATATATATATATATATATATATATATTATATAATTTGTGTTTTATTAATGAGTTTCAAAGTATGGTATTGAGAAATACATATTCAAATTCAATTAATGAAATTGAAGAAAAACACTAACATAAGGTAAGGTGCTGATAAGCTTTAAGTAATGTTGTGATCGTAGTGGTAATTTGCTAACAAACTATAAATTGATAACAAGAAGAATCAATCTTGACTATTGAATCTCTGAGTCTCTGCTATCCGGAGCTCAACCTGAAAGTGGAGTCCAGAGCCCAATCATCATTCTATATGTGCTCGAATCAACTATTCCTAGCTTCATTTCAGATTATTTGTTTTTTTTTTTTTTTAACTCGAATCAACTACTCCAATCTCGGAGCTTCATTTCAGATTATTTGTTTCTTATTTCTTGTTGTGTACTTGAAAATATATAATGTATATGCGCTGGAATCAACTACTCCAAATTCTGAGCTTTATTTTAGATTATTTGTTTCTTATTTCTTGCTATGTATACTCTGAAATATGTAAGATACATACTTCTGTAATGAAAATATGCCATCATGTCATTAAAAGAACATTGTCTATACATTTAATGGCACTACAAGTTCATTATCTAAAATTTAAAAATTTAAAGTGAGTAAATATATACCTCTAAAATTTAAAGTGAGTAAATAAATACCTCAAATCATTGCTGCTCTCGGGCAAGTTGAGCTGACTTGGACAGTTTCAAAAAATTGTTGCTTGTCAAAACTACGTTTTCCCAACATCAAGAAAAAGGAGCAAAATGCCCGTTAAATTCCATCACTGGTCACAGTTTCTATTAAGGCGCAGGGATATGCAAATGCTTCATAGTGCATTGCACAATAGAATTCGACATAGAAACAACATCGATTTGGCATTAGGATATTAAAAAGATTTAATGGGCCAAGATTTTCTGAATGTATCCGTTGTATAGGGAGCGTCATGGAGCATGGCGAGCACTAATTGTTTGCATGCATTGTAAGAGTCATGCCTCAGTGGATGAGACACCAGTGCAAAGATATTTTGGTTTCTGGTTTTCTGTGGCATAGTGCCTGGCTTTTACAGTGATCCTGGTTTTTTCATTGACCGTCTGTTTCCTTTGAATGAAAGAGAGCTCATTGTATCTTGATTCAAACATCAGGTAATTTTGTGTCTTTGTTTTTTTTTCGCAGTTTTCTTTCTGCTACTGCTACTTTATTGGTAGTATTCATAAAAAAAATATATGGATTTGATGCAATTGGTTCTGATACAAGAACTCGAAAAGGAGAAGTGGCAGACAGAGGTCCCACTAATTCTAGAACTTCTGATTTTTTGTTAAGTATCAGAGACTGGTTACTGTTGTAGGCAGGATTTCTCCATGTTTTCTGGGTTTCATCTTTAAAATTCAAAATTCTTGTGGACAGTTTGTAAATAATAAAAAAACAATATGTGTATAGCTAGATTATGTCGTTTATCTCTCGGTCGTTAAACCGCTGGCACTAAAACTACTAGCTTTGATAATTTTAGGGTATTCTAAAAGATTTGAAGACTGTCGAATCAACCCTCCTCGGGTATTTGTTTAGTTGGCATGGACTCCATGGTAACTGCTGTGAAAACCCTTGTTTCCAAATGCCCATGTCAGAGTTCGAGGAATGGGCACGCGTATGCATAATGAAACAATAGATAGATAAATACACACGAATTTAACTTTAAGGTAATACTGTGAAAAATGAACCAGTTTTAAGAGCTAGAGAATAGGTACCCTTATCGTTTGGTGATAGTCCACATAGGAAACAACCTCAACGAATTCTTAGGTATATAGAGAACCTTCAGCTGAGAAGCTATGAAACGGTAATGGAGAAAAACGCTTGGAAATTCATTTGCTGAAAAACACGTAAAAATATCACCAGTGTAACACGTTTGGTGCAATGCTTTATGTATTGCAGAATGTCAAGTGTTACAGCAAGAGAATGCAGAGCCTTGTCAGGTAATTCGCAAACTGGAACCAAAAAAAACTGGGTGCGTCCCCTCTGTGTTGAATTGCAATGGCTTTTGTTGATGCACAATCCAAAACCTCTCTCTTTTCAAGCGGTACGGGGTTTAGGGCAAAATCTAATGTAGGATTGACACACTAGTTATTATAATTGATTGTTAAACAACTGCCAATGTAGAGTTGCTTTACATTGTCAAGACAACTGTTAGGATCCGGGTGCCACGTAACTGATTGCAATGCGCTTTTTAAATAATTTAAGGTAGATGGCTGAAAGTCATCCAAAATAAAAAGTTCGGTTTCTTATGAGATAATGTTGAGTGAAACAGGGACAGCTCCCATCGAAGCAATTGCCATGGTGCGTCTTATAAGGTATCTAAAGAGAATGGAGCAAATGGGAAAAGGTAAATGGCCTAAAGTTATCTTCAATGAAGGTACGAGTAAAAGAAAGAAATCATGGATAAGACAAAACAACAAATGGATGCAAAAATGGAATATTTACTTGAATGCATGTCCCACAAATAGCAAGGAATTAAAGAATTTTGTGCTGGAGAAGTTCCGTAAGAGTATATGGGGAAAAGAGTTGGGTAGAAAGAAGAAGTATTATGTTCAGGAATTCAACCCCACTTGTGATCAACAAAAAGAATACATTGGAGCTAGCATTCCGTGGAGGGCAAAGGTTTTTATAGCTCAATTAAGAACTAACTCACATCAACTTCGGTGTGAAACAAGACGGTGGAAGAGACCTAAAGAAGCTTGGGAAGAAAGGGTATATACTTTTTGCACTTATGGGGCAGTGGAATCAAAAAAACATTTCATTTTGGAATGTAACGCTTTCAGAGACATCAGAGATAGTTATCGTAATATGTTAGCATCAATTCCGTGGTATTGTTTTTTCAGTGATGAAACTGTTAGAAAGTTGGGTCAGCGCATCATCAGTTTGAGTAAGAAAAAGATTAAATTGCAGAAGGCAAAAAACAAGAAAATTAGTGGTCCAATAGACTATTTTTAGTCTCATAGACATTAAAATATCATTCATTCATTTGACTTCAGAGCCCGTCAATTAACATGTAACATTCAAATAAAAACTTCAAATGACAAACCACTATATTTACTCAGTGTAAAGTTGTAAATATTGAAAGAGTGTTTGGAGCAAAATATTCATTTTGGTATAGTTTTTTTTCGCACCTTTAATACCTGATGTAACACATGAATGTTCAATTTTTTTCTGAACTAGGAAGTTTATGAATTTTATTTACATGGACAAAATTTATAATATAGAATACTAAAGTTGTGTAAACATTATGTGAAGTTGTGTACGAAAGTTCGAAGTGTAAACGAATAATATCATTTTAGCATGATTGATTCTCTTAAATCATGAATCAATGGGAATGATTGGCGATATTAGTAAGCAAATTGCAAAAAACCCCCGGGTTGCATGTTCTCACTGGTCTAGGATTTGAGATCCATATGTAAGCGGTGTCGAGTTCAATTGCTCTCATAATTTATATTTATAAAATGGCCATTATCTTGATGTGTTTATTTTATAAATAGCTCTTTCAAAGGGCATTTTGCACAAAATTTGCGCTTATCTGTTTCAATGCATTCCTCGAACTTGCATATTAAGCAGAAAAACAAAAATTAACAAATCTGGAATTTAAATGAATTTAACTTTCATCATATATATTTTAATTTATTTTGTTAAATCTATTGTGATGAATTGGACAATGGATTATCTACCATAATTTACATATCATATTGGTATTAGACTAGGTTTTTTTGGAGAATCTCATGGAAAGTTTTAAGGGATCCCAGAGTTGGTTTAAGAAGAATTTTGCAGAACCTTAGCCATAAAAAAGGAGTCTATTCACAATAACCTTGATCTAATAGAAGAGAGATGAGCAGAGTTGTAAGCATAAAGTGGTGATAATAACCACAATATGAACCTTCCTATGGTGGCTCTGGCAAACAAGCTAGGAATCATAAAAGATGGATGTTCCAATTCATAGGTCAGATCAGGGGGAGAAGATGGATGTTCCAACTCATAGGTCAGATCAGAGGAGATCACGAAGACCCAAAAAAGGTGCCAAGGAAAGAACATAAGAAAGAGCAATCAAGTTGTACCAAGGTGGGCTTGATGCCTTAAAACTAAATCATTAGTTGTAGCAAATAGAAATGTATTTTAACGTTCATCACATAGATGCGGAGAAAGAAATATCATTTGCTAGATTGAAGTTAGAGGGACATGATCTAACTTGGTGGAAAATTCATATGGAGACAATTGTGTTGGAGAGTGATCCCCAAATAACTAAGTGGGAGGATTTCAATACCCTTGTAAATTCCTAATTCTACCCTAATGGGCATGTAGAGGACCAATGGATCTAATGGCACTACTTTAGGCAGAAGCAAGTGCAAAGTGTATAGTAATGCACCACTGAGTTCAAGAAGATGGTCATCATGTTAGGTATCTCTCCCAAGAGCCTAGATGTACTCCTCAAGTGTTTGATGTTGAGAAATCAATGCTAGTAGAGTTTAAGGTTTGATTCCTCTTTCTTGATAATTACTAGTGAATTATGTTGGCCTCTTTTACTTCTTTATTAGATTATATTTCATCAAACAATTACCAAATTATGTGTATGAAGATCACAAGAACAAGAGACACAAGATGTAGGTGCAAAGCCAAGGCAAAACACTTATAAGGGGAAACCCCAGTCAAAAACTCTTCCTTCAATAGATTCAATTCAAGATGAGACATTTCTAGACTTCTTAGACCTAGACAAAGACCTCCTCCAACCACCAACTCAACCCTTCCCTGCAATAGATGATCTTGACAAAATGCTCCAAGTCACAACTTCCCAGCAGCAGCTTCAATCTAGAATTTCGGTCCCCTAGCAACAGAACTTCGACGCTAGCTTCAAAATTTCGGACCTACATTGGCATATAGATTTTAAGCCCCAACAATTGCCCAGAAAACTTTGCACCTGTGAGAGAAAGATAGCCCAAAACTTCGACTTAGGGTTTCTCAGCAAACTTCGTCCTTCTCCAGCTTCTTCGCTCCCTTTTTCTGCTTCTCTGTCTTATAGATCGAACTTGTTGAGTGAGTGAGTGAAATACGTCAAATGCCCAATTAAAAACTATTCCTTCAGTGGATTCAATTCAAGATGAGACACTTCCAAACTTCTTAGACCTAGACAAAGACCTCCTCCAACCACCAAGTCAACCATTTCCTGCAATAGATGATCTTGACAAAATACTCCAAGTGACAACTTCCCAGCAACAACTTCAATCCATAATTTTGGTCCCCTAGCAGTAGAAATTCGACCCCTAGCTTCAGAATTTCAGACCTACAGTTGGCACAGATTTTCGGCCCCAACAATTGCCCAGAAAACTTCGCACCTATGAGAGAAAGATAGCCCAAAACTTCGACTTAGGGTTTCTCAACAAACTTCGTCCTTCTCCAGCTTCTTTACTCTTTTTTTGCTTCTCTATCTTGTAGATTGAACTTGTTGAGTGAGTGAGTGAAATAGGTCGAATGCCTCTCCTTATATATCTTTTTTGTTGGGTTGAATTGCCCTCATGTAGGCCAAATTCTTGCAGACAGGGTTGACTTGTTGTGTTGGTGACAAATTACTCTTTTGACTAAAAAATAAGTCTTTTTACATGATGCAAAAGCCCAAGAAGAGTCTAATAAAAATTACCCAAGCATGAAACCCATGCTTTAATAAGTCATTTTCTTTAATAATAAATTTTCTTTTGACAATTACAAATATGAAGACCGATATTAGTTACATAATTACATAATTACATTTCACATACATATATACGAGTACATGGAAGGTTTCAAAATGACATGAATTACGAAGAGTTCTAGCACACTCAGTGCTACAGACTAGATTCTTGACCAGGGTAATCTATCAGGGTGGGACTAAAATGGACTAAAGCTTTTAGTCAGTCTAAGTACCAACAAGCTTACTAACTAACCATCAATCCAGGAATCTAGGTGTGTATCCAAGCTCAGAGCTCCAAGACCAATGCCACCCTCCCTCTTCGGGATCTACATATTAAACACACATATGTCGGTCAAATGTCCTCCCAAGCATCCGCCATTAGATGCTTCATCTCTACTTATCAACGAAATCTGTAATATCAACCCCAAGCATGCTTCTAAAATATTCAAACTTCTTATTCGGAAGAGACTTCGCCAACACATCAGCTACATGTTCATTTGTCCGAATATACTGTAGCTTTACGACCACATTTTGTACCAGGGTCCTAATGTAGTGGTACTTGTTGTTGATATGCTTCATTTTAGCATGGAATACATGGTCTTCAGACATCTTGATGCTGCGTTGATTATCACAATTTATTATGGTAGGATCCAGAGGCTTTCCAAACAAATCTGACAAAAGTTTCCTTAACTAAACAACCTTCTTTCCTACTTCACATGCAACAACATATTCTGCTTCAACACTACTTAATACAACATGGTCTTGCTTTCTACTCATCCATGAAATCATTGCAGATCACAGACTGAAACATCCACCTGTAGCACTTCTTCCATAAGTCTCACTGCCGCCCCAATCAGAATCGGTGTAACATGTTAACTTGACTTCCTTTCGATCATATTTTATGTAGTGATGTATAGTGCCACATAGATATCTCAAAATATGCTTGGCAACTATCCAATGGTCATGACGAGGCTCCAACTGAAATTGACTAAGAATATTCATGACAAAACATATATCAGGTCTTGTATTTACTAGGTACATCAGAGAACCCACCAACTTACAATAGCTAGTAGGATCGAGGAGACTAGAGTAAGAGCTTCTCAATTTCTTGAGATTAGTGATCATGGGAGTAGTCATAGGAGGTTTGGAATCCATCATACCGAATTTCTGCAATATCTCAATTATGTATTTTCCTTGACCCAAATACATTTCTCTAGGTTTTTTCCACACTTCCAAACTCGAGTAATAATGCATAAGTCCCAGATATTTCATTTCGAATTCAGTTGCTAGCATCTTCTTGCATTCTTGTATTCTGCGCTCCACACTTGTAATAAACAAATCATCCACATATAGTAGAATAATCACTGATTCGTTGTTCACCACCTTGATGTAGAGGTTTGGACATGCAAAACTTTTGATGAACCCAATTCTTAAGAGATATGCATCCATCCTTGCATACCATGCCCTGGGAGTTTGCTTCAAGCCATATAGGGCTTTCTTGAGTCTGAAAACACGTGTGTCCTTACTATTTATTTCAAAGCCTTCTTGTTTTTCAATGTATACTTCTTCATCGATGATTCCATTTAGAAATGTTGTTTTTACTTCCATTTGATGGATATTCCATCCCATAGTAGCAGCTAGAGAAACCAAAGATCTTATAGTAGTATACCTGGCAATAGGAGAAAAGGTTTCTTCATATTCTATGCCTTCCTTTTGTGAGAAACCCCTTCCAACAAATCTAGCTTTGTATTTGTCTATGCTTCCATCAATAGCATGTTTGATTTTGTAAATCCATTTTGAAGTGACAACCGATTTGTCACTTGGTCTAGGAACGATTTTCCAAACCCCATTCTTCATGACAGATTGATATTCTTCTTGCATTGCCTTCTTACATTCTTCTCGGTGAGCAACTTCTTCAAATGTAGTTAGTTCAACTTTTATTAATTTTGTCATATATGTTGCATATCCTGAATGTCTTGTTGGTCTTTTGCTTTCTCTAAAAGTTCCTTCAGCAACTCCATGTCCTTCAACATTTTCAAGAGTAGCTTTTAACCAATTTGGCCTCTTCCTTGTTTCGGGTATAATCACAGGTTGAATAGGCTCACTTGGTCCTTCTTATTCTTCTTCTTGGTTTGTAGTTGACTTATCATGATGCTTTTCTTCTTCAAATAGTGGTATATCTTCATCATCAGAATCAATCAAAATATCCTTGGATCTTTTGTAGGCATGATTTTCATCAAATATAACATCTTTGCTTACTTCAATTTGTCTTCATTCCTTGATGTAGATTCTATATGCCTTTGAAGAAAGACTGTAGCCAACAAAGATCCCTTTAATGCTTGTATAAATCTAATTTCTTTTAGCTTGTCCTTTGGAACATGGATTTATGTGTGTTAAAATTGGCAACTAGGGCCAAATTCCACTATCGGACAACTCATTTGATGGAGTTGATTATTGCATTAAACTCCTAATTTTGAGAGGACCAAAATCGACCTAAAAATCATCAAATTTAAACAAGCAGAAATGTGTTTTGAATTTATGCCCACACATGTGCAAAATATCAAGGTCAACCTCATCATCATGTAGTCTCATGAAGCCCAATGGACGTGACACTTCACCCTCAACGACCTGTATAAATACAAGTGTCCTCTTACCTCATTTGGCATCATCAACTCACATACATATCTCCTTCTCTCATTGGTTCATACAAATATTGGGCATTCTCTCTCTCACATGTGGCACAAGGAGGTCGAATTTCTGGAAATAATTGCAGGGCTGAAAATTTTAGGAGTTGACCAAGTTTGACCAGTATTGACCAGGGACTCTTTGACCAGTTTTGACTGCAATTTTTAGAGTATTATTTCTATTTCTCTAGGTTGCATCACTGGGCACATAAATAGAGAAAATTTGGGCACTTTGATCAGCGTTGACTGCAACTTTGACCGCAAAAAATTACAACAAACTTTCTCTCTTCTTTGACCGAATTTGATTGGACTTTGAAGCACTGTTTTGTGCCGACTTTGACCAGCAAGGAAGACCGAATTTGACTAGGTTTGACTAAGCTTCAAGTGGACTATTTGACTGTTGCGTTGACCATCTTTGAATTTATGGTTAGGGTTGGATTTGGCTACAGATTTGTTAGGGTTGTTTTGAATTTGATTTGGCAAGTCAACTTTGACTATTGTACTCTCTCTCTCTCTCTCTCTCTGTTGAACATTTGATATAATAGTAAGAAGAATTGATCAAAGGGTTTTCCCCACATTGGGGTTTTCTCACTGACATTTGCCAAATCTGGTGTTCTCTTGTCTTAGCTCGTCTTCTGCATTTTATTTTATGTTCTATATTCAGTTACTATCAATGTGATTTATGGTTAATGTGATTGCTATTGGAAATTATCATTGGGATGCTTAAAGGACATTGAAGTAATTGTGATAAGCATAGAACATACCATTGTTAACTAAAATTAACATGGTTTAAGATCCCAGGTGAAGACAAGGCCCAAGCAAGACAGAGGAAGAGGAAAGAAATCACTAAGGGAGATACGTTGATCAAGACTATTGGACCAATGGCTACTACATCTTATTTCAAATCTGAGGATAAGCTCAAAGAAAAATCTGACTATCATGCATGGAAGATGACTTTGGACTTGACTTTGTAAGAACATGATGCCATGGACTATGTGCAGGGAAGAGTAGTGGACTCTCCTTCCAATGCACCTGCTACTGCAAAGATGAAGTATAAGAAAGGCGAGTTCAAAGCTAAGATAATTATCATATACTCCATTCAAAAGCATTCGGCATATATTTCTGATTTGGGAAAATCTAAGGAGATGTATGATAAGCTGATTGGGATGTTCAAAGTAAACAATGCAAATCAAATCCTTTTTCTCAAAGAACAAGTTGAAGGACATCAAGATGGACAAAGGGGAGTCTATCCAATCCTACTTCATGAGGATGACACAAATCAAGAATCACCTTCTATCTATTGGAGAAGTTATTGCTAACAGGGAGCTCACCCTCATTGCACTTGGAGGCACTTCAAGAGCACAGGATGTGTTTAACACCACCATTCCCAACAATGGCAAGATTCCTAGTTTTGATGAATTGTTGGCAAGATGCACTCAAGAAGAGACGAGGATGATGGAGAGAGACAAGCGCTCAAATGGAAATGAACCTACTGCCTTCTCTGATCATGCAAAGAAGAAAAATTATGTTGGTTCAAGAAAAAAAGGTAAAGGGTTCAAGCAGGGATTCAAAGAAGGAAGGAAAGGAAGGTGCTATAATTGCAACAAGTTCAACCACTATGCTAGAGAGTGTCCTCACAAGAAGGATTCTCCAAGAGATGATGACAACAACAACAACAATTTCAAAGGAAATGGAAATCAAAGGAACAACAAGTGCAACAATAAAGGAAAGAGGAATGCTCCCACTGCTTGATATGGAAATGGTGGACCTCCCAAAAGGACGAGAAATTCCAGGTATGAAGAAAGTAATGCTGTAGAAAAGCTGTAAATTTTCGTAGATGTTCTTTGCTTGATGCAACTTTACTTTTATATCCAATATCAAATAGCAATCACATAAACATGAAAGTAAAACGCTGATAGAACATACCAATAGATCGACAAAAGACAAGCCAAAAATACACTTAACTTGATCAACAAAATATATGTGTTGTGGTGCATTACGATGGTCAACAGGATGCTTCAACCAACAAAGTCTCCTCACGGTCAGCCTACCAGAATGTGTCACACAACCCTCTCAGACAGCTCTACAACAATCAACCCAAAGTCAACAAAGGTCAACGATGTACAGTCAACGGTCAATGCAAAACAACAACAACAACAAAAAGTCAATGCAGCCAAGTCAAAGTCAACGTTCAACCTCGATTTTTGTGCCAAAAAATGCGGATTGAGGAGATCGAAGTTAAGGGAGAGTTTCAGGTCAATTTGACCAAGCATTGACCAAAGTCAACACATGGAGTTTGGACCTAGTTGCCTAAATTTAACACTCCCTCTTAACTAGGGAGATCTCCATCCACCTGTGCCATCCAAACATCGTGTGGCATCCCGTCGTAACTTACTTTGCTGGTATCTTTATTTCAGAACAAAAAAAAAGGTGACTCACAAAGACATCACTCTCGGTTGACAAAATCAGCTTAGAGGTCCGAAACCTCTACAGGACTCAAAGGAGTCACCTACCAACTCGAAGTTGGTTTAACTGACCCGAAATCAGTTGGAGGTCTAAAACCTCACTAGACTTTATCCCAGATCAAGTGGTTGGACACGTGCCATCCTAGACATAGAGAGTACGACAATCTTTGATGCCTCCATCGGTCTTTGCTACTGGTCTCTAGCTTTTCCCACCTCATTGGCCAAGATGAGAGGTACTTCCCATGAGTCTAGGACTCCATGGGTAGGATGCATACGAGGCATAGATCAAAGAGAGGTGAACCAACTCAATATCATAACGGTGGGGCAGAAGCACACCAACAAGGTTTGGCAAGCCTAGCCCTGTGTTTGCTTATAACTCCAAGAAGTTATCCCCATAGCCCCCTGGAGCTCCCAGAGCTCATCGTCCAACAAGACCCTCAAAATAGGGTCGTTCCACGATTCCAAGAATCTCACGGAAGGTTAGGAATTTGACCTTTCCCAAGGGCTTTACGAGAATATCTGCGACCTGCTCATCAGTTCCTATATGATCGAGCCTTACAGCGCCTCGTTGTACCATATCCCGGATAACGTGATACCAAATATCAATATGCTTGGATCGATCATGGAACACGGGATTCTCTGACAAACAAATCCCACTCTGGTTATCACAAAGGATAATGAAGGTATCTAGCACATGTCCAAACAGCTCACTGAAGAGCTTTCGCAACCAAACTGCTTCACAACAAGCCATACTTGTTGCAATGTATTCGGCCTCAGCGGTGCTCAAAGCCACCAACTTCTGCTTCCTAATCATCCAAGATATCGAAGCAAACCCAAGTGTGAAGCGGCATCTAGATGTGCTCTTGCGATCCACCACATTGCCAGCCTAATCGGCATCAGTATATCCATGGAGTCTCAAACTCCCAACAGTGTATCTCAGCGCATGGTTTATCGTGCCCCAAAGATATCTCAATAAATTCTTGGCGCCAACCTAGTGAATGTAATGAGTATCAACCATATGTTGACTCAAAGTGTTCATTGCAAAACATATGTCCAGATGGTGTGTTCACTAAAAACATCAGGGCTCCTATGAGTTGACGATACTCAGTAGGATTTGCTAGCACATGCCCAACAACGCTTCCACTCAACTTCTTAAAGTTGAGCTCCATCGATGTCGACATGGACTTACAGTCCACCATTCCAAATCTTTCCAGCAGCTTCACAATATATTTTCCTTGAGAAAGGAAAATCTCGCGAGGTCTCTGCCAGACCTCCAAGCCTAAAAAGTAATGCATCAATCCTAGGTCTTTCATCTCAAACTCAGAAGCGAGCTCCCTCTTACACTGATGAATGAGAGGGTCAACACCTGTCAGGAAGCCCAGCTTCATCAAGTAGCTATCTATCCTCTCGTAACAAGCCTTAGGGGCTTGCTTCAACCCATAGAGGGCTTTCTTCAACCTGCATACGTGGGAGTCTCTATCCTGGACTTCGAACCCTAGAGGTTGCTCCACATACACCTTTTCCTTTATCAAACCATGCAGAAAGGCGGTCTTCACATCCATCTGATGAAGATTCCATCCTTGTGTAGCATCAAGGGCTATGATATATTAGATGGTGGTATATCGGGCCACAGGTGCAAAAATATCATCATAGTCTATGCCTTCCTTTTGAGAGAAGCCTCGGGCAACGAATCTTGCCTTGAACTTTTTAGCACTACCATTAGATCCATGTTTGATCTTATAAAGCCATTTCGAGGTGACAACAGCTCTGTCCTCCGGTCTCGGAACCACATCCTAGACATCATTCTTCATAATGGACTCGTACTCTTCGTGCATAACATCCTTCCAGACTTGATGCTTTACGGCTTCTTTAAAAGATCCTGGCTTAGATTGTACGATTGTACTCATGGGTGCTAGATACCCTTGGTATCTATTCGGCTTCTTGCTTTCACGGAATGTCCCTCTTGGGGCCATATGTCTCTCGGCATCTTCGAGAGTATCCTAGAGCCATGAGGGTCTTCTCTTCATTGAAGGAGGTGGATCAATGGGGTCCATCGGTCCTCCAACATCCGGCATCATCTCATCCTTCGGTTCTTCCTGATTCCCAGACCTTACTTCAGGATCTTCCTCAGAGCTCGGAAGATTTATCACTTTCCTGAGGGAAGCATCTTAATCAAAGGTAACATCGTGGAAAATCTCCACTTCTCTTTGACCAGGCACATAGACTCTATAAGCCTTCAAAGTTTCACTGTAGCCCACAAACATTCCCTTTTTCCTAGAAGCATCCAGCTTGCTCCTCTTCTCTTTCGGCACATGAAAATAAACGGGACAACCAAAAACTTTAAAATGAGAGACGTCGGGTTTCTTACCAGAGAAAACCTCTTCAGGAGTTTTGGAGTCCAGTGCGGAATGTGGGCATCGATTTTGTATGTACACAACAGTGTTCGCAGCTTCTCCCCATAGAAACTTCGGAAGACCTTGGTCACATAGCATGGCACGGGCAACTTCCACAATGGTCCTGTTCTTTCTTTCAGCAACGCCATTTTGCTCAGGAGTATATACAGTTGTGGTCTCCCTCTTGATGCCAGCTTCTCTACAAAAGTTATTGAACTTGTTCGTCTCATATTTAGTGCCATTATCGGTCCTCAAAATCTTGATCTTCTTCCCTGTTTGATTTTCCACCAAGGCTTTGAAAGTACGAAACCACATGAAAGCCTCATCCTTCTTCTTCAAGAAGTATATCCAGGTATTGCGAGAGAAGTCATCTATAAATGTCATATAATAAGAACATCCTCACAAGGATGTCACGGGCAGCGTACCAGACAAATCAGAATGTATCAATTGCAAGACATCAGATGTCTTTGTGACACTTGATGGGAAAGGTCCCCTTGTATGCTTTCCTTCGGCACAACCCTGACATACACCTTCATGATCATTTTTTAATTCGGGCATCCCTGTCACCACCTTGCTTGCTTTGGGAAGGGCTTTGTAATGAATGTGTCCAAACCTCCGGTGCCATATTTCGGTTTGATGAATAGTATCACATGTCATAGCTCCCAGCGGACTTCCTCCAACCTGGTAGAGTGTATCAAGTCTAAACCAATTGTGATAGCTTCCTTAAAACTCTTCTTCCAGATGCGTACCTTCCCATCAACGAATGCCACATTGAAACCTTTGTCTTCCATGGCAGAAATAGACACAAGGTTCTTCTTCAAATCAAGTACATATAGTACATCTTGCAAGCGAAGGACTTGACCTTGAGATTAGTGGAGGGTCACAGTCCCAGTCCCTTTCACAGGATAGGTGGCATTATCTCCAAGGATAATTTTTAGATTAGTATCCTTCTCAACCAAATCAGAAAGTGTTTCTTTAAACCCAGTGAGGTGTCTTGAGGCACCACTATCAATCACCCAGACATCCATAGAGTCGGGTGGAGATGCAATAGAGAGGGCAGATACAAGAATGAATTCATTTCTTTTATCATCAACAACATTGGATTCCTCATACTTGGAATTTCTTGACCTTTTGAAAGGTTGCCCATTTCTATTGCGACCAGAGGGAGCCTTCCTCTTTTCTTTGAACCTGTTGTTCCTTTGATTTCCATTCTTCCTGTTGTTGTTGTTGTCATCATCTTCGGGAGAATCCTTCATATTAGGGCATTCTCTAGCATAGCAGTCGATCTTGTTACATGTGTAAAATCTTCCTTTCTTTCCTTGGGCCCCTGCTCTTCCATGGTTCCTTGGACCACCATTGTTCTTCTTCTTATCTTAGCACGAGCGGTGAAGGCAACATTACCTTCATTTTCATATTCCATCATTCTTGTTTCCTCTTGAGTGCATTTCGACAATACTTCGTCAAAATCAGGAATCACATTGTTATTGAGAATGGTAGTAATGAATACATGCCATTCAGAGGAAAGACCTCCAAGTAAGGTGAGAACCATTTCTCGATCAGCTATTGTCTCCCCAATGGCCAGAAGATTATTCCTGATTTCGGTCAACTTTAGAAAATAAGATTGAACTGATTCATCCCTACCTTTCTTAAGACTCTTCATTTGGTTCTTAAAGAAAAGGACTTGATTTGCATTGTTGGCCCTGAACATATTGACCAACTTATCATACATCTCCTTGGATGTGCGCAGCTCAGAGATGTAGGCAACCAGACTCTTATGGATGGAATCCCCGATGATCATCTTTGCTTTGATTTCTCCTTTCGTATACTTTGAGTTGGTGGCAGCAGATGCAGATGATGGAGGCTCTTGGATTTTACCCTGCACATAGTCCATGACATCTTGGTCTTCCAACATTAAATCCAAAGACATCTTCCAAGCATGAAAGTCAGCCTTGCAAGTCAACTTGTCATTAGCTTTGAAGCCATTATAATTTGAGGTACCCATGGGTCCTTGAAAAATAGATGTTCTTCGATGATTTCTCTCAATACAAACTTGGGCTTTGTCTTCACCTTACCTCTGATACCATGTAAATTTTCATAGATGTTCTATGCTTGATGCAACTTTACTTTTATACCTGATATCAAATAGCAATCACATAAACATGAAAGTAAAATGCTGATAGAATATACCAATAGATCGACAGAAGACAAGCCAAAAATACACTTAACTTGATCAGCAAAATATATGTGTTGTGGTGCATTACGACGGTCAACAGGATGCTTCAACCAGCAAAGTCTCCTCATAGTCAACCAACTAGAATGTGTCACACAACCCTCTTGGACAGCTCTACATCAGTCAACCCAAAGTTAACAAAAGTCAATGATGTCCAGTCCATGGTCAACGCAAAACAACAGTAGCAGAAAGTCAATGCATCCAAGTCAAATTCAACGTCCAACCTCGATTTTTGTGCCAAAAAATGCGGATTGAGGAGATCGAAGTTTAGGGAGAGTCAATTCTGCGCGGGAAACAATAGAACATACCGAAACCCTAGCTGCTGCTTTTTCCCACGTGTGAGTGAAGAGGAGCCTCCAAGATGATGATCGAACCAATCAGATGCAGAGAGAGAATGTGTGATGGGTGATGGTGAAAATGACCTCCAACGTTGACCTATATATATCCATCAGTGAGGGTGTCTGACACATTTGTTGGGGCTCAAAGCCTACGTTACAATTTTGGCCGACCTTGCACATAAGTGGAATTAATTCAAAATAAATGTTCTGCTCATCGGATCAAGGTGATCTTTAGATTAATCTTGCACCTCTCCGAAAGATGAATCCAATAAAAATTTTGGCATCTTTATCTAAGCATCACAACATAGAGGTTGGACCTAGTTACCCAAAATTAACAAAAACAAAAGGAGTTTTATCTTATTTCCGCTCTATCGACTACCTCTCCTCTAGATACTTTGGATCATTGGTTGATTGATAGTGGAGCTTCAAGCCACTTCACCAGGTACAAAGAGGCCCTCACAAATTTGATTGAAAATAAGAGTAATTTGGAGATGATGTCACCTACCCCATGAAAAGGATAGGTATTGTCACTCTTCACTTGAATCAAGGACACACCATTCATCTACAAGAAGTGTTGTATGTGCCTGATTTGATGAAGAACCCGATGTCTATTTTTGTGATGGAAGGTAAAGGATTCAAGGTAACATTCATTGATGTAAAGGTACATATTTGGCAAAGAAACCCTAAAGATGCATCCACACTTGGATTTAGGGTTGATGGTCTATATCAAGTTGAAGGAAGTCCTTTGGGAGCCTTGACTTGCGATACTTCTCTTCAATCTAAATTATGGCATCGGAGATTTACCCACCTTCATTACAAAACCTTACCTGGGGTAAGGAAGATGGTCACAAATATGCCCAAGTTCAACATGAATCATGAAGGAGTTTGTCAAGGTTGTGCAGCTGGGAAACTTACAAGGGGACCATTCCCATCTAGTGAAAGCCAAACTATCGATATTCTTCAATTGGTCCATTCTGACCTATCTGGTATGTTTCCCATAACATCATTGGGAGGATACTTATATTATGCAATCTTTGTGGATGACTTCTAATGGAAAACATGGATCTATTTCTTAAAGAAGAAAGATGAAGTGTTCAAATGGCTTCGTTCTTTCAAAGCCTTGGTGGAAAATCAAACAAGGAAAAGATCAAAATATTAAGGACCGACAATGGAACCGAATATGAATCAAATGAATTCAATGAATTTTGTAGAGAGATTGGCATTAAGAAGGAGACAATAGTTCCTTACACTTTGAGCAAAATGGAGTTGTTGAAAGGAAGAATCGAACAATCATGGAATCCACCTGTGCCGTGTTCCATGATCAAGGCCTATCGAAGTTCTTATGGGAAGAAGTTGCCAACACTACCGTGTATGTTCAAAATAGGAGCCCACATCACGCATTGAATTTCAAGGCACCCAAAGAAGTTTTAACTAGTAAGAAACTTGATGTTTCTCATTTTAGAATATTTAGTTGTCTAATGTATTTTCATGTGCCTAAAGAGAAAAGAAACAAGTTGGAAACATCTGGGAAGAAAAGTACATTTGTGGGATACAATGAAAATTCAAAGGCATATAGAATCTATGTGCCTGGTCAAAGAGAAGTGGAAACAAGCCAAGATGTCACTTTCGATGAGGACACTGCTCTTGGGAAAGCCAAAGATCTCCCTATTCCAAGGAAGGACAATGATGATGTTGCAAGAAAGTAGGATGAACCTCCGATAGATGAGTCGATGCCTGATGTTAAAGGATCGATGGATCCCATTGATCCACCTCCCGGTGATCCCTATACCTCAAGGAAAAGACCTTTGTGGCTCAAAGATACTCTCGAAGATGCTAAAAGACATATTGCTCCAAGAGGGACATTCCGTGAAAGTAAAAAGCCAAATAGGTATCAAGGGTACTTAGCTGCTATGAGTACTATTATTCAATCTGAGCCATGTACGTTTGAAGAAGTTGTAAAGCACCAAATCTAGAAGGATGCGATGAATGAGGAATATGAATCTATCATAAAGAATGATGTCTGAGAAGTGGTTCCTAGACCCAAGGACAAGTCCGTAGTCACCTCAAAATGGCTAAAAAAATTAAACATGGAGTTGATGGGAGTGCCGAAAAATATAAGGCCAGGTTTGTTAGTCGAGGCTTCTCTTAAAAAGGAGTGGACTATGACGAGATATTTGCACCAGTTGCCTGATATATCACTATCCGATCTATTATTGCTCTAGCTGCCACTCAAGCATGGAGCTTACATCAAATAGACGTTAAGACTGATTTCTTACATGGGTTTCTCAATGATGAAGTATACTTGGAACAACCCCAGGGGTTCGAAGTTCAAGATCGAAGAACACACATATGCTGGTTGAAGAAAGCTCTCTATGGGTTGAAGAAAGCCCCTATGGCTTGGTATGAGAGGATTGACAGCTATCTTATGAAGCTGGGATTTACAAGAAGTGATGTTGATCCTAACCTATACTTCAAGGTTGAAAGGACATGCCTCTCATCTTGGTCCTTTATGTAGATGATCTATTTATGATAGGTGCAAACCCTCTCATTTATCAAAGCAAGAGGGAGTTGGCTTCCAAGTTCAAGATGAATGACCTAGGACTGATGCACTACTTCCTAGGCTTGGAGGTCTGGAAAAAGCCAGGTGAGATTTTCTTTTCTCAAGGAAAGTACATTGTGACATTGCTCGAGAGATGTGGATGGCGGATTGCAAGTTTGTGTCTTCTCCAATGGAACTCAACTTCAAGAAGCTATGTGGTATTGTTGTTGGGCCCGCTTTGGAAAACCATTTCTGAATATAGACAACTTTGGGTGGCCCTGATGTTCTTGGTAAACTCTCGTCTTGACATATGCTTCGTTGTGAATACATTAAGTCAATTTATGGTCGAGCCTCACCACATCCATTAGATTGCTACTAAGAATCTCCTGAGATATCTCTGTGGCACAATCAACTATGGACTAAGATACACCCTTGGGAATCTAAAACTACATGGTTATACTAATGCTGAAAGAGCACCGCAAGATGTTGCTTCTCGTTGGGGTCTGCTTCGATTTCGTGGATGAGCAGGAAGAAGAAATCGGTTGCTTTAAGCACCGTCGAGGTCGAATACATTACTACTAGTATGGCATGTTGTGAAGTTGTTTGGTTGAGGAAACTCTTTTGTGAGCTATTTGAGCACGTGCTGGATACCATAGTGATCTTCTACGACGACCAAAGTGGGATTAACCTTTCAAAGAATCTCATGTTCCACAATCGCTCCAACCACATTAATATCAGGTACTACTTTATTAAGAATATGGTACAATGGGGAGCAATAAGGCTCCAACACATTAGGACTGATGAGCAGGCCGCAGACATCCTCATGAAGCCCTTAGGAAAGGTCAAATTATTATCCTTCCGAGAGAGACTTGGGAGTCATGGAAAGACCCTCCCATGAGGGTCCTGCTTGAGTTGAACATTGAGCTCTGAAAACTCCTAGGGCTTGGGGTACTTCTTGGAGCTATGATGGACCATAGGTTGAGTGGTTCACTTTCCCCTATTGGTGCATTGTGTACAGGGTGAGTGGTTCACCTTCCCCTGTGATACCCCATGATGGTTTACATGTGTGTAGGGTGAGTGGTTCACCTTCCCGTATGATTGACATATGGATAGGATGAGTGGTTCACCTTCTCCTATGGCATATGAGCAGGATGAGTGGTTCACCTATGGCATATGAGCAGGATGAAGATTATTTCTGTTTCTTTAGGACACATTACTGGGCACAAAAATCTAGAAAAATTGGGCACTTTGACCAACAAGCTGGCTTGAGTTAGCCCTGCTTTGAGCTGAAAGGTAACCATGATTTCTCTTCTTGTTGAATTTAGCTGGACTTTGGTGTTTAGGGTTAACGGCTACAAGAAACCACCGAATTTGGTGGGTTTCGCAAGGCTTCTGAAGTAATTTGTTTAACATTTCCATCTTTGACTTTCTAGTTAGGGTTGAATTTGACTGCAGTTGACTGCAAATTTGTCAAGGTTGTTTTGACATTGATTTGGCAAGTCAACTTTGACTATTGTACTCTCTCTCTCTCTCTCTCTCTACTGAACATTTGATATAATAATAAGAAGAATTGATCAAAGGGTTTTCCCCACATTGGGGTTTTTTCCTATTATTATAGGCCATTTTGTCACATCTGGTCAATAGGCCTACAAACCGGATCGATCATCATCCATGAACATGTTTTCATCATCCCTACACAAAGCCCTAAGCATGACCTTTCCAAATCCCCGAGTTTATGGGTTTGACTAATCCAAAGCATTGTGTTTAAGGCCCAACACACCCTGCCCCTTTAGAGACTTGCGTTCAACAGCAAGTTGCTCCATTTTTCACTAGCGTTGATCAACAATGGGTTGTCCCTTATTGGGGGTGCGCTAATTCTAGAAATTCAGGAAAATAGAAAAGAATCTCGAAGCTTCCTCTTTTAGAAGCTTCCACGAGTTATTCTAACCATTTACCTTGGATAAGAAGTTCAAATCCTATTTGACCCTACCATGGAGATTTCACCTCTTATCCCTTGAGCTCATCCTCCCATCTTAAGTGGATCTCAAGCCTAGATTGGTAAATGGATAAGAATTCCTAAACTACCACACTCTCCTATATATTTACTACCATCTACAACATCAGAGTTGGCTTTTCGACACTGATCATGTCCTCATGCTGCTACCTTGAATCTAAGAGAGTCGTCATCTTCATGCATTAGAGTGACATTGAGGTGTGTTTTGTGACAAGGAAGGACAAGTCAACTTGGGGAGATCTCTACAAGATCAACATTATTTTTGGTTGTAAACCTCTCCTATTTCTATTAATACAAAAGAGTATATTGTTTTCCTATATGTGTTATGTTATGTTTAAATTCATATATTTCAATGCCTCGCTGATTCATTGAATAGAGTGATTGAATTATGCTACATAGATGTTGTAGATCCTTGGCTTATTTTGGTTGTATGTGTAGGTTCTAATTATAGTGATCAGAGCTAGGCTTAGAGCTTACAAGACGGGAAGAAAGTAAAGATTGCGACAGATTCCAAGTAGGCCTATTTCCATCTTTCAATTTCTCTAAGGGAAACTCTATGTTCTTTGCTTTCGTTGTTCTAGCCTAGTCCACCATGTCTAGGGGAAATACTTTTTCCCGCAATTGCAAATCCCATATAACAAATTAGCGACTCCACTGGGATCGTTTAATCACTGTAGTGGTTTCCTTGTCCCTAGTACTTGTTTCACCTCTTAAACAAACCTTCATTGTCTCACTCAACTCTGATTGACCCTAGGAAGACCTATCATTGAGCTTCATTTGATTTTTCGTGTCAGAACTTGGCCTTATCTTGATCAACGCTCCCCCTGGCCTGGAGACAGAGTGTTGCAGCGCTCCCCAACCTTCTCTACACTTGAGCTGCAAAGCACGAGTGCCCTTTCAACACCTGTGCTGATCGATGTTTGATGAAAAAAAATACCTTTTTGTGACTTACTCTCTGATTAGCTTTGTTCTAGCTGGTTCTCCTTGTGTCTCTGAGTGTGCCTTGGTCTCTAAAAATCCTTCATCTTGTTTTCTTTTGGTTTTATTTCCTTTGATAAGATTTTGTTTAGATTTTGCTTTGTTCTTGTCAACTAGGTCATTAGCAAACTAATTGCTTGATCATTGATTGCTTGCGAGAATTGGTGTTTCAGTGATTGTTCTTGATAGTTTTCTTTATCAGTGATTTCACAAATATCTTAGTTTTCATCTGAAAAATAAGTGGATCGTAAATAAAAATCTTATGCATCGTGCATTGCATTTAGGGGTTTGTGTGTGAAATTGGAAATTGGAACAATTACAGTAGGGGAATTGATTTAACAAATTTGTATGTTGCATCATTCTTTGTTCTCTTCCATCTCGTACATAAATTTTCATTGAAGAGGAAATTTCATTTTGTTATGCTAGATTGCATCTTTAGGATATTCAGGTGAAATTCACGGTGAGCCTTGAAAACTGAAACTTAATTCAAGATAAACTTTAAAATTTATTGAATCAATCTAGGCTAGAGATATGTTACGGCGTCTTTAAACGTAAGAGCTTTGATTTTTGCCAGCGTTGCATTCCCGGGGTGATATCCCGTTCCACGTACATAAGTGTATCAAACCGTTCTCCACATCAGTGTTTTGAACATCGCAATTTTTATCGGTGATTTTTTCACATCAGTGTTTTGAACATCGCGATTTTTATCGGCGATTTTTTGAAATTGAAAAAATCGCCAAGAAATCGCGATTTTTTTCCAAGAAATCGCGATTTTTTTCCAAAAAATCGCGATCCGTATGGAAAAAATCGTTTCCCCTCTAAACAGTAAGTTTTGAAGTGTGATTTTCATTTTTCTTTTCTCATTTTTGTAGTGAGAGGTTTTGCAGTTTTCTCATTTGTGTCAAGTTGTTTTGGGGTAACAATTGTGGTTGCAGGTTGGCAAGCTCATTTAAAGCCTCACTAGTCATCAATCAAGGCCATTGGGCCTAGTGATTTGACCGTCTATCCCTCCTCTCATCACTGTTTCATCTATAATTCTGAAGTACATTATTGACAGTGGTATGTTAATGGCATAAATACACCTATAGCAACCATAAACTCATTAATTATTCTATACGGAAATAAACATTGATCTTGTGATTACATTGGTGTCATACAAGTAAATTTTGGAGGACTGTTTGATGAATGTCATGCTCTGATATATCACCTATAACTACAATATGTCACCTACAACAATGATACAAGTACATAACAGTGGCATAAAACTAGTTAACAAATCATCTCATATCATTGGGAAAGCATTTCCATTTGTTGGGCTTGCTCATTGCTTGGTGTCTCTCGTGTTTGGGAGGATTTTTGTATCTTTCATTTCATTGCCATCACTTGCACCCATTGCACTTTTGCATGCATGAGCATTTACTATTAGCAATCTCATCTAGGTGATAAGGTAAATGTGCTCTCATTAAGTCAATTTCCTCAATAAGAAGATAAAGGCTCTAATATGGTTCACTTGGATTAAATTGGCATTTCTTATACAAGGTTAACTCGCTGCTCCAATAAGTCTACTCTTTCTCTTCTAATGTCATTAACATCAATCTAAAGAGTAACATTATTGAGTAGTTGTTGGTTATCAAGTTTTTCTATCTCTCTTTCATTATCAAGTTTTGTATATGACATTATGACTCATGATATGAGATACATTATTATATTTTTTGTTGATATTTTGAGGCTGAGTTGACTCTTGAGACTCAAGACTTAGTATTCAGGACATGATTCAGTTTTATGTGTGATGTACGCTGTAGCACTAGACATGATATTACACATCTTATATATTAGTTTTTCTTTTTTTTCATATTTATGTGTCAATGCATTTATGTTATGTTGTGGATGCTTTAGATAATAAAAAAATTGAAAAAAAATGAATATTTTTGTATGTGCCAATTTTTTCCCTGATTTTTACGATTTTTTCCCCTCGCCAATTTAATCCCGATCGCGATTTTCAAAAAATTGCTCCACATATCTCTGAGTATATTGTATGGCACTCCACGCATGAAAAGTATATGGGAATGCTCTCATCATACAGTTACGCATTAAACAACACTACCACAGACTGCACTTTCACGTACCTTTGGGTATATTTTAGAAGTACCCACTAGGTTGCTATCTCACCATAAGGTAATTGAGTTGGTCGCTTTGTACACTGTGATACATTGAACACAACATTCGAAGAGATTGCATGCCTGTACGTAAATCCTTGGTTCACCAAGGTGGTATATTGCAATTCGTAATTACTTGGTAAACCCTTTTCCCTAGTTACCCCTATTTTGTTTTATTTCGTCTCTTTAATTTATAAAATCAATTAATTGACCGCGGAATAACATCCTCATCGTGGAATAACTTCCTAGTAGATCTTAGGTTGAGACTAATGGCAACAGTTCTCGAGTCAACCAATCAAGGAAACCCCTTTGACGAGAATCCTGTTCTTTTTCCTTCTTTTGGAAATATTGGTGTTCCTTATATGGCAACGTTGTCCCTTCCCGGTTTTACCATTGGTCTACAAGTTTCTCGGTTTTACCATGTCCAAATTGTTTCTCAACCAAGCAGTCCTCCACCTGAACAAGTTGATCCTAATGTTGACCCTTCTTCACCTATTGTTTTTCATCCCTTTCTCCCTTCTCGCGTGGTGAAAGTCTTGATTCTAGTAACAAGGAAGCTAAGAAGAAGAAGAAACGAATGAAGAAGAAGAAGCAAAATATGCAGGGGGAAACCAAGCAATCGTTGCTATGAATGCAACTAGTATGGACAAACCTTCTAATCAAATCCCGCAAAGTTAAATTCCCTTGCCATATATGTAAGGGTGACCACCTTCTTAGAGATTTCCCTGGTATTCCACAAGTATTAGAAGTGTGGTCCACAACCTCACATCAACCTTTGTCGTCAGCCTCTAGAGATCTTGTTGGTGAAAAACTATCAACTAGCAATAGTAAGATCCACAGGAAAAAGGGTAAAGTCAAGTTTCCCTGTAGGTTATGTGAAGGGAATCATCATATTCATCTTTGTCCTTATATGGACAAAGCCTCAAAAGTGTTGGAAAACTTTACAACTTCTCAATCTTTTTTATCGAAAGCTTTCTCGCAATCCTCCACTAGTTGATGAAGTGATTGATCAGAATCCAAATTCAATCAATCCCACTCTCTCTGAATGTGAATCCCATGGGTCCATTTCCGACCAACCATTGGTTGAGAAAATGATTGACTTGATTCCACCTTCAGTTGATCGTACCTTTCTCGTAGAGAGTGGGTCTCATACCGCTAAGGTTCTTCTCATTTCTTCAGATTGCAATGAAGTGGAGGGCAATTCTCTCTTTCCAATGACACAGGGGGATAGTTCTCCTATTCCCACTACACAGGGGAGAAGTTCACCCATTCCCATTGCACAAGGGGGTAGTTCTCTCGTTCCCACGACACCCCCTCCAAGTAGTATGGTCACTTCCTTTGATTGGAGTCGACTGACAGGATATCATCTTCCTCCTTATGTGCCCTTCCAGATCATAGTACATGCTTATAATATGCCCGTACTTGGCACAGTTATAGACGAAGGTGCGTCTATTAGTATTATGTCCTCGACTACTAGGAAAGCTTTAAGTTCTCGCAGCTTGTGTCCATTACCCAGAATTTGTTGGCTTTTAGCAAATGAACTAGTCAACCGTTAGGGATCCTTCCTCAGTGGCCTACTACTTTGGGAGGAAATATTGTCTATATCAATGTAATGGTAGTCCAAGGTCCTTTGGATTTTAATTTACTTCTTGGGCGTGACTATGTTTATGTCATGGGAGATCTTGTCTCTTAAGTCTTTCGTGTTGATGTGTTTTCCACATGAAGGAAGAATCATGACCATTGACCAACTTTCGTTCGTTGGTGATAATTTGAATCCCAATCAACCAACATCCCCAAATAGTCCTTATATACAAGTGGTATCTCCCCCACCACATAATACTTATGTGTCAAACTCGTTAAAAATTGAAACATATATCCCTTCAATTCGAGTCTTTGATTAGATCTCGTAAATTCTTAATCAAGTCTTTCACTTGATCTCGTAAATGAACCTTCGTTCCATCCCCCTGTTAGTAACCAATAATATACTTGGGTGGATGAAATTAAGTTTGGAGGGGCATGTGCCTAGAATTGAGTCATTATGTTGGGGGCATGCAAACTTATTTCAAACATAGTTTTCTTTTGTTTCAAGCTTGTGTAAAAATGAAACTAATTTCAAGCATAGTTTCCCATGTTTCAAGCTTGTGTAAAAAATGAAACCATTCACATCCTATTCATCGTGATTGCCATTTTTATGAGCTTATTACTGCCATATGAGCCTTGGTTTTCTCATTCCATCGTCACCATCTGTTTGGCCGATCATATGCTTTCACTGGGTGTTTTACCCTTTTTTGAGGAACTGCTGTGATGAGTGGTCTTATTAGCCAACCTCTTGACCTCTGTGTTTTGAGCAGTTCATCATGACCAAAACCAGTTGCTACCCTTTATACCACTCATTCCTCCAGGAGGAGCCCTCTTTCAGCGCTTTTCAGACTCCCTAAATATGAAAAGATAGTCGAACGTTTGTCTTTTCAAACTCGTTAAAGTTTGTTAGAGATACTCAAAGGGATTCATGACCAGAAATGGTTTGGGGAATTGGGAAAATGGGATACTCTAGCTATTAATGGCAGCGAGTCGCTCTTGAACATGACACTCCACTTCATCTCTGTGGTTGTTGGGTTAGGAAATATGCTTGTCTTGTTGGTTCATCACACCATATAAAAGCCTCTGCTTTCAGTTTTGGGTCAATGCTGCAATTATAACCCTGATGGGGGTGACTGATCTGCTAGCCCTGACAATACCATATGTCAGAAGGAATGAAGTTTACAATTAATATGGAACATAGCAAGGGCTTGGGCAGTTTCTAGGCCAAGTGGTGGAAGCGAGATAGAACAATCGAGAAGGTTAAGGCAGTTTATAAAATTAGGAAGGTTGGTGTTCTCTGCGTCCTTCGACATTTTGGTATGGGAGGGAAGGTAAATGAGGCTACCCCAACTGAGGGTGCATAGGCTCCTTCCCTATGCATCTCCTTTGGTCCTGGTGGTGTGACTGTGCTCTGGTCTAATGAAAGGGAGTATGAGATCAAGGAGCTAGTGGTTGCAGTGAAGAGTTGGGCAGTGTGGGATCCAAGCGCTTGGCGTGGGGGCTACTTGTGGCCCAGGAAAGTAGTGCGGAGGGTTGCCTCTATCTTGAAGAATCTGGAATTCTCTTCTAGTCCTGGTTGCATTTGTTCGACAAGGGGCAGGGTTTGGGTAAGTGTACATTTATGTTATTCCTTTGCATGTGGTTTTGTTCTTCAACGCTATTTAGAAGTTCTGGTCGTAGTTTTCTCTATGGGTGGAGTCTCTTTCTGTGGTTTGTCCTGATGGGCTAGGTGTTTGTTCAGGTGGATTAAGTGTGGTGGTTCAGTGGACTCAGTTAAGGTCTTGCGGGTGCAGGGTGGCAGTATTGTGTTGTGTTGCAGGGAAAATGGGGAGTCGCTTGCCGCTTTGGTAGGGAGCTTGGTGGCATAATTCTCCACGACGAGATCTCTTTGTGGAAAAATGCCATTGTGGGGTTCTGTTGTGGCCCTCTTGGGTGGTGAGGTTGGTCAACTAGGCAGCTGTTGAAAGAGCGGGCAGTTATGCCTCTGTGTAGAAGTCGAAAATTAGGTGGTTAGCTATGCACCTTTGTGGAGGATTTGGCATGTCTTACCCCTTGATGTTGCGTTGAAAATGAATCGACAACAGGGTCGTGCCTAATGGGGAGTTGGCTGAGAGGCATGCAAGGCGAGCGAGCCAATCCGGGGGTGTGGTAGGATGAGTCAAGGAGCAACGTTCAAGAGGAGGAAGAGGTCACAGTCCCACAGTCTCCTAGGAGGGTGGTGCCACCGCCCTTGCTTGTCACAATTGTAGATCAACTGTGGGTTATTGCATACAGACTAGATGTCCTATGGGAGTAGAGATATGAAGACCACAATGAGAATGTTGCCTACATTAATGATATTCAGTTAAGCCAAGGAGAAATCCTTGATCGTCTTCCCTATGTGTATCGAAGCCGACGCCGAACTAGTGAAAGGCTTGATGAAATCGAATCACAGTTGGCTCACATTGATTTCCATGTTCATCAAGGCCCAGACCACCCTGTGGGCCAAGGTGCGGTTGATGCATCACATCCTCCTTTGTAAATGTTCTCTATAGGTTGTATTCTAGTTTTGCTGGTGTTTTGGGCCGTAATTCCTTTTTATATATGTAAACCTCATAGTAACAAGGGTACCACTCCTAGCCATTGGAGAGCACGAACCCCACGCTCCTGGAAGCTTGGGAGCTTGTAGGAAACTTTCCAAAATGGTTGGGAGCTTCAAAGGGAACTTTGGAGCTTTTCGGGAGCTTCAATACAACAAATTTTGAGGCTTTGGGTACCTATTTTGAGCATATTTTCACCTTTTAGGTACCTATTTTGAGCAGAGAAGTGACCATTTGTTTATTTTCTAAGTGATACATGATAGGTCAGGGGGTTGTACTGCATGGGATTTATAAAGTGATAGATATGTGGAGATGTAGCAAAGGTTTCAACAAAATATAAACAATTGCTAGTCATTCCTTGGTAGCGTCTCTTGAAAATCTTTAAGTTCAACAATTGCAAATAAGTCTACTTTCTTGAAGTCTATTTTGAAGCTTTAATGATAAGATTCAACAAATCACAATGATGGTGAGGACCAGAAATAGTAGCGTGTTAGTAAATTTCATTTTATAAATTTCCAAAATTGAATATAATATAGTGTTGCAGAAAATCACATAATAATCAAGTAATAATAGCCTTTATTTAGGAGTTCTGCATGTTTCTTTGCTGGCAAGGAATTTCATTGGCAAGTTGTTGATGGATTAATATTTTGAATTTTTCTGGCAATGTTTCAAAGTTCAATCTTTTACATATTTCATTGCTAGATGGGATCTGCAGGATGGAATTTAATTAGCAAGTTTTGGATGGAAATAAATAAATTATTTTATTTTCGCTTTTAATGTATATTAAATTTTAATATATTATATTATTGCCGCTCCCAACTTGACGTTTCCTGTAAATTTGGGCAATGCCTCTAGCCGTATTGGATACTCGTTTCCTCGTACCCGAAGTACTCGTGTACTGGAAACTTGTGCAAATCCAACCGAAATAACGCTGGTAGAGCAAAGACGAATCAACATGCTAATCTAATATTTTTTTAAGGAACTAATGAAATTTTGTTGATTAACAAAAAAAATTAATAATTATAAATCAAGATTAAAACTTAAGTAAATATTTATCAAATTTAACTGTTAAACAAGCTTAAAATTAATCATAAATTTAATCATTAATCAAACTTAAAGTTAATCATAACTTGTTCTAACATATTTGCATATGTAACTAGCATATATATTTCATATGTATACAAATAATATTTATCAGAATTAAGCACATGAAAAATTGTTCAACTATAGATTATTAACACAATATAAAATAATAAGTTCAGATTAGTTCAGATAGAAACATCACACAAAGTTAAGTCGAGATGCACCCACAAGAGTTTGCCAATGCGGGAGTAGTATGTGGGACATATTTCTGTTTTTCGTCTTGCCGGCATTTCAACCACGCAATCCATACGCAATAACTACTTGGATCCGGCATGGTCGACAATGGTTTTCCGATCTGCATTTCTTCTCTGGTTCCTTGGAACGAAATTACATGCGCCAAGTTATTCTGCTTGCGTCGTTGCATCGTATTTTACTTCAGAACGTTCAAAGGAAATAACAACAGTTCCTAACCTTCGACAAAGCTTGGATTATGTCGTATTATCTTAATGTTGTATTGCGTGGATTATGTAGTGAACTCGTCTTTCTAGTTTAAGCTATATTTAATAATATTATTTCTCTGAAACTTATCTTTCTGCATTTAGGCTAAACCACTTTTAAGAGAATTAAGCTATCGAAAAAGACATCCAAACTCGACAAAACAGTCTAAACTCGTCCTAATTAACCAAAACAGCATTCTGACTCTGAAATAGGCTTTGCTTGAAGCATCATCATGCGTTATTCACATCATGGTTGTCATCTTTTATCTAAGCCATTTATAAGATACTGGTATTATTGTTAAATACATGTTGATATGCTTAGAAGGAGGTTGCATTTCATGGTAATAACGAGATATGTCAGACAGATATAGCTTTTGAAGCAGAACTTTATAATATTTAAAATATTGTTTAAAACATTGGAAAATATGGGAAATAAATAATAAAACAATATTTTTTCCACATTAATAAATAAGTGCACCAATGTATGAAAAACAGTGCAGTTTACATCCACCGCAGTAATGCAAAATGAAAAAACTCCAATCTTCCCTAGACTGATTATTAAAACCCTAGACTGCTAATTTTAAAAAAGGGGGGAGAAATCAATGGATTGGTTGCCATTAAAAACACTGATAAATCTGCCAAATTCACGTCCCTTTTCATTTGTAAAATAAGAAACAATATATAAATGACTTAATGATAGCATTCTGTACCTTTCACTCCGTCTTGCAGTGCAAAGGCTGATCCAGAATCCTCTGGTGCTCGTGTGTCCTTCATCGAAACAAATATTTTGTTGAGGATTTCAGTGATCTTATCTTCTCCTCCTTTGTTCACCATGGTTATGAATGCCTTTTTCAATTTATAATGAGGGGATTTGGAAAGCAGAACCTGAAGTCTTTTCAAGTTTGCCATATCCATCTTCCAGGCAGAGGCTTTTTCTATGGCGAACACACTGGCAATTATCCATTCTCCTGCTTTAATCCATACAGCCCCATCCAGGTCTAATACACCCGGAAACCCCCAAAACCTGACCCAACTATTTTCGCTGAAAGACTCGATCACAAGGCATATTATCATCACTACACTTGTGCACGACGAATTCCATACATTAACCAATGTATCCCCGCCTGTCACGTCCTCTTGCTGAATCACTGTAAAGGAGTCCTTCGCTGTTCCATCAGAAAAGTCCGATGCACTTAAATCAATGGACTCCACACCCACTCCTGTTACTGCCCCTGCTCTGCCTCCTAAAATCATCTGCTGCGACGGTATTCTCTGCAATAATCTCACACATTAGATTAATTATTGGCCATATAAACTTATTGTGGAAAATCAGATGCAAAATTCATGAGCCTACATAGTCTATCTGGTTGTTGCCCTTACAGTGATGGCATTGTTAATTAATTACCTGCAACTCCTGAAAGCAATTCCATACGGCTCCGTTGTCAGCTAAAAATCTGAAATCTTTCAATCGTTCCAGCTGTTCAACTCCACCAGTATTTTGCAGCTTCCAACATTTATCCGCCGTAAAACGCTCCAGGGCACTGAGACGCGCCAGACTTGGAAGCTCTTCCAGCTCGCAACACCCACTTATCCCCAGCTCTTTAAGCTTTGCCAGATCGGAAATCCCAGATATCCTCTTCAATCTGCCACAGCCCGACAGACAGAGGCTTTCCAGCTTTGAGGGGAGGGTTAAATCGACTTCAACTAAATCTCCGTTCTCTCCAAGGTTGAGAGTTTTAAGACTGGGGCAAAAGTCTTCACTGATTGATATTGTCCTTACTTTTGTGTTCCGTAGAGTTACATTTTGAAGGCTACACATATACTGCGTGATGGAAGAGGGCAAATTATTGAACGGCCCATTAGATTTGTTCAGACAGGGTATTTCTTCCTCTGAGCCTCCAAACTCTCTTGCTTTTGAATTTGTAAAAGCCAGTCCGGTTATTGGACAGTCCTCCACCTCCAAAGCTTGAAGATTAGTGAGCTCTCCAAATATTTCTTCTGGAAGACGCTCCACGCCAGAGCTCCGTATAGTTAAATTGGTTAAGAAACCCAATTTCCGCATAGATGCGGGTAAAGACTTCATCCTTTTGCAGCCTCCTATGCAGAGCACACTTAAAAGCGTCAAGCTCCCCAGAGAAGATGGTAAACTTGTCAAGGAATCGCTTCCTATAGTCAGGCATTCCAAGGTGTTTAATTTTACAATTTGATTCATTGCTTCCTTACTGACATTAGTTCCGAGCAGACGAAGCGTCCTCAGTGAACCCTGATATGTGGATGGAGTCTGTCCAAAAGATAGGTTGCATGGCTCCATCCTGAGACTTTTACAATCACTTAGATCAAGATATTGAAGCTGTGTTAGAGAACTAAACGACTTCGGTAACATCAACAGCCGGTCGCAACCATGGAAGTCTATATGCTCCAGGTTTGTCAAACTTCCAAATCGCAATGGCAATGCTGCCAACGGGTTCCATCGGATAATCAACTCTTTCAGCTGCAAAGGAGCCTGAAATTTGCACATCTTACTTTTTATTAGAAAAGATTAATTGCAGGTTTTAAAAAATATTAAGATGTCATAAATTGAAGAGATTAAATACCTCCGAAGTACCCTGCCACAAGTCTTTGAGGTCTCCCTGGATAATTTCTAAATATTGTAAGCTTTTCATAGGAACCCATGAAGGAATAGATTTGTGAGGGCAATTCTCCCACTTGAGCCATAGCAAGTCTCTCGATGATTTCAAAACTTCGGGTTGAAGACAATCATTTCCTAGGAAGAAATCGACTCTTGAGAATTCTACCGCAGGGCCGCTGTGGTCCTTTGCAGGGATGTTCTTATTCTTGCCCAAGTCTCTCAAACTTTTGTGCAACATTTGTGGCTTTTCAGGAGGGCATTGCAGGTGAAGAAAGCTCCGAAAACTGTGGCTGCTACTAAGAACACGCCGAAACCCCTTTTTTTGCTGCATATAGAATAAAACAGTGTCAAAAATTGCATTGCGAGTAACAGAATCGAATTTAAAACTGTAGCAGAGTAACATCTCAAAACGATTTAAATAAATATCTGCCTGAAAAGTTTATAAGCGTAAGGTTCCGAGTCTTCCTATTGCAAGAAGCCTAGATTTAGATTTAGATTCAAGAATCATACCAAAGGGTTTATATCCTGGAGCCTCCAAAGACGAGGTGGAACATTTAGATCAGCAGCTGCCATGTCCCTTCCTAAATCTCGGAGCAGATTATGCATTGTTAGGGTTCCTCCATTGTGTACTTCGATTAAGCTCTTGTATTTAAGGGTTTGAAGACCCTGCTCACCGCTCCATCCTGAAGCATTCCAAATCTGTATGGCCGTACTTTTCGGGTAGCCGATGAAAAAGCAGGCAATGTCCAAGAACATCTTCTTCTCGTCCCGCTCCAGTGCATCATAACTTACTTGAAGCTTGCGCTTGATGTCTTTATTTGGCACTTTGGACAAGTTCTGCAGTTCTAATCTCCATTCTTTCTTGTCAGATATCCCAAAAAGATGTCCGCCCAACACTTTGAGCGATAAAGGCAAACCATCACAAGTTTTCAAGAAACTCTCTACTAGATCTTCAAATCCACTAACTGGGCTGCTATGGCGAAAAGCGTGCAAACAAAAGAGCTCTCTGGCATGAATTTCATCCATTGACTTCATCTCATAGAGCATGGCCTCGGGGTTCCTTCTAAACAGGCTCCTGTCACGGGAAGTAATTATTATCAAACTATCAGATCTCAGAACATTTTTTGCTAAGAGGGCGTCTACTTGCTCATTATGATCAATGTCATCAAGAATTATAAGAAAGCGACGAGTCTCAGCTGCTGCAAAACCAGATCTGAGAAACTCCTTTCCTTGACAAACGCTGTCAATGTCGTAATCAACATGCAGTAGCTCTTTTAATAGTTTTCGTTGTAGAGCTGGTAATTTATTGTTAGCAGATGCTTCGCGCACATCAAATAGAAAACATGAGGCATGAAATGCAGAGTGGCGGATGTTGAACAAGTGCCTGGCCAGAGTTGTTTTTCCAGACCCACCCATCCCCACTATTCCTACAATGTTTGGATACTTCTCCCTCTCTTGCTCAAAATCTGCCATTCTTTTGTTGAAGTCATTCACAGCTTGGTCAAGCCCGACTGGGTGTTCGGCTACTTCTAAAGATGATCTCCTCCTCACCTCTGTTAATACTGTGTCGACTATGTTCTTCCACAGCTTACCCTGGTCACTGGACATATTTACATGAAGTTCGTGTGATAATCCGGAATCTAATCAACTGGAATCTATGTTGAGTTCTACTTTCAGTGCTTATTTACTCACTAGATTCATTTTTTTATGTGCATAGAACGACATTTTGTAAATATAAAAGGATTACAGAGGAGGGTTAAAAATGATACAAACAACAGCAGCAGCAGAGAACGAAATAAAGCCGGGTATTGATAATACTTACTCGTTATGCTCATTGAATTCCCAACCAGAGTAAAGGGAAGCTTTATGGAGGGCTGCTTTCCATTCATCAATTTGCTCCTTGCCGTATCTACCCTTCAATTCATGTTTGCGAAATGCTTCAGCGTAAGATCCTGTACAGTGGCGAGGGACAGAGGGAGGAACATGATAAAAAACGGGAACAATCTTTGCATCAGTTGCCAACATTAAGGCAAGCTCGGCCAAACACCAGGGAGAATGGGCATAGTTATCCGAGAGAATGGCGATGTGAACAGAAGCAGAGCAAATGGCATGATGTATTTTGTCTGGAAAGTAATCACCCAACTCACATTCGCCCGAGTCAAGAAACACACGCAGTCCCATATGTTGCAGTGAATGGTAAAGGATGCTGGCCAACGATTTCTTCACATCAGGGCCTCGGTGACTGACGAATACATCGTAAACAGTTGATTGAGAGCTTGAGGCGCATGTAATTGTCAAGGGAGATCCATTCATCTGTTTTCCAGATGACGGGGAGGAGACGGACTGCAAAATTGCCATGGAAAGGGAAAATTTGTCAATCCTGTGTTGGGTTAAGAGAAGTGGGAAGACGAAGGTGTTGATAGACAAGCGAAATTCTGAAATCCTTCTGAAATCCTCTCGTGGAGTGAGGTGAGCTGATGAAGACGAAGGTGCTCAGAACTGCTTGCTGCAGCCCACTTTTGTTAGAAGGTGCAAACTGACATGACATTATCAGAGACAATGACCGGCACTGAATCTATGCGATGATGACTAATTACGGCCACGGATATGGATGTGAAAGCCTGTGGTATCCGAAGATATTTATTGAATTTATTGTTAATAATATAAATATTAATTTATGGTTAATAATATTAGTAAATGTAGTTGATATGTGTGATTAGTCTTATTTATGTTTTTGAGTAAAAAAATTAAAGTATAAAATATATATAATTTTTTATTGTATTTTTAATGTTATATAGATTTAATTGTTTAAATTGTATTTTTTAATGTTATATATATTATATAAGGTCAAACATTTTAGTTGAACATTTTTTTTTTTTTACTTTTGATTACTTTATATGAAATTATATCAGTCATATTCATTTTTGTTTTTTCATTTAGAGAATATTTTTTAATTCACAGCATATATCAACCACATTTAATAATGTAGTTGTGCTATTTGGTTCACTGTGGTCAAAAGTGGTTGTCAAGGTTGACTAGAGTTGACAATGATTGACCAAGGTTGTTCATGGTTAACTATAGTTGAAAAGGGTTGATGAGGTTGACCATGTTTGAAGTGGTTGAAGAGATTTCATTAAGATTGACCATTAATATAACATTGTATTTATGTTACATTAATGTAACAATGTTACTTTAATGTTGATGATTGTTACCATGATTAATGTTACATTAATGGTTAAAAAGTGTTGACAATGTTGATATTGTAAAACTTGGTTTACAATAGTTGATCTTAATTGACCATAGTCAACCTAAGATCAACCATAATTAACAATGATTACCATGACTGAGTAAGATGTACATAATAATTTATAGTAAACTAAAAATAACTATTTTGATTATATTTAAATTGCTACTATATTCTACTATAATGAAAATAAGAAATGATGATTGAACTTGTATAACCATGATTGAAACATAGTTCATCATAATTTTCAATGTTTAAGAATAAATAATAATAATGTGATTGTTAACCTAATCACCCTAAAATATCATAGTTTTCAATGTTTAACCATAAATAATAATAATCTGATTGTTAACCTAATCAACCCAATATATCACTTTATTAAAGTAATTGCAACAATTTATTAATATAAAAACCACTTTAATATTGTAAATATATCACTTTATTAAAGTAATTGTCAATCACCACTTTAATACTATGATTATCTAACGACTTTAGTAATATTAAATCAAATCAAATCATCTTGAAACAACAAAAAGTTCACCAAAGAATCATTCATCAAATCTAATAGCTACTTGGGCGAGGTAGACGCGATCCCGAGCTCTGAGAATATTCCCAAGTTTATTCAACGCAGGTAGAAGGTGGCAAAACGGACAATTATTGAGAAAGGGAGATACCATACAATTAAATTAAAAATTATAGAGTTCAAACGGATAACTAAAACATTAGAATTAACGGTACGATACGAAAAATTAATATATAATGTTAGATTTTAGATTTTTGTGTTTTGTGATATCATTAAGATTTAGTCGTGAGGATGAATTACATTAAATAGTTTTAAATGACTATTAAATTTTAATAATGTGATTAATCCTAAAAATAATTTTATTATAATTAATATATAAGCTAAAACTATATACATTTAAAAATATCTGAAACAAAATTTTTAATTATAGATATTTATTTCATTTTACTAAATAAATTTAGTTACAATATGATGGATCAATACTATAACATATCAATATGACATATTAAAAAAATCACAACTTATTTTATGATATTTTTTATAATTAATTAATTTAATTAAAAAGACAAAAACATAATTACTTTTGAAATAAATACCAACTTTATAAGACTATTATTTAAAATCTCTATCATAATCTATCAATTATTAACAATTAAATTAATTAATTTAAATATATATATATATTAAATTTAACAATATATATTTCATCATTCTGTTAGAAATGAATTGTAAAAAAACAAAGCTCATGACAAAAAGCTTTTGTGATTATCAACACTATGAATAATGCGAAACATTCATCTTCAATTAAATTAAATTTTATAATTTCAAATACAATGATCCCTACACCCTATTCACATTGACGGAACTATAAATCTCAAATACCATGATCCCTTATTTGTTAATTTCTAATTTCAAACTCCTCGATTGGGTGCTCCAAGATCGATGACGCCGGCCACAGCATAAGCCAAGTGGCGATAGAGTACCATGCGCATGAACTATGAAAGTTAAGCCGTCCATCAAACGATTATTAAGGCATGCAGAGGAAATGGGAATGATCATAAATTTAGGAAGACAGCCTGTGTTGTCAGAAGCTTGGGGTAGAAGACATTTCAGGGTTGGATTCAAGCATTATAGTTCGGTTTTCCAAACAAAAACTTCCCCTGCTAAAAATGGTGAATTGCAACGGGTGGAGACTGGAGCTTCCATAATTCGCAACAGTTTCAATCTAGTGCTGGGGTATGTTCTTCTTCATATCATTCTTATGTCCTTTGTCGTCAGTATTGATATGTATCAGGATAGGGCAGTGTCTGCTTGTAAAACATGGCTCTTAATCTGTTGCTATGTGTCCATGCCTCCGGAGGCTATTGAGCCTTGCTTTAGGGATCCTTGTAATGCAGGGCAGACTTATTACTTTTCTTTCTTTCCTATGAAGTGCTATTGTCATCTGTTCATGAGTTATCAAGTTTGTTCCGTAGGTTTATGGCTGGTTTATTTGGGTTTTAGAAGTGGAAGAAAGGAGAACCATTCTTTTATGTGGCCCTTTGAGTTGGGGTCTATATTTTTCTGTCACGCAACTTTTATTGATTCTCTTAGTAAGAGGCAGGATACTATGCTTCGAATTGGCCATTTAAATGATCTCTGGTCCTGCCTTTTTATGAAAGCCATTATCGATAGGAGGCAGAGTATTTTGTTGTTGTTTTGTCTGGGTTTTACATTGCTTTTCCATCTGGGTTATATAGTAGTTCTCCTCCAGGGTTTTAAGCTGAAACTTTGCCTTTCTTATACTCTCGGTTCCACTGTTCACTGCTATTTTCTTATTGTCTCGACTCTGGGTCATCACTGGGTCTGTCTTTATATCCATGCTAATTTCAGGGGTGATAAAATCTTTGGACTTCTGTATCTATTAAGTCAAGAGGAGCATCAGAAGCGTCCACAAGATGTTGTTGGTCAGAAGATGGGAAGATTAATTGTTACACCTTTGTTCTTTCGTTATACAGGCTCTTATATTGTTAATCCAGAGTTAATTCACAAAATTACATAGTTCAACGCAATGGTCAAGAGGCAAACGAGACAAATAGTGACTCAAATTAAAGAAAAAGGGAAACAGAAGATGATAAAACTTGAAGCTGAGACCAGAAAGAGAGGCAGGAAGACAAATCAAGAGGTCTTAGTGAATCTCTCGTCAGTATACTCCCTTGGGAATTCGTCTCAAGTCAGGAAGGCAATTCATGGCTGGGAAAGAGAAACTCTAAGCAATGAGGAAGATAATGAAGCAAAAGCGGAAATTCTAGACTTTATTTCAGATCCTGGGAATACTAGAGGTCTTCTTTCACTGTTCAATCAAACAGTCCATACTTATTGGATTATGAAGTGTCTTCTGGCTAAGGCTATCCAGAGTCTTTATCCACGCAACGAGAATCAAGAACCAAAAATGTTGGAATTGCTTCAGGATATTGATAATCAAATTCAACATATCAAGGTGACTCAGTATCAAGCGACAAACCGTATTGGGAGAATTGAAGACTGTATTGGACGAATTGAGAAGCAAATTTAACAAATGTAGCAAGCAGACATGCCAGGCTCTATGACGAAGGACCCAACTCTTATTGAGTCATCAGATGGATAGTATTTCAGTTTAATCTTTACTTTTATATGCATAATGTTTTTTTGAACAGTGCTTTGGTTTTAAGTTGCTACTTTGTAAATGGTTTAAATAGTGAACTAGTTAATGCGGCGAGTAGAAGAATGAAACATTTTCAATTTTGGCTGGCTTTTAATGCATTAAGGTGGCCAACAAACCTGATTTCCTCCAAACACGTTAAGATCACCAAAAATAAATAGAAAATAACACACAAAAAAAAAAAAACAAAAACAAAAACAAAAAAAACTTCTAATTTCAAACCACACCAACCCAAAAAAAACATGAAAAGAAAAAGTCACCTGGTTTGAGTAGGCCTTGACCAAACCGATTAATCGTTGATGATGACGTCACATTTCTATTGCCCATACCATTCACTTTCTAATTGTTGATGATGACGTCACATTTCTATTGCCAATACCATTCACATTTTATATGGTTTTAAAGAACCAGCACCTCCATCATGGTTTTTAAAGATTATTTCCACTCGCGGTGGACAACAATAATGTAATATTCTCCATCACGAATGACACTTACTTTCTATATCGTTTCAAAGAGCGGTGGAGAACAATAATGTATATTCCCGAATCCCATAACGAATAACTTTTTACTTTTACGGTTGGTTTTACTTTTTTTATAATATTGTTTTTGACGGTTTACTCTTCCATATTTGCAATGTCGTAGACAGGTCGCTGACTGTGGAACCCAACCTTAACCCTAGATCAGTCTTCGCTCGCTCATTCCTTGTCAGTGCGAGGAAGTGGAGTGCAGGCTTCAAAGAATGTGGGATGCAGGACGCAGAAAACTACACTAACCATTCTTATATCTTTATCTGCATTTCTTTTCTCGCTTCACTTTGAAACACCCTGATTCGAGATCTTCGTTGATTGGCTCCTTCGTCCCTGTGTACCAGTTCGTTTATTTTCCATATCCATGGCCTTGAGACCTTACCAGTCTGTCTCCTTCCCTTCAACAGTGGAATTTTCATTTCCAAGTCGATCCGCCACAAGCTGTCAATCGGTATATTATGACGTTTTCATCAACCACCATGGGGCCGATGTGAAGAAGACGTTCGCCAGCTTCCTTTTCCGTTCACTCCGGCGTATGGGTTTGCGCGCGTTTCTCGACTTGGAAGAATTTGATATGGGGGATTCCCTACCAGATAAAATACAGCACGCCATTCTTTCCTCTTCTGTTCACATCGTCATTTTCTCCAAGAACTATGCCCATTCTCCTCGGTGTTTGAATGAGCTCGTTTTTATGTTGAAAACTAAAGCAAGGATCCATCCAGTGTATTATCATGTTGAACCAGCTGAAGTTCGTTTCTGTATTGAGGGTTCTTACGCTGATGCCTTTACCAAGTATGAAGTCCAGGGCAGGTACAGCGAGAAAGAGATTGGCGATTGGAAGAAAGCTCTCTGGGAAGCTTCCGAAATCGATGGATGGGATCTGCATGCGTTTAACCAGTAAGGATTAATAATAGCCGTCTTTATTTGATCCGATCCTCGATCTGGTGCTGCTGATTGTCCTTTATTTTTCCTCTTCACAAAGTTTTCTTTAAGTTTGCAGATAATTAGATTTCTGACTCTACATTTAAATGTTCAGTGATGAGGGGAAGTTGTTGGAGAAGATAGTAAACAGAGTATTCAGAGAGGCGAAGCCAAGACAAATTGTCAAATATGCAGTTGGGCTGTATGAAGCTGTTGAAGATTTTGAGACAAGAATAGCCGAGATTGCGCATGAGAGAAAGAAGAATGCTAAACTTGTCGCTATAGTGGGAATGAGCGGGTCTGGTAAAACAACTTTGGCCAAGCAATTGTTCCACCTCAAGAGCTCTGCTTATGATGCCTCATGTTTTCTTTTTCGTGTCCAAAAAGCATCTGCCATAAACCGGCTACCAACTCTCCAAAGAAAGTTGTTAAAAGACTTGCTGCAGCTCGATCACAAAATTGACAGCACGAATCAGGGAAAGGAGATTCTCAGATCTTGTTTTGCAGCTGTTGGGACGAATTCTAGGTTTCTTGTAATTTTAGATGACGTTGATCACAACGACCAAGCAGATGCACTCCTGGTGGAAAATCTCCTTCGAACTGATAGTCTGGTAATAATTACGTCCCGTGACAGGCAGCTGTTTGAAAGCCAACCTGAAACCATACTCTATGAAATGAAAAGATTGAACGAAAACCATGCCAGAGAGCTCTTTTGTTCCTACGCGTTCCACCGGCGCCGCGCAGTTAGGGGATTTGAAAATTTAGTGGAATGCTTCTTGAGAGCATGTGATGGGTTACCTTTATGGCTCATAGTGTTCGGTAGACTTTTTTCTGTAATATTTGAAAGCTATGTATGGCAATCGGAACCTCATCAGTTGTCCAGAGGACTTCAAAAAGAAATCGAAGGCCTTTACATCGGCTACTCGGGAAATACGGCCATACAGATTTTATGGAAAGCTTTGCGATGGAACGGTGAGCAGCGTATTCGAACCCTTGAATACAGGAGCTTTAATGAAGTACAACATGGACAAACCCTACCCCTAAGAATGCATGATCTGCTCCGATATATAGGATGTTACGTAGTAGCTGCTGATCTAAATGTTCCCTGGCGTCTGTGGAACCTCCTGGACACAAACCCTTCGGTATATTTCTCTTCTCAACCCTAAGTTTGTTACAGGTTTAATTTATTTAAAAGTTTGAAAGATATTGTGTTGCTATGGCTTCAAATTCAATTCAGTTACCTGCCACACAATTTTACACTGTTTTCTGAGTCTGGTGGGTTACCTTTATTGCTCAAGGTGGTCAGGGAACATTTTGGGGAGATATTCGAGGAAAAAGAATGGGATTTAGAACGGCGGAACCTGCCCGAAGTGCCCAATAAAGAAATGAAATGCAAATTTCAAATAGGTTATGATGTCCTGGACAGGGATGAAAGAACGGTGGTTCTTTCAGAGGATGCCCAAGACGCTTTTCTGGACATTTGTACCTATTTTGGTGGTTGGGAATGGGAGACAGTAGCTTCTATTGTGGGAGAGAAAGAACTTCTTACACTAGCAGAAAGGGATCTCGTGGCAAGAGTATTTGACAAAGTAAAGGTACGCGATACGGCTGTAGAAATTAGTGCTAAGATAAGTAAAGGCCTCCGAATCACAACCACAGAAGACCTGTCTTCTGTTCTTGAGCAAGAACAGGTATGCCCTTACTCCAGTGTTTGGGATTCAACTTTCAACAGTTATATTGATATATTCGTTTATAATATAGACGTCTCTGATTTTATGTAGGACGTTGCAGAAATAAAAGGGATATGGTTAATGGATAATAAAGTTCGATTTGAACTACCAGCAGAAAAACTAGATCAGATGCATCGATCCCTACGCGTTCTTGCGCTAGGCGATTGGACAGTCATAAAAGGTACATGTAACAACAGATTCCAGAGCCTGAGATCTTTGCAAGCTGGAAATGTGCCCTGTTTGCCGTTCAATATAGCCAATCTCGACCAGCTTAGGCTCTTACAGAATGGATGTGGCCAAGAGATGGGTTTCAGTGCGGCAGAGGCAAGTCTTTTTAACATACGTTCGTGCTGTAGATTTATTGGTAATAATTATTATTTTAGGAGACTGAAAGTCTTGTGCTGGACTATTTATTGAAGAGAACTCAGGAGGTTAATGGCATTCATTGTGTGTGCTCACAGAATATACCTCCAACATTGAGAAAGCTCGAGTTGTGTCAAAGACATTATTGTGCAGGTCTCGTATTTAGCTCACAGGTAGTTATAAATCTGCAGAACCTGCGAAGTTTGGGGCTCAAAGAATTTGTGGGACAGTTCATGCTGCCAGAAGAATTTCAACTCTTAAGTCAACTGACAAGACTGGATCTGACTGGATGCAGTTTGCTAAAACTTCCAAAAGGTCTTGGTCAATTAATCGCGCTTGAACATCTGAATCTTAGTTGGTGTGTTGGGCTGAAAGAATTGCCTGAAAGCATAGGGCAACTCCAAAGTTTGAGAACTTTGAACTTACAATTTTGTACAAAACTGAGTCATATACCTGAGAGCTTTGGACTGTTGAAGCTTCTGAGAATTCTTAAACTTAAAGGTTGTCGCAGTTTACAGAAGCTTCCCCAATGTCTCGGTGGATTGAGCTGTCTTGAGGATCTTAATTTGTCCGGATGCGCAAATCTTAGGTTACTGCCTAGCACATTTTTCCTGCTTTCATCCCTCCGAACTTTGAATTTGAAGAAATGCCAGAGTTTACTTGATCTCCCGCACAACATTGGTAACTTTCCCTTGATTTCCTTTAAGCTACAGAAATGTTCCAAGTTGAGAAAGCTTCCTCGGAGTATGGGACTGCTTACGTCCCTCCAACAACGCAATCTGTCCATGAATGGTTGTTCTGTATTGAAAGAATTGCCCGAAGAATTCTGCCAACTCAAATTTATCTCAAGCCTCGACTTGAGCTGCTGTACTATTTTAGAAAGGCTTCCCCGTCAATTCATGGAATTGGTGAATCTAAGATATTTGAACTTGGAAAAGTGTGAAAACATTGTCGAGCTTCCGGAAGGTTTTGGCAACCTGAGTTTACTAGAAGAATTATATTTGAATTCCTGTTCTAAGTTGAAAGAATTGTGTGGGGACTTTGAGTGTTTATCATCCCTAGAAAAATTGATTCTGAGTAATTGCGAAAACCTAGAGGGCAAATGGATGGATACGATTGTCAAGATCAGATCATTGAAATCGCTGGACATTACCGAAAGCTGGAAGCTGACCGAGCGATGGATAGAAATCGGATTGGAAGAAAATGATTGGGATTTGATTGTTAAATTCTATCAGGTACCCATAACATCTCAGAATTAAAAAGTGCTTTTGAAAATTTGAAATTTCCGTGTCCTTATACAGGATCATCTGGCTAACAGCTATAACTCACCGTCTTTCTGTGCTTTTGTATTGTTATGACTGTTACATACGCGTGTAGTTTACTTTGTTAATTCACCTGTTTTCTTTTTATTTGGCAATGAAAGGCTGATGGCGATGCTGAGGAAGAGATGATCAGAAAGGCAGCATCTATGTTTTTCAGTGACGAATGTCTCTTGTTAGATGCTTACGGCTGCGAAATTAGGCCATCCTCTTTAGCTCCAAACACCACGTTGGCTGTTGTTGTTGATCGTCATCTTTCAAAGGATTTATGGAAACAGCTGGTGGAAAATATTAAGGCACTTCAAAACAATTCATTAGAACTGCGAATCATTCACTATATCCCCAACTTATCCTACTCAGACAATCAGGAATACCTGTTAGAGCCTAAAGGCACAACTCTGAGTTTGTCTTTTAAGAGCAATGCAGTTCTTTGGGCTTTTCAAAGGATACTTTCTGGAGTTGTAGGTTCTTCTAACTTGCACGGTGACTACGTGGTTACTACAACTGTGGAGGCAGACAACAAGGGCAACAAGCATTTTTCTAGATGGACCAATATGTCAGGTTTGCTCAAACAAATCCACTTCAAATCAGAGACTTCTCTCTATATCAAGAAACAGCTAGACCAAACCCCACAGGAAAATAATCTTGAATTGCTAAGAGCATTGCTGGTGACCGATGGCAGAGATTTTCTTTTACATAAATATACAGAACAGGTAAATCTTAATTACTCTTAGATTTCAGCTAATTGATACATAATTTAATTTTTTTATAACAGGAAAAACAGTGTCTTTTATCTGATATAATTGCAGGTGGAGATTGCTGCTCTGAGAGGATTAAAATTGGTTTTGCTGTTAATCTCAAGAATCGAAATTGATGAAATGGAGATTTCGATTTTGAAAGAAATGTATACCAAAATGAGGAATAATCAATATGAATTCGAGGTGGTTTGGATGCCCATTGTAAATTTAGATGATGATGCGACATGGGGTTCGTATGTGAGAGCTGCATCATCTATGCCGTGGTTAGCAGTTGATGATCCCTGGTCAATGGAACCAGGGGTAATAGAATTGGTTAAACAAGATTGGAACTTCGGCCATGACAGATCCTGTATCTTGGTAGCGGTTGACGAGAAGGGAACAGTCAGCAACAAAGATGCAATGGGAATGGTGTGGAGGTGGGGGGTGGAAGCATATCCATTTGCTGGAGATGCTTGGGACGATCTTTTGGAGGCGGAATGGGAGCAGTTAACGAAAAAATCAAGCCTGGAATTCCTCTTTCAAAATCTGGGCAGTTTAAGCACGGTCCGCCTCTATTTTCTAATCAATTGATGCGAAATATCGATAGAAATAGCAGTGTTCTCTTTTTCTAATTTACCATAGTTTATTAATGTGAAACTATTGATAGAAACAGTAGGGTTAGAGCTATTGCTAATGATAAACTTCAAAATTAATATTTTGCAGGTGGTGAAGGAGGCCATGTTTCATGGGCAAATGGTCTGGTTGTATGGCGGGGACCCTCTGGATATTCCAGATTTCACACACGCGTTACATAGTGGGTTGAGAGAATTGGATGTCTACAACATCCAAATCCTATACATAGGAGGGCCATCTTTTCCATCATCAATTGAATTAATGAATACTCAGGAAACAGTATTCCATGAGAATAACAGGCAAAGCATATCTTGGCCAAGCTTATCATTTCCAGATGCATTGCGTTTCTGGCGACGCGTTGAATGTCTGTGGTGGGAACTAAGAGATAAGGGAGGCCATGAAATGTTTAAAAGACTGAGAAAACTACTAGTCTCTCTTCTTTCTTTGAACAATATTTCACACTGTCAACCAGAGGCATCTGTGTGGATGGTTGCGATGGATGAGAATGGGGAGATGGTGACAGCCAGGGGAAAGGAAGTAATAAATGCTTTAGCCAATACTCCAATTTTTTCTTTAAATGAATTAGAAACGAGGGAGGAATTAATTAAAGCAAATAAAAGAGGTGAATTGAATCAGGCAATAAGGAGAAGATTTCTAGATGGTGTAATGGCTTCTCAACATCACTCGCAACATCCTTTCCTCCCGTTCCAAGTCAGACATTATCCATGGCCTGGTGTGATATGTGATGTTTGCGATAAGGAAATTATGGCGGAATTATCATTTTTCAAATGCACCATATGTGAAGATTTCAACGTCTGCAAAGCTTGTCTGCACCAATGACATTTCCGTGAAGATAATGCACATCATGTAACATTTTCTTCCTCATTCTTGTCAGTGGCAATTATCAGTCACAAATATATCGGATGTAAAGGACGTGGCACGCGTTTCTTACCAGTAGGGCACGACGCATAATAGCTGTTCATATATGTTAATATTGCATTTGGTATGCAAGGGCTCTATTCAAGTTAATCCCATACCAAATGTTCTCAAAGGGCACACCATTGAAGAAAATGGTGTCCTCTCACATACCTTACAGTGTAATGGAGGCGTCTTACATCATGCATTGATAAACGATCAAATAACTTGTATCAGGAACATATTTCAAAGCCAGAATAGGGATTACTTAAAAGAATTAATGGTGGATATGTTAGAAATGAAAATGTCAATTTTTTTTTTAATGTGTTTGCCATATGAGTGTCTTGGTGTTTTTTAATTGTTATAACTTTTGTTATGATTTATTTTTATTTTTGAATGTGAAAATAGATTTAACATTCATAAAGATTTAGAGAGGCACTGGGAATTGGTTGACTATTCAACTTGAATATATAAATCTCATAAATTTTCATCTTAAATAAAATTAATTTTAAAAAAATGCCAAAAATAAAAGAGTTAATTTGTGTATATATGTTTTTATATAATAAATGTATTTATATTTTATATGATAAATATATCTATATTTTATATGAAGAATATACATTATTTATTTTTCAACAATTACATCATAGTTCATCCTGTCTCATTCATTCTTTCCAACCATTATATGTTAGTCTATATTTTGCATGATTAAAAGACAACATGTTTTAATGGGGGGAGGTGGTGAATGTCATGACACACACCCACTCCCTCTTTGGCTTTTTACTTGATCTTCACTATATTGGGATTGCTTCTCAATGCAGACACAGTATCAAGTTGTCATTTCAGTGATTGATTGTTGTAGTCATGACTTAGGGTAATAAACCCCTTGGGCCTCATTCGTCGGGTCACTATCCTTAGCACGTAAGGGCCCTCACATGGGCATGTTTGCTACCATTCCTCTTTGGCATTATCTTCTCCCCCCTATAGCTCTTCCCTTGCTTATAACCACTACACCATCTCGACTAGCCTCATTCGCATTTCTAAGTGTCACTCTTGCCCTCCCCCAAACCACCCTCTGAGTCGATATGCCATCCCTGGCATCACCCATATTGCACCCTATCTTGAAGGTTGTGGAAGATGGGCCGCAAAAGTAAGGCAGCCTCTGCTCGTGCCACCAACGCTGAACAAGACACATCCAAAGTGACCATGGACTTTTATATAGCTACTACGAACTAGCAAAAGTAAGGAACTAGAAAACTAGAGCATCAGACTAGAGAGCTTCGTAGCTCCATAGTGAGGTGGCGGTCTATATGCAAGACCCAAGTGTAAAAATTTCCTCTAATTCCTATGATACCAAACTCTAAAAAATAAAAGAATTATACTGGAACACCAAGACTATGGTGGCCCAAGCAATCAACGATGTAGAGGCACGGCAAGGATTGATTGAACTCGTGGATTTTCTTAAGGGAATAGTTTCAACACCATGTTGCTCACTTGGTTGGTGAAAAAACATAACGGTATTTTGTGGGTTACTCCATCTTATTCATCCAAAGAAGCTCCACGCTCGTCCAAGGAAGCTCCCATCTCTCTCTTGGAGGACGAAGTTGCCCCATAATGGCTCAAGACTGGTCTTTTCTACCCTTTGTTAAAGTTGTATCATAGCCACACTCTCAATGTTTGTGTAGGTCTTTTTGAAATAGTTTAGGCTTGTCCTTTGGTGGTATAGAGAATGTAATTTCCTTATTTAGGCGCACTAAATCCATTTAGAAGACTGGGAATATGTAATAACTTACTTATATATATATATATATAATTGGAAAAATACTATGTATTAGTAAAAAAGACAGTTACAAAAATATATATTAAAAGTATATTAAAATATAATATAAAAAACTGAAATTAAAAAAAAAAATTAAATTAAGGTTTTTTAAAATTGTTTGATTAAAATTATAAATTAAACAAAATGAAATTATATTTTAAAATATATAATTTCTAACTTTTAAATTTAGATAATTAAAAAAATACTTATTTTTTTTTAAAATATAATGTATCATATATGTTAATATTTCTTTAAATTATAATGTATCATATATGTTATTATTTCTTAAAGATATAATGTATTAGTTAATTAGCTATCACTATAAGTATATTTACACATTTTTAAAAAATAATATCATTATAAGTATTCCCTATAAGTATATTTACACATTTTTAAAAAATAATATAATTATAATTTTATATTTTTTTAAAATATTGGATTTAAAGTTTTTAACATTAATAAATCAAAATTTTCCTGTATGTAGATTTCAATTTATCTATTATATAATTTGTTTTTAAGATAAAGAAAGTGATAATTGTTATGGTAAAAATTTAAAAAAATATTCTATTAATTATGAGTTTATTAATTGCTAATCTAAATTTATTTTAATTTTGAATTTATTAAGAGTCTTGAACAATTAAATATCTAGAAATGATAAATCCAAAATTAAAATGGATCTAGGCTAGTTTAATTATTACTAATTAATAATTATAATTATTAATTTTATTTTATTTTTAATTTTTACTTTTATTTTTATATAATTTGAGTAATATATATAATTTTATTATTTATTATGTAATTTTACTGAGTTAAAATGTTTAGATAACATAACTTAACAGGATATTAAAATTATGATCGAGAAATGAGAGATGATTTTTGGGCATGTGGTATTAATGAGCCATGGTATTGATCATGATATTGTAACAAAAGCCTATTTACAAATTAATAGTATCCATTAATAGCCAGCCCATCAAAATCATCAAAAAGATATGTCCATTTATCCATAAATACCATCACATGATACAAAAAGTCATTGCCTCAAAAAAATCTCTCTGAATAAGAAGTCTTATTATAATCCCTACTTAGAGGGACTATTTTGTACATTTTATTCTAGTTTTTTTCTAGGCTTTATGTATCATGCACTGGTATAAATATCACTGTATGGATAGTCATTATTATATGTATATATATTTTTGATGATTTTGATAGGTTGGCTTTCAAAACAGCGTGTCTCTTTTGGTGACCTCCTTGGAGTTAAAAGCCAATCTCTTTTGTGATTTCCTTTGAGGTAAAAGGAATAATATGCTACAAAAATTTTATAATTTTTTAATAAAAAGTTAGGATTTTTCTCTTGAAAATAAAAATAATAATATTTATAATAAATTGGGGTGAATATCCATGATTAAAAATTTTGTTGTATTCTTAGTACTGAGTTTTTATGTGCTTATTAATGATTTTATGGTTACAAAATTACTAATTTAATTTATACAATAAAATGGATCTGAATTTATAACTACTATTTGTATCTTCTATATTTTAATGTGATAGAGGGTTTAGATATATATCTTTTTGTTTTTAGATTTAATTAAAAATGTTAAAAACTAAATTCAAATAAAATATTTTTTTTTTTTGCAAATTTAGTAGTACCTTTATATTTTCTATTTATCAAGAAAGAGAAGCAGATTGTAACAAATCAAAGTTGATTGTGAAACAAAAGATGGTTTTTAAGCATGTGGTATTGATGAACCATGGTATTAGCTCATGGTATTATTTAAAAAAAAAACTATTTACAAGTTAATAATATCTATAATAAAGTGGGCATGAATATCCATGGTTAAAAATATCCTTATATTGTAAGTATTAAAGTCTTAGTGTGGTGGTAGATACTACTAATATGTTATATTATTTAATGTGATATGTATAATATGATTTTCTTTTATTTAAATTAAATTTTGTTATTTTTATTACTTTTAACTTCTTAAAGACACTACAACATCTCCTCCATACTAGGTTTTATATTACTTTTAACCTTTTATTATTAAATTGAGACCACATGTAAAAATGTTTACATACTTATAGTACAACTATACATCTCCCCTCTAAAATGACATATATAATTAGAAAAGAATTTTAAAATATATATATATATATATATTCTTAATGAATATGTAGATGATATTTAAAATTTTGTTGTTAAAATAGTTATCGTTTTTATTTATGTAATTCTAGTCAAACTATCAAGTTAATTTGTGCAAATCTAAAACAAAACAACTAAGTCATCCAATGTTCTCCAAAAATAGGATATTTTGTACAACATGAACACTTAAAACAATCATTCATAAAACCATATCAAAGATCATAAGATCAGTATTTTTACATGGTTAAAACCTAAACAATTCATAGCCTCATTCAATGTGGAGATTTGAGGAAATTTTATTAATGCAAAAAAAAAGTTGTATATAAGAGAGTTTCTCACCATGTATCAATAACTTTTAGTATCCAAGAGAATATGAGTTGTCACATAACTCTATATCTAGAACCTATCAGATCAGTTGTCAGATAACTCTATATCTAGAACCTATCAGATCAGTTGTCAGATAACTCTATATCTAGAACCTATCATATCACTTTATATCTAGAACATATCCTGACCATCAAATTCCAATGCAACTAATGTATACTAAAGAAACACATTATTACCTAATGACACATTAGACCAAGTTGATCTTAACTAACTCCTAAGTGTTTAAATCTCCTAACATCTCCCCTTAAGAACAACTTGAGATAAGATTGCAAGATTTGCAAAAGTGACACAATAGGATAAGGAAGGAGGCATTATAGTTTGTCCTGGGCTCTATGAAAACTTCCTAAAATCCAAATATAGATTGAAGTTTGGGAAACTTTGATTCTATAAGAGTGTAAAATGTTTGCAGCTTGATCTTTTATAGGGAAAATAACACTTCAAGAACACGATCATTAATTATATTTTTAATGAAGTGCATTTGTAGATCAATGTCTTTGTTGTGTTGATGTTGAAGTGGATATTTGGTGAGTTTGATACCACCCTAATTATCGTACTGGAGGTTTGTCATATGGTATTGCTGGAATCCCAATCTCGAAAGTATTTTTCAAAGCCACAAGACTTCTTGAATTGCACTAATCACTGCTTGGTACTTTGATTTTGTTGAATAAAGATCAATATCTTGTTGCTTCAAAAACCCAATAAAGAACAAGGATTATGAAATAGCTTCCTACTTTCTTGGTGTAGACATTGGGGTTATAATGACATCTAGAGAAGCTAATGTTAAGAAGAAATCCATCACTTCAACATTGCCAGCAAGTTGTTCCACAAAAATTTATTCTTGTAAATCCCCATGCAAGAAGCTGGATTTAACATGCATCTGATGAACCTATTAACAATGTGAAGCAATAAGGGCTATAACAAGGCGAATAAAATTCATTTTGATAATAAGGGAAAATGTCTCATTGTAGTCAATTCCTTCAACTTGATAGAATCCTTTCGCAACTAATTAGATATTATGTCTTTCAACACTTTCATTTGATGTATGCATAGTTATATACATCCATTTACATCTGACAAGTTTTCTTCCTTTCGGAAGAGGTACAAGTTTTCAAGTATCATTCACCATTAAAATTCATTATTTATCATTCACTACTATATCACAATATGGATAGCCTGAAGCTTCTACAAATGTTTCTAGATCATGATTCTCTGAAACTTTAGCCAAAAGAGAAGAGCCTCATTACAACTTTGAATGTGTAAAATGTTGATTTGTAGGATCACTAGCAAGATCACCAAGTGCTTCTCATGTTGAATAGACCCATATGGGAAATTATGGTATTAGTGTAGGTTCATGTTCAATGGACTCATATAGAGGAAGGCGAGCAAGCAGAGGTGGAATTTCCTCTTCACTTTTATCATTTTAACAATAAAATATAATAAGAATAGAATATGGCACAAACACTAAATAAGGCTCGCAAACTAAAGATGGCACAACAATCAAATTAGGTTCACATAGCAAGAGCTTTCATCAAATCTAACATCTCCTCAAATAATTATATCATTGGAATATGGTTGAAGAAGTATAGCCTTTTGCATCTTAATAATATCCAACAAACATACACTTCTCACTTTTAGTGCAATACTTTTATTTTATAATCAATAAGGTGAGCCCATGTTTCACTAGAAAAGTGGATTACATTTGGCTTAATTTTGATCCATGCTTGTTACAATGTCATATTTTTTAAAACCTTTGTGGGAGTATGAGTTACTATGCAATTTGCACAATTAATTAGTTTCACCCAATAATGACAATAATGAACACAATCATTTAAATTGTATCATACATTTAGCCACTACATTTAAAGTGTGTTTCTTTCTCTCAGTAACACCATTTAGTTGTGGTGCATATGGAATAGTATCTTACATTTGAATGCACTATGCAGTGTAATAAATTGTGAGTTTATTGTTAACATATTCACCTCCATTATCCATTCTTAAACTGTGTAATTGATGTTGAGATTGTATTTCTTCAAGGGCCTTGTAGGAAAAAAACATTTTTAAAACTTTACTCTTAAGTTTTAAGAGTTAAAATCAAGTCCATCTACAGAAGTCATCAATATTTAAAAAGTACTTGTACTTCAAAGAAATAAGGAAAAGAAAGAAGACCCAACAAATCACTATGAGAAAGATGTGAAGGGGCCAAGGCATGTCAAGAGGCACAATTGTCAAAATTATCTTGATGATATTTACCAAGAACACAAACAACATCTTTGTAAGATATGGAAATAGGACCAATCGACATATTTTGATTACAATAGTTTTTGTAATAAGTGATAGAATTTATATAAACAAAACACTCATGCCAAAGTTTGCTCGAGTCATTGCTTTGAGCAATAAAAATTGATGGAAAAGATGATGACCCAAAGTTGTAAAACTTGTACAACCTCATAATATCATATAGAATTCTAGTGGAAAGTAAATTTTTAGGATCTTATAAATTCTTGATTACAACATGGTGATATAAAAACTCTAATATTTTATCTTCACCTGAATGAGTGATCAGATCTATTGATAGAAGGTTGTAGGAAAGACTTGGAACACATAACACGTCATTGAAATGACCATTAAATACTTGAACTATTACATATCCCACAATGCTAAGAGATCTATCATTACCAGCAAATATTTGTTGGGTTACAATCATTAAGAGTAGAAAATTTGGTTTTACGGTTAGCCTTATGATAAGATGCTCCAAAATCAATAAGCCACTAGAAGAAGTAAGTATCACATTGAATGAGCGACCAAAAGAAAAAAGGGCATGTCCATGAGAAGAATTGTTAAAAGAAAAAGAATCAATATTGAAGTTATGATTCTTCATTGTTGCTTCTAAGACCTCATTCTTTAAAAAAAAATTAGACTCCAAATGACCATGTTTCCCACAAAAAATGCAATGCCTATCAATATTCTTACTCTTTGATTTTTGATCATTTGTCACCAATGGGAGCATAAGTTTTCTAAGAGGGTTTGGTACCCTTCTTTGCTTGTTTTTGTGAGGATGTTGCTTCTTAGGATGCTTAGTTTTATCTTTCATATTAAGCCACTAAGGCCTTATTAGATGTACATGTAGTGTTGGTATCTCCAATATGCAAGAGATTGTCTTGCTTTTTAATCAAAGAACCACAAAAATATTCAAGAGTGGGATCTGTGTATATGGCCTCTAGAGTTTCTCTAGTCACACATAAAAAGTAAATACAAAAACTAAGAATATGTAAGACCAAGATTGAAAAGAATAACATATGTACTTTTATCATCCTTATATCAATTTTATAATGTTTAAAGTAAAATTCGAAGTGTTTTGAACTTAGATAAATAATATTTAATGCAAAAGAAATAATTATGACTTAAATTCATTATTTTATTTTCAAGCTAATGGGCTCTAATCATAAAGGGTTCACCAACTAGTTTTTAAACTTTTCCTAGGTTTAATCCAAGTCATTGATTCCTTCAATATGAAATTGTAAATCCCTGCATGCGAGTGTTTGAACCGGGATGGGAGGTGGCAACCCCATTGCATGACACATGGCCTAGCCACATGGCCACACATGGGGCATGTCCTGCAGCCCTTTATTTCTGCAGTTGCTCGCCTCAAGTTGACATTACTGCCTCTACCCTTCGCCTTAACACCTGTCCTGTCCGCAGCCTGAGCTCTTCTTTATGGCGTTGTGCCCTCCATTGCTTCCATTCTCTTCATGCTACCTTCGATTCTCAGTTGTCTCTGCTCCGAGTCCCCCCTCGCCCTCAGAGATGCATGGTGACCTCCACCTTCTTCTAGCCTCGATGCCTCATTGCACCTGCTGTCATACTGTCTTGCAGATTCTGCACGCCAACCTCAACACTCACTCGACCTCAACACCTCTGCTAGCTAGCCTCCCTCATGCTCATTCCTGCTCCAACATGTTGCGGAGGCATAGAATGTGTTGCCACCGTGGAAGAGGCAGGGGCCATTCTTCACGCCCGCCCATCTCCATTCACTTTGACAGTCTCTCTCCGCCTCCTGAAGACAATTCGGCTCATTTCCACTATGATTGCGCCCTGGACAGACCTCGAGTTACAGCCACCGTCACTGTCAGCTTTCAGGAGGCGCCTTCGAGCTCTGTTGGGTCAGGTTCTAGAAAACGTCCTAGGAAATCTATAATTTCTCTAGCACCTCCTCATCACTCTCGGAAATCCGAAGCTCTGCTGGTCAAACCAGAAGCTCACTCCTCCAACAGTGAAGGCAGCGGAAGCAGAAGTCTAGAATGCTTGGTGGGTGAGAAGAGGAAAGGCAGCGCCAGCCTTGTGCGCACCGCCACCATGCCAGAACCCACCGCTCAGCACTCGAAGAAAGATGATGATTCTTCTAATGATTACAGGTGTCTTATCATTGAGGATCCATTGCCACAGCCTCATGACACTTAGCATGACATGCAACCACAGCAATGAGAGGTTCCCTCTATCTGTTTTGATTAATTTATCTGATATCATGTGTTTCCTGAACAATTTGGAAAACTCTTAGTCTTTTATGGTTAATGTTGGTTTCCCTAATAAGGGCGGAAATTTTTGGACCGGTTTCCCCATCTAGGGCGGTCATAGTTTTGTCTTTTTGAACTCTGCTCCCTCCGGAATTGGCTAGCATAGTAATTCCGGAGGCAAGCTTCGACCTGTATACTATGTTCATATTAATAGAATAGTCTAATTTAGAAAAGAAAAAAAATATGAAATCGTAAATTAGGAGAAATGAAATTTCTATTTAATCTATGTGCTTCACCATTTTTATTATTTTCATTCGACTTTCTTTTTAACACCATTAGGGGGATTTATATTTACAGTCCTTTACATCCTCCAATTGGGATTTCCATAAGAAGTAGTTGGTATTGTTAAGTTAAAGTTTGCTTGGAGTATCCATATTAAAATATGTAGATAATATGGACTCAAAAGATGAAATTTACTATCTAGGTGGAAAGCTCTTGAAATGGTAAGATAATTAGAAGAAATAACATTAAAAATGGAATTTGAAAGTGAAATTTATGCCCTAAACAAATTATTAGCAGTAACAAAGAGCCATGTGGTATGTATAAGTTAGCCCATGTGGTGATATATGTTGTCGATAAACAAAACAAAAAAAATTCCCTCAATGTCTTAGCCTACAAGCTCACTTTTGCAAACAAGTTACTTATGAAGTGATCCACTGTTATAAAACATGTGGCAATTACTTTTAAAAAGAAGTTACTTTATAAATAAGAATATTAAATATATTGTATAGTCATTCACTTCTATAATACAAGTGAAATACATGTTAAAATAAAGTTATGAAATAACTTAAGTTTGCATGAATATTTTCAATAAGTAACTTAGAAAAAGAGACTGAATTGAATACCTCTTATTAAATAAAGTAAATTTCAACTCAGTGAGCTAGTGAAAAATAAATAATAATACCAATGAAGGGGGATGTTGTTGTTGTTGTTGTTACATTTCCTTGAAGTGTGTGCTTACTCAAAAAGTCATGCATTCACATAATCATCCAAAAATAAACAACTACTTGGAAAAAAATCTAAGACTCAACAACAAAGGTGTTAGATATTCATTGCCTTTCCCGAAAATGCAAGTTTACTCTTATTTTTTACTTTCGGAGTTCACACATAGCGCAAGACAAATAACATATGCAAAAAATAAAACACTTTCCACTCTTTTATTGGTTTGTCAAGATCACACAAAGCACAAAGAAAAGAGCATATATATACCTGTAAGAGTAGTAAATGGGGAATAAAAAATAGTAAAGCAAAATATCACCTCTAAAAAAATTAAAAAGGGTGTATTCAAACTGTATACCTCTAGGTGTGGCAAAAAAATTCATGTATTAGGAAAATTAAAGCTTCCTTTTTTTTTTCTTTTTTCTTTTTTTTGGTGAAACAAGAATAATTTCTAACTAAAAGAAGCATTATGGACATATTGGAATAGTTCACTCAACTCAAATGATCTAAGTGGATATCAGTGGCCACTCCCCTATTCCACTTCGACCCCCAACAATGTTTATTTTCAGTTTCCTTAATTCTAGCACAACTTTATATTTTTGTCAGTTTTTGGGTCTTGAACTTCCAGAGTTGTTTTGAGGCCTTAAACAATGTTTTTTTGGAAAACATGCCAAGATTAAAAGTCATTGGGAAGGGGCTTGCTAGGAAAATTTGTTTTCCTTGGATAGATATTTCTAACGAGGTATCATGCATGCCAAACGAAGAACATATTCCCAAATTATGACCCCGGGAAGTTTTCCTTCCAACTAATCCCAACAGGGTCCACAACCATTTAGCGCTTTATCTACTAGGTTAGGTTTTTGGATGATTAGGGATTTCTGTTGTTTATAAATAATAAAAATTCCTATAATCATCATTGTAACACAGTTCAAAAGGCATATAATTGTCGCATAACTTTTCAGAGTTAAGCTACCATCACCCAAGCTAGTTTATTTCTCTTATGTATGTAAACAATTTTCAAAAGTTGTTCTTTTATTAATTAAAGTTATGTTTCATTCTATCTCTCTGTTTTGGTTTGAATTTATATTTTATTTTGTTCCTTCATAAAATTAGATCAATGGTATCATAGCAGTCTTATATTTCTCTATTTTTATGTGCACATCCCCAACAAGGTAGGGGTATAAGGAGTTGCAACTTGAACTGGTTGAACCCTTGCAAGACTGGCCTTGTCGATCATGACAGGATCCCATGGAAGAAGAGAAGAAAGATAAGGGAGCATGAGATCCTTTCGAAGCATCTTCATCTAGAAATCACTTCAGAGGCATCATCTCCTTTAAGGTACAAATTAACTTTGACATTCTTATATTTGAAGGCAAAATAGATGCAGATGTCCTCAATAGATGGTTAAATCTACTGGAAGGATATTTTTAGGACCATTATTTTTTTGATGGGGAAAATAACACTTTTTCACTCCTCAAAGTTTCCCCCCATGTCAAGGACTGGTGGGAAACTTACTATGAGCAGAGGGACGAGGGGGAACCCTCACTATTTTTACTCGCACCCTCTTGGAATTATTTCCAAGGTTCCATCAAGGAACAATATTACCCTGTCGAGAGAGTTCCAAGATGATTTTGGAGGTGCACTACAGTGGGGTCGCAAGAAAATTTGGTGTAGAGAAGAAAATGGAAGTACTAAAGAAGTATTTTATTGGCCAAATATTTGATAGGATGTTGGAAAATATATTAGATCTTGGACTCCTTGTGTCATCGCCAAGCCAACCATTAAGAGAAATGCTTGTATAATTCGTTGCCTACCCCTAGCTAGCCCTGGGAGTCCACCTCCATAGACTATATGTATGGCCTTCCTTCTACCAAGCATGGCAGGGACTATGTATTTATGGTTGTCGATAGATTTTCTAAGATGGTCATATTGGATGCCTACAAGAAGACTATAACAGGAGAAGCCACTGCCAAACTCTTCTTTGAATGAGTGTGGGTACATTTCTGGATCCCCCAAACCATTATATCATATCAATATAGCAACTTTCTAAGAACATTTTGGTCGAGCGTCTTGTAATTTTTGGACACCAAGCTCATCAAGTCGAATACATCACACCCCCGGGATGATGGCAAAACAAAGGTCATCAACATGATGATTGTGAACATGCTATACATGTACAACTCTAAGTATCCGCGAACATGGGATGAGATTCTTCTTTAAGTTCAACATAGTTATAATGTAGCTCTCCGTATCTCAACTGGCCATAACCCCTTTCAAGTGGCCTTGGGATTTCAAAAATTATTTCCCATTGATGTCCCACTGCCTCTTGAAACTGTAGAGGAAGAATCTCCCCATGTCTTGTCTGAAGTTGATAAAGCCACTAGGTTTATTGAACGCATTCAACACGCCTACCAACAAGTTCAATATATCTTGGATAAAGCCAATTCCAAGTACAAACAATGACATGATCATCATCGGGTGCCACAAAAGTTTCAGGTAGGTGAAAATTTTTAATTGCATTTCCAGAAATAACACCTTGTTGGAGCCCATCGAAAGATTCGACCACTTTCATATAGGCCTTACACCATCACTAAGGTTGTGGGAGACAACTCTTTCAAGCTGAGTATCCCCCCCATTCATTGGCTTGCACCCTGTATTCAATATGGACCACCTCCGACCATACTTTCCACCATTGTTACCCTTATATATATATATATATATATATATATATATATATATATATATATATATATATATATATATATATATATATTTCCCCTCTCCGCTTATTATAATAATTATAATTTAATCTCTCCTTTTTTTAATATCTCTTATTAATTTAAGATTATTTCCTATGCTATTATTAACCCTTATCTCTTTTATATAAATTTATAATTTAAACTTTTTATTAAATTATTATATTATTATAATAATTATAAATTAAATCTCTCCTTTTTAAATTATTTAATATCTCTTATTAATTTAAGACTATTCCCTATGCTATTATTAACCCTTCTCCCCCTTTTATTGATTTTATAATTTTAACTTTTTTATTAAATTATTATATTATTATATTATTCATTAACCTTTTTATATAAAAATAAAAATTATTAAAAAACTTTTAATATTCTAATTAATTAACTAACCTAGTCAAATAACGGCTAGTTTTAGGAGTGATGATTGGGCAATGATGCGGCCTTACTAATTATTCTTTGAGATCGATTTCCTTCTTCACCTTGTCCTGAGGATGAACCACATTAGATGGTTCGAAATGTCAACCAAATCCTAATGATGTAATTAATCCGAAATACATTCATCTACATTAGACATTGTTGAGCAGTTGACATCAACAGATTTCAACGCAAACTGCATTGAAAAGTCCACACCTGATTAGATCATGGACACAGAAATCAAGGAAATTTTCCAACAAAGGATCCAACTATATCGAGTTCTAAAATATGGCCAACTCTTACACCAAGGCAAGTGGCTCACCAGGGACCAAGTTCAGCAGAAGTTTCACCATCTCATGGAGGCATTCAATTTAATGGGGGGAATTGCTTGCTAAGGGGGGAGGACTGATCCAGGTGGATATTGGTGGTCACTTACATATTCCACTTGGACACCAAACACTGTTTCTTTTCAGTTTCCTTAATTCTAGCACATATTTCTATTTTTTCCCATAGCCCATTAAGTAGCGGCTTTCTAGGAAAAAAAATCCTCAAACAGATCTTTCTAACAAGGTATCGTGCACGCCAAATAGAAAGCATATGCCCAAATTACGACCCCAGGAATTTGGCATTCCAACTAATCCCAACAAGTGCTTCATCTCCTAGGGTTAGGTTTTTGGATGTTTAGGGCTTTCCATTGTTTCTCAATAATAAAAATTCCTTCAAGCCTCATTGTAACATAGTTCAAAATGCATGTAGCTATCACATCTCTTCTCAGAGATAAACTACCATTGCCTGATATAGTTTGTTTCTCTTATGTATGTAAACAATTTTTAACAGGTGGTATTTTATTAATTGAAGTTCTATTTCATTGTATCTCTATGGGTTGGTTTGAATATGTTTTTCATTTCATTCCTTCATAAATATGGATCATAAAAAACTCATGAAAATAATAGATCTTAGACATGTGGCAACACAGGCTCAAGATCTCGATCAACAATCAGAGCAACTCCCCAAACAATATATAATACCATATTAAGGAAAATAGGGTATTCCATACAATATGAATGCCTTAAGTAACCACTCACACAACTATATGAAAGACTATAACACCAATATTTTTATGTGGTTAAAACCCCTTAAGATGGGAACGATACATAACCCCAACCAATGTGGCCACTTGAGGAAATTTTACTAATGCAAAATAAAATTGGTACATAAGAGAGTTTTTCACAATTGATCATCGACAAATGACCCTCCGTGCTCTTTAAATAGAGATCGCGCACCAATCAGGAGCTAAGCTACAAACCAATAGTTGTGAGTATCAAGGAGAATATGATACATCAGATAACTCTATATCTAGAACATATTGTTACTATCATATTAAAATGAAATAAATGCATACTAAAGAAACACATTTTTTCCTAATGATACATTAGGCCAAGTTTCTCTTAAATAACTCCTATGTGTTTAAATATTCTATCATCCAACAAATAGAGGAAAAAATACAATCCCACCTTATTTTTTAATTCACAAGGATGCTTGCACATATAATTTATAAAGTGCACATGTTATAGTTATAAAAGCGTGCACACATTTTGGTTAAAAGTGTGTGTGTGTGTGTGTGTTATTAAATCATGCATGCATTATTTCTGCATACAAATTATAACCATGTAAGACTCCCTCACCTTCATGTTTGAAAAGAAACTATTCAGCACTGAAAGTTTCTTTTAAGGACATATCCCCTACTTTCCTCTCCTAGCCATAATCAAGGCCCCTAGACATATTTCCTTTGCAATAAATTACTTAATGGTGCCTATGATACCACTTGAAGGTGAAAGAACTAATATATAGGGGATGTGTTAAGGTTGGATACCTTGTTTATTATCCTTAAGGCCTAGCAGCTTCATTTTCATGTTGTTGAGCAAGCAACAACTTCCCCATAGTATTTATGTTTTCTTCACCTGATGAAGGCAAAAGTGGATTATGGGCCCTCCTTTTATTTTTCAAATTTTGAGCTTCCATGGAACTATCTTAATCACATAACTTGGAAAACATTTCATGAAATTGTTGGGTATGTGTTTTATTCCTCACACGACTACTCTCATGTGTTGTATGCTGCATCAAATGTAGCTAGGGGTCACAGTATGCATGGTGGCCCCCACTATTCTAGGGGTTCGGAGGGGGGAAGAAGCCCCCTTATGAGGCTTTGGGGGTAGTGCCCCTGGAAAATAATAATAATAATAATAATAATAATAATAATAATAATAAATAAAATAAAATTGGGTGGTTTTTTGCATCCATTTTTGGAATTTTTTGCACATGTTTTTTTACTAAAGTTGTTTTGTGGCACCTGGTGGTTTTTCCCATGGTTTTGTAGTTTTAGCTAAGGAATTAAGGCTATATTCTAATCCAAGGTAAATCGATTGGCGGTTCATGGTTTCTAGGAGATATATATTGTATTGTAATAGTGTACGAAAGAACATATATATATATATATATATATATATATATATATATATATATATATATATATATATATATATATATATTAAAAAAGTCTAGTTGGTTTTCCATATTTTGGGGTTTGAGGTTAAAATCCTTATGTTAATGTGTGTGTTTGGCATTGCATAATTTTTGTTTTAATTAAGGATATGTTTACAACAATTAATTTTACAAGGTTAAAACCTACATAAACAAGTCTTGGACACTCTTCTCAGACCTTATCAAACTTTAAAGTTTCTTCGATCTCCTTAAACTTCTAAGCAATTTTTTTCCTTTCTACAACCTTCAATACTAGTGAAAATTCCTTTAATTACATCACACTAAAACATCCCTTGGTTACAGCATGTGGCATCAAAGTTCATTTTTCAATTTGATACACCACATCACATGGAAATTTGTTTTTCTTACGACATAAAAAGACCAAAAAAAATTGGAAATCATGACATATTATGCTTCTAGAAGTTTTTGTTCCTCGCAATGTATGGCACCCAAAATATCCTTCCCTTGTGATACATCTCGATGCATTAAAATTTTCAAGGAAATGATATATCACACTTTTTAAATTTTTCATCTTTCATGATATGCTACACTAGAAAATATTTTTTCTAGTGACACACTACAACTCACCCAATTTTTGAAACTTTGCGACAAGCTTCCTATATCGCACTTCAAGAAACTTTCCAAACATCTAACACATCACAAGCCTAACATCTTTGAAAATCTAGACATGTCACACCTCCTAAAGTTTTTGTTCCTTGTAATGTATCACCCTTAAAAAATTCTTCCCATGTGATACATCATGATGTTTGAAAGGGTCAATTTTTTGGTTATAAAAGGAATTTTTCCCATTTCTATACCATTTTACCTCTTTTGGCTTGTTATTTTCTCCTCCTTGAGCATATTGAATCTATTGAAACCACTAAAGGCAAAAAAAATCACAAAATCACTAAAACTTGTATAGATCCTCGCCAAGACTCCCTAATCATATCACTCCAAGTATGTGTTTCCTACCAACAAGGTTTAAGTTTATTTCTTTTCACTTTGCAAATTTGTATTATTTAAAAAAAATAAGATATCTACCATCAACAATGCTCTTTTGCCACTCGGCCCTAAGATCTGCCAAATAACCAAATAGAGGCATAAAGTGGAGATCTTCAGGCCTTTCATTTTCCCAATTTTCTATCCAATATCTAATGTTAACAAACCCCTCCTCTTACAAACTAACCAAACCTAATATTTATTATTTCCAAAGGCTAGTATATAACCTCATTCCACTAGGGGTTTTCTCTTATTTTTCTCCCCGTCAATTTGATGCATTCAAATTCTAAATAGATTTCAAAATCTTGATTGTAGCTCAAATTCTCTTGTCACATTTCAATGATATTTTCAGAATTAACTCAAAATATTTTCATTTTGGTGAACCATTGTCTCCATTACTGAACTTTCTCATTCATATTTGAGCCTCTATGGGTCCAAACATACAAAGCATACATGATTCCAAATCTTAAGTTTAGTCTTACCAAGGCAATCCCTTCTTGTTCCATATTAAGATTGGGATCATTGATTTTGTTTCCATGAATGAAGCCCATCGCCTACTCTTTCCTCTATTCTCTAGAATATTCATTTTTTCTTTGGTTTGGGAAGTGTAGTCTTGAAACAATATTAATTCTTTGATGGCAAGTGAGAAAAAATAAAGTAAGAATATATAATTTCTCTGAGACTTAATGGCATGCATTATACCATTACAAAAATACAACATAGTATCCATTCATGATAGCAATATTCTTAAACTATTACTAAATAATGCCCTAACCAAAGGTATATTTCCCTACTTATGATCTTTCACCTCCCATTATCGGAATCCACCATGGTATTCATTCATCTACTCACTCCTCACATCATCTCATGGATTATTTTTTCCTTTCTCCAACTCATATTAAGTACAAATAAACTATCACTTGGTGCATGCTAAGAGTGATACAAAGAAGCACTCACTTAGTGCAAGCCTAATAACATAAAACAAAGTATTTTACTACTTAGGTAAAACATTTTTTTACCTACCCACTCATCCTTGGGAAAGCATTTTCATATGCTTTGTGGGAGGTTTACTAACAACCAAGAAGGGACATGACAACATGTTCATGGTAGTTGATATATTCAATAAGATGTGTGTTCTTATGCCTTGTAAAAATACTATCAAAGGGTAAGTATAAACAAACTTGTTCTTTAAACAAGTCTATATGAACTTTGAGATTCCAATGAGCTTTATTATAGATAGGGACACTATATTTATCAATGCATCTTGGACTACAATGTCGGAAAATATGGAGACAAAGTTGAGGAGGTATACATCATTCCATCCATAGACCGATGGGTAAATAGAAGTATCCAAAAGGAATTTAATGCAAATTTTGAGGGGTTACAAATAAAAGTATCTAAAAACTCAGGAAGAAAATATAGTATTGTTGATCATTGGGATTGTCCAAATCTCAAATAACATTTGAGGAACAATTTTCCTCCACATTTTTATAGAGGTGGCACTCCTCTTCAAGAAAGAATGGTCAAATTACAAAAAATAAAGGAAAAGTAGAGGAAAGAAAGGGCCTGAGATAGAAACCACATCTTAGATATTCACTATGATATAAGTCACATTGATACATACATAAACAAAGTTAACAATCATGGATTTCAATCACAATTTTAAGTAAACAATCACACATTTGGACAGAAAATAAAAATAAAAATAAAAAATAAAATAAAATAAATAAATAAATAAATAATAATAATAATGCAAGTCTTACATATAACTTTAAAAGATAATTGTATCCAAAATCATTGGGATGAAAAGAGTTGCATCCTTGCAATCTTAATCTTAAACTTAAATTCCAAAGATTACACTAGACTTGAACTATTGATAATTCTATGAGGAAACTTTTAAAAAATATACAAGTGTTTAAATAAAAGTCTATAATACCCTAGAAATTTTAAATACATTCGTCCATTTAAGGACATGATTGGGTTCCCACAAACAATATATAAGGAAAAGACATAGAAAATAGAATATACTGCAATTAGGATCGATCTTGGTACTTAGAAAACTCCATAATTAAGAGTTTTGAATGATTACTAAGTGATAGGGAAACGAATGGGAGACCAAATTAGATAATTTACTTATAGCGCTCGAATAAAACCTTCTTCTATTGTAAAGATTCCTCCAATTTAAAATGACGGATGTGATTTGAATACCTAACCATGGGAATTATTATCACTAAATTGATACTGATGGGTTGCTTCAACAGCCAACCTAGAGTAACTATTTCAAACCTACTTTTAGCTGAAAATTAGCCTTTTCAACCTGAGAGGGTTCTCTCAAGGATATAGAATGATATTATCTAAATGAATTTCAATAGATGTGTAACTCTGAAATTGGGTTTTAAGTGTGTTTTTTATGCAGGTGAAAGATGTGGACAAATCACTACCATTGAGCATATGGAGTTAGTGTAAAGAACTCAATGACATGTGAAACTCCTCTCATGGAAGTTGAGACATATAAATATTCTAATGAAAAGAAAACATTCACAACAAACTAAGTGTTTGAAGGAAGTTAGAGCATGTAAGCCATGAATTCTAAGTAATCAAACATTGGTATACTAAATATAAAATTGTAAAACATAAAAGACAAATACGCATAAGAATATCAATGAATCTGAGGTAAAGAGAAGAAATCTGCCATTGTATATTACTGATGAAATTTTTTACAATAGTAGTCTATAGTAAACATCAATCAACCCTCCCTCCTTAAATAATATGCCTATTAATAGGCTTAGGCATCTTTACATTGGGTCTGCCAACAAGGCTAGACCTTCAAATACTTTTGTTGACACCTAATCTAACCAAAAGCATATTACAAGGAGATAAAACTGACAGCGACTATTTTTAGGACTTGGAAACCTAATAGGAATCTAAAACATATTTATTACATTAACGGACTTTTAAAGCTGCATATTTACATCAAGAAAGTCATGTTCCTGAGGTGGCACTGACCATGACTGAAAAAAAAATACTCCCACCAAGTCAGGAGACCTGTCTTTCGAAATTTTAGGAGGTGGTGTCATAATTGTTGATGAAGCTTCCATGATGAGCTGGAAATTTGAAAGGATTTGTCGAAGAGTATGTCTTCATCAAAACATTCACTTGATTATCTTTAACCTTTCCACGTGGCTAACTTGTCTCAAAAAGACAATCAAAACTTGAAAAATCTTCAAAATTATCTTCGCTACAGAAACAAGGGACTTTTGTCAAGTCCGTAGCGAGATTTCGTAGCACCTTTGACTTAGACCATCTATGCAAATTATCTACTCCCTTTTCTTATCTAAGGTTGTTTAAAGAGTAAGAATAACTTAATACAAGCTTTTACATGCCTCCTTCATGAAAAAACCTATGATATATAGCCAAAAAGAATCTACAGCGAGTTCGTAGCGTTTTCTAGCTTCAAGCCTGAGACACGCTACAAACTTGCCCAATTGGCAGCAGACTTGAAAAATTTTCATGTCTTCCTCAAAATTTTCCCACGGCTCTATAAGTGATGAACTGAAATGATGCAAAAAACATTAAAAAGGTATTTTACCCTCTTTTCAAACAGTATAAGCTTCACCCTTGGCAGCAGAGGCTTTAGTCTCCACAGGTTCATCTATGACTGTTATTTTTAAACCCTTTTTCTTGAGCTCTGACTGTATCATCTCCATCTGTACTTCTAACTCTTGCACTTTAATTTTAAGCTATTTTCTCTCCACCTGCAACCAAATATTTATTTTCCTTGTATGTTTCATCATCCTGCGTAGAGGAAGAGTTCTTTTCAGCAATTTCTTAGCATTGGTTAAATCTTCATCATAATGATTAATTTGCTCATTTACTTTTTATTTGAACTCCTCCACCATATTTCTTTCTAGCTTAGCTTCTTTAATTCCAACTTGGTTTCAATAACTTCCTCCCTAACTTCTCTCAGCTGCTCCTTTAAAATTTGCACTTCATATTTTTCAATGACTTTCTCCTTACCCTTCCTCTGCTTAATGATTTCTTCCTTTGCTGGAGACAAGTCAATGATGTCTTCTGCCATAGGTTGCTTGCCTTTTTCTGACACTTCAGTCTTTCTGTCAGCCTTGACACCTTTGGCAAGTTGCAACCTGGTGAGTGATTTTCTTGGTTGGAATAAAAAACCTGCATCTTCTCCCGAGAAGTTAAATTTTTTGGCAGTGAGGCCCTTCTTTTTCTTCTTTCTTTCTTTTACGTCCATAAATTTGACCATTAGAGTTTCTTCTATGTATATGGCTTGTAGAATGTCGTTAGGTTACCTTTCCGCAGGGCTTGGCTCCTTGTTGTTCTTCCATGACTCTTTTTTCTAGGATTTGGCTTGTTACTTGTAGGTGTAGGCTGAGGCATCTTTGTTTCCTGTGCATGCTCTAGTTCAATCTCCATGGGCTCTACAATGGGCTGAATTTCCTCTTCCTGTATACCCTCTGCTTCAACTATAGGTTTATCATTTTTATTTGAAGGACTGGCTTTTGATTTAGGTGTCTTCTTGGGAGTTAATGCATCTACTTCATAACCACTAAGAAACAGGAATGTGGCCCAATCTCTATTTAACTTTTTCAACTCCTCCAAAACTAGTAGCTTGATTAATCCAAGATGAAAAATTGAAGTTTCACTAGCTTCAGGCCTAGCTTGGACTTTATCTGACATCCTGCCTAGGCTTATAAATAATAAAAATGGAAGGTCCAAAGGCTACTTACCAGTGAAATGTAGCAAGATTCTGAAGTGATACTGATAAATCATATGGAACCTCCCTTCACATCTGAAATATTTCTGAATTACCAACAGGAGTTTGGAGTAATTATCTTTAAGGTTGCTCCTTGGGATCCCTGATGTCATATACATTCCAATGTGTTCAGGTTTCATGAACTCATCATAGTTATGTAATTTTAATTTAGTGTCTTTAAAGCACTCTTCTCCCATCCTTGGGATCTCTGTAGCTTGGGCAATTGTTTCAGGTGTAGAAATTATATGCACTAAGCATGCATATGTCCTTGATTCACCTGATCTCACACTATTTAACTTTATGCAAAATACTGAATCAATTCCACTTGTTAATCTTTTACGAAAAAATTAAATGCACACACATGTGAAGCATAAACAAAAATATTCAATCGCACATAACACAGTTTTTAACCAAGAAAGCCTGAAGCTGAAAACCCCAACTATATATTATGTATCATGGAATCATATGAAAATCCTCATAGAAAGCTTATCAAGCTCTCAGCACAGTACAATCATCATACACTAATCAGGACCAATCTTGCAAATCCATGCACCGATCTTTACCTCCTGCTAGCTTGCCTCCACTGCGCAATCCAAGCTGATTACAAAGACCAATTCGATGCAATCCCACTCTCCTTGAGTGCATTGTTATCATTGGAAACTCCAATGTATATGTAGATGCAATTGATGCATCACTAGTAGTCACAACGGATATTCCATCTTTCCCTTTCACCTATCTCTCAACTGGGTCTCCACTAGAACTAACATGCACTATAGTTAAATGTTGTATTGTTTAGTTGATTAATGAGTTATTATTTGTGAATTAATTAACTAATTAATTCACTCCACTCTCACTAGTGTATCATTCAGTTAGATCAGATACAACTAGCTCAACTGAGCCTAATTGAGTTAAATTGAATACAACTCCATGAACTACTCTTCCAACTCTGTCATAACCTTGCCACTTCAGTTCTAACTGAGTCCTCCATGCATGAACTCCAGTAAACCCTTAGGAATTGCATAATTCCTTCATCCCACTGATTTTACAAATCTGTTCATTGAAATAAATTGCTCCAAGAGAATAAGTTGTTGTTTAGAGTCTGATTATTATTAAGAGCTAATAATTATTGACATGCATCTATTTTTAGATCAGCGATCTATAAATAGACTTCGCCCAATCTTCTAAAAATAGAATCTCATCTATTTTTCATATTTGACCAACCATCTACAAATAACATCCTGCAACTTATATAATATGCTCACCATGTCTAAAAATAGACATACACCTAAAATTAGCCTGTGTGGGCCCCACCTAATTTAGGTGATTATTTTCTAACTAGGATCAAGGATGATGTTTCAGGACGCCTCCTTCACTGTTTCTTGTTGCAAAATTCAACACTCCCTCTCAACAAGAAAGGACTGTCTTTGAATGCGACATGCAACTCCATGCATTCGCCCTGCAACCTTTGCAAGCGCCCTGCAACTCCATGCATCTTCTCTGCAACTCTTGCTGCAACACTTCCGAAACTGAAAGGCTCCAAACAACTCAAACAGTCTAATGCATCTGTCATCAAAGTCTTCGACTTCTGCTTAATTACTACACATGTCTTCAGGAACCACTGCACTGTTGAACTCTGCACCATGCACTCTGCACTTGTTGTCAACTCTGAACCACGCTCCAGTATCCGACATTGTCACTTTGATCTCACTGCATCAATCCAACTGATCATGCTACTGTTGCACTGTGGGCTCCTCGTAGCCAGGTTCAATTCATGAGATCCACACCATCTCAATGAATCCTACCCATAAATATATTCTTGGGATTACTCATGCATGTTGCCCCACCTCTCACCTGGTGGTATAGCTGCATGCACTCCCTATGCCCATCTGGCACAAAATTTCTCTGCATGAGTGGTTTCTCCCACTCCATGATCCTCATCTTGTGGTTGCTCCATATCCCGAGGTTCACTCTTATCTGCATGAAAATCCTGCTCCCTCTCAAGCTTCAATTGCATGACTTTCTTTCACTTCCCAACAGTAGGAAGCTCCGTAGAAATCCCATCTACATCAAATCTATAAAGATTTTTCTGCATCTCCAGTTGTGGCTGCTCCACAACCTTCTGAGACTGCTTCTCAAGCTGCATGTTGAGAGGCTCCCTCTCAACCACCAAGTCACTAACCTCTGCTTTTCTCCTCAAAGCTTTGCATGCATCTTGTACCTCAGTGCATGTATATTCTTGGCTCGCGCACATTGTAATTGTCCCGCCGTCGCAAAATTTTCTAACAAAAGAGTTGATTTTAAATCGACGATATCTCCCTCATCTGAGCTCCAATTCGACCGATTTTTTTTTTCCAATTTGGGTATTTTTTTGCAAGGAATCCAAATAAGCTATTTGTTTCGGAAATTATTTCACCAAAAATTTCAGATATTCTCTGCAAACTCGCGCGCCCAAAAATTCCTACTCTCATTCCATGTAGAAAATCTATAACACAGCTTCGATACCATGTAGAAATTATATGCACTAAGCATGCATATGTACTTGATTCACCTGATCTCACACTATTTAACTTTATGAAAAATACTGAATCAATTCCACTTGTTAATATTTTGCAGAAAAATTAATTGCACACACATGTGAAGCATAAACAAAAATAATCAATCGCACATAACACAGTTTTTAACCGGAAAGCCTGAAGCTGAAAACCCCAACTATATATTATGTATCATGGAATCATATGAAAATACTCATACAAATCTTATCAAGCTCTCAGTACAATACAATCTTCATACACTAATCAGGACCAATTTTTCAAATCCATGCACCGATCTTTGCCTCTTGCTAGCCTGCCTCCACTACGCAATTCAATCTTATTAAAAAGACCAATTCGATGCAATCCCACTCTCCTTGACTGTGTTGTTATCATTGGCAACTCCAATGTATATGTAGATGCAATTCATGCATCACTAGTAGTCACAACAGATAGTCCTTCTTGCCCTTTCACCTATCTCTCCACTGGAACTGACATGCATTGTAGTTAACTGTTGTATTGTTCAGTTGATTAATGAGTTATTATTTGTGAATTAATTAACTAATTAATTCACTCCACTCTCACTAATGTATCATTCAGTTAGATCAGATACAACTAACTCAACTGAGCCTAACTGAGTTAAACTGAATACAACTCCATGAACTACTCTTCCAACTCTGTCATAACTTTGCCACTTTAGTTCTAACTGAGTCCTCCATGCATGAACTCCAGTAAACCCTTAGGAATTGTGTAGTTCCTTCAGCCCACTGATTTTGCAAATCTGTTCACTGAAATAAAGTGCTCCAAGAGAATAAGTTGTTGTTGTTTAGAGTCTGATTATTATTAAGAGCTAATAATAATCGACATGCATCTATTTTTAGATCAACAATCTATAAATAGACTTCGCCCAATATTCTAAAAATAGAATCTTATCTATTTTTCACATTTGACCAACCATCTACAAATAGCATCCTGCAACTTATAGAATATGCTCACCATATCTAAAAATAGACATACACCTAAAAATAGCCTGTGTGGGCCCCACCTAGTTTAGGTGATTATTTTCCAACTAGGATCAAGGATGATGTTTCAGGATGCCTCCTTGACTATTTCTTGTTGCAAACGTCAACATCAGGAGATACCACTAAACTCAACACACCCACCTTTGATGCAGTGCCAACAAAATTCACTGCGAAGTCCTTTGAAACTTGGGCATGATAACCTTGTAGCTTCTGGAAAAATCTCATGCAACTAGCACTAGTGAATGTTGCTGCAAAACTACGATCCTCATTGACCAATTTTAAATCCATTGGCTCATACATGACCATTGAGCCCCCTTTGTTAGTATTTTTATGCATAACCATCTCTCTTAACACATCGTTGGCCTCCTTGATAGTATGACACCTACAAAGAATAAATTTTCACAGCAAGGAGCTTGCAAACAAAGCTGGACCTTTCTAAAGATGATGACAACAACTATACACAGAGGTAAGAGGAAAAGATGATAGACAACAACTCTCAAGGATAAATTTAAAAGGTAAGTTTCAAATATGAGAGGGATGAATACAAATAAGAGAGGTTAAGTGAAATGGTGAATGAAAAATGATGATCACGCGTGTTGCATGACTCCATATAACTAATCATGTGACCTCAAACTAAACTCTAACCTCTTCAAACTCAACACCTCACCCATTTCTTTACCCGTGAAAAAAAACATGAGTTCGTATCACTTTCCGTTATAAGTCTAGCAGATTTTCTACGGACTTGCCAGGTGAGTCCGTAGCCAAAACAACATGTCTACCATTTATTTTGTTGCAGACTCGGGAAAAAACAGACAGGTGGCTAAAACCAAATTTTGAACCAATGCTTGGAGATTTTTGATGGATTTTTATGGATTTGACCATGATGACATGACATGTGGGACGCTTCAAACTTAGGATTATGACCAATTCACATAATTTTATCAATTTCATGAATTAATTTACCAAGACAATAAAACCTATGCTAAATGACCTTCCTAATCAAAAAATGAAATTTTATTGGTGATAACAGGAATCAGCAATGAGTCATCTTGAAGTCATTATTTTTTCTAATGTATCTTTGAGCCATTTCTCAATATAAGCTCGTAAAGGTATATTAATGACTTATTATTTCAATTGAACTTAAAATAACTCAACTTTAGTGCCATTTAAATCATAACCAACTTGATATACTATATCAGATTGGTCTTCATTTTTGCTGACAAAATGAATTAGCCACTTTACACTTTTCTCTTTAAAAAAAAAAACAAAACAAAACAAGTTTATTGAAGTAATTTCCCCATGTAATCCTTACTGAGTACATCGACAAGCTCCTACATTTTCTCTTGGTTCAACAACATTGCATCCATAATTAAAATAGGGCCCTCTGAATCCTTTGTTATCTCGATTAACTTAAAAAATAAATCACTTTGTCTTGTCTTAAGATTGTTACACTTGGAAATTAATTCTCTAGGCACCTTAATTCTCTCTTTCCAACAAGCCTTTATTTTCTTAATTCTTCCTTGGGACAATTTTTTTTTCCTTTTCTCTAGGATTGATTCATGTTTGACACGTTCATAATAAACATATAATTTAAGGCCTCTTTATAAAACATTTCACTATTTTCTAATTCCTTTTGCAAGAATTCAATGAGGTAAGTAATCCTAATGGATAGACGGTTGAAGTCATGGCTACTTCCCATGCTTCAAATATTGCATCAATTATTTTATTAATAGTATCAGTCACATACTACCAAATTATGACTAAAAAGCTCAATGTCACCATGATTCTTGAGCCAGTTTTTGGGATTTATTATGAAATTTGATTTGGTATGATAGTGTATATTAGTTCAACAAATAATGGATTTAGTAACAAAATCATCTCCAATATCTTCATTATTTGTTTCAATACTACATTCTTTTCCACTTGTTTAGAAATTGAATAAGTTTATGTGTTTATAGTTGCTAGATGAAACTCAAATAACCTGGGGGGATTTATTCCTTTAAAATATATCTATGAACTTACATTATCAACTACCTAATCATTTTTAACACTCACCTTCTCATATTATTTTTTCTTCGAGTGGTGCAATGTTACAAACTCAATTTCAAAATCATGATAGTCTCATGTTGAGGCATTTCCTAAATAATATATTTCATATCTAGTGCCTACATTTCATCTTAATATGGTATCTCTTGTATTTCATCAAGATCATCTATTTCCATTACCTAAATGTTAAGACATTTGGGTGTGTCGTGTATAATCTCCTATATCGCACTTCTTTTTATTTTTGAACTAACTCCAGCAATGTGAGTATTCTCCAAATTAGTTTTTGGGTGATTTCTATCACCAACTTCTCCAACATAGTACTACCATTATTTCTCAATTATTTTTTCTAATATTGACTCCTCAATATGGAGGTGATTTTTTGTGACTGTTGCAAATTAGAACCAACACTTGCAACAGTTTCTATGTTGTTTGTAGGGTATGTTAGTTTTGTGTAGAACATTGATATCTTCATGAAAAGTTGGGGAAGTATCCAGCAAGACCTAATTATCTCCCCCTCCTTTAGCTTTTCTTACTTGAAAAACAACACCATATCTAATATAATTGAGATGGGTACAACAAATAATTTCAAGGTTGAAACCATTGATTGATTCTAACTAATTTAATTTGAAATTTTCCAAGTAAGTAGCATATTGAAAAGTACTAGAAATAGCCTTGACACTAAAATTGCCAAGTTGGATAGGCAGAGTTATAAAGTGCTTCTTTCCTTTTTTCATTGAATAAATGTTTCGTATACTTGTACTTTCGTCACACTTTTTCTAAATAGCTTATTATAAATGTAGAGTGGTGAGGGCCTTACCTTGAAATCCAAACAAAAGGATATATGAAAATTCCTCTTGTATCTAAAAAATTCATTTTCTTTCTAAAAGGGCTAGAGCTTCAAGGAGCACCTGCTAGCTAAAGAACCAACAAAAAAATTTATATATTTTGAAAGAAAGAAATTATGTACTGAATAAAAGTGGAACTAAGCCTTATGCTTCCAAAGAGAGTGATCAAAATTACACCAGGTTGAAATCAAAGTTGGAATGTTTCGACCTTTGGAAGCCTTCAAAACAATTGCAGTAGACAATAGCATACATCAAGTACAAAGACATACAAAAAAAATTGTTTCAGTGAAATTTCATAATAGATATGAAATTTTAGCAGAGATTATATAATCCCATTCAAAAACAACTCCTTCATGCAACAAATAGTGTAGAATATAAAGAAATTACTTAAGAAAAAATTTGGTGGATTTCTGACTAAGAATCCATGTAAATAACATAGAAATATCCCTGTAGGGTTAACCAATCCACGTACCTCAATTTTATTAGCGTTAACCAACGCTTTGGTTGGTTCCTTCAACAATTTCTTGAGAAGTCTTGTAATACCCCTATATGTTTTTGATGTTGTAAATACATGTACTTTTGACTCTTAGGTTAGTGAGATAGATACTTTTTGACTCCTAGGCTAGTGATTCGGATGATATATTATGCAGCTTGTGTGCCCATGTAGATGCATTAGATATTGATGTGGAAGTTTTGGCTAGGTGGCCAAGGGAGCCATGATGTTGATATTTCAAATTTGTACATATTTTTATATACTAATTAAATAATTTTGGTTGCATATCCCACTCCATGGAAAGAGTATGGGGGCATAACTCTAGGAAAAGGGAAACATTTGGGTTGTTTTGGTGAAAAGTGCACCTCAGGGCCCATGTGGCTCTGGAAAGTGCCACATGGGGAGATAAGGCCATGTAGATAAAAAGAAGTGTAGTTTTTTTTGTGATTCATTCAACCATTGATGGATGGAGGGAGAGGATATTCATTATAGTGACTGAGGAGTAAGGTTGTCCTGGGGTTGGAGTCTAGAACTAGCTCGGGTGAGGTTATTAAGTTAATTGTACAGATGGGATGCATCTAGATTTTATGTGAGCCCCTAAGTGGCTCTAGGATTTGGATGGATCTAAGGGTTTTTTAGACCTGATTGTGGCTTGGTGCCATGGATTTATAGTGGGGAAATCAGTTCAAAGATAGTTAGAGAGTCCTAGTTGGCCTCTCGAACTAGTTATGAGGTTTTTTTTGGTTTGGTTGTTCAACACTTGGATACTGGACAACAACATGGCTCCTAGAGTTACAATCTAATAATTTTCTGGCCAACTGTAAGTCACCCTGAAAGGTGGGCACGTCTGAGGGACTCAAGTTGCACCGCTTCGGTGTTGGTAAATGGAACATGAGCTTATGGCTATAGATTGAGGCTACCAGGGTTGCTGCCATGGGCAGGGTTTTTGTTGTTTGTTGCACACTTGTTGCCTATAGTTGTTCCCTCGGCTCATAGGTGACATGTGGTTGAGCTTATGAACCACACAGACTATGGTTGGGTGGAACGTGGAGAGCATGTAGCTAGTTGACTCCTTATTATCAGATAAGTATTTGAATTCTTATACATAGTTGTTTATGCATGTGATGTGTTTAATTAATTTTCTTATGTTCAAACCCTAGCTTTAGGGAAATCTGGCGATGTCAATTATTTTCGTTGGGTTATTTAATCACATTGTATGTGATATTTAATGCTTGCACAGTATGTAGTACTGCACTTCATCATAATTATGATTACCAGGAATAATATAAAAAAATTATGGTAGAATTAAGCATGTACATTGTCACAGATAATTTCATATAAATTAATGTTTTATACAGTATTGGGTTATTAATTCTGTCAACTGAGGTCAGGGACATTACAAGTCCCTTCTCTCTATTTTGGTTCATGGGGAATGTGTTGGCCTCTACTCTCCTAAATATTATATTGGATTCTAGAAGCTTAATCATGTTTTTGTATATAGTTGGGTTTAGAGGAATGGGATTCTTTGTAGCTTCCGAGATTCGTATATGTTTTCTTGTTGTAAAATTTTTCAATGCACTAAGAAACCAATTATAAAAATTCTAAGGCTTTAGACATAAATCCAATATGCCCAATGCTTAAGGTACATTATTTTTCCTTATTCTTCTCTTGTGGATTAATCCCATAATACAATCAATAGGCCACAATCCACCAGAAATCATGATCCTATCACCCAAGTGTGTTAAGGGTGTTTGCACAAAAGGCTTCTCATGTTCTATTTCGAATTTGCATTTAATACAAATTTTTAGTAATGTTGAATAGATGGATGAACTAAGATGTGGCTACATTTGAAATTTTGATAGCATTAGGTATCTTGTTAACTTTGTTCTGTGAAAACTTGCAAGGGAGGTGGTAATTCATAAATACATCAAGTCCAAAATATATCCATATATAAACAAATGTTATGCGTGATTTAATACCGAATGGATTTTAAATCATATGAAGTATATGATGGCCTTACAGATTTAATTTGTCTTAAAAAAGGAAGTAGAAAATAATGAATATGGGATGAAAGTTGTGGGACACAAGACATGAATAAAGGATATTGTCAAAAAATGTTTCTTGTATTCGAATGTGAAAAGAGAGTAAGTGTAGAAAGGAAAAATTATAGAATAATGTGGGAAAGAGTCATGCAGGGAGGTAAAGTAATGCAAGTGTTGGGTATGTTTTATATTCTTTCCATGACTAGCCCCACGAGGGGACTCCACATCCATGGTTTTGTGCATAGTTTTGGAGATGATGGTTTTTCCCTTGGTATTTTATAGATTCATTCAAGGGAACTACAATTATGTTTTAATCCAAGGTTAATGGATTGCGGTTTATTAATGCTTCAGCATGTATATAATATATTGTAACATTGAAAGGAGTATAATGAAAAATCCATATGCTTTTTTCCCGGTTTTGGGTTCCAGAAGAAAATCTTTGTGTATATTTTTTATGTTCCCAACATTGTGTATTTTTTTTGTTTAAGAATTTGTTTGCAGGTAATTCATGTACAACCTTAAAACCTATAGCAATATTATGTCAATGTACATACAAGTAAAAGGACTACGTATATATATATGGGAAAGGGCCATGCAGGAGGATAAGTGATGAAACGACCTCCCATAACCTACATTGGTGCAAAAATATCTAAGTGTACGAAAGAGTTGTGATTTGTAGGATGCAGAAATAAGGGTGCCAATTCAGTATGCGAGATGCAAGATATGTTGAAAAAAAATGGGTTCTACAATCTGCATACATAAAAGGACTAAATATCGTGGATTTTGTGGGTTGTGAGTAACGTAGGAGGAAATGGATAAAAAAAAATTCTTAACCCGCAAAGGTAAAATTAATTAAGTATCACATAATGAAGAAAGTTGGCAATAGTATAGAATGTTAGAAGTAAGATACAAATGATCAATGAATGTTGGTCAAGATTTGGCTCCAACTATGGGATAGTGACCCCCTATGGGTTGCTAAGAATCCAGAAGTCCCTAATCATCGGCAAAATGGAGTTAATAATAAAGGATAAATTATGGATTTACATAGTGAGAAAGGGAATATACACAGAAAAAAGAAGGGAAGAATGTACAAAGGGGAATAATGGACTTTTTTAGAAGAATAATTTGAGATGTCACCTATTTACACAAAACCTTTGAAGAACACCATCCATATCTTTGGGGAGATTATTAAATCCACAAACTTTCTCTATTTGATATGGATCAATCCAAATAGCTTCAAACTTTATATGAAGGGATGTATTTTCCTTTGGTTTGTTCCATAGTAAGACTAATTGATCTTTGTGAAAATCCTTTAAGGTGGAGCATTGAACGAAGTATCTCTTAATTCACCATTACATGTATGCATTGTTCTTCCAAGTGGAGTTGATAATATCTTGTCTAAAGTGGACTTGTTGAAATGTGTCCCTTTAGAAGATAATAATGTCTAGATTATGCTGGAAGAAACTATTATGTGAAATAGGTACATCCCATATTCATCACGGATTATAGTACCCTTGAAATCATTCATTATAAAGAGGTGAAATTGCATTATTCCACATGTATTACTGGGATATAATTCCTCTATATCTCTTGGTATATAATAAAGGTTAGGGAGTCCCATTAAACACAACAAAATGTTGATGATAAAGTCTTATATTTTTAAAAGGTGAAGTATTCGTGGAGGTGATCTATGTAAGATTGGAAATTTCTAAAGATAATAAATATATTATTACATTCTCGTGGATGTTTTCCCAAATGGATTTTTAACACATAAATATGGTAAGTTCTTTATTTTTTCTCTTGTCCCATTTCTTTTATTGATTAAATGGTGTATCATATCTGTAATGTTTTACAATTTTTCCCCTGTAGCCCAAAAAATTAAAAATCATAGTCCATGATTGTGAACAATGGTGGCAACTAGGTTTTCTAAATGAACTATAGTGAAAAATTCTTGTTGGACCAAATCCACAACTAGGAAGGATGATTTTGTTATGGCTCTCGCCTTACGAGGCTGCACCTTCATTCGGAGTTCCTCCTATTTTGTTATGGCTCTCGCCTCTGCTAATAAGCGACCTCGCTCTAAATATGATCCTAGACATTCAGGAGTTTGTGATGAGCCTAGTTTTGGAACTTTACACCTCAGTTCTGATGAGAGAGACATCATTCTTCTTACATGTCCTGGATTAGGTAGAGTGGCGGGTCGAGGAACCCCTGCAACAGTCCCTGCTCATGCACCGCCAAGGAACCCTTCACCAGATTCTCAAATTTCTTATCAGATATTTGTCATGGTTCTCTCTAGGTATTTGCTACTCCTCTAGGTTCCTTCCTCATATATGGTTCAGGACCTCGAGCTTTCCCTAAAGCTCTAGGTGGGTATTCCCTATATCATGCAATGTCTTCTTTTTGAAGGTAAGCAGTTGAAAAATTCTTCCCCTCTCTTTGTCTATAGCATTGGTAAAGATTCCATTGCTTTTATGGATCTTTGTTTATGATGGGTGTTGTGGATAATCCTTCCCCCTCTCGGGTTTTTCCTTATAAATTTTATCCATGATCATCCCTCCCCTAAGGCAGCGCTTTCCCAAGCAACTCTTGGGTTGTTTTTGCTTGAACATTTTGAGGATTTTCCCTCCTTAGAAATCTCTCCCCCCAATCTTGAGGGTCTCCATTAGCTTTATGCATATTCAATCTTATTCTATCATTTTAATGGTTTATGGCCCTGTACATCCAATATCTATCAATGGATCCATTCTTATTGGACCAAGAAATGCAAGGTTATTTTTTGGTCAAAATGTTTCTTCATTATTATTTTTTTTCAGAATTGGAAGATTATCATAGAGTTTTATTTAAATTGCCCTGGTTCTGGAGCAATTTTGGATTGTTCCTAGCCCCTTTGTGCCAATATGGGTTTGGCTTCCTAATTTTCCTGCTCACTTGTGGCACTACTCAATATTTCAGGGTTTTGGTGACTCCCTGGGTCCTTTAATTGTAATTGATGCCTCTCGTTGGCAGCTTGGTGTTTACACTTATGGAAGAATTTAAGTTTAAGTTGATATCAGTAAAGGTTTTCCAAACCAAATCAATTTAAAAATAGGCAATTTAACCTAGACCTAGGCTCTGAACTATGAGAATATTATTTATCGTCTCACTTCTATCATTAAACAAGACATTTCTAGAATTATTTCCCTGTGTTCAAATCTCAACAGAAGCAAAACATTCGAAATCTCATAGCCAAAATTTAGAAGCCCTAAGATCCTCCTCCTATAGAGGGCAAGGCTTCCTCTGCCTTGGATAATAATAATGAAGGATATGATGTTGAAATCCATTTGGTGGACAAGGTTCATACCTCGATGTTGAAAATGGCACCAAGAAATATTCTAATTTAATTTTCCCTTGAATTAAATTAGAATAAAATTGTAATTCCACATCTCATGACAACTTAAATGAGTTAACTAAGTTAGTTTGAATTAGTTGGTTTAGTTAATTCGAGTAGATTTTATAACCTGAGTCATGTGGAGTATCTCCCACTTTATAGGAGCCCTCGTTGGAACTTGAACCACACACAATAATGAACCAGATAACTGATGATTCATCCATAAATAACTCATGCCTGTGTGATCTGAGAGTTACTCAGTTGAGATTGGAGTTAAAGGGCATTGCACTATCATTTTTATATTATCTGCATTGTACAGGTGGTGCATGCAGTCAACAGAAGGCCTCTAATGGATTGTGTATTTGTGGATGAGGAATTTCCCTAATTAATATGGCATAATTCCCAAGTAAACGGCACAAGGAAATAGGGACTTGGGCAAGTAGAAATTTGGTTAAGTATTGGCCAAGGCTTCTCTAGGAAGCAATGAGATAGATAGAGATAGTGCAGAGGTTGCTCGAGCTTGAGAAAAACATTGTAATCTTCTCATATTTTCTGATAATGAAATATACATATAATAGGGGTTTTTAATTATGGAATTCCTTGGAAAATCATTGTGTAATGTGTTGATTTAAATATTTCTTGTGTCTGCTTCGTGATTTCGTGATCGTTAATTGTTTTCGTGGTTGGTAGAGTAGATTCAAGTCTATTTTTTTAGTAAATTAAATTTAGAAGTTTGAATCTACAAGGAATTTCTTCATGGTATCAAAATTGAAATCATAATAGAAGAGAATAATATGAGTTTTTCCTTGCAGGAGGAACAAGTTTTGTAGATCTATTCTTCAGAGCTACCAGCAGGATCAGGGTGGCATTCTATGGTCTCAGGCTTGAGTATTCCATTGAGGGTAGCTCGAATTACATTTCCTGAAGAGACCGAATGGAATTAGTCATTGAAGAAAATGGATTGAAGGAGTTCATTAATAAGGAAATCCTGAAACCAGCTCCAACCGATGCACAAGATTTAGCAGAGTGAAATAAGTGTGTAGCAAAAGAAAGAAGGATCTTACTGGAAGGAGTTTGAGATCATATTATATCGAACCTCCACAGTAAGGATATTCCATATGCAATGTGTAAATTCTTTACATACTTGTTTCATAACGGAAGTGACCACATGAAGCTAGCATTGAAGTACAATTTTAGGAAAATCAAGATGGAGAAGGGCGACAACATACCACAATACTTGACCAAGTTCACCCAATGTCTAGATGAGCTTGGGAGTGTTGGTGTTACAGTTTTCTAGGATGATCTGGTCAACCTATCACTTATATGCCTTCCCAAGAGATGGCATAGCTACCAGGATTCATTAAATGGGAGGGAGAAGCTACCAAAGTGGGAGAATTTGTGGTCTAACTTGGTGCGAGAAGAGATTAGGCGGAACACCAGAGATGGAGCCTCATAAAAGCATGATGATGAGGATAATTGTGCCTTGGAAAGAAATGGAAATAAATGGAAAGGGAAGAAGACCCAATCCAAATGATATTCCAGTCAGGCGGGCAAGAAGAAGGACTTGTCGAAGATTAAATGTTTTCAATGTCATGAGCTGGGACACTATGCCGCGAAGTGTCCACACAAGATGGCCGGAAAGAAGCCCTCATGAGGAGTGGAAGGTGAAGCTCTTGCTTCACAATTCGAGTTTTATTTCACCCTCATTGCATGCATAGTGACATCGGTGATGGGTAGTGTGTGGTACCTGGATAGTGCAAAATCATCCCATATGACAGGCAACAAATAATTCTTCAGCCACTTGGAGGAGAAGGACCTCCATATCCGCATCGAGATTGGATACGATGGAAGGTATAGTGTGATTGACAACAATAATACTACTTTTCAGAGGGAATCTGGTTCTCCTCTCACATTAAAAGATTTCATGTATGTTCCTGGTTTGAAGAAGAATTTAGTTTCAGTTGCTATGTTGGAAGACTGTGGATATGATGTGATATTCAACAAATGAAATTTTTTCCTTTGTCACATAGCCATGGGACAAGTGAAGCGGATCAGGGTTCAAGTAAAGAACCTCTACAAATTGGATGTAGAAAATTGTGTCGCCTTGAACACGAAATCAGAGAAGGTGCAGAGCCAAGACATCAGTGAATTATGTCGTAGGTGACTTTTCCATTTTCACCATGGAGATTTGAAGATCATGTAGCATATTTTTATATTAATTCCCAAGGGTGCACTTGAGTGGTGTGATACATGCAAATGGTGTACATTGGGGAAGTACACCAAAGCCACCTTTCATGATAAGGACATTTGAGTGCAAGAGATCCTTGAAAGAGTTCACTTAGATGTGTGTGGATCGTTCTCGACAGCCTCCACATCCAAGCACAGGTATTATGTGATATTTGTTGATGATTTCTCATGTAAGTGCTCGATATTCTTCATGCAAAAGAAAGACCATACATTCTCAAAATTTTGTGAGTTTAAATCACTTGTTGAGAAAGACACATTTAGGAAAGTGAAGGCTCTCATGGGTGATAATGGTGGAGAATATATGTTGAATGAATTCAGTAACTTTTGTGCATCGTAAGGAATTTGAAGGGAGTTAGTAGCACCCCATAACCCACAACATAATGGGCTTGAAGAAAGAAATAATATAAGTATTGTGGGAGTTGCACTAACAGTGTTGCATGATCAAAGCCTACTGTTGCACTTGTGGGCTGAAGCATGAAACACAACAGTATATCTGCAGAACAAGAGTCCTCATCGGATTTTCGGTATGAGTACACCATAGGAAGATTTTTTAGGTAAGAAAACAGATGTGGCACACTTCAGGATTTTTGGCTCATCAATTTATTGTCTTGTTACCAAGGATGCAAGGAAAAAGATAGAACCAGCAGCAGATTTGGGCATATTTGTGGGGCACATTGATATACCTCACAACTATTGGGTGTACCTGCCTTCTCACAGGATGACATTTGTTCGTAGAGATGTGAAGTTCGATGAAGCGAAGGCCATGAGATGTTCGCTTGATAGGGAGATTTGTTTGCATGCAGATGGAGAGATTTTAACTCCAAAAGAAGAACCTTAGGATGTTGTGGACAACCACAAAAAGAGGAGAAGAGAGTGGAATCACCCACTCATGTAGAGACATCCATAGATGGAAGGAAGCACACAAAAGAGGCTAAAGGATTGATGCACGATGCTAGAGAGAATGTGGGAGAACCCACATCACAACGCAGGAAGATGAGATCACTAGATACATGGCTCTTATGAGTGAGAGTGTAGAGACTGAGCCATCCTCATTCGAGGAAGTAGTGCAACAATCAATATGGGTTGATGTCATGGTAGAGGAGTATGACTCCATTATTAGGAACAATGCTTAGGAATTTTTCCCAAAGCCAGAGGAAAAGTCAGTGGTAGGTTCCAGGTGGATCTACAAGGTGAAGAAATCATCATATGGGAGTGTCGAGAAACACAAGTCCAAATTTGTTCCCAAGGGGTTCTCTTAGGTGGAGGGAATTTATTACGAGGAGACATTTTCTCTAGTGGCAAGGTACTCTTCAATCAGATCTATTCTAACACTTTCAACATGGATGAGATGGAAGATACATCAGATGGATGTGAATACAACCTTATTCAATGGAGTGATTGAGGAAGAGGTGTACATAAAACAACAGGAAGGATTTGAGACCTTCGACAAATAGTTGCATGTGTGAAGAATGAAGTGAGCATTGTATAGATTGAAACGAGCACCCTATGCTTGGTACACTGGGATCAACAGTTATTTCACCATGTTGGGATTCACCAAAAGTGAAGAAGACGTGAATCATTTCCATATTGTGGTTGAAGGTAAATTATTGACTATAGTATTATATGTCGATGATTTAATTCTAACATGTCATGAGAAGCTGATAAAATACTACAAAGAATATTTGGCAAGAGAATTCAAGATGAAAGACATGGGGCTCGTGCATTTTTTCCTTGTTTTGGAAATTTGGCAAGGTGATGGGGAACTATTTGTCTCTCAGTAAAATTATGACAACAAGATACTAAAGAAGTTTCACATGAAGAGAATCAAACCCATGGAGACTCCTCTAGTAGGTAATTGGAGAAAGAAATATCCTACTTCAAGCAAAGTGGTAGATACTACCATTTACAGGAAGCTTGTGGGTTCACTCATGTACTTGGTGAACACATGAACAGACATGTGTTATGCAGTTAACCAGCCTAGTCAAGCAATGGTTAAGCCAACCAAAATCTATTGGAAGGTAGCCAAACATGTGTTGAGATACCTCAGAGGAACCATTCAGTTTGGTCTTTGGTACAAACAGACAAAGGGAGTGAGGCTTCAAGGCTTCATAGATGCAGATTGGGCAGGGATTCCATCAGACAGGAAGAGCACATCATGGGGAATCTCTAACATCAAATCAACAGCATTTTCTTGGTACAACAAGAAGCAGAGATCAGTTGCACTCAGTTGAGCAGAAACAGAGTACGTGGATGCTAGTCAAGCAACTTGTGAGGCTATCTGGATGAGGAATATCCTTGTTGGATTATTTTATGAGAAGATGCATCTTACAGTGATTTACTGTGATAATCATAGTTGTATCAAAATCTCTGAGAATCCAGTTTTTCATGATCGGTCCAAGCATATTGACATCTGGTACCACCATATACGAGATTTTGTGCATAGGTGAATCATGTTGTTAGAGTACATTCCTATAGAGGAAAAAGATGTGGATATCTTGACTAAGCCATTGTCAAGATTAAAGTGCGAGTTTCATAGAGGAATGATCGAGGTATTTGATAATCCCTTTCTTGTTGAGAGGGAGTGTTGAAAATGGCACCAAGAAGTATTCTAATTTAATTTTCCCTTGAATTAAATTAGAAGAAAATTGTAATTCCACATATCATGACAACTTGTACGAGTTAAATAATTTAGTTTGACTTAGTTGGTTCAGTTGAGGGTCTAACTTGAGTCATGTATAATGTATCCTACTTTATAGGAGCCCTTGTTGAGTTTATTTTGAGTTTTAATTAATTAACTCAGTTTATCTAAGTTGAAGTCAGTTTAACTAGTTCCAACTGATAGAGGAACTAGTGGAAGGTCAAAGTGTGGAAGTGGAACTTTAAGCACACCGAGTGATAAACCAGATAACTGATGATTCAGCCATAAATGACTTATGCATGTGTGATCTGAGAGTTACCCAGTTGAGATTGGAGTTCAAGGGCACTGTATTATCAGTTGTATAATTATTCGAATTCTAGAAGTGGTGCATGCAGAACGCAGAATGCCTATGATGTATTGTGTATTTGTGGATGAGGGATTTCCCTAATTAATAGGGGATAATTCCAAAGGAAAAAACGTAAGGAAATAAGGACTTGGACAAGTAGAAATTTGGTTAAGTATTGGCTAAGGATTGTCTAGGAAGTAGTGAGACAGATAGAGATAGTGCAGAGGTTGCTCGGGCTTGAGAAAATCATTGTAATCTTCTCATATTTTCTGACTAATGAAATATAGATATATCAGGGTTTTTTAGCTGTGGTTTTCCCCAGGAAATCATTGTTTAATGTGTTGATTGAATTATTTATCTTGTATGCTTCGTAATTTCGCGATCATTAATTGTTTCCGTAGTTGGTAAAGTAGATTCAAGTCTATTGTTTTAGTAAATTACAAATAGCAGTTTGAATCTACAAGGAATTTCTACACTCATCTCCTCAAACGTCTCATGAGGATCCTGGTTTGAACCATGCTCCTTCGAAAAGCACAAAGATAATTAATAATAACGCTTCTTTGGGTGTATTGAAATGAGTTCATGAGTTAGCTTATTTAGAATCTAATAAGAAATATCCTTAGGTGTGCAATGATAATACCTATATCTCTTTGATAAACCTGCCTTCCAAAGGTTGGGTAAATATTTCGAAAGAGAAAGGAAAGAAAGGTCACTCCAAGGATAAGCCCCGATTTGGGTGATTCCCCTCTGCAATTGTTTCTTTTTCTCCTTTATGTCTCCTTTGTTATTCTCAATATCATACATCTCAACTATGTTCCTATCAATATATGTCACAATGTGCCATAATAGCCATGATGGTATATGATGCATTTCATTTTTTATTGATCAAGAGAATTTATTGATTAAATTTTGTTCTATGCATGAAGGTTAGATCAGTAAGGTTCTGTATTGTTTTGTATTGTTGTATGATTATGATATTCTCAATATTCTAACAACATTAACATCTTCTTCATATTCAATCCCAATAACAATCAATAAAGCATTCAATTCTAAATGTATTGAAAATTTAGCAGCATTTCCATACACCAACATATAAGGAGATTTCCCTCTACTTTTATTTTAAGTAATTATGCTCACCCAAAGAGCATATAATAATTTCTTATGCTAATTTTTCGTATTTGAATAAAGTATCTTCTTCGAGGTTTGAATCAAATATTTATTGGTGAATTCAAATAAACCATTTCCTTGTGGGTAGTAATTTGATTATGACCCCATGAGTATGCCACCTTCTCCACGGAACCTTGTAAATTTTAATCCACATCAATAAAACCATTATTTATTATGAATTTATTTGGTATACCAAATTGGGATAAGATATTCTCTTTCAAAATTTGTATCAACTCTTTTGAATGGGCATCTTTAAATCCTATGTCTTTAGGTCATTTTCCGAAATAGTCTGTAACGGTCAAGATATACAAATGACCTTTACTAGACTTTAGATTTATCAATCGAGTGACATCCAAACCCCATTGTGAGAGAAGTATTTGTTATGACATGGATTTCAATGGCATAACTCTTCTCTTTAGTTTTCCCGAGAATTTATAGCAAGGAACGCATTTTCTAATTACCACATAAGCAACTTTATCATCTAATAATGACTAGATATGATAATCTTATGAGTAGTTGCCAGAGGAGAAAAATGTCCATTGTATAAATTATACAATATGCATGTATATCTTGGATCCAAGTCCCCATTGAGAATAGATTATAGTTTATTGTCCATCTAATATTAAGGGATAATAGAAATGGACATGTATCTATCAATAGACATGCATCTAAAAATAGACATGCACTATAAATAGACATACACCTAAAAATATCCTATGTGGGCCCCACCCTAGTGTAGGTGCTTAATTTTCACTAGGATCGTGGATGTTGTTTCCAGATGCCAATTTCACTGTTTCTTGTTGCAAACTTCAACATTCCCTCTCAACAAGAAAGGAATTTCCTTGCATGCAACATGAAACTCCATGCATGTGACATGCAACTCCATGCATGCAACATGCATCCCTTGCATGCAACATGTAACTCCATGCATGCGACATGCAACTCATGCATGCAACACTTCGCTAATTTTTATCGCACATGCAACCTTTGCATGCAACACTTCTAAAACTGAATAGCCTCCAAACAACTGAATCAATATAATGGATATTTCATCAAAGCCTTCTAACTTGCTACTAGATACTGCACATGTCTACTGGATCCTCTGCACTGTTGATACATGCATCGATGCACTCTGCACTTGCTGCCAACTCTGATATGTGCTCCAGTATCTCACACTGTCACTTTGATTTCATGTCCTCACGACATCTTACTACATCAATCCAACTGATCATGCTATTGTTGCTCTATAGGCTCCTCGTAGCCAGGTTCAATTCATGAGATCCACACCATCTCAATGAATCCTGCTCAAAATTTATTCTTGGGATTATTCATGCATGTCGCCCCATCTCTCACCTGGTGGTATATCTACATGCACTCCCTCTGCCCATCTGGCTCGAAATTTCTCTACATGAGTGGTTTCTCCCACTCCATGATCCTCTGCATATGGTTGCTCCACATCTTTAGGTTCACTCCTACCTGCATGACTTTCAAGGGTCAATTGCATGAATTTCTCACACTTCCCAATCATAGGAAGTTCTGTAGAAATCACATCTACATCAAGTATATAGATATTATTAACTCGAATCCAAATCTTCTTGGCTTTCCCTGTTGCTTTGTGTCACAGGAAAACTTTTCCTTCATTGAAAACAACATCATAGCCTCTATCCTCTAACATTGCAACTGAGTCTAATTTTTTCTTTAACCCTGGTATATGCATTAAATTTTTAATTGAAAGAGTTTACCTGACGCCCTCTGAAAGGTAATGGTACAAATCCCGGTAGCACTATACCATCCATCGTCACTCATTTCAATATGCATCTGGAGATCCTTCTACTCCAAGTCATTGAAAAGTTTCTTGTCTCCCGTCATGTGAAAGGAAGCACCATTATCCAAGTACCACCATGATCCCAATACACTTGACACCATGCATGCGATCAATGAGAAGTCAAGGTCAAATTGTGAGGCAAGGGACTCACCTATTGTAGCTCTAGCATTCTTCTTGTTCTTCTTCTTTTGTTGACAGTTTGTGGCAATATGTCCATGCTCGTGACAGTTAAAACACTTCACTTTGCACATGTTGTGCTCCTTGCCATCTTCACCGGCCTTAGATTTAGAATGGAATTTATTCCCCTTCCCCTTCTTCGCCTTGGCATCCAAAGCACAATCCTCTTCATCATCATGCTTTGATGAAGAGCCATCTCTGGTGTTCCGCCCAAACTCCTCCTGCACCAGATCCGACCACAGTCGTTTCCAATCCGACAATTTTTCCCATCCGGTGAAAGAGTCTTCATAATTGTGCCAAATCTTAGAAAGTCCTAGGGTATCCAAGATCACCAAATCATCATCAGTGACAGTTATTCCTACACTCCCAAGTTAATCCCGACATTGGACAAACTTTGTTAAGTATACCGGAATAGTGTCGTTCTTTTCCATCTTGATATTCCTAAGTTTATCTTTGAGCACAAATTTCCTATGGTCGCTGATGCTTTGGAATAGATCCTTCAAAGCCTTCCACATTGTGTATGGTGCGGTTTTCCCATGGATGCTCGATACAATGTGGTCTCATACTCCCTCCAACAGGATCCTCCTCGCCTTTGCCACTTTCTTTTACCATGCATGAATATTGGCAGCATCTGTCACAGCGGGCTTAGGAACATCATTGTCAATGAATTCCTTCAAGCACTGCCTCCATCCTATCCTTCTAAGCAATGTATTTCAAGTTTCCCTTGAGTGCATACTCTAACCGCAAGCCATTGAAAGCCATTTCGATCTTGAATCAGCTATAACACCAAGAAAGTCTTACTGCAAATTCGAATTCTCACCAACTACAAACTCAGCTCCTGCTTCACTTCTGCAATTTCCTGTGCTCCAATACCATGTATAAATTATACCAGTTGAATGTTGGCCCAACCAGCGTTTACAAAATGAATATGACGATAACATGATCATATTGATTCAAATGAATGTCACATATAGTGAGAAACTAATATAGATATTTCTTCGGGTCCATGATACCTTCACTACCAAATATTGGAAGGATTCTGGGAGGAAGAACGAGAAAGGGATGTAGCACTCTAGTAAGATAAAAAGGGATATATATTTTTCTTCTTCATTGTCTCCTTCTATCCTTTCTTGTGTTTTCTCCTTCATTTCCCTTTTCTTTATTTTCTCATTCTTCTCGATCTTCCATTGTATTTTTTCTCTTTGTGAATATTCATTTCAAAACAATTGATATTTTGTATTGATCTCCTTGAGTTAGTTCAAAGGGTATTCATCTACTTCTTGTTATTGGTCCTTTGAAATTCTTGAGAAACACCAAAATTCAATGAAAGCTCCTTCGTATTGGTATATCTATAATTATTTTTCTTTGTAATTTTACAGGTTTTTCTTATTGAATGAGAACTTTCCATGATTGTTCAAGTTCTTGTTGAGTTTTTGAAAATTTTAGACCAAGTCATGCAATTGATGGAGCATGCTTGTTTGAACTTGAATTTCGTTTTGTAATTCAGGCCAAACTGGATCTCTTCATTTCATAAAATTTTACTGATCTATGAAACCAACCTTTTCTTTAGATCCCCAATATGATTTCCAATAAATGTTGATCATCAGGATTGGTCAAATATCAAAGATAACATTTTAGGAAAGAATCACCTAACCACCCCCAACCCCCTACCCCATTTTTATAGAGGTGGCACTCCCCTTTAACAAATAATTGTCAAAACTAGAGGAAAGAAAGGACCTAAGATAGGATCAAACTACAAATATTCACAATGATACATTACACATTAATACAGACATAAGTAAGTTAAAAAATTATGATCTTCTAGCATAATTACAAGTAAAGAATCACACATTTGAACAACAAAAATAATATGAATACATTTGCATAGAAATTTGAAAGATAATTGCATTCAAACTCATTGGGATGAAAATAGTTACATGCTTCTAATCTCAAGCTTAAAACTCAAATTCCAAAGATTACACCAGATGTGAAATCTTGATAGTTCTTTGTGGAATCTCTTTTAAAATGTACAATATTTTAAATAAAATTATGTAATATATGAGAAATTTTAAATGCATTGTCCCATTTTCAAACAAGGATAGGGTTTCCACAAATATCATAAGGAAAAGACCTAGAAGTGAAAAGAAATGGGAATTAGGAATCAAGCTTGGTTCTTGAAAAAAAATTGCAAGTAAGAAGGTTGAATGATTACTAGGTTAGAAGAAAAAGAGTAGGGGACCAAATTATAAAATTTACTTGGAGTGTTGAAAAAACCTCCTTCTGTGTTAAATATTCCTCCAATTTAAAATCTTGGATGCAAGCTGAATACCTACTTTCGAAACCATAAATGAGTCAGCTTGAATTCATTACTTTTTCTAATGTATCATTAAGCCATTAATAAATCTAATCTTGTAAAGGTGTAATTGTGACTTCTTTGAACTCCAAATAAATCATTTTTAACGTCCTTTAAATCATAGCCAACTTAATGTACTATTTCATATTGGTCTTAGTTTTTACCGACAAAATAATTAACCACTTTTCAATTTTCTCTCTAGAGAAATCAACAAGTTTGTTGAAGTCATATTTCCATGTGATTCTCAAAACATTGACATGTTCCTACATTTTACTTTGGTTCAACAACATCACATCCATAATTGGACTGTGGCCCTCCAACATCTTTGCTACCATGATTAACTTAAAGAATAGGCCACTCTATCTTGTCTTAATATGTTTACACTTGGAAATTAATTATATGAGTCTCTTAATTATGTCTTTCCAACAAACCTTTAATTGCTTAAATATTTATTTGAAAATATTATTTTGTTTTTTCCTCTCGACCTCATTCGTGTCTTACACCTTCATAATAAATGTAGTTAAGGTCTTGTTGTAGCCGCTACAACACCACCCAAAATTTTGGGTGGTATTCAAAATTTCGGGTCGCTCTCTGCTCGCTTGGCCCTTAAGTTTTCAACTCGGCCTTCAATCGGTAATATCCCTTTGACCTATTTCAGCCCAAACCTATCACCACACCCTCTTGGAGCATGGTCCCGGTTATTTAAAGAAGGCCTTCTATGTGAATGAAGTGTTACCTTATGAAGTCATGAAGTGTCAAGTTCTACTACAGTCATATAAGTTTAAACCGGTTTCCAAACTTAGGGATGCTCAAACAATTGACTTAAGTTGCAATATCTCAGTTTGTATATTTCAATGTCGTTGCTCCTTTAATGAGATATTTTTTTTAATCATTTGTTTGTTCTCATTATTACCGAGAGCTTACTTATTCTTATACTATTCCTTTCAGGAAATCGGCCAAAGATGTCATAACCATTGCGCGGTGACTTATGTAGCAATTTCATGGAGGTTTTAATTGTTCATTTGAACTTTTTGAATCCTTGAAGGAGTTTTGGGTACACAAGAGTATCCGCTCTTCAACACGCGTTAAGTATTTGACATATGGTGTGGTGGGAGTTTGAGATAGGCCAAGAGTTAATGCTATTTGAAGTGAGCATTACCGTGGACCTTTGGAATTCACACGGGTAGCCACCATAAAAGACAAACGCACTTCAAAGATCATCGAAATTTCCTTCGTCAATTCAAAGGTCTTTTAATAGATTGTCCTCGGCGACATAGGAAGTAGCATGAAGCAAGGTAAATTCGTTGTCATTTATCGTGAACTTACGATGGTGATATAGACATCAAGCCATGAACCACGTAAATAGAGATTCTGGTAAAGGTTAAATGGGGATTATATCGCGCAGGCTTGTCTCCTACGCCGCATCACAAGAAGCACATGTTGCCCATGCATACCATTGAGGCAGTCTCTCTTGCACTAGCATTAATTTTTGTTGCTACACGCAAACAAAGGGTTGCGCCAATTGCCTAAGGGATTTATTAAGACTGTGGATTAGGGAATATTTGATAAAAGGTCATGATACAGCATGGGCATAAATATGTCTCCGTAAAATGCGCCTTATTGACCACCCAAAGACCCATATGGCGTGGAGTCCTAAAAACTTCCGCGCAGCATGGGCAGATATGCATCGCGGAGCCTTGGAGGAAAGACAGCCAGAAATCGATTATCTTGCATGATGACCCTAGTGATATATGAGATGCGTCATTGAAGAAATGTATCTCACGATTAGCCGAGAATGATAATGGAGGAGGTTGGACCAAATGGCCTCAACGTATGTATACTCTGCCTGGCCGATTTTCCAGATTTATCTGGGGTCTTTGCCGCCATGGATGCAATCGTCTTCCGCTTTATTTCATGGCAGCTCTTGTAAAGTTTGGCCTTCACAGCTAATTCTACCATGGGCCGCTAAAACTCGGGATAACACGTCAACTTTTTTGCGTAAGTTGGGTATAAGATCAAGCTCTCGCATATTGATAAATGAACCCTCACGACTTCTAGCGTTGCCCTTAAATCTGCATTCTCGACATCTAGTGCTTCAATTCTCACCTCGGCCTGCTCAAGCCCGTCCATTTTCGTGGTCAACAGAAGGAGATACATCTTGCGCATGGTTCAAAATGGGTCGCAGGAAACACTATGCGATCAAGTCACGCAGTCGCACTTCTTTTGCAGTGATGACAAGTGCGACCCATCCCAACTGTGACTATGCGACCTTTTCAAGTCGTAGATCTCCACAGGTTGCAGGGTCATAATCCTCAAGCATGAAAGCAATGTGCAACTCAGCCCCAAATGCAACTATGCGACCTTTTCAAGTCGCAGATCTCTACAGGTCGCGAAGTCACAAGCCTGAGGCACGAAGGCAAAGTGCGACCTACCAGGAGATGCGACTATGCAACTTCCAGTAGTTTCTATCTTCGCCCAGGTCGCCAGGTTACACTTCTCAAACACAGGCAGAAATGTTGAGTTGCGACCTTGCGACTAGCACAAGTCGCAACCTCTTGAATATCCTCCGAAGTCGCACATTGTAGTCTTGTCCCGGTGCATAACATAATGTAAAATCGGCTTTATAATCCTCACCCCTCATCGTCACTTCCTTAACACATTCTTGTTTGAATAGTAAAATGAAAGTCCGTAAAGTGTTATCATCATCTGCTGAAGGTCAGAGGATGGGTCTACGTGTGGTAGATATGAAATAGTATCTCACCAAATGCGCAACATCGATGGCGTTGTGCATGACATACGAATTGATAAATAATGCACTGTTGCCACTAGGTTTCGGCATCATCACCAGTGGGAAGAAACGTTAAGCAAGAGTTAACTATACATGCTTGTTGTATGAAGGATATCGGTTGGAATTTCAAGTTTTTTCTTTTGCGCCAGTAAACGAGCTCAGTGCAGACATGCACGAGTTGTTCATACATTTCCTACAAAACAAGACTATGTAGGGGTCCAAGATAATTGTTAACTCCCCTAATTTTATTTCGATGTTCCCTCAATACATTTGCGATTTTTTGCTTCATCAACGTATATATATATATATATATATATATATATATATATATCTACATACATATATATATATATATATATATATATATATATATATATATATATATATATATATATATATATATATATATATATACATACATAAGCGCGTTTATATACATATATATACATACATACATATATATATATATACATACATATATATATATATATATATATATATATATATATATATATATATACATATATATATATATGTGTATATATCCGTGACATAGTGTGTGCTCTGTGCTTATAATTTAATGTGTTCACTTGCAAGTAACATGAGGAAACTATGATGATGACCCAGACGAAGAAGTTTTTCCTTCCCCAGAAGTTGCACAACCTAGATTCAAGCCAACAAGTAAACCCACGTTATGTGAATACTTTGGATCTCGCTCAAAACGAAAACATCACTCCCCCACTTATCGACTCATGCAAATTCCCTTAGCACTACAATGGCATCACTAGCAGATAGAAGTTGCTGGTTCACGTGGTGAGAGCTAAGGCTGTCCTCCGGAGAGCAAGGTTATGATATCTCCAAAAGAGAAATGTAGAAGGGATAAAACCCTAGGTCGCAGATCGCAAATGACCCCAGGTCGCAGGTTGTAGATTGCCCAAGGTCGCAAGTCGTAGATCACATATAACCATGGGTCACAGGTCGCAAATGGCCCAAGTCGCAAGCCAGCCCATCGGTTAGGAAGACCAGGAGTCAAGGGAAACTCCAGAGTCATCTCAACCTATATGTACAACTTTAGGAAAGGATACATGGATTAGGAAATCTGCAATTAAAGCCAGTATGACAGAGGAATTGGTGCTGGAGAGATAGAAGCACTCAACTCTTGGTATCAAGTAGAGATAGAGGTAGTGAGGCTAGGGTTTTTGTATCATGCATTGGGATGAATATCCCATGTTCCACTATTGGGTTTTGATGAGTTGTAAACATGTATTTGACGTCGCAGCAGCATTAATAATATATTCTCTTTCCGGCACTGATTCACGTGCTTGTTTGTGGTGATAGTACTAGCTGTCTAATATTTCACTATGTTGTGTGGATGCTTTCATGCATGCAGTTGATTATGAACTAATTCATAGTGGTTGCATGTACGCTTGCTCTTGAATCATTTTTTATTTGTTCCTTGCCATGTCGGTGATCTATTGTGAACTACCTTGTAGTTAACTTTTGGCGTGTTTTCTTTCATGTATGTTTGACTATTTTCGGCTCACTGATCCCATTCACGGCATACCCCCCTTTTATTTTGCTGCTTAGACTTGCTTGTATCTTTGTTTATGGTTCGTCAATCTTGGGCTGATTTTGCTTCACTGATTGGTCATTTCACCTTTGTCTTTGCTCCATCATCTTCTTACTCGAAAACCAAGAGTGGAAACACTTATGGCGGTAGTCGGGCCCACATACCAGATGGGGCTCCTATCCCAAACGGTGTAAGGTCTAATTGGGACCTTTCACTAGGGAGACCCCCTTATTGTCGGCAGTAAAAATTTTCTCGTCAACAGGTCTCTTTATAAAACAATTAATTATTTTTCAAGTATTCAACAAGGGAATTAATTTTAATGGATAGATTGGCCTAAGCTATGGCTACGTCCTGCACTTCAAATATAGCATCAATTATTTTATTAATATTATTGACCACATACTAATGGATTCTAACTGACAAGCTTGATTTCACCCTTATTCTCAATATTCTTTATAGGATTTTTTCTGAAACTTTATTTGTTCTAATAGTGAATATCGATTCAACAAATAATGGCTTTGGTAACAAATCCATCTCCACCTCCTTTATTATTTGTCTCAATATTATATTTCTAAGCTATCGTTCAAAAATTCATTAACTTAATATGTCCCCGTCCTTAATGAAATTCAAAAATCTTGGAGGGATTTATTCCTTTAATATCTATCTATGAATTCACCTTATCAACAACCTAATAATTTTTAATATTTACCTTTTCAAACCATATTTTCTTTGATATTTTATTATAAACTTCATGGTGCAATGCTACTAACTTGATTTCAAAACTAATAGTCTCTTTCTGAGCCAATTCCTCAACAATAGGTTGGCTTTCCAGTGTTTATTTTTTCATCCCAATCTAGTATCCTGAATGTTTCATCAAGATCATCTACTTACACTACTTGAACATTAGCATCTTTGGGTGTACCATGGGTATTCCCCTGTGTCTTACTTCTTTATCGTTTCAAAGTAACTCTCACAATGTGAGTCTTCTCCATGTTAAATTTTCCCGTGATTTCCATCACAACCTTATTTAGCACCATCGCCACCATTATTTCTTAGTTATTTTCTCCGAGATTGACTCCTCAATGTGGAGGTGATTTTATGTCACTATAGTAGGGTAAAACCAGAACTTGCAATAGAGTATATGTGTTATATATAAGGTATGTTAATGTTGTGTAGAGCATTGATATGTCGATGAAAATCTTGAGTATCAATAAAGACCCAATTATATTTTCCTCCTACTTTCCTTACTTGGAAAGAAATACCGCATCCAATAGAATTGACATGGGTGTGAAGAATGGTTTTAAGGTTGAAACCCTTGACTACTTCTAACTCATTTAATTTTAAATTTTCGATGTAAGTAGCATATTCATAAATATTAGAAATATTATTTACACTAAGATTGCTAAGTTTGATAGTTACAATTATAAACAACTTCTTTCTTTCTTCATTAAATAAATGTGCCCATTACTTGTATTGTTGACACACTTCTAGTAATAAGAACTTATTACAAGCATAGATTTTAAGCATGAGGAGCTTCCCTTCAAACCCAAACAAGCAAATACATGAAAATTCCTCTTGTATCTAAAAAAATCCCTTTTCTTTCCAAGAGGGCCAAAGCTTTAAGGGAGCACATGCTACTGAAAGGACCAACAAACATTCTTCTACATTTAAAAATAAAGGAATTGTGTATTGGATAAAAGTGGAACCAAGCCTTATGCTTCCACATAGAGGGGCACCATAACTACAGTGAGTCAAAATCAAAGTTTGAATGATGTGACCTTGGGAGGCCATCAAAAACATTATAGTAGACAATAGAATATGTCAGGTATGAAAGCATACAAAACCTTTTTTTTAATGAAATGTCCTTGTTGATGTGAAATTTTGAAAGAGATTACATGAGCTCGGTCAAAAACAATTCCTTCATGCATTGAAAAATGTAGAACATAAAGAAACTAATTAGAAAATCATTCAATGGATTTCTTACCAATATTTCAGGAAAATAATCAAGAAACTCCATGTATGGGTTATCCAATGCACATACCTCAATTTTGTTAGTATTGAAAAGTTATTTAATTGGTTTCTTCAAGAATTTCTTAAGAAGACCCTTCCCTCCATTGTGTTTCATGAGGAACGCATCAACCTTGGCTATCCCAAAAACTCAATTAGCTTATAGAATCTAAAGCATATTTTGAATGAAGTGGGGGTTATATGAATGGGGATCTTGGCAACTACAGGGAGTCGTATATGTCTTTTTTTTATTGTCAAATTATCCAACACATCAAGGAACCCATTCTAAAAAATAAAAGACTTCAAGCATGTACCCAATGTGCACAATGCTTGAATTCCATGCTTTGTTATTGTTATTATTTTCTAGATTAAGCCCAGAATACCATCAGTAGGCCACAAACCATTGGAAATCATGATCATCAATTGTGTTAAGGGTGTCTCCACAATAGGATTCTCATGCTCTATTTGATATTCTCGTTTACTGCTTATTAGAAATGTTGAATAAATAGATAAACTAATATGTGGCTAATTTGGAAGCTTGTATAGTGTTAAGTATATTATTAACTTCTTTATGTGAATACATGCAATGGAGGTGGATCATAAATAACAAGTACTACCTTGATTTGGAAAGATATCCATATCTTAATGAAAAATGTGCTTGATTTAATACTGAAAATATATTCAATTGTTTGATGCATACATTGGCCTTAATGATTTGATGTGTCTTGAAAAATGTAGCAAAAAATAATGAATATGGAATGCAAGATGTGGGACGTGAGACGAAGAACTCCTCTAGCAACAACATGCAAATAGAAGTATGAGCAGAAACCATTGAGTATGAAATCATGCAAGAAGGTAAAGTAATGTGATAGGACATCGACCCACATACAAGTAAAATGATTAATTATATATATCTGGGAAAGAGTCATGCAAGAGTATAAGTGAGGAAAAGGTCTCCCACAAGACGCATTGATGTGAAAATGAATAAGTATAGTAAAGAGATGATATTTGTAGGTTTTGAAAATGCAAGTACAAATTGTAGTATGTGGGATGCAGGATGGGTTAAAGAAAAAGAGAGTCCACAACCTGAATATATAAAAATGACTAAGTATGGTGGATTTTGCGGATTGTGGGTAATTTGAGAGGGAACAAATAGAAAATTGTTTGACAACCCGCAAATTCAAAATTAATTATCACAAAATGGAGAAATTTAGAAATGGTATAGGGTATCAAAATCTAGATACAATTGATCAATGAATGTTGTTCAACCGGTATACATATAACAATGTATACTTCTACTGGTAAGCTCCCATTTGAAACTTGTTTTTGATATTCATGACCTTCACCTTTGGATGTTGTATATGGATAATAAGGATGAATGGGGAAGGATCTCATGAGGCATGCATTAAAAGAAGGAAAAAAAAAATGAGAAGATAAGGCAAATCTATTTTCAATTACAAGAGATGTTGAAGAAGTCACGGCATAAATATAAGGTCAAGCATGATCAACATATAATAGAGTTACATTTGAACAAGGAGAGGCTATAGCATCTTTGCAAGAAAATAAAGGCCTTGCAATATGGTCCTTTGAAGATACTAGAAAAGGTGGGATACAATGCCTACAAACTGATTCTACCCCCATACATGTGCATTTACTCAGTGGTGAATGTGAATAATTTAAAATTCTATGAGAATTATTGTTGCATCAAAAAGTGGAGCAGGTCTTACTTCCTTAGAGGACTTACCAAGATATTCTCAAGGAGAGTTGACAGAGCATACAAATTTGCAAAAGAGGTCCAAAACTAAAGGACAAGGTTAGCATAACCTTTGAAAAATTTGGTTGAAAGGACAACTTCCAGTCAAGGCTAAATGGTACTCTAGTGAGAAGGTAGAGGGAAATTTTCCTTATGTCATTCAATAAAAGCTTTTGGGGACCAAATGCCTATATTAATGGGGAGGTATGATTCAGATTGGATAACTATATTTTTTTTCATCTATCTCAATTTTTTTAGAGTGGAAAAAGAGAGGATTCGCCTTGGAGGAGTAGTTTCATCGATATGTTCAATTTGTATAATTAGGGTTTGAAACATTTCAAGGCTATTTTAAGGCCTTAAATGAATTTTTTGGGGGTAAAGTTTCTCGTGTAATTTTTCGACCCCGTGACAATATTCAATACTCAAAGACCTTTTCCAATGTTGCAATAATTTTCAATCGAATTTTGGATGCAAAAGTTATGCCTCTGTGCAAGTTGACCTATCACAATTGACCACCATGGTTAAAGAGGATAACACATTACCCATCATTACTCATGCCAAAGGGTATATCCATGTGGGGACTATGACGAAGACTTTAGAATGGTCAAATTTGAAACTATAGTTGAGAGTTGAAGGATTCAAACCTAACCCCTAGTTGCTTATTGGGGGACGAAAGCATGGAGCTGGGTTACACTTTTCGACGAAAGAGGGCATGTTTGGTTGGAAAAAATAATGGCTCAATCGAGCCTTTTTTAAGCGCTTGATCTAGCTCCTTAGGTGCTAAAAAGGAAGCTCGGTCGAGGGTTAAAAACTAACCCTTGATCAAGTTATAACGCTCGATTGAGCCCTATGGCTTGATCGATCCATTTTTATTAATAAATACCGCTCCTGCAGTCTACATGTGCCATTTGCACAGACCGCGGGAGATCGACCGAGAGTTTTAGAGTAACTCACCCGATATTATTGGAGCTTGATTGAGTAATGGAGCGTTCAAATCAATCTCACCAACTACCCACCAACAACACAAAGACTAAACGAATGTAGGTAATCTATCCTTTGTCTTTCTTAATTAATTTTTTTTTTAAATGTCACAAAATAATAATAATAATAAAAACCATGTACAAAAACCATGAAAACCAATTAATTTTAGAAACAAAAACAAAACAAAAAAACATCAACAACAACCATACGAAAACCACAAAAAAACCCTTCAAAAAAATTTAGAAAATCACAAAACCAACCAAGAAAACCATAAAAAAAAACCTTTCAAAACAACTTCGAAAACCACAAAATCAACCTAGAAAACCATCAAAAAAAACCCTTCAAAACAACCTAAAAAACACTTCGAAACCACCAAAAAAACTATAATTTAGGTTTTAAATTTGTTTCTTACTTGCAGTTTTGTGTATCAAATGCATATTTTCTGATTTTGAATGGTAAAATCATTTTTTTTCTAATTATTTTAGGTTTCAAAGTTTTTCTTTAGGAATTTTGTGAAAAATAATAATAATAATCATAATCATAATAAATTTTTTTGTTATTTAAAATGCATTTTAAATTTCTAGCAAATTTAACCAAAGATATACCCCAAAAAACTCCAATACATAAATAAATAAGTAAATTATGAGTTTGAGATTGACATGATGAATAGGGTTCAATAAATAAGTAAATTAGGAGTTTGAGATTGACATGATGAATAGGGTTGCTCATAGTGAACCTCTATTTATAAAATAAGAAAATTTACTTTATTTTGTTATTTAAAAAAAAAAATGTTATATATATATATATATAACAAAATAGCCCGAACGACAGTTTTCTGGTAAAAAAAAATCAAAAAATCAGGTAGTTGGAGTGTTTGAATCATTTTTTCTATGGTGGAAATAGATTCAACAAAATAGCCCAGACAATGGTTTTTTGCCGAAATCCGGTAAAAAATCAAAAAATCAGGTAGCTGGAGTGTTTGAATCTTTTTTTTCTGTGGTCGAAATGGATTCAACACCATCAAAGACCCCTGTGGCACCCAAAATCTTGAAGTTTGACACTCGTAACCCAGATTTTCAAAAATTTCTGCCAGAATTTTTGGGTTACTTTGTGGATTTTTTAGACTACGCGATATATATATAACTAAAAACTATATAGCATCATGTCACTGTATATAATTATAACATAACATAGTTTTACAACTATTATATGTGTGTGTGTATTACAACATAACCATAATTATAGTTCATTACATAATTACTATATAATTATATATATTTAACTAAATTATAACTTACTTATAACATCACACACTTATATAGTTTATAACATAACATAGTTCTGTAACTATTTAATTCATAACATAAACTTGTAGCATAGAACTCTATAATTATTTAACATGTATAACATAAAGTTATTTAACATAAGACACATATATAACATAGGATGTAACATAACTATAAGTATTTCATAATTATATAACTACGTAATTATATAATTATTCAAATATAAATATATATATTTAACTAGATTATAAAATTATATCATATCACTTAGCTATATATATATATATATATTGTTTATAACATAATATCAAATTTTCTATAACTATTTAACATAACATAACTTGTTATTTAACATTTAAAACATAACATAAAATTAGTTAACATAATTCTATAATTATTTAATATATATATATATATATATAGATAGCATAACATAATTATATAACTCGATATATAATTTAACTATTATACTATAACATTATTAGTTCATAACATTTAACATAGCATAATTATTTAAAACATAACACACACACACACACATATATAGCATTTAACATAACTATATATAATTATGTAACTACATGTATAAGTTCATGTTTCAACAATGCATCATTAATAGATACATTAAATCCATCATGAAAAGTGCATTTGGTCTAGTGAATAAAAGCATTTAGACTCTTTTCTAATCCGTATCATATTGTTTCATTATGTAGTGTGTTGTACAAGAAACATTGTCTCCATGTGCTTGCACTTAGTACATGTCATGTCTCAAATTCAAACTTTAAGAACGTAAAGTCTATTGCAGTATTTGATTGGCATGAAATTTTATTAGTTTTGTGAATAGGTTTATTTCAATTTTTTACATATATATTTACATATTTATGCGTTATGAATAAAATGCATTATTTAGAAACGAGAAAAAGTGTGAAGGTAGATTTGATCACTTCTTTCAATTGTGTTTACACAGAACTCAACGTACTTTGGTTGATAAATTGTCAAAAAATGGACTCTAAAGTTTAGGACTTCTGGCTAGATTATTTTGCTTGAGTTTAGAAATGGTTTTTTTGTCAACATTTTTTTCTTGGATTAGTTTATAAGTATTATATGTAATATGTTGAGGCATCCCATAAACGTGCCCCAAATGCAGGCCAACATAGTGTGAGTGGTTTTGTTATACGTGGTTGGGCTTGTGATAGATTACTTAGCCCACCGAGAGTTCACGTTCCCCTCACTGCTTTCAACGCCATTCGGAGTGTCAAAGGCAATGTTTTTGTCTCTGTTGATGACCATGCTACATCCAGTGGAACTTCTTCGCCCATTTCAGGTACACCTCCTGCATTTTTACATTCTCTTTAAACTTTGTGTTTATGTCTTGAAATTGTCTTCAAATGATGTGTTTGAATTTAATGTATATGTTATTATGCTTTTATTTTCTTTTATATATATATATATATATATATATATATATATATATATATATATATATATATATATATTATGTTTATGCTACATCTTATATCACATTAGAGGATGTTACAACCAGTCAGACATGGACCACAACAAAGATAGAGAAGATCCCTGCCAATTCACCGACTCTTCTTGCATTGCCTTTGATGTTGGATAGCATGACTAGGTTGATCGAGACATACCAGAGGTCGGGCCCACATAGCCACATATTACAATTCATACATAGGGTCAGGAGGCATAAGGTTAGAGGCCTATATTCTTGGGAGGTGGTGAAAGAGACCACCAAGTACATTGATGTTCATGGGGAGTTGTTTTACATCCCTTCGAATCTCCCTACTAGGCATAAAGGTTCGATCCCACTGAAATATTTTAGCAATGTTCATGCAACCCATTTTGTGTATGATAGATTCATTGGAGCTTAAGGAAAGTTCCCGAACCATGACTAGGTCATTTTTTTATTTTTCTAACCATTTATATCCAGAGTTTGTGTTACATATGAGGTCGGATTACACTGATACCGGATCTCATTTTTATGGTATTGGCATGGGACGTACCTATGAGCGCGAGGGGGCTCGTAGGGACCCTGGGCATGTACCACCACCTCCGAGATTCTTTCCACTACTGTCTCAGAGCTTGGTATTATCGACAAAGTTAGAGGAGTTGTCGCAACTTGGTGGTGAGACGCAGGAGACTATTGCGGAAAACATGTGGGCATCATTGGCTAGTGTGTGTGTTGCATTAGATGGAGAGATTAGGAGACCACCACCACTGCCTCGTGGCCCACTAGTGCCCTTATATGATGATTCATTTCTCGCGAGTTTACCCTTTTACCAGCTTTTGATACATACATGTATGTATTGTGATGTCATTCGAGAGACTTGGAGGGTGCATGGTATGGGTGACACAAACCAGGTACATATATATACGAAATGTTTGACTCTTATTGTCAAATTATGCATAATTATTTATATTAAAATTTATATTTTATATTATATTGCATTTATATTAATAAGTTCTTGATAATATGTAGACATGTCGCAGCTACATGGATGAGCTTATGATGTCATCCGAGTGGATAGTTGATCAACCATGGCATCCTCGACCAAAGCATGTTTCCATGGATTCTCCTCCACCTCCACCTTATATGTTCACTTATGTGGAGGAGAGTTAGTATGTACAACCACATGGACCAACGGTTGAGGTAAACTTCTTTATTCCTAATATTTCAACATTTTCTATTTTTAAGTTACATAAATATGCTAATTAATTTGTAGACTAACTATAATGTGTCCTTGTCATTGTGTACACAGGACCATATTAAAAGTGTCGTTGTTACCATTATTATGTGGAGACATGAGTGGAATGTTGGTTTAGAGGCACTAATGATGTGGGTCCATCGACACTGGCCCCAATCATCGAGCCATGGGGAGGGGAGCACCAAACCCAAATTCATGACCAGACCCCCATCCTATCTTACTTCCATTTGGACTCAACTAAGGTTAGTAGATTCATGTATATGTAATTAAAAATGTGGTTCAATATCATTTATTTCCATATTATTTATTTTGTACAAATAATGATCTATTTAGTTTGAATTTTAATGTGTTATATTGCAATACCAGCTTATGGACACTTACTTTGCGCTGCAGAACTCACATAAGAGTTCTAGTGGTACTTAGAGTGTCATAGTTTGTATTTTCAAGCTCATTTCATAGGGCATATTCACATGTGTGATACAGACTTTGTATATTTTCATACATAGACAGTTTATGGATGTACATCATGGACATTATTTTAGTTTATGGATGCTTATTATTTCAATTTATGGATGTTCATGTGATATTTGTAATTTGTATATATTTTCATATGGATAGTTCATTGATACATGTATTCACTATTTTAGTTTATGGGTTTGTATTAATCTTGTTTAAGGATGCTCATTAATTTTTGAAGTTTAAATGGATCTATTAAAATTATTTCACTAATCTATTAATTTTTCTATAATACTATAACTTTTATTAGTAAAATATATGTTCAATTTTGATTTCAAGTTTCATAGACTAAGAAAATAAGTACAATCATAGGTTATGATGAAAATCAATTTGATACTTAAAATGAACTAAAATATATCATGTATCAATTTAATATTGAACATGGAAATAATTCCAACCATACTTCATATTGGCTTGTAGAAAGTGTCTTTTAGTGCAATCAACATGTATGTTATTACAATTCAACTTTAAAAATCAATTATTTAAATTATAAAGTCATATATATATATATATATATATATATATATATATATATATATATATATATATATATATATATATATATATATATATATATATATATGTGAAAACTTTTGTGACCCACCCATATACCATTGCATGGAAAAAAAAATTAAGTATTTCGAGCAATTTCATACCTCAAGGTTCAATTAAAAAACACAAATATGATTGAATTAAGTTTTATTCAATTTTAATATTAAAAGATGTCATGTAAACAACAAATAGGTTTTATTCAGCATTATTTATTTTGAGATTAACTTCAAGAGCTTAGTCACGACACGATATAAGTCAACCATATTGAAATTTAATATATAGGTCAAACAACAATATATGGAAACATTTCTATAATTTTATATAATGTCATCAACATTCCTAAATTTACCAGTAGTTATCCAAGTATTTCAATCAATTCCTTATTATGGAAATTTAATTTTTATTCAATTTTCAAAGGCTCAAATATGATTGAAATAAGTTATATATTCAATTTTAAAAGATGTGGAGATGCAAAAGTTACAAATACAAATTTTATTAAATTTTATTTTGTTTGAGGTTATCTACAAAATCTTAGTCATAATGCACGTCGTCAATAATTTTTTTGTGCTTACATTGAAATCAAGGCACAATGTTAAACTAATTACCTTGAAATTAATGTACACCATATATCTAGTTACATCATTTATTAAAAATCAACATCTTCGATGAAATCAATGCATCTAATGCAAGCAATCAAATAGGATGAGAAATCAACATCTACACTAAAATAAATGCATCCAACGCAAACAATCAAATAGGATAATTAGAAATCAACATCTACACTGAAATCAATGCATATAATGTTGCAAGCAAGCAAATAGGATTAGAAATCAACATCATCACTTAAATCAATGCATCTAGTGCTAGAAATCTAATAGGATTAGGAATCAACATATATTACACTAAAATCATTGCATCTAATGCAAGCTCAATCAAACAACATTCTAATTAAATTTTCCGTTGAATTAAATTATAAGAAAATTGTAATTCAACGTCACATGACAACCTGTATGAGTTAACTAAGTTAGTTTGACATATTTGGTTCATTTAATTCGAGTTGAGGGTCTAACTAGAGTCATGTAGAGTGGCTCCTACATTATAGGAATCTTGGTTGAGTTTATTTTTGAGTTGTAGTTAATTGATTCAATTTAACTGAGTTAAAGTTAGTTAAACTAGTACCAACCGTTGGAGGAACTAGTAGTCGGTATAGTAGTGGAGAGAAGCTTCTGTGTTCACCCAGTTCACTGATGATTCAGCCATAAATAACTCATGCATGTGTAATTTGAGAGTTACCCAGTTGAGATTTGAGTTCAAGGGAAATGTATTGTCAGTTGTATAATTTTTTGAATTGTACAAGTGGCGCATGCAATCAACAAAAGGCCTATGATGGATTGTGTATTTGTGGATAAGGAATTTCCCTAAATAATAGGGGCTAATTCCCAAGGAGGCAGTGCAAGGAAATAGGGACTTGGGAAAGAAAAAATTTGGTTAAGTATTGGCCTAGGCTTTTTTAGGAAGCAGTGAGACATATAGAGATAGTGTAGAGGTTGCTCGAGCTTGAGAAAAGCATTGTAATCTTCTCATATTTTCTGACTAATGAAATATAAAGATAGGAGGTGTTTTTAGCTGAGGCTTTCCCCAGTAAATCATTTTGTAATTTTTTGATTGAATTCTTTCTCTTTTATGCTTCATGAATTAGTGATTGTTAATTGTTTCTGCAGTTGGTAAAGTAGATTCAAGTCAATTGTTTTAGTAAATTACAATTAGCAGTTTGAATCTACAAGGAATTTCTACATGGTATCGGAGCTGAAATCACAATATAAGAGAATAATATGAGTTTTTACTTGCAGGAGGAACAAGTTTTGAAAATCTATTCTCCAAAGCTAGCAACAGGATCAGGATGGCATTCTATTGTCTGAGGCTCGAGGATGCCCTTTAGGGTAGCTCAAATTACATTTCTTGGAGGGATATGATGGAAGCAATCATGGAAGACAACAGATTAAAGGAGTTCATTCATAAGGATATCCTAAAACCAGCTCCAACTAATTTCCAGGATCTAGCAGATTAGAATAAGAGCATAGCAAAGGCAAGAAGGATCTTACTAGAAGGAATTCAAGATCAAATTGTCTTGAACCTCCACGGTAAGGAGAATCCATGTGCAATGTAGAAAGTATTGATAGACTTGTTTCATAACAGTCATGACCACAGGAAGTTGGCACTGAAGGACAAGCTCTGGAAAATCAAGATGGAGAAGGGAGACACAATACCACAATACTTTACCAAGTTCACCCAATGTCGGGATGAAGTTGGGATTGTTGGTGTTACATTTTCTGAAGATGATCTGATCATCCTGGCACTTCTAGGCCTTCACAAGAGTTGGCACAGCTACCAGGATTCGATAAATGGGAGGGAGAAGCTACCAGAGTGGGAGCTTTTTTGGTCTGACTTGGTGCAATAAGAGATAAGGCGGAACACCAGAGATGGAACCTCATCCAAGCATGATGATGAGGATAATTGTGCCTTGGCTGGAAAGGGAATAAGTCCCAATCCAAAGGAGATTCTAGTCACACGGGAAAGACGAAGTACTTTTCTAAGATTAAATTTTTTCATTGTCATGATATGGGACACCATGCCATGAAGTGTCCACACAACATGGACGGAAAGAAGCCTCAGGAGGAGTGGAAGGTGAAGCAAGCACAATAAGAGTTGGATTTCACCCTCATTGCATGCATGGTGACATCGGTGATGGGTAGTGTGTGGTACCTGGACAGTGGAGCCTCATCCCATATGATCAGAAACAAATAATTTTTCAGCGACTTGGAGGAGAAGGACCTCGAGATGCACATCGATATGGGAGATGATGGAAGGTATAGCGCGACCAACATCAATACGTTACTTTTCAAAGGGAGTTTGGTTCTCCTCTCACATTAAAATATGGGATTTATGTTCCTTGTTTGAAGAATAATTTAGTTTCATTTGATATGTTGGAAGATCGTGGCTACTGTTGGGGTCCTGTGTTTTGATAGATTGGAAAATCAAAAGACAAGGCAACATCAGAACCAATCTTTAGAGTTCCAGGATCTAGTCCTCCTGTTCTCAGAGAGGGATCTCTCAAATTTACTTGTTTGCAAAGGTTTATCTTGTTTTCTTTGAGTATTGGTTTTAGACTAGTTGTTAAGTGCAAGTGTTTGTTTGTTTTTTTGGTTGAATGAAATAGCAGAACATGAAAGGTCTAGGAAATATAAATAGAAAGGGGAAATGTTAGATTCATTGGGCAATGGAGTCAAAAATAGGTTTATGACAAACTCATCAATGGATATGGGATATCAAAGGGCAAATCTAACTTGGCCACAGGATCCTTTGGTTTTTTTATTGAGATGGACATCAATGATTTGGAAAGAGAAAATGAATTCTCAACAAAGGGAATTTGAAAACATAACTTGAACAATAAAGAGGTATTTGATAGACAGGGCTAACCATGAATTCTACAAACCACACTTTAAGCAAATAATGACTTCAAAACAACTTTCAAAATTAAATCTAAGATTCGGGAGCACATCCTATTTCCTCAAAGATTTTATTTCGAATGACTTAGAAAACATAAAAGATTCACTGATAATTGCAGTCATAGAAGAGGGAACACCTAAAAACATCTATGATTACAACTATAAAGACCTTCAAAACAATTGTTCAAGCAAGGACAAAGGGCATGATCAAAACGGACCTCCTTGGCTAACTATAAACAATGGTACTTCAAAGGGAGACTTCAAAAATAGCTTTCAAGTGGCAGCAGACAAGCAGGGAAAACCATAAATCATGCTGAAACCAACTATTTGAACTATTAGAGAAATAAACAAGCATGAGGACTAAAGAGAGAGATTAAAGACTCTAAAATACCTCAGCAGAAGAAAACATAAAACAGTGAAGGATGAATAGGTCTAAGGTGCTTCTAGGAGTCATTTCTTAGCCTAAACTTTTCATCCTACTGTAGTAAGCATTTATGGAACAAAATGAAAACAGGAGAAAACATCAAACAGTTTAGAATACTTCACCAACATCCAAGCTCATGGATCCAATGCTATAGCCTTCTCAAGAACAAGCATGCAACAACATCATCAAGGTTCCAAGACTTCAATTTCTTCCTCAACTTCAGACAAACTATGTATTATTTCAGAGAGTTTTAGTATTAAAACTAGTGAACAATCAACCAACAGCTTCTCATCTTCTTCAGAAGTACTTATAGAATAAATGAGGAGGTGGAAGAGTTTTAGTATTTAAGTGTAATAAATTCTACACTAAATACAAATCCTAGCCTTGAAAACCATGCAAGGCCTAAGGCAGGAATGTATTTCATCTATAGCTCTGCCTCATTACTCTGTTTCTGCTATTTTTAGGCTTAATGGGCAAAAATATTGACTTCGAGGCCTATTTATCTTTTATAATAATTTCACTGACAGTTTGAAATATCTTCTTTTGTTTAAAATAACTATTCAGCTGTCTTTAGGCAAATATCTTCTGTTCTGGAAATAACTAGGCCTTCTTTTGATTTATTGAGGCTGCAAGTGGCTTTTTTGGTAGCTAGGGATTCAATTAGCCCCTAATGTGGCAGTAAAGGTCTCTTTTGCTGATATTTTCCTTTGTTTAATCTCAAAACACCTTAATATGTTCTTTATATGCGGATTAAACCTTTGATTTCTGAGTTTTCTGTCTTAATCCCTTTAAACTTTTTGATTTATATATTTAACATTGATACTCTTCGGATTATGTTGTCTTCAATGCTGATATTCTTCATTTAATGGATTCTGACTGTGTTTTACTGTGTTGCAGGCGCACAGAGGGTTTTATGACTTCACAAATGCTCATGAGGCAAGGGTGAAATCGCAGTTGAAACCCTGCAGATTCATTTTCTTCATTGATAGTGGCCTAGGGGATCGTCATCCCCAGCCCTTGATTTCTTTTTAAAACTGTGGAGAAACCTTAAAAACCTGCAAAAAAACGAGAAAAGTTAAGAAAATCCGTGAAGGATAGGTTTAGACAGCTCTGGGTGTGAGAATAAATTGTGGTCGTCGATCCAGATAAATCGATAATCAAGATTGCTCGATGGGTTTGATGGGGAGGCGGTCGGATGAAAAGGAGGGAAGATTAAGTCTGGGCTGTTGATCTAGATTGATCAACGGCTGAGATTGATCGGGAATTTATAATGCGGAGGGGAAATGCAAATGGAGGGAAGTTTAATCAGAGTCGTCGGATAAAAGAAATGAACGGTGGAGATTAGTTGGCGAAACATTTGGAGAAACAGGGGTTGAGAAAATGAGATGGTGGGGAGGATTCATCAGAGCCGTCAGATTAGAATATCCGACGGTGGAGATCTTACGATAAAATTTTCGGAGGATAGATGGAGGGGGAAAGGTTTGGGGTTGAGAATGGATGAGAGCCGTTCGATCAAAAAGATGAACGGTCAAGATCGACGAGGAATTCGTTTGGGAGCAAATAAGAGGGCGAAAGACTTTGGTGTTTGATCTGATCTAGGTCGTCGGATTAATGTAATGGACGGCCAAGATTTTTTACTTGGAGTGCTTGGGAGAATAATGAGGGGCAAATGGATGAAAGGTCGAAACAACAGGAGCCGTCCGATCAAAACAACGAACGGCCAGGATTAAAATACGAAAGACTTGTTGCGGAGGAGGGTGGTAATCGGAAAAACAGCTGGTGGTATTCGCGCGGCATTGAAGCGGTTTTGAATTTGGCCCAAAAAAAAGCGATACAGTACATTGCGCGACACGTGGATTTATAAAACCACCTATTTCGCGTTTTTTTGGAGTGTTAACCATCGGACGCAAATATATATATATATATATATATATATATATATATATATATATATATATATATATATATATATATATATATATATATATTATTAAAAAAAATAAAAAATAAAATAAAATAAAATAAAAATGTGAAACGTGATTTGGGCCGTCGGATCAGAGGTCGGAGATCCAACGGTGCGGATCGCACGCGACGGGGAGAGCTGCACAACAGAGAAGGTAGTGGGGTCCAGGTGTCATCTCATGAGTGGACAGGAGTTTTACAAGGTGGAGGTAGGTCCCGACAGAAGTGGGGTTATCAGATTTGATTCTGATCGTTGGATCTTCTCAGATGGATGATCCAGATTAAATCGGGGATTTCATCGAGAGAGGGCAAAGAAAAGTGAAAATTTCTGATGCGATTGTGTATTGATCGTCGGATCGGAGAGATGATTGACGATCCAAATTAAATCGGGGATCGCACGAGCGGAGGGCAATATGACAAATGAGCGCGATGCAATGAGATCTGGAACGTCGGATGAAGGTGCATCAACGGCTAAGGTTTGATCGCATCAGAATTTTGAAAGACACAAAGAAAGGAAGGACCCATGCAGACTTGCGATGTGATGAGTCGATGGCCATGGATCTGCAGAGATCGACGGCCCAGATTCGTTTTGAAATATTTATGTCGGGAATGGAAAAAACAAAGGAAAAGGAGTTCGGGAAAGGGTTATTTTAGACTTTTAGCGCCCGTTTGCGGGGCTTAAGGTCTTATGAAGCGGAGTTCTGAAGGAAATAAGCCCTCGGGGGCTTAAGAAAACATTACATGAAAAAGACTGTTTAAGGCCTTAAAAACAGTGTTTTTAAGCCAATTTAGTGGTTTCGAGAGGGGAATGAAGGCATTTTTAAACCAAATAACAGAGAAATATAAGGTTTAAAAGGGATTTTGAAGTGATTTTGAGGGTTAAATGAGGCTTATGGAGGGATTTTTATGGAGAGAAAGGGATGAAAATGGGGTCATTTATGAGTGAAAGGAGGGGTAAAAATGATGGGAAAATGGGGTTTTGAGCAGTCTTGTTTAGGCAAACAGCAAATTTTTCAGGATTATGAGGGAAACAGCTGTGACAATTAACTAAAAGGTTAGTTATCTTCATAAAAACTTCAAATATTATAGGTTTTCAAAGGGAATTTTCTCTTGAAGTTTTGAAGAACAAAATTAGCCACTTTTTGGTATAACAGAATTTATCAGTGGCTAATAGCTACGATGTGATATTCAACAAACAAAAGGCTTTTCATCATCACATATTCGCGGGAAAAGTGAAGCGGATCGAGGTTCGAATGAAGAACCTCTAAAAATTGGATGTAGAAAACTTCGTTGCTTTGAGCACGAAAGAAGAGAAGGTGCAAAGTTGAGACATCAATGAATTATGGCATAGAAGACTTTTCCATTTGCACCACAGAGATTTGAAGATAATGCAACATATTTCTACAGGAATTCTCAAGGGTGCACTTGAGCAGTGTGATACTTGCAAAGGTTGTACATTGGGGAAGTACACCAAATCTAACTTTCATGATAAGGAAAGTCAAGTACAAGAGATCCTTAAAAGAGTTCACTCAAATGTGTGTGGACCGTTCTCGATAGCCTCCATGGACAAGAACAGGTATTATGTGATATTTGTTGATGATTTCTCACGTAAGCGCTGGATATTCTTCATGCAGGACAAAGGCCAGACATTTTCAAAATTTTGTGAATTTAAAGCACTTGTTGATAAATACACGGGCAAGAAAGTGAAGGCTCTTAGGAGCGATAACGGTGGAAAATATGTGTCAAATTAATTCAAGAATTTTTTTGCATTAGAAGGCATTCAACAGGACTTAATAGCACCCCATAACCCACAAAAAAATGGGGTTGCATAAATAAATAACAAAAGTATTGTGGGAGTTGCATGGGTGATGTATTGTGGGATTTGCACGGCTAAGGGGTTCTCTGAGGTGGAGGGAATTGATTACGAAGAGACCTTTGATCCAGTAGCTAGGAACTCTTCTATCAGATCTATTCTAGCACTTTCAACACACATGGGATGAAAGATACATCAGATGGATGTGAAGAAAACCTTCCTCAATGGAGTGATTGAGGAAGAGGTGCACATAGATAAGCTGGAAGGATTTTAGACCTTCGACAGAGAGTTGCATCTTTGCAAACTCAAGTGAGAATTGTATGGATTGAAATAAGAACCCCATGCTTGGTACACCAGGATCAACAACAATTTCACCAAGTTGGGTTTCACCAAAAGTGAAGCAGATGTAAACCTATACCATTTTTTTGTTGAAGATAAATTATTGATTGTAATATTATATGTCAATGATTTAATTCTAACAGGTGATGAGAAGTTGATAAAATATTGTAAAGAGGATTTGGAGAGAGAATTCGCGATGAAATACATGGGGCTCATGCATTATTTCCTTGGTTTGGAAATTTGGTAAGGAGATGGGGAATTGTTTGTCTCTTAGGGAAAGTATTCCAATGAGATACTGAAGAAGTTTTAGATGGAGGCAGCAAACCCATGGAGACTCCTCTAGAAGGGAATTGGAGGAAGGAAAATGCTACTTCAAGCGAAATGGTAGAGGATACCATTTATAGGCATTTTGTGGGTTCATTTATGTACTTGGTGAACACACGATAGGACATGTGCTATGCAGTTAACTAGCTTAGTCAAGCCATGGTTAAGGCAACCGAAATCTATTGGAAGGCAACCAACCATGTGTTGAGATACCTCAGAGGCACCACTCAGTTTAATCTTTGGTAAAGACGAGCTGAGAGAGTGAAGCTTCAAGTCTTCAGAGATGCATATTAGGCAGGGATTCCATTAGACAAGAAGAACACATCAGGTGGAATCTTCAGCATTAGGTCAACAGCAGTTTCTTGGTACACCAGGAAGCATAGATCAGTTGCACTTAGTTCAGAAGAAGCACAGTACATGGTTGCTATTCAAGCAACTTATGAGGCTATCTGGATGAGGAAAATCCTTTTTGGATTATTTTTTTGGCATATGGATCCTACGCTGATTTACTGTGACAATCATAATTGTATCAAACTCTCTAAGAATCTAGTTTTTCATGATCGGTCCAAGCATATCGACATTCGATACCACCATCTACGAGATTATGTTCAGAGGCGGATCATGTTGTTAGAGTACTTTCCTACAGAGGAACGTGATGCAGATATCTCGACTAAGGCATTATCAATAGGAAAATTCGAGTTCTATAGAGGCAAGATCGGGGTATATGATAATCCATTTCTTAATGAGAGGGAGCGTTGAAAATGGCACCAAGAAAGATTGTAATTTAATTTTCCCTTGAATTAAATTACAAGAAAATTGTAATTCCACATCACATGACAACATGTACGAGTTAACTAAGTTAGTTTGACTTAGTTGGTTCAGTTAATTCGAGTTTAGGGTATCACTAGATTCATGTAGAGTGGCTCCTACTTTATAGAAGCATTGGTTTAGTTTATTTTGAGTTGTAATTAAATAATTCATCTTAACTAAGTTAAAGTCAGTTAAAATAGTTCCAAATATTGGAGGAATTAGTAGGAGGTCTAGCAATGGAGAGCAGCATCAATGTTCACCCAATTAACTGATGATTCAGCCATAAATAACTCATGCATGTGTGATCTGAGAGTTACCCAGTTGAGATTGGAGTTCAAGGGAAGTGTACTATCAGTTGTATAATTATCCGAATTGTAAAGGTGGTGCATGCAGTTAGAAGAAGGCCTATGATGGATTGTGTATTTGTGGATGAGGAATTTCCCTAAATAATAGGGCTAATTCTCAAGTAAATAGCACAAGGAAATAGGGACTTGGGAAAGAAAAAAATTGGTTAAGTATTGGCCTAGGCTTGTCTAGGAATAAGTGAGACAGAATGAGATAGTGCAAAGGTTGCTTGGGCTTGATCAAAGCATTGTAATCTTCTCATATTCTCTAACTAATGCAATATACATATAGCATGGATTTTAGTTGTGGCTTTCTAGAGGAAATATTTGTGTAATGTTTTAATTGAATTATTTCTCTTGTATGCTTCTTGATTTCGTGATCATTAATTGTTTCCGCAATTGGTAGAGTAGATTCAAGTCTATTGTTTTAATAAATTACAATTAGCAATTTGAATATACAAGGAATTTATACATAATTCATCTAATGCAAGCTATGAAATAGAATTAGAAATCAACATCTACACATAAATCAATGCATCTAATTTGCAAGAAATCAACATTTGTACATTGAAACCAATGCATCTAGTGCAAGCAATTTTCTTCCTTTTCTCTCCCCTCTCCATCTATATCGATATATCCCTCTATCTCTCCTTCTTTTTCTCTCTATATCTCCCCCCAGAAAAACACACTCTCTCTCTCTCTCTCTTCATATCTATCTCTTTCTCCCTCCCTCCCTCTATATCTCTCTTCTTCCCTCTCTCCCCCTTCCATCTATATCTCTATCTCCCTTCGTATCTCCTTCTTCATCTCTCTATATCACCCCACAAACCTACACGTTGTTTCTCCATATCTATATATATATCCCTCCCTCTCCCTCTCCCTCTCCCTCTCCCTTTCTCTCTCTCTCTCTCTTCCCCTCTTCTCCCTCTTTCTCCCCTTCTATCTCTCTTCCCTCCTACTCTCCTCTCTCCCTCTCTCTCCATCTCCCTTATCATTCCCTCTCTCTCTCCATCTCCCTTGCCACTCCCTCTCTCTCCCACTCCAACTCCATCTCTCTCTCTCCATCCCTCTCAAGTCTTGTCTCTCTTAATTTCTCTCCCACCTCACTCTGTCTCTCCCCCACGTCACTCATTCACTCTCTCTCTCTCTCTCTAGCTTCGTCTTGCAACTCTATTGACTATCTCCCACCCACTCTCATTCTCTCTCCCCCTTCTCTCCATCTTGAGTCCTTTGTCTTTCTATCTCACCCCCAAACATACATACTTTATATATATATATGTTTGTTTGTGTGTGTGTGTGTGTGTGTGTCTTGAACTTCTTCCTTCCATATTCTTTCCTCCAACTACATCTCTCGAGCTCCCTCTATTTTTCAGGTACTCTCTCCTCCTCTCCCCCTCTCCATCTTTGTGTCCCCCTCTCTCTTATTCTTCTCTCCCACTCTGTCTCACTATATTTCAAAAAAAATAAAATACTTTGACAATTAAAATATTATGTTTGTATTTTTTATTTTTATTTTTATGTCGTACAACAATTTAGTTCTTTTATATAATACATATTTAAAATGCAATATTTCAAATGTGTGTTGCACATTCACCTCAAGGTAAAATGATAATTTTCCATGGAAATATTATCTAAAATTTTCCAAAATATTAATGTTCCAGCTACCTCCATCAAATAAACATAGAACGCTCCATGTCTTCCAATTGAAATTGTTTAGGTTTTATCTCTTTAAAGGTAGCTTTAGGTTATGATTACTTTAGGATTTTAAAAAATTTATATATTTTATTGAGTCATCTTGAATGACTCTTTTTCTGTTAATGACTCATTTGTTGTTGCATATGGCATATATCAACTACAATTATTAATGTGGTTGAGCTAGTGTGTGTATATATATATCCGAAATTAATAAATTTAATATTAACATCAAAATATATTAATATTTATTTTTTTATATGCCCACAGGATGTAGCTGAATTGGTAATTGTCTTGTTCCGGAGTCATTGTAAAGCAAGAGATTCAATGTTCAATTCCTCGTGGGTTAGATCAACAACAGCAGCAAAATATTAATTTTTTGATATTAATATCATTTCATCATTTAATTTAATAATAATAAATAATCTTTTGATATTAATATTAAATTTAATAAAGTTTTTGCATGACATTATAACAAAAATTCTAATAAGATTTGGAATTTTAAAATGAGGTAAAAGTTTAATTTTAGATCATTCCAAAAAAAAATTATAAAGGCTCGATCGAGCATAATAGCTTGATCGAGCTACATAGCTCAATTGATCCATTGCGCTCGAGAGTGTACGAAACCCTCGATAAAGCTATTTACATTTGAGATTTAGGTGCTCAATCGAGCCTCTTAAGTCCTAAAATCAACAATTTCAGCACCTCTTTTGTAAAATTTTCTGCAACTCCATTTTGTACCTTAGCGAACTTAGGGATAAAATTATCCGTAGGTGGTGGAGTTGATCACATTATATTCATGAAGGAATCGTATATCCAATGACATAAAAGTTTGACATTTTCAAATTCATATAATATTTTTTATCTAATTTTTTTAAACATAATGCTTGAAATTTTTTTGAGTTGTTTTAAAGAGGTTGAATAAAAAAATCAATATCGTAAAATATACACAATGAAAAATTTTCAAAAATACCACTATCTTCGTTTACGAGTCCTCTTCAAAAGGGTACTTTTGGTTTTTCAATTTATTTAAATAGTTGAAAAAAAAACCTTACGTGAACATGTGTCTGCAAAATGCAGTTGAAATATTACTTCGCCAAATTCGAAAAACAATAAAACAAAATAATTTGCTTAAAAAAATAAATTTTTAATATACAAAAATTTAGCTCTCTCCATGTACAACATGCTTATATATATATATATATATATATAAGTTATGTTATGTGAACACACGCATACCTCTTAAGATGTGTGAAAATTTGTAAGGACAAGCATTTCATTTAATGGAAAATTGACATATTATACGACGCTAAATATTTTTGCAAAAAATATCATTAAGACAACATAATTCTCCATAATTTGTATTTTTAGTCCAAATCAAAATTCATTGTGCTTATATGAATTTTGAGGGCTTTAATTCGATAAAAGAGGAAAAACTTGAAATCTCGTCACCACATTTGGCCCAAAAGTGTAACCCATATTCATGTTATCACCCTGGGCTATGTTATAATCTAGCCATTAAGAGGAAAAGGAGGCTCTATTCAGTTTGATTCTATTTTGTTCCACGATAGAGTAGAACAACTTTGGAGTGAGAGTGAAAAAGCACAAAAAATGGGGGTTTAGAGTATGTAGCATCCTAGCAGGCCACATGTCTCAAGTAACTATACAGAGAGTGTCTTCTCCTTTTTCACGTACATTTTCCCTATTACAGAGAAAGAGAGACCAAAATAACATCACCTTCTAGCTGGGTCTTCTCCCATAAAGATTTCTTAGAGCATATCTTGTATAGATTTCAGTGTATATTTATCAGAGTTATTGTGACGAATTGTCCAACAGAATATCCACAACAATATACAAATTAGAGGGAGATGAAATGTTACTACAATAGAAAAAAAAAGTCCCATGCAACAATTAATTGTAAAATGTGTGCTAGTGATTGTTTCAAAGTGAATCTTAAACAATCAACAAACATGGTCATCACTAAAAATCCATCAAATATAGACAATGGTGAATACTTTGCTAAAAATTAGTGTCTTAAGAAGGCCCACACTTTCAAAATAAGGAGAGATGCAATGGAAAATAGATGGTCAATAGTCCAAGATGCTTGTTGATTGGAGAAACTATACGTTGTTGGGATTATGAGACATGCATATGGAGATTGTTGTCCAATATTTTAGGGGAGATCCAAGATCTAGAAGTTCAATATCATAGCTTTACAATGGTTATGAGACATTTCAAATGCTAATGATGTTTAATGATGTTAGGAAACTTGGATCACAACTAGGAGGCTATACAATTCAATGGAATAGGGGACAATTTAAAGGAGTCTTACTAGTCCAAACATTGTTTTTAAAGATAAATCTTCTAAACAATGTTGAGATCTATTTTTAGTTGGGTTCAATCAAGGTGTGTTTGCTTTCAATGAGTTCAGTTATTTGGTGGTATAAGCCTTAAGAGGGGGTGTTAGATTATAAAGCTTACTTATGTAATTATGTCAAGTTGTAACTAATTATTAGGCATTAAATTGTTAATAGATAGTGTTGGACGATGGTTGAGATAATAACTCAACAACTTCCACTCTAATAAGAATTAATTAATCTTATAACCATTTGCAATCTCTATAAAAGTGACAAACACTATTGTATTAATGAAGCTAATATTGAATATTTTCTTTGAGTTCGTTAAATTGTTGTTCATCCTTCATTGTGTTATCATTATGCCTCCCATTAACCTAGGTCTTATTATGATAGGTTATGAATTTTCTTATGAAAACCTTTAACATATAATTGGTTTTATACATTTAATTGGATTTTACACAAATGTGCATATTTGATAAGTTTGTCCACTACAACTAAATGGTATCTTTATGTTTGGATTCTACCAAGCATGTAATGAAATCCATGGAAATTTCTTCTCAACTTCAATTGAGGATAAGCAGAGATTAAAACAACCCTTGAGTTTTTACATATCCCTTGTTCCTTTGTCACATCTAGTGTTTTGGTATAATTTTTTGAATATTACTCTTATTATCAAGTTTTCTTGTCTCTTAATTTATTTCTACAATAGTTTTCAACCAATACATTAGTCAATTAATTTGTATCTCTATTTTGTTTTATTGAATCATTTAATTTCCATGCATATCATTAGTTCAACATTAGATGCTAGTTTTGAATTTTATTTATTTGCTTCTAGTAACTGCAAAGAATCATTCTATTGATACAAATGCTATATGTTTAACCAATTTCTTAATGTGCCTTGGAATCCATCTCATCTTATCGTAGAATTGCATTCAATTAACTATATTTTAGGTAATTGAAGTTCAACCATTATTGTTAAACACAGACATGGTGAACATGGTAAACACACAAGACAGGAGAAAGATAAAATATTAGATTCACAATGATACATATTTATCATACAATGGAGTGACCCTTGGATTCCATATTCCAAGGTCCCTTGGACTCCTTTTGAATCTTCGCCTTCCACACCAACCCTTAGAGGATTAGGTGTCCAACATTCCCCCCTTAATCTGAAGGGGTATGTGTGAGTCCAAGAAGAGATTTGTAATACAAAATGGCAAAGTATGCTTGGCAACACTAGGTTGAATAAGCTCTCTAAAATGTTGGCATAAAAAGTTGGTTTAAGGATGACCACCAACACTAGAACGCTTAGTGCAGTTCTCGGAACTCTTCCAAATCTGGCAAGAAGCTGACATTAGGGGAATTTTGAGGTCTAAAATGGGCCTCCTAAGGAAATTATAAAATAATATTAGATTACATCATCAAATTTTAGAGGAAAAAATAAAAAATAAAAAACTATTTTTTCAACTCGTATTTTCAACTTATCTTCCTATGGGTTTACTCAAATTTCGAGTGGAAACACTCATTGGATACATAATTTGATTCCTCATCCAAAGAGTACCCATGTTGCATACTTTTGATGGACCCTGCTACACGAAAAATAAGAAATGCATGAAAAACGTTCTCATTTTTCGTGTAGTAGGATCCATCGAAAGTATGCAACATGGGTGCTCCTTGGATGAAGAATTAAATTTTCATCCAACGAGTACTCCTGCTCAAAATTTGAGTAAAAATTTTGGGAGATAAGTTGAAAATACGAGCTGAAAAATAGTTTTATTATTTTATTATTTTTTAATATTTTGACTTTTTTACTTAAAAAATGGTGAATCATCCCCCATGTTTGACATCATCACTTTGAATCTTATTGGTTCTTATAAAGTTTATTTTGGTTGTACATTTTTCTTAGGAGTCCCATTTTAGACCTCAAAATTGCCCTAATGGGTCTTCTGCTAGATGAAGTGCTCCTCATATTTTGAAGAGGAGGACCTTCAACCTAGAAGAAGGGAGGTCTACAACCTGCGATGGTTTGAGGATGGCCACCAACTCTGGAATGCTTGATGCATTTACTGGAACTCTACCAACACTGGCAAGAAGCTGGATTCTTCTACTAGAGGAAGTGTCTCGAATTATTTGAAAATGAATAAACTCAACCTCACGTAGATGGTTTAAGGCTGACCACCAACCAAAGGCATGCTCATGGGCATTTTTGTCTATGGCTACAACTCTGAATCTGGAATGAAAGGTTGTGGCTCAGGCTCGCTTGAAATGTTGTGTCTCTAGCTACAACTCTGAATCTAAAATGATAGGTTGTATCTCAAGCTTGCTTGAACTTATGTGTCTCTTGCTACAACTCTGAATCTAGAATGGCAGGTTGTGGCTCAGGCTCTCTTGAACTTCTGTGTCTCTGGATACAACTATGAATATGGAGTGACAGGTTGTGGCTCAAGCTCACTTGACGTGGCTTTGAAGCTTGTAGATTATAGAAATTATATGCACTAAGCATGCATATGTCCAAGATCCATCTGATCTCACACTATTTAACTTTATGCAAGATACTGAATCTATTCCACTTGTTAATCTTTTGCAGAAAAATTAATTGCACACACATGTGAACCATAAACAAAAATATTCAATCGCACATAACACAGTTTTTAACCAGGAAAGCCTGAAGCTGAAAACCCCAACTATATATTATGTAACATGGAGATCATATGACAATCTCATACAAGCATACAAAGCTTATTACAAGCTCTCATTACAGTACAATCGTCATACACTAATCAGGCCTAATCTTGCAAATCCATGCACCGATCTTTGCCACCTGCTAGCATGCCTTCACTGCACAATCTCTGCTGAAGAATAGCTCTGAATGAATTCGAATTACTCCATCCTTAACTGAGCAATCCTCATTGGCATCTCCACTGAGTGTTTGATGCAATCAATGCATCACTATAGTCACAACAGATAGTCTATCTTGCACTTTCACCTATCTCTATACTGGTCTCCACTGAAAATGCCATGCACTGTAGTTAACTAATGTATTCTTCAGTTGATTAATGAGTTATTATTTATGAATTAATTAACTAATTAATTCACTCCACTCTCACTAGTGTATCAATCAGTTAGACTAGATACAACTAGCTCAATTGAGTCTAACTGAGTTAAACTGAATACAACTCCATAACTACTTCTTCCAACTGTGTCATAACTCTGCCACTTGAGTTCTAACTGAGTCCTCCACGCATTAGCTCCAGTAAACCCTTGGGAATAGCGTAATTCCTTCTGTCAGCTGCTGTGCCACATCTGTGCACTCAACTGAAGTGCTCCAAGAGAATAAGTTGTTGTTTAGAGTCTTATTATTATTAAGAGCTAATAATAATCAACATGCATCTATTTTTAGATTGACAATCTATAAATAAACTTCGCCCAATATTCTAAAAATATAATTTCATCTATTTTTCCAACTTGACTAACCATCCACAAATAGCATCCTGCAACTTTTGAAATATGATCATCATGTCTAAAAATAGACTTGCGCCAAAATAGCCTGCGGGCCCACTTAGTGAAGGCGACTCTTTTCACTAAGCTCATCATCTTGTTGAATCTCAACACTCCCTCTCAATAAGATAGGGATTATCCTTCACCCCGATCCTGCCTCTATGGTATTCGAATTTGCTCCTAGTGAGCGCCTTCGTCAGAATATCTGCATCATGATCCTCCGTGGGAATGTACTGAAGCAACATGATCTTCCGCTGCACACAATCTTTGATATGATGATACCGGATATCAATATGTTTAGATCTATCATGAAACACAGGATTAACCGAGAGTTTAATGCAACTCTGATTATCACAATGTATCACTGTGGGATCTAAATGTGAACTGAACAAACCAACCAGAATCTTCTCATCCAAATAAATTTCACATGCGCTAAACTTGCCGCCATGTATTTCGCTTACACATCTGAGTGCCACGGATCTTTGCTTCGCTGCCCAGAAATCAAGGTTGTAGATCCGATACCGAAAATCCCTCCCGATGTGCCTTTCACCGTTGGGCTTCTCACAAGACTTGCATCCGTAGCCATGCAACTTCACCTCATCCGTCTCTGTCTCGTACCATAAACCATACTCGATGTGCCCCCGAGATATGTCAAGAATGCTTGCTCGCCTTCCAAAAGAGCTTGGTAGGCTTAACCATCGCTTGTGAACGCTGGTTCACCGCATAGCATATATTCGGTCTTGTATTGACTAAATACATGAGCGAACCCACCAACTGTCGATAAACAGTGGCATCCACTACCTCTGTCGATGTAGCATCCTCTTTCTTCCAATTTCCTGGAAGAGGAGTGTTTATAGGCTTGCAGCCTTGCATGTGAAACTTCTCCAGTATCTCCCGGGCATACTTGCCTTGAGACACAAACAGTTCACCTTCCCGCTGCCATATTTCAAATCCAAGGAAATAATGAAGGAGGCCCAAATCCTTCATCTCAAACTCCTTTGCAAGATCAGCCTTGCATGAGTGTATCAACTGCTCATCACCTGTTAGTATCAAATCATCAACATAAAGTAAAATGATCAAAAGCTTACCCTCAACCACTATCTGGTACAGGTTTGCATCCGCCTCACTCTTGGTGAAGCCAAGTCCAGTGAAATAGCTATCGATCCAAGTGTACCAAGCACGGGGTGCTTGTTTCCAAATTTATACATCACTCTTCGAGCCCGCACACATGAGACTCGCTGCCGAAGATCCCAAATCCTTCAAAGCCGCTTCAATGTACACCTCTTCTTCAATGATCCCATTAAAGAACGTAGTCTTCACATCCATCAGATGAATGTGGCAACCCATCTGCGTTGAGAGAGCAAGGATGGTCTGTATGGAAGAATATCGTGTGGCAGGTGCAAAGGTTTCTTCATAATCAATCCCCTCAATATGTGAGAAGCCCCCGGCAACAAATCTTGCCTTATACTTCTCGACTTTCCCATCAGCAGCTTGCTTTACCTTGTAGATCCATCTTGATCCTACAACTTATTTTCCCACTGGCCTTGGAACAATCTCCCAAGCACTGTTTCTGACAATGGAGTCATACTCCTCCACCATGGCATCTACCCATGTGGGCTCCCGCTTCTTCTTCAAAAGAAGATGGCTCGTCACAATACATTTTCTCATAAGAGCCATGTATTCTGTGATATCTGGTCGTGATCGGTTTCGTCACAAGCAGATGTATGGACTCCTACATTCTCGTGCCGCACCACCTTCGCCTCACCTTCTATGGTACGCTTCTTGCCTTGTCTCGATGCTCTGGTTCTCGTATGAGTGGACTCCTCCACTCATGAACCTCCCTCCGTGGCTGATCCACATCCGTAGGCTCATCTTTAGGAACAAGAAGTTCCTCTTCCGCATGCAAGTGTAGCTCCCTCTCAAGCGACAACTTCATGGCTTTCACCTCATTGAATTTTATATCTCGTCGCATAACAAATATCCGAATCGTTTGGAAATTACACACAATAGTTGTGGGGTGTTTCTATGTACTCCACAAATATCCCAACTTCTCGGCAATGCTCCAACTTCTTTCTTGGCATCCTTCGTCACATGTAAACAGGTGAGCCAAAAATCTTCAAATGAGAAATATCAGGCTTCTTACCAGTAAAAGCTTCCTCAGGTGTACTCATGCCAAGTACTCTATGAGGACAATGGTTTTGCACATAAACCACAGTGTTGCATGCTTCTTCCCACAAGTGCATCGGTAGGCCCTGGTCATGCAGCATTGCTCGTGCAGCACCCACGATCATTCTGTTCTTTCTCTCCGCAACCCCATTCTGCTATGGGTTATGAGGCTTCGAATTCCTTCTTTGCTACAGAAGTCTTTGAATTCGCCCGAGATGTATTCACCACCATTATCGCTCCTTAGAGCTTTCACCTGCTTCCCCGAATCCTTCTCCACCAATGCCTTGAACTCACAGAACTTTGAGAACGTTTCACTCTTCTTCTGCATGAAGAAGATCCAGCATCTACGAGAAAATTCATCAAAAAATATCACATAATACATGTGTTTTGTTGTTGAAGCAATCGAGAATGGTCCACACACGTCTGTGTGAATTCTCTCCAGCATCATCGAAACACGGTTCTCCTTCTCATGAAAGGTGGTCTTCACAAACTTACCCATTGTACATCCTTTGCACTGATCTGACTGCGCAAGAGTACCCTTGGGAAATCCAGTAGAAATTTGCTGCAAAATTTTCAAAGCGCCATGGTGAAGATGGTCCAATCTCCTGTGCCATAACTCGCCCTCATCCTGGCTCACCACTTCCTCTGCTTTGCCCACCATTGCAGCGCAGCCATCTACCTCCAGCTTGTAGAGATTCTTAATTCGAACCCCTATCTTCTTGGTTTGACCCATTGTTTTATGTCGAAGGAAGGGCTTTCCCTCACTGAAAACAACATCATAACCCTTGTCTTCCAACATTGCGACTGAGACTAAGTTCTTCTTCAGACCTGGAACATGCATGACATTCTTCAACAAGAACGGATTACCGGACTCCCTCTCAAAGGTAATGGTCCCAATGTCAGTCGCACTGTATCGACCATCGTCGCCCATCTCTATATGCATCTGGAGGTCCTTCTCCTCCAAGTCACTAAACAACTCTTTGTCTCCCGTCATATGGAAAGACGCACCACTATCAAGATACCACACCGATCCCACGCAGTTGGAAACCAAGCATGCGATCAAGGAAAAATCCAGCTCAAATTGCGAGGTTGAGGCCTCTCCAGCTGCAGATCCAGTAGCCTGCTTATTCTTCTTCTTCTGTGGACAGTTAGTGGCGAAATTTCCATGCTCGTGACAATGAAAACACTTCACTTTGGACAAGTCTTGCTTCTTGCCTTTCGCACCGGATTTTGAAGATTTCTTCCCCTTCACTTTCCTCGCTTTGGAAACCAAAGCACAATTCTCTTCATCTTCATTCTTTAATGAAGATCCATCCCTGGTACCCCACCTTATCTCCTCTTGCACAAGATTCGACCAAAGTCGCTCCCATCCTGGCAGTTTCTCCCATCCATTAACAGAGTCTTCGTAGCTATGCCAACTCTTCGGAAGCCCAAGGAGAGCCAAGCTCACCAAGTCTTCTTCATCAACAACAACCCCCACACTTCCCAGTTCATCCTTGCAGTGGAAAAACTTCGTGAGGTATTTTGGAATACTGTCGCCTTTCTCCATTTTTATTTTTCTGAGCTTGTCTTTAAGCGGCAACTTCCTCTGGTCACTTCTGCTTTGGAACAAGTCTGTCAAAGTCTTCCACATTAAGAATGGAGTGGCTTCCCGTGAAGGCTGGACACAATGTGGTCCTTCACACCTTCCAACAGAATCCTCCTCATCTTTGCAGTCTTCTTTTGCCATGCATCAAGTAATGCAGCATCGCTGGATCCTGGCTTAGGAACATCGCTATTGATGAACTCCTTCAGCCCATTATCCTCCAGCATCACCTCCATCCTGTCCTTCCAGGCTATGTAATTCGAGCTCCCATCAAGGGCATACTCCAATCTCAACCCGTTGAAAGACATTTCAATGTATACTCGATTTCTGCACCAAGAATCTTCTGTAGAAAATTCGAATTGTCCACCAGCACAAACTCACTTCACAATTGCAATCTTCAATCAACAATGCTACGATACCATGTAGAAATTATATGCACTAAGCATGCATATGTCCAAGATCCACCTGATCTCACACTATTTAACTTTATGCAAGATACTGAATCTATTCCACTTGTTAATCTTTGCGGAAAAATTAATTGCACACACATGTGAAGCATAAACAAAAATATTCAATCGCACATAACACAGTTTTTAACCGGGAAAGCCTGAAGCTGAAAACGCCAACTACATATTATGTAACTTGGAAATCATATCAAAATCTCAGACAAACATACAAATCTTATCACAAGCTCTCATTACAGTACAATCGTCATACACTAATCAGGCACAATCTTGCAAATCCATGCACCGATCTTTGCCACCTACTAGCCTACCTCCACTACACAATCTCTGCTGAAGAATAGCTCTGAATGAATTTGAATTACTCCATCCTTTACTGTGAAAACCTCATTGGAATCTCCACTAAGTGTTTGATGCAATCAATGCATCACTATAGTCACAACAGATAGTCTATCTTGCTACTATCTCTATCTTTGGTCTCCTTAAACCCACTTATGCACTGTAGTTAAGCGATGTATTCTTCAGTTGATTAATGATTATTATTTATGAATTAATCAACTAATTAATTCCTCACTCTCACTAGTGTATCAATCAGTTAGAATAGATACAACTAAACTCAGCCCAAGGTCATGAGTTAAAGCGAATACGCTCCATAACTACTTCTTCCAATTGTGTCATAACTTTCTTTACTTGAGTTCTAACTGAGTCCTCCATGCATTAGCTCCAATAAACCCTTAGGAATAGCGTAATTTCTTCTGTCAGCTGTTGTGCCACATCTGTGCACTGAACTGAAGTGCTCCAAGAGAATAAGTTGTTGTTTAGAGTCTGATTACTATTAAGAGCTAATAATAATCAACATGCATCTATTTTTAGATTGACGATCTATAAATAGACTTCGTCCAATATTCTAAAAATAGAATTTCACCTATTTTTCCAACTTAACCAACCATCCACAAATAGCATCCTACAACTTCTGAAATATGATCATCATGTCTAAAAATAGGCCAAAAATAGCTTGCGGGCCCACTTAGTGAAGGCGACTTTTTTCACTAAGCTCATCATCTTGTTGAATCTCAACATAGATGACCATCATTTTGCCCCCTGTCAGATACAAGGTGAGATGATGGCGAAAACTCAACTGCAAGACTTTTTAATATTCTAGAAGAAATTATTTTAACTGTACTTTTAGTGGTTGACGCCATTAGAGTTCTCAATAGCTCTAATAAATTATTAATATTGGCCATTTTATCAACCACTCTAGTTCAACAAAAGAGATTTAAAAGCTTGGATGCTTCACTATCAATGATTCTTACAAAGGTGGTAAAAAAATAATAAGAAAATGCTCTTCAGCTTGCTACATTGCCTCACAATAAAGACCAAGGGAAATTTCAAAAACCAAGCTTTATGTGGCCAAAATATGAATAAATCTATCATGCCACTGCTATTCTGAAAATGGTGACCAATTTTCAACATTTACCTTCACATTGTCAATATCTTTCATATACTCACAGTTATATACACACCACAAATCTTGCTCACATTTTCATAGAGCAAAAAATTCAACTAACTATATTAAAGAATGCTTGGAGTAGACTTTAAGCGAATAAAAAATCAATTGCACTCACAACAACTCTTCAAAATGTAACCTTTTCGAGAACACTCAGCCTCCAATAATATCTCCAAGTCTCTCTTTTTGGTAGAAAATTATCAATCACCGTGTTTGACCCATGTGGGTCGACATTGCTTTAGTAGGTCTTCTCTATCCGGCAAAATGCAAGGCTATCAGATCTGAGTTTGTGAAGCTTTCTGAAGCAACTTATGTGGGTTTACTTTTTTTCTTCTCACGCAGGAAAAGAACGTATCCCGGGCCTTGTAACAAGCAACACGACTAACTGCTAGTACGGCCTTATGTATTTCTTCAGTCTCTTTCCCTCCCGTCTATTGGCATTTAGAGAAATCGAAATAGAAATAGGAAAAACAAAAAAACAAAAACAAACAAACAAACAAATTGTTGGCTTACTCCGAAGGAGAGGTGTCACGCTTTCTTCTCGAGTTATTAAATGTGCATATTCAACTAGCATCATTGGTATCCCACCGCTACTCTTATGATATAACACCAAGCGTTGGTGCCCATACTATACGCTATGGAAGGGATGTATGGGCCAAATACTATAACTGTAGTCTGCGTGATGACGAGTCATGTGTGGATGGGAGGTTGCGTATGGAGGGAGGGAAGTGATGGAGAAGGGAGGAGTGGAGGGTGTAGGATGGAGCTCGTAGGCGCTGCAGAGGGAGCAGTAGAGGGAGGTGGGGAGGGTGGAGGATGGAGCTCGTAGGCACTGCGGAGGGAGGGAGCCTATAAGCCGGTGGAGGGAGCAACAGAGGGAGGTGCGGAGGAGGGAGTGTTGACAAGGGAGGAGGCAGAGCCGACCAAGAGTGTGGAGGGAGTTGTGGGAGGTGGAGGGATGTGGAACTGTGGGAGGGTGAGGGAGAGTGTCGAGGGAGGAGGGAGTGCGAGTTGAGGGAGTAGAGTCGATGGAGGAGCGTTGTGTGCTGAGGGAGCAGAGCTTCCAAGAGCTACGTTGTGGGAGTGATGGTGGTAGCAGCATACACATTATTCAAGAAGCCAAGTCGACACGTAGAAGCAGGGCAACGAGTAGCATGAGTTTCGAACTCGCAGCAGCATTGTCGAGTCGTGGGAGCACCATGACTGCGTGTAGGAGGGCTGGTGTATATAATGGGTATGAGAAGTCAACTAGTAGTCTGAGGAAGAGTGCAACGAGTTAGCTGTGCAAGAGCGACAAGTGTGTTTATTGAAGATTATGCAAATATTAAGGAAACGTTTCTCAAAGCTGCTACAAAAATGGCTAGAAATCACAACTAGAATATAGCTGACATGACATTGCAGAACTTATGGTAGAACTGACATGCATAGAGAGGCCATAAACCAATGGTTCAAGATTAAGCAAATTAAAAAAGTACCAGCATTGATACCATGTTAAACACAGGCATGGTGAACACACAAGACAAGAGAAAGATAAAACATTGGATTCTCAATATTAATACTGGCCGTTTTAACAATGGAGTGACCCTTGGATTCCATATTCGAGGACCTCTTAGACTCCTTTTGAATCTTCGCCTTCCACACCAACCCTTAAAGAATTAGGTGTCCAACAATTATAATGATGTTCTCTCATTAGTTGGTATGGAAACTAATGATATTTAACCAATTTCTTAGTATGCCTTGGAATCCATCTCATCTTATCATAGAATTGCATTCAATTAACTATCTTTTTAGACAATTAAAGTTCAACCATTATAATGATATTCTCTCATGATTATATTACAAAATCAAAATTATGCATTTTATATTTTAAAGTAATTATTCACCTTTCACTATAATTTTATTTTAATAATGTTTTAATAATGCAATTTTCAAATAAATCAATATACCAAATATCATAAAATTATTATTTATATTTTTTATATTTATTATAATCATTAAATTCTATTTAAAAATTATATATTTAAATATTTTCAACCTAATTAAATATTTTTCAATTTTATAAAATCATATTTTTTAATCTTATTTCTTAAATTTTAACATCATTTTTTATCACTCATATACATTTAAATTTAAGTATTTTATTTAAAAAAATTAATATTAAAAGTCAAACAATAAAAATAATTTAGATGGATTGAGTATCATATATGACCTTCCATGTTTCATGAAAGACGAACATTCATTTGCTCATCATTCAAACAAGTTGCCTTTAAAAGGCTTATGGACAAAGAAATTCTGAGAAGAATATTATATTAATGATGTTAAGTAATATTTGTATCCATATTCAAGGTATGTTATATTTTATGTTAGAACTGATTAATAGTTTTAAAACTTGACATGCAGGAAGGTTTGATCAATATAAAATTGATAAAAAAAAATATTTTTTTAGATGATAAAAATAATAAAAGTGGAAATAAATAAAATAATTATAATATTTTTATTATTAAAATTAAAAAATAATGTATAATATATTAATTTTAGTTATTTTTTATTTTTTTATTAATATATTAATCATATTTATTAATTAAGATAGTTGTGCTATAACCTATATCAAATAATTTCAAATAAATTAATACTTATAACATAAATCAGCCACATTTAATAAAAATAAAAATAAATAATATAATTATAATATTTTTATTATTAAAATTTAAAAATAATGTATAATATATTAATTTTAGTTATTTTTTTATTTCTTATTAATATATTAATCATATTTATTGATTAATATAATTGTGCTATAACCTATATCAAATAATTTATATAAATTAATGCTTATAACATAAATCAACCACATTTATTAATATAATTATATTCCTATATATTTATTTTACTAATAAAAAATATTTCACTATTAAAAAATAAAAATCACACAAAAACGTATTCCTATTATATAATTCCAACCCTATTTTCTTCCACCACAAATAAACAAAACATACTTCTTATAAATCATTATATTCATGGTACTCTTCTTGGAATAACTCCATGACTATTTTCTTTCACCGCAAATTTCAAAAGAACAAAATATCAGTCACCAGAAACTCGATGAATAGATTAATGTGGCGTCGGTTAGTGATCCAGCCATTCTCCAAATGCCTCGTATGACCACACCACAGGCTGGTTCTTGGGCTCATGAGCGCCTCAGTGATCAATAACAACGATAACGGTTGATATTTTTTTTCATCCATGCATGACGCATGATGCTTCCCTATGGCCCATCCGAAATTCCTTCGTACAAGGAGAAAATTGGAGCCTTTAAACTGAAAATTTAACAGCGTTACATAGTATGAGCAGCTCGATAATTTAAGGCTACACTACAGCATATCTACTTTGCACTCCACCATCGCGGGCCGCATATTCTTTTGCTTTTCAGAACCATCAGTGTTGGGAGAAGACTGCACATTCCCTCCAGCTGCTTCAGGAGGTAAACATCGCTTTGAGAAGTATGTCGTGATACCCTTAATTTTCCTTGTTGGAGTCTCTGTCACTTCCGAAGCTTTCAGTGTTGGAGGTTTTGTCACTTCCGAAGCTTTCAGTGTTGGAGTTTTTGTCACTTCCAAAGCATTTAGTCTTGGTGTACTTGTCACTTCCAAGGTTTGCACTGCATGATAGATGAGCAATAAGGAATGAGAACTGGCAAATTGACCACGAAGTTTAATTTTAAAGTGTTCGTCTACTGGACATAACACTCACCTGAAGGCAACATACTCAATTTTTCAAGAACCTCCTTTTTAACCTGGAACAAGACACAGACATCCGACAATAACTATATATAAATACAACATGAAGTTTAGTTAATGCCAGTATGCAGCTAATACAGGTAAATTCACAAGTGTTGGGAGAAGCAACTAGACATATACCTGCCAACGGTTTTCTACAAAATCCGATATTTCACGGATTTTGCTTTTCAACTGCTTCTTTGGTATGATAGGAAATTTGGTAAGCAGAGACTCGACTATCTTATTCATGCCTTGGGTAGAGGACTGAATAGTACGAATCTGAAGAAAACATATATCAGGAGAGATGTGAGATGGAGTACAAGTCTAGGAACCGCAAATCATAAATCCTTCATATGGGAAGCAAGATCAGTGATTACTCACCAGTTCAGGTATGTCTGAGTCTGGAATAACAGTGCAGTTTTTCTTTTGTCGTTTAGAAGGCTCCCGGTCCTCTTTAGGGTTTGCCTCTGTTGGACGTTCGGAAGGCAGTTCAATAAGTATTTCTGGCAAACAAATCTGAATTCGCAGAGCTTGTAAGCAAATTTGTTCCAGTCTATGCCTAGCATTTGGCTCTGGAGGAGAATGTTCACTCTTCATATTATGCAGATTTGTTATGATGAAAACATGGTTTGACCGCAAGGCTTGTTCGGTTGCATTTTCTAGGACCTTTTGCTGCCGCTCAAATGCATGCCACTCAGACTCAGTTTCTAGCCGTTGGTTATTCCTACCATTTTGAGACACACTATAGGGGGGTATATCCTCTTGCATATCTTCTTCCATATCTGATTCAATGTCATCCAAACAGACACCCTGTTCATGCACAAGACAGTAAATCATTTTCATACCTTGGGATGGAAAATATAGGTGCACAATTTGACATGTTACTAGGATTCATCGAGGCCAACAAAAATATCTTCAACTCTATACATCCCCAAAGGAACTAAATGGTTGCAGTCAACTTATATACCAACTTCTATAATAACCCTGTTTTGAGGTAAATTCCAGCAACACTGTGAGGAGATGAACCCCTAATTACCCCCAAGAAAACTTCGGCTTTGCAACAAGAAATAATAAAATGACGGCAAAGGCTTTTTATGTACTCCTGATTAGAGAACCTCATCAAACAATTTTTTCTCTAGAATTTACCTCATCTTCAGAAAGATATCCATCAGGTACAAAAAACCCATCACTATCATCATCTTCTTCGGATTTAAAATTCTCTGTCTCAGCTTCAATCTTTTCTTCCTCGTCATCCTTGTCACAGTCAGAAAGGCTTTCCCCAGGATCTTCCTGAAGATATTTAACAGATTAAGAAAAGCTTACAAAAATATTGACAAATACTCTTTACCAAAAAGATTTAGTGATGAGTACCTCTTCCCATTCTTCATCACTATCAATCTCATAGTCCAAAGAAGAGTCCTTCCTGAAAGGATTTCGAGGCCTAATGCTATCACTGCATCAAAACCAAAGAATCAGAACCAAAAACTTTCCCTCTTGTCTACTGCAAGATTAAGAATCCATGAGCTTCAAGGTGATTCATATGTGTTTTTCATCATGGTCTATCAAATTCAACAACACTATATCTTTCTTTAATAATTAACAGCATTGAGACTATGCAAAGTATCTTCACCTTTTCTTTGAGAAGGTTCCATAATAAGCAGGTCTGTAGCTGCGATCAAACTGCAAAAGCTTTCTTCTCTTATTATGAAGCCCAGTTTCTCTTTGTGCAGTGGTATTTCCATTATTGCCAGGCAAACTATCACTCAAAACTTCTTCCCAGTCATTCGTGAGGTTCTTTGCCATGAACTCATGATCTTCAACATCACTGTAAGTCCGTTTTTTGCTTGTAGAGGATTGCACTTTTGCCGGGGCAACAGCTTCAGCAGATGGCCCCTGCAAACGAAGTTCATTGAACAATGCAACTTTGGGTTTACGCCGGATACCCCAACTTAGATGTCTTTGTGCAGAAACTCGCCAATTAATATTGTGCCAAGCTTTCAGGTGGGACCTGTGTGCACCAAACAATCAAAGTTATTCAACTCAAAGTACTTAGAATCTAAAAAGAACACAACATATTCATGCTACATTTCACATATTTATAAAAACCTAGAACATCAACCTTAGAAGATCCCCCATCTCTGTCTCTGCTGCTTGCAGTAATATTTGATCCATTGACATCATAACACCACTGCAAATCTGTGCATTTTCCTGCAAAGAAGTATGAGTTCTTTCATCCAATACAGTGGGCACTGTTTGAGCATTAGGTGCATTTTTTTTACTGTGAAGAAATCGGTCCATGAGTGTCGCCTGTTTTTGTATTGCAAGTTGTTTTTTCATCTCAGCTTCTTCCTTTTCACGCCGTTTCTGTTCTTTTTCTGCCTCTTCTTGTTGTCGTTTCTTTTCTTTCTCCTGGTTCAAGACAACTAAGGATGTTATCAACTATATATGGTGCCATCATGGAATGCAGAGTAGAAATATTTCCTATCAGAGTTGTGTAAATCTTAGCTTTTATTTTCTCATGCTGGCAGGGAAAAAGAGGTTTCCTGATTGAATTTGAGTTTGGCTGTAATAATGTAAGACAATATTCCACATATACTACAGAAGTAGAAGACTGAAAAAAATTGGTAAACATCTTGGTGAAATCAAATAAATAAACAGCATGATAAACTCAATATAGGGATAATATGTCCACATAATTTTGATAATCTCACAAAGAAAATCAACATTGTCAATTTCCTACTTTCGTATTTGCATGAGCATCAGGACTAAAAATGATGCAAATCCATTTCAACAAGCAATCAAAGAAAGTAGTGTGGCCTGAAAATCTTACTTGAATAATAGTTTCCTTCTGAGCACGAGCTTGTTCCCTTTCCTAAAATTGCAATAAGAAATGTTAGTAAAAGCTCCAAACACTGTCTTTTAAAGCTTGCATTCTTTTATAACAATTCAAACCTGTTGCATCTTCTCCCTTTTCAGTTCCCTTTCCAACCGTTTCTGTTCCATCTCACTCTTCCGTTCATTTCTTTCTTTCTCCTTAATTGCCTCTTTCTCCTTAAGTTTTGCTTGCTTGACCATTCTACATCAATAAACAGAGACATGTTGGCAACATTGAATATCTTCAACTAATAGTACATATCCAGATTGCTAAATTTAACAGCATCCATTTAAATTGGCTCGCAAATTGATTCAATTCATAAATATTTGATTGAGAATCTTACATCTGAGTATGATTTTTCTGAACCAAGTCTGCAACCATAGCACGAATGCTCATCTCATCATCAGCTTTAGCAAGCAATTCCTCAGCTTTAGCTACATCTATATTCCTGTTTCCTTGTGATTCCAGCGATGACAATGCTGATAGCATTGCTGTTTGCAAGCACCGAAAAGAATATAGTTAGCTTCTTAATACTGTGTGCAAGGCCTTTTTTTTTTTGCCCTGACATTTGGCCTAAGAAATAATTACCCATTTTCTTCCAGACGTGTACAGAGAAGTTAGAACTTCATCGAATGCTAGTGTTCACCATCAAGAATCACAGAACTTGACACTTTTTCCATTCAGGACAGTAGTACACTGATCAAAATTAGTCATATTAAGGCAACATTTGAGTCACCTTTTTAGCATCTAACTTATCCAAGTTTTCATATAGATGGACATGCATTCATATCAAGAGACACTAAACATATTCAGTCATTTCACTACATATCATAATCATCTTTCCAAAATGAAAAAACTGCAGTAAAAATTGTAAAAATCACAATAAAATCGCCAAAAAATCATGGATGCTTTAGATACTTACAAAATTGAAGAAAAAAAAAATTTTAAAAATTTGCTGATTTTATCCAGATCGCGATTTTCACAACATTGTCAAGCTTAGAAAGGTAATCCTTTACATCTATAAACATAATATAACCATCAAATCAATTGAATCAAGGATTATTTCCTCTTTTAAAGTTTAACTCCATACTTTTGTAAAACACTTAGTTTGCACACATTTATACAATTAGTTCACAGACTAATTAATTCCAAATATTAATCATCAATACCTATAGGAAATTCCTATGAACCTTTTCATACTCACATAAATCAATATGCCTTCAAATATACAAGAATTGCATAATAAATAAAGAAGAGAAAGAATAAATTTATTCATTTAGAACACAGTAGCTAAATAGTCATGTTTCTAACGAGTGTTTGTAATTGTATCGACTTTGAAGCTTGGGAAGGAAACTTGGAATACAAAATCAGACATAAGAGTAGTTGTTTCTCTTTAATATCAAACACTACATGGATAAACAACAGTTGCACGTGCAGAGTTACTGATTTCAGAAAATGGATGAAATTTATAGTGAAATGGAGTCATTACCCTCCATCTCAAAATCAAAATATTAGGACTCTAGCTCAAAAAAGTTGTCTAATGCTAATCATGTGGTTGTATAGATTACTTGGAATCTGTCTTTGAACTTGTATCCAAAATTACTTGCAGAATTGTTCATTTGGGTCTCTTAATGGAAGCACATTGAAAACATATTGAGACAAATTTTACGACAATATTAGAAACAAATTAAATTGCTTTTAATTTGCATAACGCACATTATGACATGGTTGCTATGACCTCCATGCAGTCAAATGCAACCAAAACAAAGCCACGGTTCAATGTATCATAGGCTGTGGTTGCACAGTTGTGAATTTTACAAAATCGAATACATTTTTTGATAGCATTTTCACAAACCCTTACCAAAAAAAGTGGACACTAATACAGATACAAACAAAAACTTAGATGATGGTGGTCCATTAATAGAGCAACCCATGAAATGGTAAATTGGAGAAAACATTATATAAATTGTCACATGGGTAACACAATAATCGAACCATATACAGATTCATAAACAGAATTATATATATTAATGAACTGTAGCAATTGCACAGGAGACATTTTTATACACATTTCAGAGTTATTTATTTTCTCGCGGCATATTCAAAATTAATAAACAGAACTATATAATGAATTAGCAGAAACAGAGATAGAAGACTTATCTATGTGAAAGATGAGGACCAGCAAATTAACCGAAACTGAGTGATTTCCACCCAACCATAGGTAGTTCTGCTATAGAGCTCCAAACCCTGGCCAGGTTATGATACCACCAGGGCAAAGTAAGGTGTACAAAACACTGAACTTATATGAAGAATCAATCATCACTGCCATGATTTTTAGGAGACAACAGCTCTACCCACAATACCTGATACCACCAAGGCAAAGTAAGGTGTACAAGACACTGAACTTTACTTATAAGAAGAATCAATCATCACTGCCATGATTTTTAGGAGACAGCAGCTCTACCCACAACTCCTGCCCCTCACAATACAAGGAGAACATAGAAAGGTACAGCTGTTATCTCCAATATCATGCAGATTTTTCTTAGTTTATTGATTCTCTCCACAAGTGTATTAATTCATTTTCATAGCTGCTCTGTGATATAATGCTAATGGCTTCTCTTTTTCTGCTTTTTCACCCGTTTTCACTTCTTTTCCTGTATCTTTTTCCTCATCCTCCCTTCCATTCGTATTTTCCATCCATGATTGCCCAACAAGAAGTTCCCCCCACAATTTATCATTCACAGGATGTACGAGAGACACATTGCTAAAATATAGGAGTTATGGCTTGGATTTAGGAACTGGTTTTTTCTACTACTCATGGGTTAAATGAGGTAAAGATGATGAAGATAGAAAAAACATAGGACTTTTTAAACATGAAGAAATCTCTTAGAACCCCTCACTTTTTCCCACTTGTAGTATCATAGCCCCTATAGGCACTCATGGTATGCCAGTCTTGGTCAACATCATTTTTTTATTAACTGCATAATTGATATATAAAAAAATAAAAATAAATAAATACAATACAATACAATATTGAGGGCGACCAGGATATTATAATGCACCACAGCATATCTAAAAAGGATTCAAAAAGGTTTATAACATGTCCTGCTGAGACATTGACAAAAAAACAGTATTGTAGATATGCAGTAGTATTGACAACATCCTTGCTATCTATCCTCAAGACAAAAAGGACAATACAGCCAGATGGAAACTTAAAAGCCTTTGTATCAAGTGCCCAAGTGACTTATATTTGCAAAACAGAAGAAAGAGTGAAAAGTATATCCTAACCCCAAAAGGGTAAAGGTGCCTAATATTAAAAATCATTATAATATTATGATTTAATTCAATAAAACCATATTGCGGCACCTTTTCCGCTGAACTAAGGAGGATGATGGTGGCATAAATACACCTTTCATGTAGATGAGAGACGATAGTTGGGATCAGGGTGTTCAGGCTTTGAATTTCCAAGGAATGGGTATGAATCGTTGGATGAAACATAGATTTGATTATAATTCGCTAGGGATGCACCCAGATGTATACCAAGTAATGGCTGCTGCAGCCATACAGGAACTGAAAAGTGTTGATCCATCCAAACAGCTCTTGCTGTTTCAATATCAGCATCATTTGCAATCTCAACAGCTTCAATGTAGGTCGAGTCCATAATTAGAGAAGCATACTTTTCAGCAACAACAGGTGCCACAACAAAATATCATTCAGCAGCAAGCTCAAAACTTACAGCAACAATCCTCTTCTTCAGCATCAGTTACAGCAAAACTCATCTCAGCATCCTCTTATGAAGCATCAACTGCAGGATTGTTTTAGTGAACAGCAGCAACCATTGTCTCAGCAATAGCAATGCCATCAATCATTTCTATGTTCCAAAAGTTGAAGGTGCCTTATCCCAAATCCCTTCATCCCAATCTCAGCCAGCAATAACATTCTCATCATCCATGTGTCCAAAACTAATATTTGACAATTCCAATGGAAATATTTCTTCAGCTATGCCAATTACAAGTAAGTATATCCACTCTTCAAAATATATTAGGCTCTTCGTCTGAAGGAGAAAATTTCAACTATTTGAACTTGCCCAATACTAGCTCTGTAGTCCATCAGCCTGTGAGAATGTTAACAGGACATGGCATTCCCCGTGATTGCCAAATTTCCTCTAGTTCATGGGTCCAAAGGCTGTTATCAAATGATTTTGTCCCATGGCATCCAGGTGGACAAGTTGAACATCTTCTTTCAGGAGGTGATGTGTTGTGTCCCAAACAGAATTCTTGGCCAATCTAATATTCCATCATCAACCATGCCAATGTCATTACCTCAATTCACATCAAGAAAATGCCCTCCAGAACAGGAAGGAATCCAGTCTGATTCTCAGAGCCGCCTTTTTTTTGATGTCAACATAGATTCCTCATCTTTGATTGTTTCTAATACAGTATCAAACATGAGTATTGGCAGTAATACTGATGCAGTCATGCAATTTACTGTTTCTAATTATTTGAACACACCTCCTTGTGCTTCTGGTTCCAATATTTCACTGAATTCAGACAACGTGCTTCCTTGTTGAGGGATTTTGTCAAAACTCCGTGAGCATCCACTATGCTCCCACATTTGGCTTACATGTACACAATTGTGTTAGCAACAAGTGTCTCTCCGACAAATCCAATCTGATTGATGAAAGCATGGATTAGTTTTCCCTCTGGCAATGCTTTCTTCCATATGCAGGTCTGCAAGAGACAAACATATGCACCAGAGTCTACTACTGTCCATAATATGCAAATTTTGCAGCAATTCTTTCACACGGCCCTGTTTATAGAGTGTTGTAACACTATTGAGAGCTTTGGCATTGGTACTTTACTGTTTTTGAGCAGCAAACGTAAGCAATCAGTATAAGGCGACAGACCAGGTTGTTGAGCTGATAAGTGTACGGAGAAAAGAGCCAAGCATTAAGAAGTTTGACATTATGATCAGAATTCATGCTAATGCTGGATGGATGAGATTTATAGGCTTTTGGGCAAGATGAAAGCTCAGCTCTGTAAGCCCAATGTCTTTGCATGCACTGCCATGATCCGATCATTTTCTGCAGTATTAAATTGGGACTGTGCTTGGAAGATTTGAGAGGAAATGGCAAGGGATATTACAGTGCCTTGATTTTCAAAATTATAATCGGTGGTTTGTACAAGACTGGGGAAACTGCAAGGGCTTTTGCTATGTGACAAAATGAAAAGGATCAAGTGTGAACCTAATGCATTTACATATAATTATACTATTCCCTGTCTTGTTGATTCTGGATATTTTGAAGATGCTGGCGATATCTTTCGTCAGATGAAGGAGAAGTCTTGGGTACCTAGTGTTCCCATATATACTGCCCTAGTCAACAGTCTTTGCAAGATTGCTGAAATCGATATAGCTCTTGTACTTGTACAGGACTGTCTTATAATCTAGGTATGCTTTCTAGGACAAGTCTAAATTTTGAGAATACAACAGAACTTTGTATTAAAATGATCTTCCTCAATCGAATCTATTCTTCATCTGAGCTGAACTACTCCATCCCTGACAAGTTAACTATTTTTAAGCAGTATTTATATCTTTTGGTGCTTATCCAACATAACATCATAACATTTTTAGGTGTCTTCCAATCTTGGAACTTCAAAGTATCACCTTCATTGGCTACCCTCAATCTAATCAAACGCTTGCCAAAATTACAGAGATAGTCATTGTCCAACTAATTACTGTTAAATTTCTGAACCCAGCACCTGGTAATTAATTCCTAGCAAATTATCTCAGATCCACTAAATAAAAGCACAACTATGTTCTTAACAAAAGATTCAGCAAAAACAAAATATTAATCAATATCAATCACACATTTGACACATAAATTCTGCCCAATAAACAATTCACTAAATTGATAATCATAACCTGCTTGGAATCCCATCCCAAGATAATGGCCCAACTAAGGAGTTTACAAATACACAAACCCTAAATCTGATCCAACTAATTTATTCCTAAATATATCCTTGATTTGCTTGGCTAATCTGGACCTCCTATGTTGTACCCTTGCACCTTCCTTGAACACTGCACACGTGAATATCTCACCCTCATTTGATAAATCTCTTTCTCAATGTCTTGTGCCATTGTATGATGTATCCTTCACCTCTCCTTAGCCTTCTATAACTTATCATAGAGATAAATCCCTAACCTTAATCTCCAAAGTGATATATGGCTGAGATTAGATCTCGCCTCACTTGACATCAATGGTTGATATTAAATCATAATCACTGAAATAAATACTTTACTTTTCCCAAGTTCTTTACCTCAATAGCCAACATAATTAACTATGTTTTTCCTAAGTTAGACTTACGCTGAATTACAAAAGCAACTTATTCAATACTTGAACAAGTGTCCTAAAGAGACTTTGGGCAAACCTCTGCATGCCTAAACACTTAGGCATCTGCAGAAGTACCTTCCCAAAATACAAACATCAAAACTCACTCATAGCAAGGAAGGTATTTCTAGAAGAACCACCTAGAACTTGCTTTACCTCTGATCCTGGAACAATGTCCCATACCTCATACACTACCATGGTTGCTCCCTTTAAACTAGAAGCGTTCCCTACCACTTGGTTTGAAATCATCTTTGAAGGCCTACTCTCCCTATAGTTACTCCTCGAAGCCTCCACATGCTCCTAAGCATCCCTCTTCGCCATGGCTTTTGTCCAAACCCTTTGGTTCGTTGCTGTGTCTAGATTTGTAGCCCATATGCTAAGTCCTTCTAGCACTATTGTTGGTTTATAAATCTGCCAAGATCTTCCTTGCGGGTATGTCTCAATCCTTTGAGACACCCATTGATTGGTACAATCTCCCTCTCTCTCTATGATGATTGACCTCTACCAATCACATTGGCAAACTTTCAACTAGTACAATCTCCCTTCAAAAGATGACCTTCATCAATCTTAATGGGCACTATGAGATCTACTGACCACTACTGACTCATGCATGTCATATCAAATCCCCTACCCAATAACTTAGCACCCATGAGCTTGGGAAGTTGTCCAAACTCCCTTGCAACTGCTAACTTACAACCAACAACTTGGGCCTTCATGCCCTGCTACCCATCTCAACATGCAGCTCTATTGGCTCTAGCTTCCTATTAGCTAAACCCTACAATGTTTGATCATATTTGCTAGCAACCACCTCAAATCCTAAAATGGTTGCCATCTTTTAACTTGTGGCTCAACTGCAAGCATCTCAAACATCAACCAATGACTATTGGCCCACTCTCAACATGACTTTACATTAGTGATTTTGTGCATTGACTAACCGTTCTAGTTGCTTTCTCATGAACTCAAACAATTGGCTTGATAGCACCCCTATCTATTCCTTGTGCACCTTCCTCGACCAACAACCTTGACTTGTTGGGCCCGCAATTGGCTCGACTATCACCTGGCAACAACTATTTATGGCTCTCGTCTCGTGCGCACAACTCCTGCAGCTTATAATTTGTATTTCTACTTCATACAATTAATGGCCAAACTTATCATTGACGACACTTGTACAAACCTACCTTTTGTTCTAAGCATAATTTTAAAAATCGAAACCAAGTATCAAACTGGTCGCCTATCTAATCGTGATTCGAACAAGAACTAAATCAAACCGGATCGAACCAAATTCAATAAATTGAAATTGACAAAAATACATTAAATAATTATTTTTTAATGAACCAAAAAAAAAAAAAAAAAAAAACTTATTTTTAAGATTACAAACTATGATTTCAAATCATTATGGACAAAATATGGAAAGTCTTCTCATCTGTATACCATGTAAGGGTGCATATATCAAAATGGCACAAATTGTAATACATATCAACAAAATACATAATCAATGAGGTTTTAACTTATAAATGGCCTCTAGAGCCCAAAAACAATGCTACAACTCTAGCAACTAGGTCACTGGCCTACTACAAAATTCAAATCACTAGTCAACTAAGTCACCTGACACAAGAACAAAGGACACGCAAATTCGAGTGTTTGACACAAGCATATAAACCCCCTGGAATAGGACACGTTATATATATATATATATATATATATATATATTAAAAATTAATACGAAGTAGATATTTCTTACACAAATTCTCATTCATGATACAAATTCAAACATGGATCTAGATTCTACATTGTAAAATTAAAACTTGTAAGTTGTACAATGTAACATTATGCATACAAATACAATTGTGATAGATTCATCAATGATTCAATAGGAGAAAGACAAGAAACTGCAATTTTCTCGAAAAGCCATCAAAATCAAAATGTGTTACATAGGTAGTAGCAATGCCAATGGAACTAGAAATAGCAAATACAAAACAACTACAAGGTAGTAGGTAGCTTATTAATCATCAATATCATCATCAAAAGCAGCATCATTGTCATGGTCACCACTTCTTTCCTTTGTTGCATCCTCCTCTGTATCCAACATAATCTCTGCATCTGCTAGTGTGGTGGATGACCCCTCAAGAGTAACACCATCATCAAAAGTGACAGGCTTTAGCACTAGGTCATTAAGATCGAATTTTGCCCAATGCCAACTCAACATTGTTGTCCAAAGCCATATCATCATGAAAGACATCCCACATCTTTGTCTTTCACTTCATCCACTCATCCCTCTACATGTAAATAAGACGAAGATTGGTGTGCACATACATCATTGTCTCTGCCCTAGACTTCTCAAGCCTACTCTTCTTGACACTAACAAATTCCCATATGTGCTCCAATTCCTCTCACAACAAGAGGATGAAATCACCTGAGAGAGGAGCCTCATGGCTAACAATTGTAGAGGAGGGCTTGTTGCTCCATGAGTTTCCCACCAAGAATAGCGCTTCTTAGCCCCCTTGTCTCTAATCACATCATAGCCTGCAAATCGCCTGATGCTAGTGGAAAACTCTACAATTGCATCCTCCACCTCATCAAGGGATGCTCTATTTTGAAATATCCGCCTCAAAGCATCCTCCCTCCGTTGTGAAATTTCACCATCCATGTGAGGAGGGAATCTGCGAGAAGGTCCACCATTCAGCCACTCATGGTTGTAGTATTTTGGGTTCAAAGAGTGAGTAAAACAATGCAAAGGTGTGCAATTCTTATTCCATTTGCTAACAAAAATATCTTGTATGGTGTTGAAGAAGACCTCTAATGATGTCTCATACTCAAGGTACTCACTCTGTAAAATAATGGTCCTCAGGGACTCAACCATGGAATCCTATCCCTCATAAACCTCTCCTAGGATGGGTTGGTTTGTATCTGCAAATCGTAGCAAAGCAACGATAAGGTCCATGATCTTAATAGTGAGATCTACCCTCTCCCACCAAGCATCATCTAACATTGTGTCATTGACTCTTTTTGAAGTTGTTTGATTTGTATTTCTCCAAAAAGACCAAAACTCTAAAATAACCATAGCCCCAACAACCGTTTTGACCTCTCTCAACCCCTTCAACATGACGAATGAAGAGGCAAATCGTGCATCTACAATCTTCAACAATGATAGATGGGTGTACTCCTTGTAGATTATGAGGGCATTTGTATGATTTTGTACAAAGTTGTGGATATGTCGTGCATCCTCAATAATACTTCCAATCCAAGGTACATCAAAAGCAATAGTTTTAAGTGCTAAATTCAAGGAATGGACACTGCAAGGTGTCCAAAATACTTGTGGATGTTTAGCTTGCACAATCATGTCAGCAGCCTTGCAAACAGGTGCATTGTCTGTAATGATTTGCACACAAGAATCAACACCTACATCTTCAATAACTTTAATGAATAACTCACCAATATATTGTGCATCCTTGGATTGTCCAAGTGTGTCCAGTGATTTCAAGAAAATTGATCCATTCGGAAGACACCATGAAGTTGATGAGTGGGTGGCGTGCTAGATCTTACCATCCATCAGAAACAATACTAACCCCAGATGTTGGCCATGTTGATTTAATAGAATCAAGCATTTTGTCAACCTCATTTTTTGCCTTAGTCAACAATGTGGTTCTAAGCTTTTCTGACCCAGACAACACATACACTAATGGAGCCCCTTGAGTTAGAGCTCAACACATCTCAAGAAATAAGGGTGAGCATGCGACATTAAAGGATATGAAGTTCAAATAGAAAAATAATGCAATGGTGAGATCAAGCTCTTCTCATCTCCCTTTCTGAAAATTCTTGTCCATTGGACCAAGTGACACTACTTTTATTTTTGTTGCCTTGCTAATAGCCCCACCAAAACTCTCAAATGGAAGTTTGTTGCTACGTTCCCTCAAGAATGAAAGGGGATCGACATTCTTGTTTTTTTAGATGATGCAGCCACCCTTGCCACACCAACATTGGCCTCTTTTTCCATTTTTTTCCTCTTACCAAAAACACATTTATACATGCTCCAATTCCACAACCTAGTAAAGTCAACAAATGAGCTTTCACACAGTAATAAGTGCTCTTGAAATGATTGTTGCAATAGTTGCATTTCCAAGCAACATTGCCTTCTCCCTTCAACTTGTTGCCTAGCCCTTGATCTCTTATGACATACTTCCACGAGGGATATTTGTTTTCTTGAGCTTGTTGTCTTTGTAAATTTATTATGCCCTCAACATTTGAAGTTGTTGTTGAAGCCCCACTTCTAATAGAGAGAACACTTGCAAACCCTGATGGAATTGAAACGGGAGGGGCATCACCAAGATGGAGACATTCTTCCCCTTCCTTTTCCCCTTCCATGTTGCCCTTGATTGAGCCATGAATGTTGTAAAAAAATAAAGAAAAAATGCACAAACTTGTAAAAAAAATGGACATCCAAACCACAATAGCAAAAATGCAAAAAACATAGAAGCAAAATGCACTTACATGTTGCTTGAATCACCTCCAAAAGGCTCCCAAACCCTTTGCTAGTCGCTCCCACAACAAGAGAGACACTCAAGAATGAGTGAAAAATGGGCCCAAATCAGGCTTTAAAAGTCATGCAACGCACTTTTCAAAGGGACACTTGTCTCAAAATCAAGACTTGTGTGCCCATCGAATCCATGTGACAGGGCACGCTAGACACATGAATCGAACACATGTCCCAGAGAATCGTGTCCAATTCTTGGGATTCAAGACACAGGGGGATGGAAAAATATGATTTCTTGTATAATTTTTTCCCTAGCCTTCGCCTCCTAAAACTTGTCAAACCTTTCAAGGTATTTTGCCCAAATAAGCCCTATCACTTCATCTGGTGCATCACATGGGATTATGTGGCCTCTTATATTGGCCAAGTGTTGCTTCAACCTATAGATGACCCCCTATCATTGGGCGCTTGCAATATTTGCACAACATTTTGCCACCAACAACCATCACAACAAACCATGCAACACCTTTGGCTTTTGGTGCCATGGTGGATGATGAAATTTCAACTTGAATGGAAAGAGATCTACAGATAGAAGAGAAAAATGCATCTAAGTAAAATGCAAAACCTATGATAAACAAGAAAAGAGACATATTTAGCCTAAAAATAGGGGGTTGTTTTTTACATGAAATAGGGTACAAAAAATATAAACAAGGACAACAATGAAATCTGAAATTTTTTCAAGGAAAAACCATACCTAGAAATTTGGAAGTGAAAACGAGTTGATGAAGCCCCCTCTCAAAGATGCCAACTCCTCCAAGATGACAATGAACTTCCAAACTTGTTGTCATTGCTCCAACACACAATGTTGTTGCAACATTGTTTGAGCTCTCAAATGCTCACAAACACTAAAAATCAAATGTGTGAGGCAAATAGGATCTTCAACTTGCATTTATAAGTTGGGGTTGGGGGTGGGGGGTTTGCAAAAAACCACCTGCAGGCCCCTTTTTTCGTCCACATGCACAACACCTAAATCAACCAATTTGTGATGGAATCAACTAGTTAGGACCAATTAGGTGCCAAACCGATCAATTTGGGGAAAAAACAGCCAATTTGGCAGCAAACCAGTCCTAACCAGCATAAGAATCAGATTAGTTGGGCCAATTCAATCCCAAGATTTGTTGACCAGTTGGTTTGGCCGATTTTCGGTTTGAACCGACTGATTTTTAAAACTATGGTTCTGAGATCAACTTTCTACAAATTTTATCGTTCTAATACCATGTTAAATTTTTGAACCAAGCAACTGGTAATTAAGGCCTAGCAAATTATCTCAAATATATTGAATAAAAGCACAACTAGGTTCTTAACAAAATATTCAATGAAAGCAAAATATTAGCCAATCTCAATCACTCATTTAACACACACAAATTCTACCCAATCAACAATTCTTCATTAAATTACTAACCATGACCTACTCGAGCTCCCATCCAAGGATAATGGCCCAACTAAGGAGTTTACAAATACAACATATCCTAGATCTGATCCAACTAATCTATCCCCAGATCTATCCTTGATCTACTTGGTTGATTTGCATCTCTTATGTTGCACATTTTACCTTCCTCAAACCCAACACACTTGAGTATCTCACTCTTCACTTGAGAAAATCTCTTTCTCAATGTCTTGTGCTACTATATGGTGTGTTTTTCTCTTCTTAGCCTTGCTTTTATAACATTTCATTGAGCTAAAACCCTAACTCTCATCTCCAAAGTGATGGATGGCCAAGATTAAATCTCGCCCCACTTGAGATCACTAATTGAAATTAACACATAATCACTAAAGTAAATAATTTACTTTTCCTAAGTTTATTTAACTCAATAACCAGCATAATGAATCATGTGCTTTTCCAAGTCAGTAAGCTAAATTACAAACGCAGCTCACTTAATACTTGAGCAAGCATCTCCCGGATGCGGGTGAGGAGGACAGGTTTTAAGATGATGGGACTTGGGTGTGATACGGCGTGGAGACACCTGCCCACCCAAATTGCAGTTGGCGTTTGGCATTTAACTCCGGCTGCAAATAGTTCGACTGCATTTACTCCCGGCGCTGTTTGCAATCCCGACTCCATTCCTTTGTGTGATCTCGCGTGCGACGCAATGCATTGGCCTTCGGCTCTCATTAATGGGGGTTTAATGCAAGGTGGTCTTCGATGCAAGTTCATTTGGATTGAAAATATGGCGAATTTCTCTGGTTCTGCTAGCGCTCCTCTGCCAATGAAACAATGGTGCTCCCCAGACGTAGGGCTCCCCAGTGTGCACACGGTTACTGGCAAACGTAGCCCGCTAAGCTGTTGTCTGGACCTTGGAGATAATCTCCACTTCTCTCATTATGGGCTCTGTATGTATGCTTCAATCTCTCTGAACTTTCGTTTACATCAGGCCTCTGTCAGTCCTGCTCTTCCACCGCTTCTTGTGCACTCTGTCGAGACTGTGCCTATGCCTCGCCTTCGCCAAAGGATGAGGTGCCGCAGAGGTAGCACCAGACACCAACCCCGACGCACTCCCTCCACCTCCAGCGCCACGTCTGATTCGTCTTCGCATTCGCGCCGCTATCCCAACACCAGAAATAGGAGGGGTTGCATGCATAGCTCTGACCACCACCTGGGCTCCTCGGAGCCTCCAATTCTCTTTACACCGCCTTGTCCCACGCCTCAAACGGCGCACTTTTCTTTCAACTGCTCACTCAATCCCCCTCGAGTCATTGCGTCTATTACAGTGGTCTTTCACGAAGAGCCATAGGAGGATGCTCACAGTTCGAGCCCGGTGGGTCTGTGCAATGCAAATGCCCAGACCTCGGACCAGCAGGTGGGGTTGGTGCACTTGTCGTGCAAGGCGATGCATGGTCAAGCGAGCGAGAATCAGGATGTGGAAATGGCGCAAGGAGATCCTAGGCAAGCGAGCGAGACACATGATGTGATAATGGAGCAAGGAGATCCGCCACCCTCCAGGCAGGTGGTCACTTCCATCACGGACCTGTTCAAGAAAGATGGGGACCCGGATGCCCTCTAGTGCAGAGTCGTGGAAGAACCGCCTGATGAGTAGTCACTCCTTCTTGGTTTGGTTTTCATGTTTAGTTTCGGCCCATACTCTCGGGCTTGTTTTTGAGTATTTTGTAAGTCTCAGTTTATAACTCAGTTTTTGATGGTTGTAAACTTCAGAAACATCATTTTATGGTACCCCTGCGTGGGAAACATTTAGAAAATTGTTCAAGGCTGGTTTCCCTCTATGAGGGCAATCTTTCTCTCTGGTTTTTTGTCAAGATTTCCACAGTATTGGGCAAAGACTAGGCTTCGGCCCACTGTATATTATTTCTTTTGTTAATAGATTACCTTAACTTAGAAAAAAAATACTTGAGAAAGCATCCTAAAGAGACTTTGGGTGACTTCTGCATGCCTAGACACTTAGGTTTGTGCAAAAATATTTTACCGAGCTACAAAAATCAATAATTACAATTCCTCACAATATGATTCATCGTCAACCCTTTGAAGTACATATCATAGATTAATATCTACAAACACTATTTAAAATTACAAAAGCAGTGCACTTAATACTTGAGCAAGCATCCTAAAGGGACTTTGGGTGACTTCTGCATGCCTAGACACTTGGGTCTGTGCAAAAATACTCTATTGTGCTACAAAAATCAATAATTACAGTTCCTCACAATATGATTCACCGTCAACCCTTTGAACTACATATCATAGATTAATATCTATGAACACTATTTGTTCATTGGTTAAAAGCATGTCTAACCAGGGCTTTTACAAGCAACACTAGTAGGCCATTGAGTGTGAGCTTTTAGAATCTATCTATATTCTCTAGTAATGTGTTTTTATGTTGACTACTCAAGTCTCTAGCATTAGTTTCAAGTGTCCAAAACAAATATTTGTAGTTTCATCCATGTTTCATTATCTTGCCACTAAACCATATCAATATCAAATTCTTGTAAGCAACCTACTCTAGATGGGTTATCATTGTGCCTCCTTGACCCAAACTAAGGTGGGTTTCCTTAGCTAGGAAAATTGAACCCACTAACAGAATCCCCAAAGGTAGCAATTCACATCATTTTTGACGAATCACCTTTTGTTCCATTTATAGTCCACTCATACCTTTCTCATTCTATCAAACCCTAATGCAGTGATTTTTAGCAATAATTATGTGATCTACAATCCCTATCATTAAATCTTGTAATCCAATGAAGTGAATTGGTGGTACTAAAACTGATATATTACATTACAAGTGTGTTTGGCTTTCATTTTCAGCATTATTTTCATTGTATAATTTGCATATTCTTTCAACAAGGGTTTATTGGTGTAGCCAATTGGCCAGTGTTGCAATGAAGGTTATGTGAACTAATTTTTTACAAAGAACATCTTTGATTTCCAACTAAAGATCCTTCACACATGCAGAAGAGGCATCAACTTTTGAAGGATTTGATTTTTGCTATAGCCTCTTTTTTTCAGTTAGGACCCCAGTACTGCTAGGACAATGTACCCATTTAGGTAAGGGAGTCCCAAGAAACTCAATTCACATTATATGGGTTTCAGTTTTGTGCTCATCAACCCTTGAAATTCCAAAAAATCATATTTTAAAATGAAAAGATGAAAAAACCTTTAATGCCATGAAACAAATTTGGGTCAAAAATACGCTTTAACAGTCCATGTTTCTAAATCAAGAAAAGGTCAATGATGTATTAGAGGTTTTGACAGAGATGATGCAGTATGGCATCACTCCAGAAGGTGGAATATATTGTGCTGTAATCAGTGGGTTATGTAAACATGAGACTATAGAGGAAGCTAAAAGAGTATTCTTAATATTGAGGGGGAAACGTATCCCTGCATCTCAAGCAGCTAAGTATGATGCATTGCTCATTGATCATCTGAAGAACACAACCTCGAACTATTGTTGTATAGTCTCAAATATTATGGTTTGGAGTCTATATTAAACACAGATAAGAAATGAGGTTTTAGTCTTCAGGGCAAATGTTTTTGTCCTCTGTTTCTTGGGAGGTGCTATTTTAAGGCAGATGAGATTCAGTGCGAAGCATGAAGATGAGTTGCAGATACAGGAATGCAGTTTGCAAACCAAAAAAAAATTAAAACCTTTTGTTCTGTAATCATTTCAGTTCCACGTTTCTCAAGTCAGCAAAGCCTGAGAGGAATCATTTCTACCATGGGACTGTAGAGGATTCTCAGAGATTATTCTCAATATTAAGGAGGAAACTTTGCCTGCATCTCAAGCAGTTAAGTATGATGCATTGCTGATTGATCATCTAAAGAACACATCCTCAGAACTATTGTTGTATAGTCTCAAATTCCATGGTTTGGAGTCCATATTGAACACAAAGATAAGAAATGAGGTTTTAGTCTTCAGGGAAAATGTTTTTGTTCTCTGTTTCTTGGGAGGCACTTTATTAAGGCTGATGAGATTCAGTGTGAGGCATGAAAAGGAATTGCAGAAACAGGGATGCAGTTTGCAAACCAAAAAAGATGTATAATTTAAAATATTTTGTTCTGTAATCATTTCAGTTCTATATTTCTCAAGTCTGTAAAGCCTGGGAGGAATCCTTTCTATCATAGGACTGTAGAGGAAACTCGGGGAGTATTCTCAATATGGAGGAGGAAAATTATCCCTGCATCTCAAGCAGCTAAGTATGGTACATTGCTGATTGAGCATCTGAAGAACACGACCTCATAACTGTTATTGTAGTCTCAAATTTATCATTTGGGGTCTTTCTTAAAGACAAAGATAAGAAATGGCATTTTAGTCTTCCGGGCAAATGTTTGTGTTTTCTGTTTCTTGGGAGGCACTATATTAAGGCTGATGAGGTTCAGTTTGAAGCATCAAGAGGAGTTTTAAATACAGGGATGCAGTTTGCAAACCAAATAATAATAATAATAATCTAAAACATTTTGTTACGTAATCATTTCAGTTCTATGTTTCACAAGTCTGCAAACCGTGACAGGAATCCTTTCTTTCCTGACTGCAATGAAGGGTTCATATGTTCAGCTGGATTGGCTTCACGCCATCAAACTTTACAGATTAGGAATGCCTCTCATTATGATGCAATAGGAATTTGTGATATACAGAAGGTTTTTGACACATCTGGGATAAAATATTATGGCATTAATGGTGCCACTATAGTGTTTATGTTGAGGCCTAAGGATAAGCTCCAACATGGAAGAAACAAACAACGCTGTATTGATTGCAATAATAGGTTGGGCTCAATGATGCAGGGATGCCTATGTGCTCTCAAAAATGCAAGCTCAGTTCTGTCAAAAAAGAACTTGGCAGGTAATCATGGTGGAAATAATAATAACAATGGTTTTCAAGATGACTTTATGATATCCTTGTCTTTGAGTAACACTAGAGGGCATATTGGTCTTGTATCAATTAGGTCTAATGCTATTGTGGCATCAAGGGCTCATTCAGATACTCCTGCAGTAGTTCCTAAGGAAGATTGCAATTCAAGACTTTATCATGGCACTAATAAGGAACTGCTTCAAGATAAACTATCCTGTAGACCAAATATCTTGTCACATAATAGGGTGGTATGGCTGTCTCACTCACTCCCAATAAGTGATCCTTGCTTTTAACCATTGACGAAGAGGTTGATCAATTATGTCAAGGAAATGGAGTTTGACAATAACATTAGTATTGGAGATGGTGACTGCAAGATCAGACTTGAATTTTTGTGTTTTCTCCAAATCTAGTGTTATATCCTAGAAGATCCTCACCTGCAAATATCTTAGGAGGTATCACTGATCCTCCCGATTTAACTCTCCGGAAACATCAACAACAACACCATGAATGCTATACTAGAGAAAGTATGATCATAATTATAATTTGTTATCACCGTTATTATACAAGTGGCAGTTAAGCACCTAATTAACTAGATTCACTGATAAGTTAGTATTTAAATGATCGAGGCTAAAGTTATAGGTTTTAGAGCCTAATTGTGTTATTTTCAACCCTCAAATATTCTAGATAACCAAATAGTGAATGTGTTGGTATAAGTGTGTAAAGGATATTTGTACAGCATGGAAGCCAATGAAAATAAAGTATGCTAGAGAAGTGTCACAGTTTGATAGGTGGCATTTGGATTGCATATAAACATCAATTGATGAAGGTTTGTGAAGCAAAGGATGCAAATTGTCGAAGTTGTGACACAAAAAATGGCAGTGGGTTATCTGTCCAGCTTGAAGTAAAGCATGATACAACATACAAAGCATATGAGGAAGGGCAATTTCTGCAGCCAATAGCAAGTTACACAGGAGTCGTCACTCATAATTATAGTGCAGAGAATTTAGGCATTATTATTTGAACACACCATCTGAGGCCCAAAAATAATAATAATAACAGCTCTGAACGGTTTAGTAATAGGCTTGCTATTCTACAGAATATTCAGAAAAGCATCAACAAATGCTAGAAAGCAGCTGTCAGAGCATAGTTAATAGTTTCCCATAAGCTTCTAAGGCCAATATTGAAGGAATTGAAAAATCTATATTTGAGCAACAGAATAGCCCATGTGTGTGGAAATTCATCTTCAAAAAAATTAACTGACAGTGACCAAGAAACAATTTGTAAAAATGATTTAAGAGCAACATAGCATGGTAATAGCAGTAAATAGGTTACTGATAAAGCTGTGAGCCAGGTTCATCTTCAAAAAAATCAACTGATAGTGACCAAGAAACAATATGTAAAAATGATTTAAGAGCAACATAGCATGTTAATAGCAGTAAATAGGTTACTGATAAAGCTGTGAGCCAGGTTGAGTCTAAGCAACAAAAAGCAAAGACTGAAAACAATGCTCTAAGTGGCAATGGTGAAAGAGTAGGCATTTTGCAATCCATAGTTGATGTCAATCAATGATCACAAACTCCACAGAGGTGGAAAAACACTGGTTTAACAGACCATTCTGGACATATAACATGTCAATTATTGTTGAATGGCACTTAGCAGAGTGTTATTGGAAGGCATCTGCATACAACCAACTCAGGTGCTTGTGGATGGATTGTTTTCATCAGGTGGTTTCATGTATTTACCAGTGTTGCGAACATCTCGATAACATCCAATTTTATCTCGAAATCAGGATTTGTTGGCCTAGCCGATATTTGCCGATTTTTAAAGATATTTTTATGGTATCATAATTTTGTCAATGTTTGCCAATTTTTTCCCGATATTTTCCCAATTTTTATGATTTTTTGGTTTTCCAGACCCTTGCCAATTTTATCCCGATGCCGATGTTTGCAACATTGGTATTTACTATATTGCACTGGTTTAGGGTACAGGAGAACAGCATGGGCGGGGGCACACATCTCCAAAACGACTAGAGCACACCCCCAAATTTTTCAGGGGACGGAAATTACACATACATACATATATAGAGGAGGACAGGGCTATTCAGAATCCAAAGGATCCAGAACATCCCACGCAAAAAAATACAGAACCAACCTTGATCGCTGAATCAGCTCTTACTGAATCCATGACCCACAAGGAGGATATTTTGGCAGGTTCAAAGAGAGTCCTTTCATCAGAAACTTCTGATTCAGATAAAAAAAATCCACGCCATAGGTGGGGAGGGGGGGAGCTGAGCTGGCAATGATTCCTGTTGTTTCATCTACAGGGTATTGGCAGAAGGTTCAAAGACGGAAAGGCAAAAAAGAGAACTTAACTGAGTATTATCATTCTTAGTTTTTGCTCAGCTTCCTTACATTTGTTCTCCATGGTTCCAGCTAATGGCTTATGGCAAATGTTAGGGGTTTGTTTTTTTTCTTTTCAGTAAAAACTAGTGTGCTTGTATGGCTTTCTAGAATGCTTCAACATCTGCACATCTAATTTTATTAAGTACAATGGAATTACAGCTTTTTTTCCCTAGGAAATATATAATATATATTCTATGGGGGGCAGCAAAGTTGGTGATAACCATGTTATGAAGTATTCTGTAAACCATGAACTTCAAAGTTCAAATCCCTTGACCAAGAATATATATATATATATATATAGAGAGAGAGAGAGAGAGTTTAGCTTGGGTGGTTGGGCAGAGTAGTTGCTATCCTCCTCACCCATGTTAAAGTCTAGTGCATTGACATGTTTACACTCTGGAATAGAGTAACTTGCGCTCTTAAGTGAGTCTATATTGAGGGCTGGCCTAGTACCAGCAACCTCTCTCTCGCCTTCGAGCTGAGGGAGACTGACTTTCATCCCTAGGCAATAGCCAATGCCCAAAATTTTTAGTCAATTGAGTTTAGCCTAAGTGGTTGGGTGGAATAGTTATTATCCTCCACACATAGGTTTAAGTCTTGTAAGTTGACATGTTGATGTTGTAGGATAGAGTAACTTTGTTGCACTCTTAAATGAGTCTATACTAAGGGTTGGCCTAGTACTAGTAACCTCTCCCTTGCCTTTGGGCTAAGAGGAAGGTTGACTTTCTTCCTTGGGCAATACCCAATGGCCAAAATTTTAAGCCACAAGGGTTAACTCCAAGTAGTTATAGAGCAGCACACCACCCTTTGATGCTAATGCTTTCCCTTAGAGGTGCCACATCGCTCTCACATGCATGAAAAGGGTGGCATAGGGCCTTTCTAAGATGACATCATGATGGAGGAGGCACCTTTTGGAGATGTACACATGCACTTTAGGACTTTCTTGGAGTGAGGAGCACTCTTAGACCCTTGCTTCAGTTCCTTAATGCCTTGTTGCTTACTTTAGAGGATAACATCATGGTGATCATTTTTTTCCCACGTGTGTGGATAATTTTTGGCATTTTCTTATTTCTAAAGCTATTTCAAGGTCAGCTTATGACCTTTGACCTAGTTGAACACTCAATAAACTTGTTTAGAAGTTTTTCCTATAAAATTGATGAAATAAGGCTTGGTTACCCCCATATAAATAGAGGGTAGACTTATTCACTTATTCATCATCATACTTCTCTCTCTTTGAAAGTGCACACAAGTTGTTCTCTTTTCTACTTGGCTGCAATATGATCCTATGGTGTGTATTTCTCATTGAGAAGGATTTTTGCTTGAAGTTTGTTTCTTGGGATTGATTGAAGAGATTATTGTGGAAAGTTTGTAATTTTATTGCATATCTACTATTTTTTGCATGCTATATTGTATGAATTAGGGTTTTCATGTGTACAATGGTAAAAATTGCTATATTTATTCTAAAATCTTGATCATCTATGCTATGCGAGATTGTTTTTCCTTGAATCCTTTAAGAGAACTCTAAATTGTGCATCTTTAAAATTTAAAATCTCCCTCTTAAGGAAGCTACTAAGGTTTGAAAGAAAAGGCTTTAGCCCTCTCACCCTCTTCTTCAAGGCTATCTCCATTGAATTTTCCCTAGGTAAATCCATTACCCATTTAGATCAAGGCACTAGTCTAAGTGGTGGTGATCAAACTCTCTTCTCTAAAAAAATTCTCTCCTCTCTAAAAATCTAGATATCTAAGGTTCAAATTTCTTTATAATATTGCTAAAAAATAATTTTACTTGATGTATTATTGCCCTTTAATAAGAACTGCATTAAACCACGCATCCATACAGCGCACCCCTTATCTCTCCCCTTTCCCTTATCTCTGCTTTAATTAAAAAATCCTTGTCTAAGTGCATTCTGCCTCCCTCTTTCGCTCCAATGCGAGCTGGCTTCCCCCTTCCAAAAAGGCAGAAACGCTGCTTGTTTTAAGAGAGCAATCCCACCAGATTTCGAATAGGAGGGCAGAAGCAAAAAATATCAAAAATCTTGCAAGTAGCATCAACACTCAGTATAAGAGAGCGCCATCAGCAACAAAGGAAGCATCTACAGCAGGCAGCATCAACAACAGGAAAGCTACAAATGGATCCTTTGGAAGACAAGTCACACCCCTATGCCTTCTGCAAATCTCATCGGATTGTGATCGAAAATCTCAGGAACCAAATCCAGCAAGACAAGGAAAAATCCAAAGCAAAGATGGCTTACATTTGATCACAACGGAAGACCTGCAATGAAGATATGAGAACAGTAAAGAACCGTTGCAGCCATCTGGAGAAATCACTGAAATTCATCAAGGACACGTTGAGCAGGAAATCGGAGCAAGGCTCCACGTCTATGGATCAGGGAAGTAGGCATAGAGGAAGTGAGAATACTGTAAACAAATAGCCTATCAAGATCTCTGGTCACCCTTGTTTTCTGTTCTAAATTGCAGTAGTATACATAGTTTACTATGAAAGTTAAGTGCATTTTATTATTATATCAGTTTGTAAAACAGTACAGCTCTAATGTAACTATGTCTAGCTCCAAAAGAAGGAAAGAAAAATGTAGCCCAAGCAACACATCTCATGAAATAGCCCCCAAGCAAATCTCTCTCTATATCAAACTTGGGGAATTTTATACTAAGGAAGCTTGTCTCCTCACCTTCTTTTTAGAAATATAACACAACCGATCTTGTTCGAAAATAAAATAAGAACTACATTAAATAATTGATTATATATATATATATATATATATATATATATATATATATATATATATATATATATATATATATATTGCATTGTAAAACCTATTTCTAGGGCTAACATCATCATTGTATTGTTGTTTTATGCATGTTTCAATCATAAAAAGCCCATTACAAACCTTGAACCTCGCATATCTAATTGATAATTTTGATATTTTATTGATATAACATTGTAAGACTATTTCTTCTAGGTGTCATATGACATTACATGCCATATCATTGAAAATCCTATCAAACCCTAACTTACAATAGCTCTTTAATTGGTCTAAGGGTAGAGAGTTTGAACTTTGGTGAAAAATAACTTAGCCCTCCTAGCCCTACCATTACCCTATCCCAATCATTACATCCATCACCTTGAAATATTTATTAAGTATCCTTTAGGTTATCTATATACAATGAAGCCTTCCTTATGGTTTATTTACCAATAAATAGCTAAAGAAATGTTGTTGAGATGACAATGGTGGTCGATCTCTTGTTGCCACGAGGTCTAAAGTTGCCTAGTGAGGCTTTACACTAAGCCTGCTAGATTTTGCAATAACAATACACATGAAGCCATTGCTCTCTAAAGTGATCTCTACAAAATAATTTGGGTTCCTAAGAAGGTTGATACATGAAATAATCAAGTTTTCTCAAGAAGGGGTCCATTCAATCAAAATGAAGGAAAGACCCAATGTTGTGTTGAAATTGGGTCTTTCTAAAGCTTTGTTGGAAATAGTAGCAAGAAAGGTCTTTTTGACTTGTGCCCTAGTCAAGAAAGACCTTGATCAGTCTTTGTTTAGCATGCACAAGTTCATGGAGCAGTTAACTCATGCGAAGAAATTGGAGGCTCACTTTTGTTGCTCTCCAAGTGCGAGTTTATATTTGGAAAAAGACAAGTGAGAGCCTCAATGTTTAATTGAGGAAAGTATGAGTTAGAAGAGTCAAATTGACTCAGTGAACAAATCAATCACAAGTCTAAGTTCTAAAAATTAGCTTGCCAGTTATAGCATGGGTCGAAAAGCTTAAAAGGAGGATGAAGGCATATCATTGTATCATAATTGTGAGCACAAGTTTGTGTGAGAGCTTGTTGTAGGAAAACGTATCAAGGAGGAGCCTATACGCAAAGTACAGAGATAATTTTCCTTGCAAAAGTGTGTTATTTAGGAGTTAATTCCTAAATTATAAGGACCCGTCCAACACTAGGAAATAGGAAGAAGGCTACGCAAGGAAATAAGGGTTAGGTTGAGTTCTCGCAAGGATATTTTGAGTTAAGTATTAGCAGAGAGAACATCCTTGTTTTCTACTGAAAAATTTTGCCTTGTAAAGAATTCTATTTGCTCAATTTCTGTCAAAATCTACATCAAGCAAAGGGTTTTCCTAGTTGAGATCCCTAGAAAAAAAAATTAGTATTATTGTGTGGTTGTGCTTTTTATCTTTGTTTCTATTTTGTTGCTTATCAATCGTAGGGAAATCATGTGTTTTGGTGCAACGAAATTAGTTTCAAATTTGTTCATTCAAGCAATTGCAAGATTTCAAGGAATTCCTACATGGTATGAAAGTAGAGGTCAGTATAAATACCAACACCGAGATCAATTTGTGACCAGTGCAGATCAGTCAAGAAGGCTAGTGCTATATTGTGAAGAAGAGATCTCTAGATAAACAAGATGGTGTTCCAAGGATTGAGATCAAACCACTATTTAGAGGGAGCCTCTAACTTCGTCTCCTGTAAAGGGAGGATCATGATAGTATTGGAGGATAATGGGGTGGGAGGGTTTGTCAAGCACGCTATACCACCACCACAAGATCCCCAACAAACCCAACATACTAAGAACGATATCAAGGGCCAAGAGGATTATTCTAGAAGAGGTCAAAGATCATATAGTTCCTCAAATCCATGAGAAGAAGACCACTTTTGAGATGTTCAAAACTATTTTAGATCTATATCAGAGTACCAGTGATGTCAAGAAGCTTGCTCTTAAGGAGAAGCTAAAGAGTATCTGGATAAGACAAGGAGAGCCCATTGTCACATATCTTATGAAGTTCACTCAAGTTCAAGATGAGCTAGGTGGAGTGGGTGTCACTGTACCTGAGCAAGACCTTGTGAGCTTTTCTTTTGTTAAAGTTGGCAACTAGGGATCAATTCCCTCATTTAGCAGCTCCTCTTTTGATGGCACTCTTCACCATTGAAGAGGTCTTAATGACATCGTTCATCATTGGCAATTTTGGATTTTTTGTATTCCTCCAAATGCTTCTTTTTCAAGTCGGCCCAAGTCAGCTCCTCTTCATGTCAGCTCATGGATGAAAAGACATGTCCCTTTCACCTCATGTCAACCATTATAACTATAGCATATGTCCTCATTTTGGCACCTCATTTTACAACAATACATCCTCTCTCTTTTGATTGGTTCGTTCACATATAAGGCAGTAAATTCTTCTCACATGTGCAAAGGGTGGATTGGGCATCTTTCTTCTTTTGCGTCAACTTTTCTGCAATGTCCTTTGACAAACTTTGACTGAGGCTTATTCGGCACTATTTTGCTATGATTTTTGTGGAGATGTCTTTGTTTGGGTAGGCCACACATTCTGGCAAAAGAACTGAGGCTTTTGGTGAAGTTTGACCTACATTCACTGCAAGGTATGATCTCAAGTTGATCGCAAAGTTTACTCTATGTTTGACCTCATTTGATTGTGTTTTTTGTGGGTTTCTCTCAATTTCAGCAAGCTACATTTATTGGCACAAATCAAGATTTTCTAAGCAAGTTGACTTGCATTGACTACAAGCCTGTGTTGATTATTTGACTACAAAGCAAACTTTATGGTTGACTACTCCTTTGATGATTGTTTTTGTTGTTGGTTAATCTCCAAGGAAGACTAAATTACCTTGACCTTGACCGAGCTCAAGGAGAACACTTTTACTATTGCATTGACCACTATTGACTTTCTGGTTATGGTTGTTTGACTGATGTTAACTGAGCAAAATTGCAAATTTTGATTGGGCAATCTATTTGACTAAGGACAATGGTATTGGGTCATCTATTATACTCTATTGGATATTCTCTCTCTGTTGAACATTTGATATTTGATAATAAGAAGGATTGATCAAGGGTTTTCCCCATCTTGGGGTTTTTTCCTTGGCTTGAGCCAAATTCTTGTGTTCTTTTGTATTGGCTTGTCTTCTGCATTTGCTCATTGTTCTTTCTACAGTTACTATCAATGTGATAATGGTTTATGTTATTGCTAATGGAAATGAAATGAAATTGTTAATTGGGCTAATATGGAACATTGAAGTAATTGTCCTAAGCAAAAAACATGTAATATTAACAGCTTTACTAGTGCTTCACAAGTCTTGGTACAGTTTCCAATGTTGGACATTGGGTTCAACACTCCTCATGTGTTTCGCGACATGGACTAACCGCCTCTCGTGGATCCTAACTCTGGCAATTGTAGCGGAGACTAACGCCTGCGGGTTTTGGTCTAACAGCAATCGTGATTCCATCAATTGGTATTAGAGCAACATGTCTCGAGTTCAAAACTCACTCGGCTCGCGTTGGGGGGGAGATTGTTGGACATTGGCTTCAACGCTCCCTGTGTGTTTCGCGACATGGACTAACCACCTTTCATGGATCCTAACTCTGGTGATTGTAGCAAAGACTAACGCCTGCGGGTTTTGGTCTAACGGCGATCGTGATTCCAACATCCAAGATGTTGTCAATGGCAGAGAGAATTTTCCCAGTTGGGAAAAGTTATGGACTGACTATGTTTAGGAGGATATCTAAAGAGACACCCAAGATGGTAGATCAATGAAGATAGGGGACGAGGAGAATTTTGCTCTTACAAGCAAGGCCAAGGGCAAGAAAGGCAAAGGGAAGGTCAAGTCTAGTCAAAAGGGCGAGAATAAGACAAAGGATCTAAGTAAGATCATGTGTTTCCATTGCCATGAGTTTGGGCACTATGATACTAAGTGTCTTAATCGAAATAATAGGTCCAGTAAGAATCATGTAGCTGCATCAGCAAAGGTAGATGGATTTGCTTCTTAATTCGAGAAAGATTTCTTATTGATAGCTTGCATGGCAAGATCAATAGGGAGCAACACATGGTACATTGATTTTGGAGCCTCCTTCCACATGACTGGCAACAAGGAGTATTTCAACCAATTAAAGGAGAAGGACATGCAGTTTAAAATCTAGCTAGGAGATGATGGCAAGTACACATCCAGGGGAGTTGGTATTGTTAGCTTTGAAAGGGAGTACAGGAGCCTTCTCCATCTCAATGATGTCCTCTATGTTCCAAGCTTGAAGAAGAACCTTGTTTCAATAGCTACCCTTGAGGACAAGGGTTATGATATCATCTTCAATAGAGATAAGGCTTACCTCAAGCACTTAGCTTCTAGAGCAATGAAGCAAATAGGTGTAAGGGTGAAAAACCTTTAAAGGTTGTAAGTTGAGACATGTGCAGCCTTGACTAGCAAGGCAAGTGGTCAACAAAGTAAAGCTATTGGAGAGCTTTAGCACAAGCGTGTCAGACACTTGCATCATGGGGCGCTGAAGATTCTTCAGCAAATAGCCACAAGATTATTAGCTTGTCATTTTGACCAACATGGTGTGCAAGGGGTGCACACTTGGCAAGTATGCCAAGACTTCCTTTCAGGGCCGAGACAATAGAGCCGAAGGGATTTGGAGTCAGTGCATTCGGATGTATGAAGGCCCTTCTCTTCTCCATCTCTTATGAGACACAAGTATTATGTTACTTTTAATGAAGATTATTCTCGAAAAATTTTGATATTTTTTATGAAGAAGAAAGATGAGGTCTTAACCAAGTTCATGGAGTTTAAGGCCTTGGTAGAAATCCAGACCAAGAACAAGATCAAGGCAGTGAGGAGTGACAATGCATTAGGAGAATTTTGAAGTCTAAAATGGGCCTCCAAAGGAAATTATAAAATAATAGTGGAGATAATAAAATAAGATTAGATTATATCATCAAATTTTAGAGGAACAACAAATAAATAAATAAATAATAATAATAATAATCTTTTCAACTCGTATTTTCAACTTACCTCCCTATGGGTTTACACAAATTTCGAGTGAGAACACTCGTTGGATATAGAATTTGATTCCTCATCTAAGGAGTACCCATGTTGCATACTTTCGATGGACCATGCTACACAAAAAATGATAAATACATGAATAAGTGTGATTGCAATCACCTTTTTCATATATTTCTCATTTTTCGTGTAGCAGGGTCCATCGAAAGTATGCAACATGAGTACTCATTGGAAAAGGAATTAAATTTTGCATCCAACGAGTACTCCCGCTCGAAATTTGAGTAAAATATTAAAGAGATAAGTTGAAAATATAAGTTGAAAAAATAGTTTTATTATTTTATTATTTTTTAATCTTTTACTTTTTTACCCCAGAAATGGTGAGCCATCCCCATGGTTGACATCGTCATCTTGAATCCTTTTGGTTCTTATAAATTTTATTTTGGTTGTACATTTTTCTTAGGAGGTCCATTTTAGACCTCAAAAGTTCTCTAATGGGAGGAGAATATGTCTCCAATGCCTTCAAGGAAGGAAGGCATTGGGAGAGTTGATAGCACCCCATAAACCTCAACAGAATGGGGTGGATCAAAAGAAAAACGATGAAAACGTTGGAGCAGTCAAGGCCATGTTGCATGATCAAGGACTACATTTGTTCCTGTGGGCAAAGGCATGCATCATTGCAATATTTATATAGAACAGGAGTCCACACAAGGTTCTTGGTCGAGTTACATTAGAGGAGGCTTTCACTGGCAAGAAGCCTGATGTTTCACACTTTTGTATCTTTGGCACAAAATATTATTGCCATGTGTCCAAAGATAGCAATAAGTTAAGAAGAGGCATGCAACATTACAGTATTTCTGCAAAATAGGAGTCCACACAAGGTTCTTGGTTGAGTTACACTGGAGGAGGCTTTCACTAGCAAGAAGCTTGATGTTTCACACTTCCATATCTTTAGCACAAATGTTTATTGCCATGTGTCCAAAGACAGCAGAAAGAAGTTGGAGCCCACAACAGAAAAGGGTATTTTCATGGGATGAAATGAGACAACTCAAGCATACAAGGTGTATCTACCAAGACTCAAGAAGACAATTCTCAGGTGGGATGTGAGGTTTGAGGAGTCTAGAGCTCTGAGGGAATCCTTAGAGAGAGAGCAAGTTGGAATACCTGAGATGGAGGAGCTACTCGCTCCCAAGGATGAGCCTCAGCCAAGATCAAATATTGAGTCTCAACAAGTGGCAAGAGGCCCACACAACAGGATCCACAACAAGAAGCAGAGATCAGTTACACTCAATTCAACAAATGTCAAATATATGGTTGCCAATTTGGTAGCATACGAGGCTATTTGGATGAGGAAGTTGCTTGTGGGACTTTTCACACGGGGGATGGAGCTTATTGTGATACACGTTGTGATAACCAGAGTTGCATCAAGCTCTTTGAGAACCCAGTGTTTCATGAACACTCAAAGCATATCAAGATCAGGTATCATCATCTCAGAGATTGTGTGCAAAAAGGGATAGTGAAGCTATCGTACATTCCAAAAAGGAGCAAACAATAGATATCTTGACCAAGGCATTGGCAAGAACAATTTTGTCCATTTCAGAGATAAGTTGGGAGTTGTACAAAATCCCTTATTCGCTAAGACGAAGTTTTGAAAATAGTAGTGAGAATCCTTTATTTTCCACAAGTTCGAGGACGAGTTCATGGAGAAATTAACTCGTGTGACAAAATTGGAGGCTCAATTTTGTTGCTCCCCAAGTGTGAGTTTATATTTGGAAAAAGACGAGTGAGAGCCTTAGTGTCTAATTGAGACAAGGACAAGTTAGAAGAATCAATTGGACTCAATTAACAAATCAATCACAAGTATGAGTTCTAGAAATTAACTTGCCAATTATAGCATGATTCAAAAGGCTTAAAAGGAGGACAAAAACACGTCACTGTATCACAATTGTGAGCACGAGTTTGTGTGAGAGCTTGTTGTAGGAATAGCATATCAAGAAGGAGCTTGCACGCAAATCACAGAGATAATTTTCCTTGCAAAGGTGCACTAAGATATAGGAGATAGTTCCTATATAATAGGGACTTGTCCAGCACTAGGAAATAAGAAGAAGGTTGCACAAGGAAATAAGGGTTGGGTCGAGTTCTTGCTAGGAGGTTTCAAACCAAGTATTAGCCAAAAGAAATACCCTGTTTTCTATTGAAACAGTTTGCCTTGTAAAGAATTCTATTTTCTCAATTTTTGTCAATAAAATCTACAACAAGCAAAGGGTTTTCCCAGTTGGGTTCCCTAGAAAAAAAGTTATTGTGTTATTGTGTGACTGTCTCTTTATCCTATTTCTATTCCACTACTCATCTATTGTAGAGAAATCTTGTGTCTTGGTGCAACGAAATTTGTTTCAGATTTGTTCATTCAAGCAATTGCGAGATTTCAAGGAATTTCTACAAGTTTGTGATCAAGTATCCTATATTTTCTTGAAATTTCTGCTATCACATATTGGATTTAATCTTTAGATGGTTGTAACATCAAGCCCAGCAAATATAGCATCACAAACTAGAAATTGTTACAAATAAGAGTGGAGAGTTAGATATATTTTTGGTGCATTTTTTTCAGGAGGAGATTGACTCATTCTTATAGAATCTATTCTAGAGGCTATCTTGATATGCTAGCATCTTATGGCACTTATCCAAAACACATTCTAAGTAAAATCTTAAATATGACATTCAAATATTTATGGAAGGGCTCCATAGAATATATGGGGTCCATCTAGTTAGTTGGCCTTGCTTAACACTACATAAAGAGCAAGGTGGGTGGGGACTTAAAAATAACTTTGATTTTGAGAAGGCAATGGCAAGTAAATCTTTATGGGTTTTTATAACAAGTAACAACTTATGGAGAGATATGTTGATAGCCAAATACATATCTTCAAGGACTATATGTGATTGGATATAATCTCAACATAAGACTCCTAATTCTTCTAACCAATGGAGAGTGATCTCTCAAGCAATTTCAATGGTAGGGACACAACTTGCTTGGAAAGTTAGATTTGGTAATAAGGTACATATTGGTAAAGATGCTATTGTTGGGTGCAATCAAGAAATATTTCTTCCAAATGTGTTGTTTGTGTCTCTTCAAGAGAGGGGAATCTACATATTAAAATAGAATAGCAAGGGAGGACTCCACTACAATTTAGCTATAAGGCTAAGCTACTACAAAGGATTTGCAACTTGATGTGATATGGCATGAACATTGGGAAAAGTAATGTTATCAATTAAACAATGCACACATCGGGATCTATGTAGGTTACAATGAACCGATCTGGGACTTCAATTCCTCAAAGGGAAGTTTGAAGAGTTATGGAGGTCTAAAGCACCATTCAAATGTGTTCTATTTTAGTTGATACTACAAAATCAAGTACTAACTTGGTCCAAGATGATTCATAGGGGTTTCGAAGATCTAAGGATCTATATATTTTGTCATGAAGTAAATGAAGACCCTAAACATCCATTTGCAAATTGTCCCTTCACAATAAAAGTTTGGCATTAGGTGGAGGCATAAATCAACTCAATATTTTTGTGGGAACAATCAACAATAGAAGCATTCTACAAATCTTTAATGGAGCAACTAACAATGAAAAAGTTTCAGACTTGGGGGATTTGGGTGGCATGCAAAAGAGGTGTATTTGAGTACAAGTATACAACTCCTTATATGGTGGCCTTACATTCATTATTATGGATCAATCCTCACAAGGGCAATGCTTCACATTCAACTAGACACAATTTTGTAGCTCTAGTCATCAGTTATTCTCATCATTGTGGCTTCCTTGGTAGAGACAACCAAGAGAGGGGCCATCACTATGGGATTAAATTTGCAATATTTTTCTTTGACAATCATAGTATTTATGGTAAAGCAAAAATTAAGACAGGATCTAATAATATGAGTGAATTCGATGCTTTATTTTCTCTAGTCAAAACTGTAAACAAGGTAATTGAGAACGGGAGAAAAAACGGGGAGCAAGGGCGACATTTTCAAAAGCTCTTGGTTCAAGAGCGAATCAGGGTGCAAGAATGAATTATATATATATATATATATATATATATATATATATATACTTAAACAAAAGCATGTAGAATGATGAACTAGATATAAAAAAACATAGATTGAACCATATAACATCAATCATCTAGAAATTATAATCTTCATCAACCACGTCTACAAGTTAGTAACATAAAACATATTGAATCTCATGATTCATCAATCTTAAAGTTTCAAGCTTTCAAAATTCAATATATAACATTTATCATCATTGATCACCAAAGTTGTACTTGTAAGCTAAGTGTAACCATTACAACAAAGAATACCTAACATGAAATGAAACAACTTTCAACTTTCACAAAGCATCGTATTCATAATTCATTACCAATGAGTCAACATTTATAAAAACTACTAGAAACTAGAAAGGACAAGTAAATATATTATCTATAGCTAATGCTTGGGCCTCTTGTTGCCACAAGAAATGTCTAATTTTTTAGTCTTGTTGGAAAATCAAGATCTTTGTCATTAATATCACCCTCTGAGCATTAATATCTAAAGGTATCTTTGTCATTTCCTCTGGATCTGTATAGGGATCTTTGCAATTGATACACCCTCTAAGCATTCGCTCCAAGAGCAGATTCGAGGGAGCGGGTTCAAGGGGAGGGAGCCGCTCCCCCGCAACCCTAACTACAAATGTGGAGAATATACAAAGTCTTCAAGTTTTCAAGGACACAACTCTAGTTATAATGGATGGAAGGATATTCACATGGAATAAGCTTGAGCTTGTGACTTAAGGCCATAGCAAATCAACTTAAGGAGATCATAAATTTATTTCATGATATCTCTTTTATTCATGTTTATAGAGAGCGCAATCTCTTGATATGTTCAATTCTCACAAGTGACATGTTGAGCTCATATAAAGTATCATGTTGAGCTCATATCAAGCATATTGTTGTAATGATTTCAAATTTTGTTAAAATACCTTGAGCCCTAAAAACCTTACCCTCTACTATAGGTTGGAGAGTGAAATGCTGGATTTAAAAAGAAAAAATAAATAAATAAGTACAACCAGCAGCAATGGGAAAGCAAGAGTGTGAAAGGCATCTCTTGAAAAGGAAAAATAAAAGCAAAAATCTGGACAAGTAGAAGGACAAGGAACAAAATAACGAACAATACTAATAGGAATCATTCTCAACCTGAAAGAGCAGTGATGCGTTCATGAATCTTTTTTCGACATCGGCGGCGAATACTGACAAGATCACGCTGTGACTTGGGCAACAGCTTTGTGTCCTTAACCTATCATGGGAAAAACCAAACATATTTAATTAGCCTTACATTAGTGAAAAAATGAGTTGAAAAAAGAAAAAGGGATTTGACAACAGCCGAGTAGCTGAATTCAGTTCAACAGTGCAATATCTTACATTGGCGTGATTCATTACCGTGTAAAACCATTTCAATAAACTGAACCTTGACTTGTTTATTAAACTTAACAACAAATGAAAAAACGAGATAACTATAAATTGTGTTCTACCTCCCAGCACCATAGACAGGTTTCAGATTCATCCTCAAGAACATCAACATCTGCATTTAGAATGCCATAGAAAGGACGTTGTCCAATAAGCAGCACTGAGCTTCTTACAGCTGTCAGGCTGATCTCTGCTCCTCCACTTTGATCTATCTTCTTCTTCAGCTTCTCATAAATCTGCTGCGCTAGTTTTGAGTATGGAAGCCTACTTTCTTCCAAATATCGTGCAACAATCACATTGGTAGTGTTGCTCCCCATATCCACAACTTCATCGGAGCCTTCAGAGCTATTATTTTCAAATCCTTCATTGAAATACTGGAACAGTGAAGAAATTTCCTGCTCAAATTGGCGAACACGAGCTGCTTTAGACTCTGAGTCTAAGGTTTCCAGAAATAATGAACGCTTTCTCTTCGATCCTTTTTTTGTTGAAGGTGTACATGACGTGGATGAAACCCTTATTTTACTGTCGCTGGTACCAGATGCCTTTACAGGACTGTTGGGGTTTATAGGGGTCATAACAATGTCATCGGTGCATAAAACGTTTTGCTCTTCAGATGCTTTAGGCTCATTTAAATTCCACGATTTCTTAAATTTTTTGGCTCCAGTACAGGGATTTACATCTGATTTAACGGCACAAGATTTCAAGGGTAACGGATCCAGTTTCATGTTCTTAGACTTTGGCAGCGGCATTGTAGTAGTTTCTGCATCTAGACCGGGAGAACGAGATGAAGTTAAAGGCGAGAGATCAGGTTTCACGCCATCGGAACTCGGCAACAAAGTTGCAACATTTTTCGGTGGTCGGCCGCGAGAATGGTGGGACTTTAGAGGCAGAGAATCTTTTTTGTTGCCTCTACTGTTGAGAGAGGAATTTACACTGTTTTTTGGAGGCCGACCACGAGACCGAGACGAAGGATTACAAAGCTGTGTCTTATTTCCAGGAGCCTCTAGTTTAAAAGTTTTTTCTTCGGTGCTCGCAGTAGAGAAAGGTGCAGCATTCTCATCATTTTCCACCTTTCCCCCCTCTACGATGCCGCACATAGCAGCCACTTCAGTCATCGTGCAAAGGCCTGACTACCAATTTGAATTTCAGAAAAGCGAGCGCGACCGAGCAAGCCTCAATAAAAAACACAATAATTTAATAATGAGCGGGGTTTGTGTACCTGATATTCGTAATTTATTGCGATTCCAGGGAGAATCCTTTCAAAGCGGTTATGAGCCGAATCAACAGAGTGCCGGGGATTCAATCGACAAAATCAGGAGTTGCAGAACTTATCTTCCTTCAATATGAATATGTTAACCTTCCAATCGCTGCAAAATGCAGATCCACAGAATCGGCGAAGTACCAGAAACTCGCATCAACGGCCAGATTGAGCGATGAAACACCCGGAGAGCTCAAATTTCACGACACTGCCTGCGGCTTCGGCCCTTCCCGTTAATAGATCTTGATTAGGTAAAATGGCCGTTCAGTTTGTTCACGCTGGCGAGTCAAAAACAAAAATGTAGTTTCACCATATGAAAGTCTGCGGGAGATGTAAATTGGAAAATGGAGAAATTGGGTTCCCTCTATAAATTTTGCCGATTTAAAATTCCCGCCGATTTTTCAACTTTGCCACCAAATTTCCCAGACTTTCGAATATTTACTGCCACAATGGCACTGTGGACATTGCAACGAGGGTTACACAAAATAAACCATAATATCATATGAATTTCAGTTTGATTCTTTGACCCATAATATCAAAAAACACGTAAATCCTAAATTGTTTATGCTCATGTTGTATTTATCTGAAAATTTTAAATACAATAGAACATCACATTAAGAAATTTTATCATTTAAACAAAATAGATAAATTAAATATAGGTTATAAATAATATATGTTATATTAAAATAATAAATATTATTAAATGTAATGATAACTATTTAATATTTAATATCATTTTAGTATTAATGGTTAATTTAATTGGTAGAGTTTGTGTGAATAAAATATTTTGTTAATAGGAGGTTACGAGGTCAATTCTCCTCATGGTTAGGCTTTGCTAATAAGTGAATGGAATGTCATCCCTTTGAATGGATCTATTTTCTCTAAAAAAATATTTAATATTTCTTTATTTTTAAATATAAAGAATAAATTTTTTTCTAAAATCCGACAAGGATTTGTTGAAATCACAAGCTTGATGGGTAACCCTTGCACAATCGAAGTGCCATAGGGGTTTTTTAGGGTGATGAATCCATATATACAATCAAAAAACCAGTTTAAATAACACAATACAAGATTTCACCTCAAATTTTTTCGTTGAATTCTGACACTGGAAAAATCCAAAAATTCGCACTAAAAACAACTTCATTTTTTTTTACTCGGAAAAAATCATAATTTTATTAATGAAAACAAAATTACATGTTGTATATGCTCATTGAGCATTCAGTCAAACCAGTGAAAATTGGTATTCACAAGACAATACAAAAACACCTCCAAAAAGGAATAAACATGTTACTCTTTTCTCCCTTTCTTCTTTTCTAACTTCGGCCATCCTCCTTGATTTGGAGTGGATGTTACAAGTGTCAGTTGATTCTCTTCAGTTATCTATGGATTTTCCTTATCGGAATCCGAGCTTTCAAAAACGTGGTATCGTTCGAAACCTCCTGTCTCTTTTCTTTCAGGGATTTTTCCCAACTGCGTTGTAGGAACTGGGGTATCTGTTGCTTCGTGATTTATTCCCCCGTTTTTATTCTTTCTTGTGGATTTTGGGCTACGTCGTTTTTAGGCCAACCAATTTCCTCCTCATCCTCTTCGTCCTCAGACTGTTGTTCTGGAAATTGTTAGCCCTTGGGTTTTCTCCCTGTTTTCATTTTCCTTCTTGGCTCTTTTTTGCGTCAGGACATGTATTTTGTAGATGTCCAATCTGTTGACATATTTTACACCTAAAAGTTGTGTTTTCAAAGTCTAAAAACTGGGTCCAGTATTGCTTATTATGTGTCAAGAGGATGTGATCTGGCAAACCTTTGGTGACATCCACTGTCCACAATTGCAGCAAAGGTGTAGATTCGTTCTTCGGCTCTTTGTGTGTTTGTCTCTATGTATCGCCCTATGAGATTCTCAATTCCTTCTAGCACTTTATGATGCCAGAAATGAAGTGGTAGGTTATGCAATCTAACCCATATCGACATTCTTGATACCACCATTGTATTGGAATCAAAAGCTGGGAACCAAGGGGTGACAAAAAGTCTCGCACTTCCCCAAAACCAGGGGCCCTCTCGTAATACATATTCTCCGATGACTCAAACTTTACTATGAAGAAACCCCTCAAGCATGGGTGAATTTCATAGTTAATTGTCCATGTTGTGAAGATCCATTGAAATAGATCCATTGGTTTTGGCCATAAACCGTTGAATCTGCATATGATTGCCTAGGATTCAAAAGTTGTGCATAGATATTTTGTTTCTGAGATATCTATGTACAAAGTTGGGCCTTGATTTAGTTGCTCCACAATATAGGGGTTGGGCATATTGAGAGGTTGATATGTTTTGGTTGTTACAACAAATTTCCCTTGGAGAACATCCTTGAATGACTTACCCTCATTTATTGGTCCCTTATGCACCTCTGGTCCTTTGGATTTGGATCCAGGCAGACCCCCCCTCAACCATAGGTTGACAAAGATTGTGGAATTTCGATATATGCCTTGGCTTGGAAGCAACATATCATCTTGAAGAGATATTCCTGCACATATCAGACTTTGCTTCTCCAGCGGGATTTATGTTCTAATATAGATCTTGTGCTTCAGATCCAGTATCAAGAAATCGTTTCGAACCCTTATAAGAAGAGATCTACCATCTGGAAGTTTAGCAAAAATTTGGAAGGAAGCCTCTTCTTCCATATATATATTGTATAGTTATTGTATGTACTCCTCTTTTTCAAATCTAGGCAAAAGTAAGGCAGATCTGCAGTTTTTGGTTCTTCAGCATGTCATCTCATTCCTGGATCCATGTATAAGGAGAGTGATAGCGATGTCAGAAAGAGGTTAAGGACTCTGATCAACAGTTCACTTGAGATCCATTATTCCATAAACAGATCTATAAACCAGAAAACTTGATCGTGATCCCCATCAGCTCGATCTATATAGATCACATCAGATCTTTAGGAATCAACTATCGCGCGAGGTAATAAATCTAATTTTTTTATGAGACATCCCTTCTCTCTTTACTCAATCTTGTCGATCAGGTAGCTCTTAAGTCCTATCAAAACCCACGCCACTGGATTCATTCGTCCATTGCTCATCTTCGACATAATTTCCAGATCCCACCATCTTCATCCCCATTATGGTCCCTCCTTTGACGCCCCCCGAGACCACAAAACATCGATACGCAGCTCGATCTGCTCACCAGTGGCACGCAAATTCTCTGTGGCTATGCATGCTGCTTCATTAGCGAGAACTTGAGCCCTGACGTTTGGCACGGCCATTGCTCCTCCTCAACTTTTGATATTATCATTTATTTTATTAACAAATGTATATAGATTATTATAGAAAACATTATGTGAATATAATATAAAAATTCTAAGTTTATACTTAAATTATTATTTTTTAGAATAATTAAATATAATAAGGTAGATTGTTAATAAGAGTAAAATAAATGGTGAGAGGGTGTTATATTAAGACACTTTGTGGTGAAAAGGTTACCAGTTCGAAACTCGGTGGACAAAAATCTAGTTATGTTAAGGGTTGGTGTGACACAGTTCAGGTGCGATCCTCGAGTGATTTTGACGGCTTAAATGCCCTTAGGTCTTTATGACGACTTAGATTCCCCTCGGTCGCAGCTACTAAAACCATAGGTTAGGCGTGTTAGTCATCTCAGGACTCGCAATATCTAACAAACAAACAAAAAACATATAATAAAGTAAAATATATTTAAATAAGGTTTTTGAGCAATTAATTGTTACATGAGCGCTCTACAACCCAGTATAAGAGGGGGATGTGTAGGAGTTAGATATTAGATATCGTAATTGTGTTTTTATTAAGAAACTTACAAACAAATTTTTAGATAAAATAAAATCATGATATATATAACATTAAAATATATAACATATAAATAATAGTTATAAATTAAGATCCATTTTACCATATAAATTAAAATAATGATTATGTAATCATATTTAAATTTAGTTAATGAGCACATAAAAATTTTATTATTTACAATATAACAAAATTCTTAACCATGAATATTCACCTCGTTAAATAGGTTTTGTTACAATACCATGGCTTGTCAATACCACATACCTAAAAACCATAACTCTTTTCAAAATCAAAATATTTTGAAAGTCCCACTAGCACAATCGGTTGAGGATATGCCTAGTTGGCAAGGCGAATCGTGATCGAACCTCACAGAGGTTATTGTGCTCATGCTAGGGGGAGGAGAAACGCTAAAATCCAATCAACTTGGGGCTGGTGTGGCCCATGCAAGGTGAGATCCCTGGGTGAATTTGATGGATTAGATACGGGTTGGTGTGACCCATGCCAGGTGCGATCCCCGGGTGACTTTAATTGTTTAGATGCCCTGGGTCGTTGTTTCTCAAGCCATAGGTCAAGCTTGGAGGATCACAGACAACTTGACAAAAATAAATTAAAATATTTTATTTTAACTTGATTTAATAACATTTTATAAATTAAAACTTATACTTGAAATAAAACAAAATTCTTAACGATGGATATTTACCCCATTTTACCATGGATATTATTACCCTATAAATAGATTTTATTACAATACCTACCATGTTTTATCAATACCACTTGCCCAAAAACCATAATTCATTTCAAAATGAAAATATTTTATAATATATTTTTTAAATTAAATCTAAAAGCAAAAAGTTTTTTTGACAGCCAAAACAAATTATAATTAAATCTAAAAGCAAAAAGTTATGGGAGATGTTTTTTTTTTAACAAAGTCGATTGCTGATTATATTCCAAAAAATGTATGGAGTGAAATCTCCATTACATCCGATTACAAAGTAGAGAGTCAAGGAGGGGTGATGTGGCAAAAACCGAGTCTCCTACATACTGACTATTGCTACTTCTATTGAATTGCATATCATATTCTTTGTTAACTCTAACAAACTAAAACAACATAACAGTGAATTTAAAAGACATAATATTTAAGATGACAGTAGGTGTACTGAAGACTAATTCCTACTGCCTTGTAGAGCATTTGCGTTGTCCGTGGTGCCGAGATTGTTGTTCGGGTTGGCATTGGGCGCGTTGTTGGAGCTAGAGCTCTGGACTGTTCTTTTATCCACCATGTAGCGCAAAAATTCCAGAGATTCTTTTATATGTGCACAATGGTTGTTTGCTCCCCTCAGTTTCACTGTGAGTGATTCAACTTGGTAATGGAGGAAGTTGGTATAAGCCTGATGCTTCTGCTGCACTATCTTCAGTTGAGCTTTAATTAGGTCCATTTCCACTTGCATGTATGAGCAATGAAAGTAGTTTTCGCTCGCCATCTTGACTGATAATGAGGAGGGTGAAAGCGTAGCTGTGATAAAGATGGGTCGAAGTTGCATAAGTGTTGATGGACAGTGTAGAGAAATGGGTCGGGGATAGGGGGAAAAAACACTCCGGGAAGATAACAAGGTAGCAGGGATGAGGAGTGATCTGCGAGAAGAAGGGAGGAGGGATAAATAGGATGGGAGGACACGGGAAGCGTGTTGAGGAGTGATCTGCGAGAAGAAGGGAGGAGGGATAAATAGGAAGGGAGAACACGGGAAGCATGCTGAGGAAGAGAGGAGAGCAGGAAGCACAGGGAGACAAGGTCACAAGATAGGTGTGGGGAAGGGGATGGGGATGAGGAGTGATCTGCGAGAAGAAGGGAGGAGGGAGAAATCGGAAGGGAGGACATGGGAAAGGATGAGGAGTGATTTGCAAGAAGAAGGGAGGAGGGATAAATAGGAAGGGAGGACAAAGGAACCGTGTTGAGGAAGAGAGGAGAGTGGGAAGCACAAGGAGACAAGGTCACGAGATAGGTGTTGGGAAGGGGATGGGGATGACAGGTCTGCAGGAATAATATCGAGGGGGCACAGAAGATCTTGTTGACAAAGAGCGCGCAGTGGGGAGGATTCATGGAATTGGGGAGTAGTTGGTGTGACCTTAGGAATAGAGTTGACCAGGGGGTCTGAGGGAGGCCTTATTGGCCAGAGAATCAACATTCTTATTGTTGGCTCTAAGGATGTGATAGAAAGAGAGATCCCCTATCTCATTACTCAAGCTACGACACCTGATGATCAATCTGTTGAGGTCGTTGGGAGACAAAGCAGAATTCAACATCATGTTGATTACAATTGAGGATTCCCTGAAACGATAGTCTTCTTGATATTGAGTCTCTTAATTATTTGAAGGCCTTGCAGTAAGGCATACGCTTCAAACCTGTTGTTCGACCGCCGACCTAATCCCTACTCGAAGGAGGCAACATTATTACCCTACTCATCTAAGATGAGACCTCCAGCTCCTGCTGCTCCAAGATTTGATTTTGAGGCTCCATCGAAGAAGAGCTTCGGTCTGCTTAACCCATCAAGCCATTCTATAAATTCCTTTTCTTTGAGCCTTACTTTCCACTGTTCTTTGTGAATTGGTTGTTTTGTAGGATGCTTATTGCACCTCGGGAGGATGTCAAGCACTCTTCTGAATAGATGTTTTTCCCCTACTCGCAAGTCGTCAATGTTAAAATGATTGTTGTTTTAAGCTAGGATGGTCTCTGCAGTCAGGCTCCAGGTCTTTCTCTGCACTTTTCGAATGCATGGTTTTTGCTCGCGAAAGATGACTTTGTTCTGCATGAGCCAAATGTTCGAAAGGAGAGCATAAGGGAGCGTGTCCCAGATTATTTTGACAACACTCTTCCCTTTTTTGGCACAAGAGTAATTCTTTTTTCCATCCAACTAACATATCAGATATTGTGGTGTTTGCATCTATCTTGATCTAGAGGGGATCAAAGAGGGTGCTCCAACAATTTTTTTCAAAAGTGAAGTCTATAAAGAGATGCTGAATAGACTACTCAACTATCTGGAGACTCCCTGAATGCCTCTTTTTTTAAAATTATCAGCAGTCAAAATCTTTCCCTTTACCAGGGTCCAGATGAAGATTTTGATTTTAGGGAGAGCTTCAGATTTCCAAACCTGCTTCCAGATCACCCACGGTGGAGAAGGGAAGTGTTCGCTGTGAAGAACATCGTATCCCTCTTTTATGGAGTAAGAGGACTCGAAGGGTTCCCATCTATAGATGTCTTCTTCATCCTTCACAAGAGGAGCAGTGCCATGAAGCATATCTTCCATTTTTGCTCTGTCATTATGGAGGTGAGGGGGCAGATTCAGGAACAGCCAACCCTTCCATTGGCTTTTATTCTCTTCCCACCTGGAGATTTGATTCAAGGTGTTGATCCCAAGCTCTCTAAGATGCATTTGAATGTGAAGAAGGCTTATATCGTTTGAGAGAGGAGGCTTTCCCATGATTTTGTCATTCAAAATATCGATGTTGCAGCCTCCATGGGGAACTTTGGAGGTGTTGTTGTAGATGAAGGGGATGGATTTCTCACAGAGATCCCATATACGTGAACATGGCTCGTTGGAGATGATATTTTCTAATAGATGTTGCCTTGATGTGGAGAGGTATTTCCTTTCAAGAACTTGCTTCCACCACATTTGTTGACCAATGATGAAACGCCAAACAATTTTTCCTCCGAAGGCAATGTTCAGCAATTTAGGGATGCGAATGGTTAGGCCTCCATTTTCATACTTATTTGTAACTACCTCCACTTTACCAGATTGAACTTCTTCTTTTTTCGCTTTTACCACCTTGCCATAAAAATTGCCTTAAGATGATTTCCATTTTATTTTGAATATTGATAGGGGCTTGGAGCAGGGAGAACAGGTAAAGGGGAAGAGCTAAAAGCACAACTTTTAGGAGAACCGTGCGCCCAGCCAGGTTGAGCCAAGAAGCTCCCCAATGTTGGAATTTCTTCTTCATTTTATCTATAGTGATGCTCCAAACCTCTGCCTTTAAAGGGCCATTGCTTACAGGCATCCCTAGATAATTGAAGTGATTCAAACTCCATTTGTATCGGACCCAGAAGATTTGGGCAATGCTATGAATGGTATTCATAATTGCATTCCATCCATATATGCAACTTTTGAGATAATTGATCTGACATCCTGAATAATGCATGAATTTTTCAATCAAAACTTTGAATCTCCTGGCTATTATGCAACTAGCTCCTCCCATCAGTAGGGTGAACTGAAAGTGGTTCATGTTTTTTACCCATTACTGAATTTGGTACCTATAATTTACCCTGCTCTGCGGTTGAAGTCCAGTGCCCGACTGAAGGATTATGCCATGAGAATGAAAAGGAAGGGGGATAAGGGACAACCTTGTCTTTAGCCTCTGGTGGATTGAAAGAAAGGTCCAGGTCTCCCCTTGGGAGACCTTGACCAGAGAGGAGACCCAAGGAGTAGATATGCAGGCCTGGATAAGAGATATGAAGTCTTCACAAAAGCCCATTTTCCTTAGTATAGAATAAAGGAAGGAGTGTCTAACTATGTTGAAGGCATTAGCAAGGTCTAATTTTAAAACAAAACCTTTCTCCAATCTGCTCATGCTGGAGTGTATCGCTTCTTGGACTAACAAGATGGAGTCAGTGATTTTCCTATTTGCTATGAACTGACCTTGGTTTTCAGAGATAATATTAGGAAGGTAAATTTTGATGCGGGAAGCGAGGACTTTGATGATAATTTTGTAGGAGGATTTGCACAGGGATATTGGTCTAAATATGGAAAAGGTGGAAGGTCGGGACTATTTCGGGATGAGGGCTAGAAATGTCGAGTTTTTGAGGCCCCCAATCTTTTTCTTCCTTTGGGTCCATAAGATCATTTTGACGAGGTCTTTTTTTATTACCTCCCAGAAGGTCTGATAGAAGTTTATGGAGAATCCATCCAGGCCTGCAACTTTGACTAGGTGGAGGGTCCAAATTTCTTTGATGATTTCACCTTCATCGATGTCCCTGGTTAGGAAGCCATTTATTTCTTCTATGCTCATATTTGGACTGTGGGTCAAGAGATCGGCGTAGTCCTCTGCCTCCATAGTTTCTGTTAGGAGACTCTTATAATGGTGGCGGGCTACTGATTTAATCTCAGCTTGATCTGAGTACATGGTGCCTTCATCATCAGATACAGTTGTGATAGTATTTTTGGATGTTCTAACAATTGCTTGATTGTGAAACGAGGTATTCTTATCCCCAACATGAAGCCAAATACTCCTGGTTTTATTCTTCGTTTTTCTTCTTCCTTTCCATTTGAGTTTTATAATGCACAATACAACTCCTTTTCATGCTCTTGTTTCTCTTTGGTCACCACTTGGTCATATATGTCTCTTTACAATTCATCTAGCATTCTCTTCGTGTCCTGCTTGACAATTTCTGGTTCTTTGTAATAGTCTTTGACCCAGCCTTTGAGAGTTGTGCGCACAAGATTTAGCTTAGTCTCCCATCTATGCATTGGGGATCCATCAACATGATGGCGCCAAGTGATTTCCACAATTGTTCTTACCTTAAGGGATTCACTCCATAATGGATTGTAACGAAATGGGAGGGGCCCAAGGTTTGATTGCTCACCGAGAACTAGGGTGACAAGGTAGTGGTCTGAGGCCGAGCAAGGAAAAATGGAAGAGGTTGCCACTGTAAAGAGGGAAATGAGGGAGACAAAAACAATGAATCGGTCTAATCTTTCCATGATGTTTCCTGAGCCAAGCCTACGATTACTCCATGTGAAGCTTCTATTCTTGGGGATGATGCCCACCAAGTCATGATCTCTTATGATATTCTCCAGCTGATCTCTAGAAGGATCAGGAGTAAAAGTGCCCCCTATTTTCTCTTTTGCATGCGAAACCAGGTTCAGATCACCTCCAATGATGATTTTGATGTAGTCCTCCCCTTCCATGTCACATTGTAATGTTTGCCAGCACACTTCCTTGTCACGATATTGATTTGGGCCATATATGTTGTAAATTTTTATCGTGACATCCTCTTGGGTGCTTTGTGGCTTAACTTTTATCCAATCCTTGGCCTTTAATTTTGAAATTTGTTTCCATGATTTTTGTTTCCAAATTGTGGTTATTCCTCCCGAAGCACCTCTCGATTCTACTATTGTGCCTGTGTAGTTTCTGATTCTACTTATGATGTTTTCCATGTATTTTTCTCCCTGCTTGGTTTCTTAGAGAAGAATTATGTCTGGTTGTTCTTGTTTGATAAGATCTCTTAGGGAATTGTTTTTGGAGGGGTGCCCTAATCCCCTACAGTTCCATGTGAGTGCTTTCTGTTGAGATTCAACAAGATAATGAGCTTAGTGAACAGAGTCGTCTTCACTAAGTGGGCCTGTAGGTTATTTTTGGCGCAAGTCTATTTTTAGACTATGTCTATTTTTAGACATGGTGATCATATTTCAGAAGTTGCAGGATGCTATTTGTGGATGGTTGGTCAAGTTGGAGAAATATATGAAATTATGTTTTTAGAATATTGGGCGAATTCTATTTATAGATCGTCGATCTAAAAATAGAAGTGTTGATTATTATTAGCTCTTAATAATAATCCGACAATAAACAACAACTTATTCTCTTGGAGCACTTTATTTCAGTGAGCAGATTTGGCAAATTAGTGGGCTAAAGGAATTACACAATTCCTAGGGTTTACTGATGGTTCATGCATGGAGGACTCAGTTAGAACTGAAGTGGCAAAGTTATGATATAGTTGGAAGAGTAGTTCGTGGAGTTGTTATTCAGTTTAACTCGGTTAATGGAGTTAAAGTCAATTGAGCTAGTTGTATCTAGTCTAACTGAATGATACACTAGTGAGAGTGGAGTGAATTAATTAGTTAATTAATTCAAAAATAATAACTCATTAATCAACTGAACAAATACAACAGTTAACTACAGTGCATGGCAGTTCCAGTAGAGACCCAGTGGAGAGATAGGTGAAAGGGCAAGATGGACTATCTATTGTGACTATAGTGATGCATTGATTGCACCACACACACATTGGAGTTTCCAATGAGGATTGCGCAGTCAAGGCAAGGGTAATTCAAATTCATTTAGAGCTATTCTTCAACAAAGATTATAGGGGTGGAGGCAGTTATTAACCCGGGAAGAAATCTGTAATGATTTATGCAGATTTCTTCCGATTAGTGTGTGACAATTGATTGTACTGAGAGCTTGATGTACTAAGCTTTGTATGAGATTTTTACATGATCTCCATGATACATAATATATGATAGTTGGGGTTTTCAGCTCAAGGCTTCCCCGTAAAACAACTGTGATCTGTGTGATTGTTTTTATTTGCTTCATGTGTTTGAAATTGATTTTAATTTCTGCAAAAGATTAACAGTGGAAGGATTCTGTATTTAGCAACAAGATAAATATTGTTAGATCGGGAGAATATGGATATATACATGCATCTTGTATATAATTTATATATGGTATCGGATCAGTGTTAATTCTTGAAGTTTGCAATTGTGAAGAATTGCTGAGAGTCTATTGTGTGATGGTCTAATTTGTCATATAAAATTTTGAAAGATAAATATATACATTGAAATGTATTTTCATGGGTTGCGATTGGATATGCCCTTGATGGGAGTCAATTACATAGCCAGCAGGGAATATAGGAAGGAGTATGGTGTTGGAGGATAATGGATCAATGGTGTCTCACCAGCACATGTCCCTCCTAAGTCAAATCTAGCGATGGCTATTACTGATGGTATAAAAGAAGATAGCAAAGACAAGAAGAATTTGTTTTGGAAGGTGAAGGACCAGCTCAGGTTCAGACTTCACGAAAGCCACCCGCATTAATGTGGAAGGCTTTGACAGATTTTTTCCAAAGCAGCAGCGACCAGAGGAAGTTGGCGCTGAAAGACAAGCTCAGAAAAAAATAAAAATGGAGAAGGGCGACAATATTCCAAAATATCTCACGAAGTTTGGCCACTATAGGGATGATCTGGGAAGTGTAGGGATTATTGTTGATGATGAAGACTTGGTGAACTTGGCTCTCCCTGGGCTTCCAAAGAGTTGGCATAGCTGCGAAGACTCTGTCAATGGACGGGAGAAACTGTTGGGATGGGACCAACTTTGGTCGGATCTTGTGTAGAAGGAGATAAGGTGAAGTACCAGGGATGGCTCTTCATTGAAGAATGAAGATGAAGAGAACTGCGCTTTGGATGCCAAAGCAAGGAAAGGGAAGGGGAAGAAATTTCCATCAAAATTTGAAACTAAAGGCAAGAAGCAGGATTTGTCCAAGGTGAAGTGTGTTTCACAGTCACGAACATGGGCATTTCGCCACTAATTGCCCACAGAAGAAGAAGAATAAGAAGGCTGCTAGAGCTACAGCTGGAGAGGCCTTAGCCTCACAATTTGAACTTGATTTCTCTTTTATCGATTGCTTGGTTTCAAGCTATATGGTATCGGTGTGCTATCTTGATAGTGGTGCGTCTTTCCATATGACGGGAGATAAGGAGTTGTTTGGTGAGTTGGAGGAGAAGGACCTCTAGATGCATATAGAGGTGGGCGACGATGGTCGATACAGTGCGACCGACATTGGGACCATTACCTTTGAGAGGGAGTCCAGTAATCCATTCTTGTTGAAAGATGTTATGCATGTTCCAGGTCTAAAGAAGAACTTGGTCTCGATCACAATGTTGGAAGACAAAGGTTATGACGTTGTTTTCAGTGAGGGAAAGGCCTTCCTTCGACATAAAACAACGAGTCAAACCAAGAGGATAGGGATTCGAGTTAAGAATCTCTACAAGCTAGAGGTATATGGCTGCACTACAATGGTGGGCAAAGCAGAAGTAGTGGTGAGACAGGATGAGGGTGAATTATGGCACAGGAGATTGGGCCATCTTCACCATGGCGCTTTGAAGAGTTTGCAGCAAATTTCTACTGGACTTCCCAAGGGTAATATTGTGCTGTCATATCAGTGCAAGGGATGTACTATGGGTAAGTTTGTGAAGACCACCTTTCATGAGAAGGAGAACCGTGCTTCGGTGATCCTGGAGAGAATTCACACATACGTGTGTGGACCTTTCTCGATTGCTTCAACAACAAAACATAGGTATTATGTTATATTTGTTGATGAATATTCTCATAGATGCTGGATATTTTTCATGCATAAGAAGAGATAAACATTCTCAAAGTTTTGTGAGTTTAAAGCATTGGTGGAGAAGGAGTCGGGAAAGCAAGTGGAATCTCTACGGAGCGATAATGGTGGTGAATACATCTCGGGCGAATTCAAAGACTTCTGTAGCAAAGAAGGAATTAGAAGAGAACTCATAGCTCCTCATAACCCACAGCAGAATGGGGTCGCGGAGAGGAAAAACAGAACGATCGTGGGTGCTACACAAGCTATGCTCGAGAGGGAGCTAGACTGGCATGCCGTGAAGGAACTGCTTGTTTCGAAAGATGAGCCTTCGGATGTGGATCAACCACAAGAGGAGATTCATGGAGTGGAGTAGTCCACTCATGCAGAACCAAACATCAGACAAGGCAAAAAGCGTACCACAGAAGCTGAGAGACTGAAGCTTGATGTGGCATAGAATGTAGGGGTCCCTACATCACAGCGCAGACAGAGACAATCACCTAACCGATTTATTGGATACATGGCTCTTATGAGCAAGTGTATTGTGACAAAGCCATATTCTTTTGAAGAAGCAGTGCAGGAGCCCACATGGGTAGATGCCATGGTGGAGGAGTATGACTCCATAGTCAGAAACAATGCTTGGGAGATTGTTCCAAGGACGGTGGGAAAATCAGTTGTAGGATCAATATGGATCTACAAGGTAAAGCAAGCTGCTGATGGGAGCATCGAGAAGTATGAGGCAAGATTTGTTGCCCGGGGCTTCTCACAGATCGAGGGGATTGATTATGAAGAAACCTTTGCACCTGTCGCACGGTATTCTTCCATACGGACCATCCTTGCTCTCTCAACGCAGATGGGTTGGCACATTCATCAGATGGATGTGAGGACTGTGTTCCTTAATGGGATCACTGAGGAAGAGGTGAAAATTGAGCATCCTGAAGGATTTGAGATCTTCATCAGCGATTCGCATGTGTGCAAGCTCAAAAGAGCATTGTATGGGCTGAAGCAAGCACCACGTGCTTGGTACACACGGATCGACAACTATTTCACTGGACTTGGCTTCACCAAGAGTGAGGCGGATGCAAACCTATACCAAATTGTGGTGGAGGGTAAGATTTCAATCATTGTTCTCTATGTTGATGATTTAATCGTAATGGGTGATGAGCAATTGATACACTCATGCAAGGCAGATCTTGCAAAGGAGTTTGAGATGAAGGATTTGGGCCTCCTTCATTATTTCCTTGGATTGGAAATATGGCAACGAGAAGGTGAATTGTTTGTATCTCAAGGCAAGTATGCTCGGGAGATACTTGAGAAGTTTCACATGTAAGGCTGCAAGCCTATCGACACTCCTCTTCCAGGAAATTGGAGAAAAGAGGATGCTACATCGGCAGAGGTAGTGGATGCCAGTGTTTATCAACAGTTGGTGTGTTCGCTCATGTATTTATTTAAGACAAGACCAAACATATGCTATGCAGTGAACTAGCTTTCACAAGCGATGGTTAAGCCTACCAAGCTCTTTTGGAAGGCGGGCAAGCATGTCCTGAGATATCTCAGGGGCACATCTAAGTATGGCTTATGGTACAGACAGACGGATGAGGTGAATTTGCACAGCTTCACAGATGCAAATTGGGCAAGCATCCCAACAGACAGAAAGAGCACATCAGGAGGGATTTTCAGTATCAGATCTACGGCAGTTTCTTGGTACAATAGGAAACAAAGATCTGTGGCACTCAGTTCAGTGGAAGCATAATACATGGTAGCAAGTCAAGCTTCATGTGAGGCTATCTGGATGAGGAAGATCCTGGTTGGTTTTTTCGGTTCGCATTTAGATCCTACAATGATACATTGTGATAATCAAAGTTGCATTAAACTCTTGATTAATCCTATGTTTCATGATAGATCTAGACATATTGATATCTGGTATCATCATATCAGAGATTGTGTGTAGAGGAAGATCATGTTGCTTTAGTACATTCCTATGGAAGATCAGGATGCAGATATTCTGACGAAGGCGCTCACCAGGAGCAAATTCGAATACCATAGAGGCAGGATCAGGGTGAAGGATAATCCCTATCTTGTCGAGAGGGAGTGTTGAGATTCAACAAGATGATGAGCTTAGTGAAAAGAGTCGCCTTCACTAAGTGGGCCCGCAGGCTATTTTTGGCGCAAGCTTGTTTTTAGATTATGCCTATTTTTAGACATGGTGATCATATTTCAGAAGTTGCAGGATGCTATTTGTGGATGATTGGTCAAGTTGAAAAAATAGATGAAATTATATTTTTAGAATATTGGGTGAAGTCTATTTATAGATCGTCGATCTAAAAATAGAAGTATCAATTATTATTAGCTCTTAATAATAATCCGACAATAAACAACAACTTATTCCCTTGGAGCACTTTATTTCAGTGAGAAGATTTGGCAACCGTTAGTCAAAGGAATTGGCCAATTACCGGTAGGTTCATGGAGGACCTGGCTAATGTGATTTTAAACTCATTTGAGCTAGTTGTATCTAGTCTAACTGAATGATACACTAGTGAGAGTGGAGTGAATTAATTAGTTAATTAATTCACAAATAATAACTCATTAATCAACTGAACAATACAGCAGTTAACTACAGTGCATGTCAGTTCTAGTGGAGAGATAGGTGAAAGGGCAAGATGGATTATCTGTTGTGACTATATGATGCATTTATTGCACTCACACACACATTGGAGTTTCCAATGAGGATTGTGTGCCAGCAAGGGTAGCTCCCAGTTCATTGATATTCTTCTAATAGGGATTGAATGGAGTGAAAGCATCAGTGGCAAGAACCTGGGTATGGATTTGTAAATTTATTCTGATTAGTAGTGATGCTAACTAGTACCGAGAGCTTGATTACTGCTTGTATGAGATTGTTACATGATCTCCATGATACATAATATATGATAGTTGGGGTTTTCAGCTTCAGGCTTTCCCGTTAAACAACTGTGTTATGTGCAATTGTTTTTATTTGCTTCATGTGTTTGCAATTGAATGTTTAATTTCCGCACAAGATTAACAGTGGAAGGATTCTATATGTAGCAAGAAGATAAATATTGTTAGATCAGGAGAATCTGGATAGATACATGCATCTTGTATATAATTTCTACACTTTCATTATTTAAGGAATGTGGGTCTGCCTTTCCTCCTGTTTCTTGGTGGCTTGTTTCTTTGTTGTTTATCCCTCTAATAAAGCTCCCTTTTGGATGATGCATTCCCAGGGAAATTTCCTTTTGGGCTGCCTCATCCCTATGGTGTTTTTCATATTTTCTTCTTGGTCCAAGTTTTTTCAAGGTCTCCAAGACAGGTCCCAACTCCTTTGTTGCATTTCCGGTAACTATCCGAGCAGATGATGGTTCAACGAAGGATGGGAGTGGGCAGGATTTGGAGGGTGATGGTTAAGGGAGAGGTTCAGAAGGGAAGGTGGAGAGGGAGAGTTGAGGGGGATCCTCTTCCAGAGAGGCCAAAGCGGTGAAGGGGTTAGAAGATATGGGGGAGGGTTCAGGAGTTTGGGTGGGGGACAAAGGGGGATCAGGACGAGGAGGAATGCCAGGGCTTGTAGATTGAGAGGATGGGTGAGTTGTTGAAGGTCCAAAATTTCTGGCAGTTGAGGCAGATTTTTTTTTTTTTTTACTTCCCACTAGGGTTCAGAGTCAACATTTTCGATCTCTATCGTTTTTAAGCATCTATTGGAAAAATGACTATTTTCGTGGCATACCTTGCATTTGAACGACAATTGTTCATAGCTCAGATGCTGAATGTGCGTCCAATTGTCCACCTTCATCTTGATTGCCTCTGGTAGTCCTTTCCCCAAGTCTACCTCCACACAGATTCTTGCGCAGGCTTGCATGTTGTCCTTTGGCTTGCTTCTCTCGATGAACTTACCAACAACATTCCAATCACTCTTACAGAATCATCCCCTCAGCAGTGAAGTGGGAGGCGAGGGAGGCGAACCTACAGTGTTAGGGACGTCGAGTTATGGATCAAAGTCTAGATTCCATTTGTTTAAATAAAGCCCCTTGGTATCAATGAAGTATGGCTTGTTTATGAAGATCAAATCCTTGTCTTCCTTTGTCTCGAAGTGAAAGGTGTAAAATCCCCTACCGTAGAATTTGATGGAGATTTTCCCTTTTATTTTGTCCAACGAGTTGCGCTCTACCCATTTCTGGATTGTTTTCGACGACGACCATAGACCCGTAAATTTCCCAATGAGCCCTTTCTCCGCGAGGGATAGTACAGCCATTCGAGGGATCGCAGTGGGCAGTGAAACTTCTTGGATCTCGTCCAAATTTTTGACGAACTTGTAAATCGCAGGCCTCAGTCGAGATGGATTCAAAGATTCGATGAGAGCAGAGAAGGCCGGGGCGTGGTCGGGAGGAGCAGCTGCCTCCGGGATGGACTCCGGAGGGGTCATATGGCCAAGGGGGGAGCAACAGGGGGAGGTTGAAGCGAGAGTGGTTGCACTGACGCTCCAGACCTAGCTCATATTTAAAAAATATTGTGGGAGATGTTGTAGTGGTATAAATGTCTATAAACATTTACATGTGGACTCAATTAAAAAATAATAAAATATTAAAAGTAATTCCTTAGAGATGCGTTCTCCAACCCAATATGTAGAGAAGTTGTAATGTCTTGTAAACATTTTGACTCCATTAAAATTAAAATAAAATAATGAATTAATAATAATAATTATCAATAAAACATTTTGAATTTGTAAAATTACATAAAACCATAAAAAAAATAAAAACTTATTATTATTATTGTCCAGTCCCACTAGCACAACCTGTTGAGGATGGACCTCTTTAGCAATGCAACCCGGGATCAAACCTCATGGGGGGTGGTTGTGCCTTGTGCTGGGGAGAGGAGATATGCTAAAAAATCGAGTTAGCTTGGGGCTAGGATGGCCCAGGCTAGGTGTGATCCCCGGGTGACTTTGACAGATTAGATGACCCTAGGTCACTGCTCCTCAAGCCACAAGTCAAGCTTAGAGGATAACATACAACTTGACTATATATATATATATATATATATATATAAGCCTAGATCCATCTTAACTCTAGATCTTCCAAGCCTCTAGAGGGATCAAATATTTTCTCACTCTAAAAGAATTTTACATCTTAAGATATTTGATCCTTCTCGACATCTCAAGGGATTTAATTCAGGCGCTTGGTAAATATAGTGTAACATCACCCATTAACCCAATACCCAGAGTAGGAGGTGGTCACTACGTATACCCAATCTTTAAGGTACCTGTAAGAAATGGGGTATAAAATTTTCAACGTTTTCCAAATTATCTAAACTCAAAATAACCTTCAACATTGCGTTCGTCTCGTCAAGACGAACCCGGTGATATAAATTTCACCTCAATATGGCCCCAGATTGCAAGATATCGTATTTCAAGGAATAAGCCCTACCACATCATCCAGATTTCATGTGGTTGTCCACCATTGGCCTGCGTAATAGTCGGGCCTTTAGACCATTCGAGATCAGCCTCATCCATTTTTCTGTCAAAGCCCTTCATCACTTCGGATTGAATCTGGCGGTCATGGATTAACCATGTCGTCCTAATGCCTTCATCCTACCCTCCTTATACCTCTTGGGTGTCGTCTAAAATGCATCTTCCCACTCTTCCATGTTGGCAGATTTCCTAAGCATGCTTCACGGTAACTTTCGAGGTTGTGTCGTCGGGCATATGTGTGAACGGGGTCATATGGGCTCCTCTCCTATTGGTATTCATTTCCATCTAACCGCCACTGCATGATATCCAAAGTCATTATGTTTCCCTCACCTCGATGCCTCCTTTATGGCATCTCTTTATTTCTTCAATGTTACAACATCAGGCTAACTTGTCCAGTGGAACCCCTTATCCACCAATTGGGTACGCGTTCCACCAGCATGGTATGACTTATGTCATCCCTCTAGTTTCCTCCCGACACTTCTCTTGACTCCTTACTTTAAACTTCTAATACAGGAGCATCATGGTTCCAAATTTTGTAGATTTAGTAAAATCTAGGGGGTCTTATGTTTTCAAGGGAGTTGGTTCCCTAAGTATTTAATTAATGTAATTTTCAATGTTTTGAGTGATTTTATGTGAGACATTTAGAATAGGATTTAATTAAACATTGTGAGGCATATTTGTAAATGTTTTAGAGTGTAGGAGAACATGAGAGATTTAGGCTAGTTGAGATTTCAAAGGGATTTTGAATCCTAGACTTAGGAATTGGTTGATGATTTTGTGGATTTAGAGGATTCTTGGGATTTGGTTGAGAAGATTGAGGATCTGAACCATAATTGGTTGCAAAACCTCTCTTCTTCTTTTTATATATATATATATATTTGTAAGCCTCAAAGGCATTAGAGAACATGATTCTTAGATAGGTAATAGAGGAGATTTGATTGTAAGCCTACAGGAAAAGAGAGAGAGAAGTAGTGTTGAGAGGCCACTGAAATAGAAAATCAGGCCGAGAGGAAATTCATTATTGTGTAAATATTTGCTTGTGAATAGAAAACTCAATTATGAGTTCGTGTAGAGTGTGTTGTGTTGATGAATTATAAAAATTATGGATAATCAGAGTATTACATATAATATAGGTGTGTAGGTGAACCTGAAAAGGACCAGAGTAAGAATAGCGCGCAAAGGTGACTATGGAGGTTTAATCGTGTTCAAGTACGAGTGAATCATCATAATAAAGCTCAGGAGGGATTAATGTCGCGGAAGAAAAACCCAAGACCGAAACCCCAAATGTATATCAAGACACAGTATAGATCAAGCGGAAGAAACCAAAGGAACATGCACAATAAAGTCAAGTGAAATTACACGGAAGAAAGCACAGGGACTGTCGGATCACATATTGATCAACGATGGATGTGAATTGGGAACTCATGGGATGCATTAGACAAAGATCAATATGGATGGTTGAGATAGTATCACAGATATGAAGTGAAGACGGATGGTTCAGATCTCATCGTATATTAAATTGTGAAAGTGTCGAAGTGGACACGTGTTGGGCGGAGGTCCATGTGCATATCGCACATCGCATGCGATATGGTATAACAATTTACAATGGAGACTTAAATTTGTGAAATGTCGATTTGTGATGAAGCCTTAAGTTGTGATATTGCGATGCGATAACGTCATCTCATATCGCAGTCGGTTGAAAGAACCTTGTTATTTCCATGCGCTAAACCTTGCGACATGCGATAGGGTATTCGTTGCGATTTGAAAAATCGTAAACATTGTGATATGGTTAAAACTGTCGATTTGCAATGAGTTAAAATGTGTGATGTGCAATTACCGGAGTTTGTTAATTTATGTGATCTGCAATGAAAGATTGGTTTGGGTTGTGACCAAGGTCCCACAAAGCCTGTTTCCCCGTGTAAATCGGGATTATTTGTCATAAGGGAGCTTCAGTGTAAATGATTTTTTTAAATATTAAAGTGAGTTTCTAAAGGTTCTTAGAGATACATGAACCTATCCTCGGGTTTTGGGTAGACTAAGTCTTAGGTCTGCACATTTGGGTATTTGCGGCCATATGGTTGCATCATTTTGGTATCAGAGCAGTAAAAGCTCTTTGGGAGAAAGTTAGAGCAGAGTTATGTTCTTGAAGTTGTATATGCAGAATACAATCGTGATTGCAGGAAGAAGGATCTGATTTTAAATCTGACAGGCAGTAGACACACAGAGATAAAAGTGTGGCAGAATATGGAGAATAATTGATACTCTTGAAGAGAATTTGTAGAGGCAAAGGAACAAGGAATATTCCATTCAAAGTGCAGATGAATGGTGGAACAAGATCATACAAATATATTGAAGGTGATATGGTATGTTTTTATTTTAACTTTGGTTTGAGAATATGTTTGCATATTTCAGGTTGTAGACAAGGAGGGAATATCTCAGCAAAAGAACAACAAGAAGAGTAGTAAGAAGAAGAACCAGTTGTGTTCTTAAAGGCAGAGTAAAGTGGATACTCTGGGAAAAGTGGCAGTGAACCTAAAGAATCTAGCTGAAGGTTAGACAATGAGGACAAGAGTGTTCTAAGAAGAAAGTAGAATTGCATAAGCCAAGGAGTAAAGAAGTTTCTAAATAGAGGTTCCAGAGAAATAGAACCAGTGTTACCAAAAGACCAAGCTCGAAGGAGAGAGGCTTGGTGAGGTACTTGCAGCAGGTATGGAGACTTACTCAGAAAGAGAGGCTTAGTGCAATTCACAAGTGAACATATGCAGTTCACAAGAGACATAAGAATGACTATTGAAGGTCATTGCAGAGGTTCAGAGGAAAGCCACAACAAGAAGAAATATGCCAAGGAAAAGGGCAAAGAGATGATGAGTCAAGAGTATATTTATAGAGAGAAAGCTGAGATAAAATTCCATCTTGAGTTATTGATGGAAATGTTACAGACAAGTAAAGAAGATCAGAGGTATAGTTATATAACGAGAAAGAAGGTGAAATGGCACATGCTACAAGAGAAGATAAAGCATTGGGTGAATACTCAATTAATAGAGGAGCTTAGAAAGCTTGAGCAGACAATGGATGTTAAATGGAGGTCGGAGAAGCTCAAAGGAGTTAAGCTATAATAATCTTGAGATGACGACATAAAAGGAACAATTACTAAAGATTGTTCAAAAGAAAGAAGAAGTCTACACTAAAGATGCAATTAAAAAACATGATGAAGAAAACGTATTTACTGTTCCTAATGAGTTTGGAATTTTTAAGCATGATGATTTAGACATGTGTGTAGATTTAGAAGAGGGAGAAGGGCCATCTGATGATTGGTCAACAATAAGTGAAGGTATGGAAAATTATGTAAAGTTTCCAAATTCTACTCCAATTGAAATTGTTTAGTTATGTAGAAAGTTAGACCTTCAAAGAAGAAAGTTGGAAAAGCAGAGGATATATACTCATGATGAATTTTTGAAGAAGGAAGACAAGGAAATTTTCATGAATGAAAATCATGGAGAAGAAATTATTAGTTGTAATGAACAGATTTAAAAGATTGTCTTGGAAGACAATGTAGCAACAACTGAAAAGGCGAAAAAGATTATAGAATACAGAGTGCAAAATTCTATAGAAGACAGCAATGAATTTTTTGCAAGGGGAAATTATGAGGTTGCTAAGTCGGGAGAAGCTAAGTATAACAGTGAACGAGAGGGTAAGGATGTAAGGGTGGTAGTAAGAATCCAACAACTCCAAAGTGAAGGTAACAAACAATAGTTTGAGGATGAATGGACATAGTGCAACAACAATTGGCAGAGCGAGTACCAATCAGAAGATAAATTGAACATGGAGATTGAAATAATAAGAAGGTTGATGTTGAAGTTTTATTAGAAGAAAACAACAACAAGAAAGCAAAGAAGCAACAACAAGAGAGACAACAACAGACTGTGAGAGCATAGCCAATGGGGAAATGCAGCATAAAGTATGGAGACCTGGAGAACAACAACAAAACAACAGAAAGGAAGAGAGGCAACCAAAGATAGATTACAGAACAAAGTATGGGATCCAGCAGGACAACAATTAAAGACAAATGATCTGGAGATCATGATTATTTTTCTACCTTGGGAGTCTGATGCAGGAGCATCGTGGTTCCAAATTTTGTACCTTTAGTAGAATCTAGGGGGTCTTATGTTTTCAAGGGAGTTGGTTCCCTAAGTATTTAATTAATGTAATTTTCAATGTTTTGAGTGATTTTATGTGAGACATTTATAATAGGATTTAATTAAATATTGTGAGGCATATTTGTAAATGTTCTCGAATGTAGGATAACATGAGAGATTTAGGCTAGTTGAGATTTCAAAGGGAATGTGAATCCTAGAATTAGGAATTAGTTGATGATTTTGGGGATTTAGAGGATTCTTAGGATTTGGTTGAGAAGATTAAGGATCTGAACCAGAATTGGTTGTAAAACCTTTTGTATATATTTGTAAGCCTCAAAGGTATTAGAGACCATGATTCTTAGATAGGTAATAGAGGAGATTTGATTGTAAGCCTACGGGTAGAGAGAGATAGAAGTATTCAAAATGGAGGAATAACCTGTTATGAGTATTTTAACCCAACGTTTCAAACTTCTTAAGTGAGTCCATCATCAGGGGTAAATGCCCAGTGTTCTTTGGATATTTTTTAAGAATTAGGGCAAAGGAATAATAACATAAATAGTAATTTTAATTCTTAATAAGGAGGTCGGTTGGAAGAAAGGCTAATATAATTTTATTTCTTTAATTATTTATATTTTAATTAAATTTCTATGTTTATTTATTTAGTTATTTATTATATTTCATTTATTTATTTTTATTTTATTTATTTTTTATATTATTATTATTTTTTATTTATTTTTATTTTTTTATATATTTATTTTACAATTAAAAAAAAATATGAAATTAATAATTAGAGAGGTAATAATATTTATTTATTTTATTTTTATTTTTATTTATTTTTATTATTATTTTTAATTAATAATTAGAGAGGTAATAATATAGGGTAAGGTAGATTTTTTTTTTTTTTAACTCATTATCACTTTATGGATTTATTATTATTAAAATTGATGTCATGCGAGATATGATGTATTATAGGTTTCCAAGTGTTGTTGATGTTAAGGTCATCATCGTGATTCATGTTATTTTTCCTTTTCTCTATTTCAAAGAAAAATCAAAGAGGCCATAGAAATAGATAAAAGGAAAAACAACATGAATCGCGATGATGGCCTTAACATCAGCAACACTTGGAAACCTCTAATACATCATACTTCGCATGACATCAATTTTAATAATAATAAATCCATAAAATGATAATGAGTAAAAAAAAATTAAAATAAAAAATAAAAAATAAAAAAAATCTACCTTGCCCTTTATATATATATATTTTACAAGAACGGTTATGAGTTTATATTAGAAAGTGGCCAAATGCCATCCAAGATTACAATATGTCGGGGCTAGCCCTTAGTCTTTCTGCCATAGTCTGATCGTAGATCCCAAGTTTTGGGAATCCACCATTTTTACACGTGACTAGAAAGTCTATCTTTGTTATTTTTCCTAGCTTATATAAACACACAAACTGTTGTAAAATGAGACGAAAAAACATTGCATCTTTATGGGATAGAGTCCCACTCCTCAATTTCGTCTACCAGAAGGGAGCCTTCTGAAAGCGACACCGCCTTGTTGGCTTCCGAATCTGCCTCTTTATTGTTTTCTCTCAAAACATGGAGGAAGCTTGCAATTCGAAAAGCTTTCACCATGTTTCGAATTCTTAAGATCGCTCTAGCCAGTCTAAGATATGTAGGAGAGGAGTCCTCCACTAGAACTTTGATGATAGACTGAGAATCTCCTATAACACTTAAATCTGAAATACTGGTGGCCTTTGCTTGCTTAAGCCCCTGCAGAAGTGCCAAGGATTCAGCTTGGATGCTGGTTGAATGCCCGAGACCCCAAGCATACTTAATCACTGTTATGCCCTCCTTGTTCTTTATAATTCCTCCTGCCCCAGCCAAACCGGGATTGCCTTTCGCAGCCCCATCGAAGAATAAGCAGTGTAGAAATTAGCTGAATAAATCACTTATTCACTGAAGATTAACCCGATCATACATCAATTTCGAATTGCATGCATAACACATAACCTTCTTCTACAATTAATTGTCACATGCGGAAATAATATAGAAGCAATCGCACATCAAATCACATGCACATTAACTCAAGAGGTATATGGAAAGCCTATAATGAAACCCCTCAAATTATCAGGTATATTTCATGGAGATCATGTAACAATCATAGTACAAAACTCCTCACAAGCTCTCAGCACTACCTCCAATTGCTACACTCTATCAAGCTAGATCTAGCAAAGCTCATGCTCCAACCCTTAGCCACTTGATAGCTAGCCTCTATTGCTTGTTTCAATGCTATGGGATGGCCTCTTTATATAGATAAACCACCAGCCTGAACTGCACAATCCTCATGGGCTTACTCCACCTATCTCTGTGTTGCAAATAGCAACAGTATAGTCACAACTGATAGCTTTTACTCACCCTTTCATCTATCTCTTTCACTGGTCTCCACTGAACTGATCATGCACTGTAGTGAACTGAAGTGTTCTTGAGTTGACTAATGAGTTAATATTTAGTAAATTAAATATTATTTAATTTACTCCACTCATATCTAGTTGATTAGTTTGTTAACTAATCCCAACTAGTTCAACTAAAACAAACAGAACACAACTCCACTATCTGTCCCGTTAACTCCTCCAAAACTTCTGCCACTGAAGTCTAACTGAAGCCAACCATGCCAGATGCCATCAAACCCTAGGAACCACGTGATTCCTTGTGTCAGTTGCATGAGCCACCTCCATGACTCAAACTGAAGTGCGCCAAGAGAGTAAACTGCTGTTTATAGTCAAAATATTATTAAGGGTAAATAATATTTGACTTCCATATTTTAGGAGATCAGTCTAAAAATAGCCTGGGTCCTAAAAATAAGGGTCTCATCTATTTTTACCGACATGTCGCATACTTTAAGAATCTCCAAGTAGAATTCCCAAATTATGCTACGTATGTCTAAAAATAGACATAGTCTAAAAATAGACTTTGCGCCAGAATTTGCCTGCGGGCCCACTTAGTGAAGGCGACTTCATTTCACTAAGCTCCATCATCTTGCTGCATTCTCAACCCTCCCTCTCAGCAAGATATGGATTATCTGCAATCCCTATCCTGCCTCTGTGGAATTCGAACTTGCTCCTGGTGAGCGCCTTCGTCAGGATGTCGGCATCCTGATCCTCCGTGGGAACATATGAAAGCATCATGATCCTCAGCTGAACACAATCTCTGATGTGATGGTACCTGATGTCGATATGTTTGGACCTATCATGAAAAACTGGATTAGCCGAGAGCTTGATGCAGCTCTGGTTATCACAGTAGATCACTGTAGGCTCCAAATGCAACCTGAACAAACCTGCAAGGATCTTCCTCATCCAAATAGCCTCACATGCAGCCAAGCTAGCTGCCATGTACTCGGCCTCTGCTGAACTGAGTGCTACGGATCTCTGCTTCCTGCTGTACCAGGAAACTGCTGTCGACCCAATGCTGAAAACTCCTCCAGAAGTGCTCTTCCGGTCTGTTGGGCTCCCTGCCCAATCTGCATCAGTGAAACCAGAAAGTTTCACTCCATCCTCTTGTCTGTACCATAGACCATATCCCGATGTGCCTCTGATATAGCGCAATACATGCTTGCCTTCCTTCCAAAAGAGCTTGGTAGGCTTAACCATAGCTTGCGAAAGCTGGTTAACTGCATAGCATATATCGGGTCGTGTATTGACCAGATACATAAGCGACCCCACCAACTGTCGATAGACAGTGGCATCCACTACCTCCTCCGAAGTAGCATCTCCCTTCCTCCATCCACCAGGAAGAGGGGTATCAACGGGCTTGCAGCCTTGCATGTTGAACCTCTCCAGAATCTCCCGGGCATACTTGCCCTGAGAAACAAACAGTCCTCCACTGCGCTGCCAAATCTCCAATCCCAGGAAATAATGAAGGATGCCCAGGTCCTTCATCTCAAACTCTCGTGCGAGATCCTCCTTGCATGAAAGTATCAACTGCTCGTCGCCAGTCAAAATCAGATCATCTACATACAGTACGATGATCAACAGCTTCCCCTCCACCACAATCTGGTACGGGTTTGGATCCGCCTCACTCTTGGAGAATCCAAGCCCGGTGAAGTAGCTGTCTATCCGAGTGTACCAAGCACGAGGTGCTTGCTTCAGCCCATACAGTGCTCTCTTGAGTCGGCACACATGCGACTCACTGCTGAAGATCTCAAAACCTTCAGGCTGCTCTATGTACACCTCTTCCTCGATAACTCCATTGAGGAACGCAGTCTTCACATCCATCTGATGAATGTGCCACCCCATCTGCGCTGAGAGAGCAAGGATCGTCCGTATGGAAGAGTACCTTTCGACAGGTGCAAAAGTCTCCTCATAGTCAATCCCCTCGATCTGTGAGAAGCCACGGGCGACAAATCTCGCCTTGTACTTCTCCACACTCCCGTCAGCCGCCTGCTTCACCTTGTAGATCCATCGCGAACCTACAACTGATTTCCCAACCGGTCTTGGGACAATATCCCATGCACTGTTCCTGATGATCGAATCATATTCTTCGATCATGGCATCAACCCATGCGGGTTCCTCCACGGCTTCCTCAAAAGAGGATGGCTCTGTCACAACACATTGACTCATAAGAGCCATGTATCCAGTGTACCGATCCGGTGACTGTCTCTGTCTGCGCTGTGTTGTAGGTGGTCCTACAACCTTCTCTGCATCCCGAGCTAGTCGCTTAGCTTCTGTAGTGCGCATGCGCCCTCTGATGGTTGGCGCTGCCTAGGTGGTTTCTTCCACCTCTTGAACCTCCTCTTGTGGCTGATCCACATCCGGAAGCTCCTCCTTAGGAACTAACAGCTCCTCATCTGCATGCAAGTGTAGCTCCCTCTCAAGCGAACACTGCATGGATTTCTCCTCCTGAAATTTTATATCCCGTCGCACAACAGTCTTGCGACTGTCTGGCACATACACCCGATAGTTATGAGGTGTATCAGTGTACCCCACAAATATTCCAACCTCAGCAGTTGGATCCAGCTTCCTTCTCGCATCCTTCGTCACATGCATGTAGACAGGAGAACCAAAAATCCGCAAATGGGAAATATCAGGCCTCTTGCCAGAATAAGCCTCCTCTGGTGTACTCATGCCGAGAACCTTGTGAGGACAACGGTTCTGCACATACACTGCTGTATTGCATGCCTCAGCCCACAAGTGAAGGGGTAGGCCCTGATCATGCAACATCGCCCGTGCGGCACCCACGATCGTTCTGTTCTTCCGCTCAGCCACCCTGTTCTGCTGTGGGTTATGGGGTGCGATGAGCTCTCTCTGAATCCCTTCTGCGCTGCAGAACTCCTTGAATTCAGCCGAGATGAATTCACCACAGTTATCACTCCTTAGAGCAATCACCTTCTTCCCCGACTCCTTCTCGACCAGTGCTTTAAACTCACAGAACTTCGCGAATGTATCGCTCTTCTTCTGCATGAAGAAGATCCAGCACTCTCGAGAGAAATCATCAACAAAGATCACATAATACCTGTGCTTTGCTGTCGAAGCAACTGAGAAAGGACCACACACGTCTGTGTGAACTCTCTCAAGGATCGTCGTGGCGCGACTATCCTTCTCGTGAAAGGTGGCTTTCACATACTTCTCTAAAGTACACCCCTTGCACTGATCTGACTGCGCAAGAGTGCCCTTAGGAAGTCCAGTAGAAATCTGCTGCAGAATCTTCAAAGCTCCATGGTGAAGGTGGCCCAATCTCCTGTGCCACAGTTCGCCCTCATCATCCCGACTCACCACTTCTCCCGCCTTGCATGCCATAGCTGCGCAGCCATCTACCTGCAACTGATAAAGGTTCTTGGTCCGAACCCCTATCTTCTGAGTCTCTCCAGTAGTCTTACTAAACAGGAAGGCTTTTCCTTCGCTGAAGACCACATCATACCCCTTATCCTCCAACATCGCCACAGAGATCAAGTTCTTCTTCAATCCAGGTACATGCATGACATCCCTCAATACAAAGGGTTTACCAGACTCCCTATGAAAGGATATGGTACCGATACCAGTCGCACTGTATCTACCATCATCGCCCATCTCGATGTGCACACCCAAATCTTTGTCCTCCAGATCTGAGAACAAATCCCGATCTCCCGTCATATGAAATGACGCACCGCTGTCCAAGAACCACACCGATTCCATCACACTTGAAACCAAGCATGCGATCGGTGAAAAGTCAAGCTCGAACTGTGAAGCCAAAGCTTCTCCATCTGCAGATCTTCCCGCTTGCTTGTTCTTCTTCTTCTTTGGACAATTGGTAGCATAATGTCCGTGATCATGGCAGTGAAAACACTTCACTTTCGCCATATTCTGCTTCTTGCCCTTAGCTCCAGAATGAGAGGTTTTCTTACCCTTTCCTTTCTTAGCTTTGGACACCAAAGCGCAGTTTTCTTCATCAGCTCCCTTTGATGAAGATCCATCTCGAGTAGTCCTCCTTATCTCCTCCCGCATGAGATCCGCCCAAAGGCGCTCCCATCCCGGCAGCTTCTCCCGACCATTGACACTATCTTGATATGAGTGCCAAGCCTTCGGAAGACCAAGGAGAGCCAGGTCGACCATGTCCTCATCTTCGACAGTCACCCCCACACTTCCCAGCTCATCTTTGCATTGAGTGAACTTCGTGAGGTATTTGGCGATACTGTCGCCTTTCTCCATCTTGATGTTCCTAAGCTTATCTTTGAGCGCCAACTTCCTTTGTTCACTCTTACTCTGGAATAGATCCGTCAAAGCTTTCCACATTAAATATGGAGTAGCCTTTCCATGCAGGCTGGATACAATATGATCCTTGACGCCCTCCAACAGGATCCTTCGACATTTCGCGATCTTCTTTTGCCATGCATCGACCAGAGCTGCATCAGTGGGCTTTGGGACATCCGCATCCACGAACTCCTTCAGACCATTATCTTCTAACACTGCTTCCAGTCGATCTTTCCATGCAACATAGTTCGAACTGCCTTCAAGAGCATATTCGAGTCGCAAACCATTGAAAGAAGACATCTTTCAACACCGGCACCAAGAAGAACAATCTTCTGCAAAATTCGAATTCCAAACTCAAAGCTCTATCGCTTCCGATCTATACTTGAAAACAAATTATTTCCAAATCAGAGATTGACTGCAAAGGGCATTCACCAGATCTTTCAACTTACAAAGAAGGATGAATATTCCGGAGGCTACCTAGCCCGCATGCAGACTCTGTCCGAGGAAATAAGTTTGCAATCACCGTAATAGACTTCGACAATTAACTTCGCTCCGATACCATGTAGAAATTAGCTGAATAAATCACTTATTCAATGAAGATTAACCCGATCATACATCAATTTTGAATTGCATGCATAACACATAACCTTCTTCTACAATTAATTGTCACATGCGGAAATAATATAGAAGCAATCGCACATCAAATCAATCACACATTAACTCAGTATGTATGGGGAAAGCCTATAGCTGAAAACCCCGCAGCTATTGTGTATATTATAATGGAGAAATCATGTAGCAATCATAGTACAAAAACTCTTCACAAGCTCTCATGCACTACCTCCCATGCTACACACTATCAAGCTAGATCTAGCAAATCACTTGCTCCAATCCTTAGCCACTTGATAGCCAACCTTGATTGCGTATTTTAATGCTAGGTGATGGCCTCCTTATATAGATAAAACACCAGCCTAAACTTTGCAATACTCATAGCTTACTCCACCTATCTATGTGTTGCAAATAGCAACAGTATAGTTACAACTGATAGCTAACTCTACCCTTTCATCTATCTCTTTCTCTGGTCTTCACTGAACTGATCATGCACTGTAGTGAACTGAAGTGTTCTTGAGTTGACTAATGAGTTAATATTTAGTAAATTAAATATTATTTAATTTCCTCCACTCATATCTAATTGATTAGTTAGTTTAACTAATCCCAACTAGTTCAACTAAAACAAACAGAACATAACTCCACTACTTGTCCCGTTAACTCCTCCAAAACTTCTGCCACTGAAGTCTAACTGAAACCAACCATGCAAGATGCCATCAAACCCTAGGAACCACGTGATTCCTTGTGTCGGTTGCATGAGCCACCTCCATGACTCAAACTGAAGTGCGCCAAGAGAGTAAACTGCTGTTTATAGTCAAAATATTATTAAGGGTAAATAATATTTGACTTCCATATTTTTAGGAGATCAGTCTAAAAATAGCCTGGGTCCTAAAAATTAGGGTCTCATCTATTTTTACCGACATGTCGCATACTCCAAGAATCTTCAAGTAGAATTCCCAAATTAAGCTCCGTATGTCTAAAAATAGACATAGTCTAAAAATAGACTTTGCGCCAGAATTTGCCTGCGGGCCCACTTAGTGAAGGCGACTTCATTTCACTAAGCTCCATCATCTTGCTGCATTCTCAACAAGCAGTGTTTGGCTTGTCTGGTGAGTAAGTCTGAAAGTTCTTGCTTATTTCCTCTGAATTGCCACTCTTTTATGCTCTTTTGCTGCCTTGTTTCGCCAGAGAAGTGAAGACCCAACAAGGCACCCCAATCTAGATCCTTTTGATTTAAGTTGACTTCCGATAACTGTTCACCCAAATTTTCTTTCCAGAGGTTTTTTACTTTGATGGTGATGAGCTGAGGATTTAATTTTTCATCCCTAAAAACTCTTCTGTTTCTCTCAAGCCAGATTTGCCAGCATATGAATTTCGGCAAGGAGAACCATGCTGCTTTAAATCTTTCGTTTTTTGGAAGAGTTCCTGGATAACAGCTATGCCAATTAGCAAATAAGTCTGAAATATAGATAGGAAGATTGAACTCTGTTTTCCAATAATTCAAAAGGATCTGCCAAATTGCTCTAGAAAATTTACATTCCAGAATGATGTGCTGGGCACTCTCTTCAGTTTCGCAACATAGGTGGCATCTGGATGGGCCTTGGAAGCCTTTTTTCTTCAGTTTGTCATCTGTTAAGATTGCTCTATGGCAAAGCAACCAACAGAAGATGTCGACCTTTGGCAGAGATTTGTGATGCCACAAACCCTTCCATACAGCTGGATCGGGGGCGACATAGGGGCGTTCTTGCAGACAATTATATCCCTGCGCTACTGTGTATATACCTGGACCGGATCCCCAACCCCGAGCATCGTGTTTACCTGTGCGTAGGGGCGATTTGCCATGTAACAGAGATAATAGGAGTTGTCTGGCCTGCGCAAGCTCTGGAGGCACGGGAGGTAGGCGCCAACGCTGCCAGGTTCTGTCAGACCACTGTGAAATGTCCCACAGTGTATTAAACCTTGCGTGATCCATCCACTGTCTCAGCGCGTGCAGTGAATTATTCGATGCTAAGGGAGGTTGCAGCATTATAATGTCATCCCAAATCTTAATGTTTTTACCATTGCCCGGTATCCAGAACGCTCTATCTTTGATAAGAGCCACTGCTTTATGACAGTGTTTAACTAAGTGCGTTCCTGTTGTGGGAAGAGGATTATCCAGCGATCTTTTTCTGTTTCCCATGAGATATTTTTTCCAGAGGGCTCTATGCGCCCAGCCTGGGTGCGGAGCGATGATTCGCCAGAAGAGCTTGGCCCCCATGGCGATATTTTGAGAGCAGAAATCTTTGATGTTAAGGCCTCCTTCCATCAAAGGCTTACAAATTTTCTCCCAACTGATCAACGGGATTTTTCTGTCATTGAGTTTGCCACCTTTCCAGAAAAACTTGCGGATGTAGGCTTCCATTTTCTTTATGATGCCAGAGGGTGCTAGGAGCACAGAAAATTGGAATATGGGGAGACTGCTTAGTACTGATTTGATTAGAACAAGTTTGCCTGCAAGGTTTAACCAAGAGAAACCCCAGGCTTGAAATTTTGTCTTGAATTTGTTCAAAAGAGGGGCCCAATCTCTGCTATAAACCAGATTGCGAAAGATGGGAAGACCCAAGTATATAAAGGAGGACCAGCTGAGGGTGGCAGCAAAGCCCAGAATTCTGGAGATGACAGAGAGAGTGTGAGCAGAAATGTTCCAGCAGTAAGCTTTGCATTTGCCTTTGTTTAGACTGCTTCCTGTAGCATCACTGAAATAATCTAGAACCTCCTTAAGCCTTATGGCAGATCGAGCTGTGGCAGCCCCCAACAATAGGATGTCATCTGCGAAAAGAGTGTGGTTTACATTTTTCACACCTCTGGCTATATTAAGCCCCAAAATCTCCTGATCTTCCAATTTCTGATCTAGGAAGAAGCTTAGGGCAGAGACTTGAAGAACGAAAAGCAGCGGAGAGAGGGGGCAGCCTTGCCTGAGCCCTCTTGATGCTTTGAAGAAGCCAACTGCTCTCCCATTCACCAAGGGGGCAATCCATGGGTCAGCAATACTAGCTCGAATCCAATTTACAAAACCCAGTCCAAAGCCAAACTTTTTCAAAACTTCCCAAAGGAAACTTTGCCTGACACGATCAAAGGCATTTGCCAGGTCTAATTTAATTACCATACCCTTCTCTTTGCGAAGTTGACTCGAATGGATCGCCTCTTGCACCAGGATGTAGTTATCGACAATCTGTCTCCCCTGAACAAATCCTCCTTGATTCTCAGGTATGATCACTGGAAGGATGCCTGTTAGCCTGTTTGCTATTACCTTTGTGATTAATTTGTATCCAATGTTGCAGAGGGAGATTGGGCGAAACCGATTGAATTCTTTTGCACCCTTTTCCTTGGGAATAAGGGCAAGAAAGGCAGAATTAGCGCTGCCCCCAATTTTTTGGCAATTTTGTGATTTCAGGATCATCTTAAAGAGATCTTTCTCCACAATCTGCCAGCAAGTTTGAAGGAATCTGGCCGTGAAGACATCCGGGCCTGGGGCTTTGTCAGGCTCCATACTGGCTAGAGCTTCTTTTATTTCTTGGATGGAAATCTTTTTTTCAAGCTGCTGATTGATAAGAGGGGAGATCCTTGGGGGTATCACCTCCAGAAATTTGGATTTTGGATCAGTCTCACCCTCTTCTTTATACAAGTTTTTGAAGTGATTGTAGGTTGCATTCTTTATGCTCTCCTACCTTACCCTATATTATTACCTCTCTAATTAAAAAAAATAAAAATAAAAAAATAAAAAAAAATAAAAAAATAAATATTATTAGCTCTCTAATTATTAATTTCATAATTTTTTAATTATAAAAAAAATAAAAAATAAAAAATAAATAAAAATAAATAAATAAATAAATAATAAATCAATAAATAACTAAATAAATAAATAAACATAGAAAGTTAATTAAAATATAAATGATTAAATAAATAAACCTATATTAGCCTTTCTTCCAACCGACCTCCTTATTAAGAATTAAAATTTCTATTAAAATTACTATTTATATTATTATTCCTTTGCCCTAATTCTCAAAAAATTTCCAAAGAACACTGAGCGTTTACCCCTGATGATGTACTCACTTAAGAAGTCTGAAACGTTGGGTTAAAATACTCATAACAGGTTATTCCTCCATTTTGAAAACCAATTCACCTGTATGGACTCCCTTTTTAAAAAGATAGAAGTAGTATTGAGAGGCCACTGAAATAGAAAATCAGACTGAGAGGGAATTCATTATTGTGTAAATATATGCTTGTGAATAGAAAACTTAATTCTGAGTTAGTGTAGAGTGTGTTGTGTTGATGAATTATAAAAATTCTAGATAATCAGAGTATTTCGTATAATATAGGTGTGAAGGTGAACCTAAAAAGGACCAGACTGAGAATAGCATGCAAAGGTGATTGTGGAGGTTTTATCATGTTTGAGTACGAGTGAATCATCAGAATAAAGCTTATGAGGGATTTAACGTCGCAGATGAACAACCCAAGACCAAAACCCCGACTATATATCAAGACACGGTAGGGATGAAGAGAAAGAAACCAAAAGAATATGCAAAATAAAGTCAAGTGAAATTACACAGAAGAAAGCACAGGGATTGTCGGATCACATATTGATCAACGACGGATGTGAATTGGGAACTCATGGGATGCGTCAGACAAAGATCGAGATGGATGGTTGAGATCGTATCGCAAATATGAAGTGAAGACGGACGATTCATATTTCATCGCATATTAAATTGTGAAAGTGCTCAAGTGGACACGTGTCGGGTGGAGGTCCATGCGCATATCACACATCGCATGCGATATGGTATAATAGTTAACAACGAAGACTTAAATTTGTGAAATGTTGATTTTCGATGAAGCCTTAAGTTGTGATATTGCGATGCAATAACGTCATCGCATAGCGCAGTTGGTTGAATGAACCTTGTTATTGTTATGAGCTAAACCTTGCGACATGCGATAAGGTAATCGCTGATATTTGTGAAATCACAAACATTGCGATATGGTTAAAACTGCCAATTTGAGATGAGTTAAAATGTGTCATGTGTGACTGGAAGAGTTTGTTAATTTATGCGATCTGCGATGAAATATTGGTTTGGGTGGTGACCGAGGTCCCACAAAGCCTGTTTCAGCGTGTAAATCAAGATTATTTGGCATAAGGGAGCTTCTACGTAAATGATTTTTTTTTAAGATTAAAGTGAGTTTCTAAAGGTTCTTAGAGATACATGAACCTATCTTCAGGTTTTGGGCAGACTAAGTCATAGGTCCACACATTTGGGTATTTGTGGCCATATGGTTGCATCAACTTCTCTTTACAGGTGGGCCAGTTCCTGACCAATAACACTATAACAATAATGCGGGCCTTGTCACGCACCCTCCTTACGTAATCCCGCAAGGTCTTTCCCACACATTAGATTCTTCTACTCTAGCGTTCCTCCAGGGTGAGACTTATGTGGTAAACATACAAGGCACCTAGTCAGTGGGCCACCATTTTGGCCAATGACATGATTGTCGACACTTATCACCCTACCCACAACATCTCGATGCTTTATGTTGAAGCTGTTGAGTTTTTGGGTAGCATCGGGTGTGCTCTAGCTCCAAATTTTTGTGGAGGAGCTAAGACACACGAGATCTCCAAAACCCATAAAGCGTTTGGGGGAAATTTCATGAGATCGAAGTTATTCAAATTATTAAAAAAAATTATGAGGACCTCGTTGCACGGCATACAACAACATTTTTTAACTTGTTCACATCAACAATGGGGACCCTTTTTATAAAAAATTTAGCTAAACACCTTTTATGATTTTATTAAGTCAATTATCTTACGATTTTGTTAATTTTTTCATTTTCTTTAGATTCTTGTTTTGATTGCTTGGTTGAAATCGATTTTTATAAGCTTCCTATTGACGCTTGTTTCGTCTCATTTGGTCAACCTACAAGTTTGTAAATAGCACTCCTTTGAAGTCTAATCAATTATGTCACTCGGGTTAAAAAATTGCGGATTTTAATAATGCATTTAGTTTAAATATTAACCCCTAGATACACTATTACTAACAATTTTTATTTTTTACTTATACAAAACTCAAATCATAAAGCATTCAGATTTTTTACCATTTATTCCAATTTTCCAATTTTTCAAATAAATTTCTAATCTCGATCCAAAATGTCAAAATGGTTGTTTTAGGTAAATCATCATTTTAGATAAATTCGTATTCAATTTAACATCTCTAAAATAAGACTAAAACAAAAAATTAATTTTTAACATAAAATTTTGAAATTAATTAAATTAATTATTATATTAAATATAATTAATTTAATTTAATTAAAAGTTTATATTAAAAACAAATATATAAAAAACAAAAATTAAATTAAATTTTATTAAACACATCGCATCTAAATATTCATGCGAACATCCTTTAAAACCCCCGATGCAATGATTTTTCCCTGATGCGATTGAGGCTCAGTTTCATCCGATGCGATTGAGTTCATTACCTCCGATCCGATTGCTTGTCGCCCCGATGCGATTGAGCTCATTACTTCCGACCCGATTGAGTCACATTGAGCTTATGCGATGCGATGAGTCAATGTTCAAATCTTCCGATGCGATTAAGTCAATGTTCAAAATTTCCGATCCGATTGAGTCACGAGGAGCACCGAATTTCCGGTAATTATATCGATTACTTATCAATTTGGAGGCTCATAGATTGAGTTTATTTCTGGCTAAATGAGGCCCGTGACGGCTCATCGAAAGAGAAAATCAAGGAGAATATTTCTGGAGGAGGTTTCACTAACAGATTTGGTCATTTATTGAGTCAAAAATCAGGCAGAAGATCAAGCTCCGAATCTCTAAAAAGAAATCAATTTTCTCAGTTTGTTTTCATTTTTATTTGTCCAAATTTTCTAATTGCGTATCTTCATGCATCAATAATATCCTTGTTTAATTAAAATCATTATGAGTATCAATAAGAAGCTCAAATTTCATTTATTTAAATAGAATTTGATTGGATTTGTTTTAATGATAGAAATATCCGGATTTTATTTTTGCTTCTTAAATGATTTTTAATTTCTTTTGCAGAAAAACAATTAAGAGATCTATCAGAAAAAGATTTCAATCAATGAGAAGACTCAAAGAATTAAAGATTGAATTTTGGAGCAATTAAAGTTGGATTGGGCAGATTTTTCTCCAAACAAACTCTCTAAAAATAGTTTTTCGAGGAATTATAAATTGCATTGCAAAATGTAAAATGGGTCAAGCCCTCTGCACCTGCATCTCTGTATTTCGTAATAGGGAATTTAGAATTGTAGATGGGGAGGAGAGAAAGTTCTTTGTGATTCGAACATTATCGAGGGTTTATGCTTTATGTCTTTTATTATGCATGATGTATGTAGTTTGCATTTCGTTAAATTCTCTAGTCTTGAAAGCAGAATTCAAGTAAATGTAAAGTAATCGTTAGAGACCAGATCGTAGAAGCTGCATTCAATTAACCGGGTATTTTTGGCATTTCGTATCAAATAATTCGCCATTTTATGTTAATAAAATTGTTGTTTCATTTTATTCATGTTTTGGCATTTCGTTGATATGGATAATTTGTCTTTAAATTGTTAAGTATCTCTCATTTATGAATTAAACTCGATTTCGAAAGTAACCATTACCTCGAAACTGCCTTATAACACCGATTTATTAAATAGTAATGTGTTGTGAATTTCTTCCACATGTTATTGTTTAATTATTAGTTTGACTAATATGATAATTGATATCAATTTTTGTGAATTCTTCCGTAACGTTGTTGATTTATTATTACCAAATGGTCTCAATAGAATGTGTTTTGGTACTCACAAATGTGAGCTAATTGAATTTTCTCGTTAGCTTAACATTAATTTAAACCAAACATATTTTAATTCTCATTATTTAATCATCTTGCTCTTAGTTGGGTTAGATTTTCATCTACCTAATTGAGATAGGATTTAGATTAGTTTCTTTTATTACATTATAGAATAAGCTCGCATTTAGAGTAAATTCTACATTCTTTTAAGTCCTCTCCTTAAAGAGTAAAATTTTAGCTAGGTCAGTCAACCCAAATCAGCTTAAGGGTCATTCTCTGGCCGATCGACAAGAAGAAGTGATCTGATATCCCCGTCTATTGGTAGTTAAAGATACTATAAACCAATAGCAAATAGGAGAAGGTAATCGGACTTCCATAGTTAAACCGCCCTGAGGCCACCACACCAAACGGAAAAGGAGTCGCTTTAAGGTCCGGACCGGGTGGTTATCCCCCAATGTTGTTGCGCCGATTTTCGAGGCTTCAACATTTTTGGCGCTAGGAAGGAGGGCCTGAGATTTGTTTTAATTTGGAGTCTTTGAATTCTAATATTTCATTTTTTATTACAATGGCTCATTTAAAACTTCCAATTTGAGTCAGATATACACGTGCATCTTCCAATACTCCACCCGAAGTGGCATTCCTTGTCTCAGGTAAAGTTTGATGGTAAGAAAATTCTTCGCTTTTAATCATGTCATTCAATTTATTCAAAATGTTTCAAATTATGATTTTCAAGTGATTGATGAAGGCATTTTATGCAAAACACTTTACTCACATTTGCGCAAAAAAGCCGAAGTCGGGGTGTAGAACTCTTCAAACTTGCTTCAATCCACACTGGATCAATTTGTTACAATTTTCATTTGTAAATTTGACGGCTATGATTATGAACAGTATGTGAAGAAATTGAATATTTACGAAGGTTTGAAAATGAGTTCGTTAATGATTTTAATATTCCGATTTCATTTAAATTGCTTAAGATTTAAAGACGAAGATAAACCTACGGAAGAAGAATCATTAGATTGGTTTGAATATGTTTGTTCTCTTCCACCCATTCCCAATCCATATGAAATTAATTCAAGCTTTGTTCCATCCCATTACAATATAAATAAGAATCCTAATTTGGATGTGCAAATAAATTGTGACGAAGTGGCTTGCCAAATGTAAAAATATTTCTAATCAAATGCAAGAAGACAACAACAAGAATTTTGGAGAAAAGAATCGCTTTGGGAATCCGAAAATTACTCAAGGTCAATTCAGAAAATCGATCGCAAATCAACAAGTACAAGCAAATAATCGAAGTAAATAATAAAATACAAACTGCCGTACAAATTTATGAATTCCTCCATGATGAGCAAATGTCGAAATCAATAAAGAAGAAAGCAAATTCTCTTTCAAGAAAGCATGAGCATACAAGTTGAAATTGATTTAGAATTCAGATTTACAATGAGCATAATGCAATTGCAGTTCTCAAACAATGAGACAAGGAATGCATTGTTTCAGTTCACATTTTTCCTTTATCCCGATATTTTTAATGATGGTAATTTTTCCCCTCTAATATTAATGATATTTCGTAAAATACGTAGGCCGATCTAAATGAATTACTATTAAGTTTTTATCAAGATAGAGAAGCAATTAACGATCATTCCTTTGCCATTAATGAACATGAAATTCTTGTTCCTCCTTGTTTGGATATATTGGATGAGATTGGAAGGGAATTCTAGAGAATCCAGATAGTCATTTATGATGATTACTCTGATATTGAGGATGTTGATTTCAATTTTTCAAAAGAATCCTCATGATAAAATTCAAATAACATCTCGAGAATGAAGAACGCTTCAATTTAGAAATTATCCTAACCAATCCTCATTTTAGAGCGAAGAAATTATCTTCATGATTTCATTATTCGAAAACTTTCCAATTTATGATTCTAGACAAGTGGATCAAGCTCATTCCTACTCATGTAATCATAATTCATTTTCTAATTCACAAGTTGGAATTCAAATTACTAAATTCCATAATTTCGCCAATCCTTGTGAAAATGAAATTATTTCAAAAACGATCCCAATTGTGTTGTAACATTAGTTGTAAAAATAGCGATTTCATTTTAGTTTTTCTTTCACAGCTATTTTGTTTAAATTTAGATTTATTTTTGATTTTATTCTAAAATTTTTCATACTTTTTCAAGCCGCATATTGAACACCTTACTATCAAACACTAATTGATGTACGCCTGATTGGGAAATTAAAGCTTCATATTATAATCATGAACATCAAAAGATATTAATATTTCAATTTCAATCAATGCTAATGCTCTCAATGTTTTCTATTTTTTCAAAGGCAATGTCGCATAAGAGAATGTATTTTTGCACCGCCACAATTCAATTCAATTAATAATTTTCCATTTCATTTGAAAAATTTCCATCCATTTTTTCATTAATTCATTTGAAAAATATTTGGAAATTTTTTCTCTCAAAGGAGATTGTTAATAATTTAACATTTGTACATAATACTAACAATTTCTTCCTGTGTCCGTGAATTTAAAAGCTCATCTTCACAATTTGGTTCGTTATCTCTTCAACATTTTCCAATTCTTAATAGAAATCCATCCAACATTTCTATGATCCAATTGATATCCAATTAGAAATGAAATTTCCAAGAGAAAGAGATTTTAATTAAGTTGCTAAAAATAATCAGATATCTCCGATTTCAGATTTATTTTTCTCAGCTTAGTTAGATTTGTATTTTTATTACTAACATTTGAACTGCATATACATGCAAAGAATTAAAATGAAAAATACACTCGAAATATGACTATACCTAGTCATTTTCATGTATATGGTTAGAATAGGAGTAGAATTAATTTAGTTTGTTTGTTTTCTATGTTAATTTGTTTTAACAAGCTATAGATTAAAAAAAATGTAAAACAAAGCACCGCCTTCTCATGCATGTTCACTCGAAACATTTTCTCCTTATCGTAGCTATCTATTCTTTTAAAAATTTCGCATCAATAATTTACTCGCTTATTTTGAATAATGTCTTGATTAAATTCAATTGAGGCTGCACTTAGCATCGATCGCCCAAAGCCACTTTTTCTTCATTTCGAGATTTCCTTCTAAGATTTTCTTTTGGAATTTATATAATAAAGGTTGAAGATGTAAGAGCTTCATGATCTCATTATCCCATGAAATGTATGATCGTCTATGATGTTTAATTCCCCGACTTAATCATTAGTAGTCACGAATCCCTTTTCACAATAATCATATGAAGTTCATATTATCTTCCTCGAATTCTGTTAAAGAACTTTAAGGATGTCAATTTTGCCGAGTGCACACATTCAAATTCGTTTTGATATTTTTTCTACAATTAGTGGCTTTATCCCATTCTAATCTTTAGTTTATTATTTGATGCTGCAATACGCATCATATTCATTCACTTCAAAGACATTATTGAACAATGCTATAACAATACTAGATTCTTCTCAAGTTATTTAGAATAAGAATAGATAATAAATTGTTGTTTCAATTCAAAAGGAGAGTCTATTTTTATATTTATTTCTCAAAATTTTATGTTTTATGAACATGAATGATTGATTTCATTCAGCCGATTGCACACTTAGATTTAAAATAAATAAATAGATGATTTTGTGAAGAATTTGAAGATTTATGAGGTACAATGTACGGCATTAAATTCCTTCGGTGTACGCATTTACAACTTTATTCTCATCCATTATTAGTTCATCTTTTCCTTAGTTTATTTTTTATTTGTGTTCGTTTTATTTGTGTTTTTATTTCTTTTCAAAACATAAATAGCGCAAAACCCATTTCAAATTCTGTGAATTGTGTTCAGTGGGAAATTTTATTTTTGTTATTCATTAGAATTTGAACATTCTTTAACATTGCTTTTATTCACTTAGAAAACCCAATTGAAATTTCAAGGAATATCATAAGACCATTCGTATCATAAGATTTCATCGGAAGTAGTTCTTAGCATTTCTTTTGATAACAAATTATTCATAAAATACCTCCCATGTATTATCTTACTCATATGCCGTATCTCATTTCGCATATTCCAGCTTATAGCTGAAGTATACTTCCAATATCACACCGCCGACCTCCGATAATCGACTTTATCGATATTGCAATGAACACATGATTCCGACCTATATGAAATTCAAATCAAATTCATAAAAATATCGCGTCCGCTCAATCGCAATAATGGTAGGAGCAAACCGGGTAGGGCAGCCGGGATGTCTCTGGATCCGATATGTTATTGAAATCCCATTATAAAAAGTTATCGGGTCCGCTCTTCATCGAAAAAATATATTGTGTTACATCGGGTACCCAAAGTTTGCCGATTGCCGATTAGCTACGTCATCCATCGCATCGCCGATGATGCAATCATTTCATCAATATGCTCACGTCACTTCTCCGACCCAATACGATGTGCGTTTATGATACCTAGAAGCACACAATGTAAATATTTTCCGATCCCCGATATAATATTTCTCTTTAATGATGCGATCGCTTCATTCTTCACGCACATGTTCATATCGGTAATTTGCCATTGCGACATTCGATGCGATAACTTCCAATGCATGCCTCGAAGCCATTAAGATTTAATCAATATATGGCATAGCAACAAAGGTGAAGTTCACGATTAAACTCAAAGTATAGTGAAGAAACATATGAGACGACCATTCGATACGGCAATAAAAGGTTTTAAAAAGCGAGCTGTAACCACTATGGTAAGAAAGCAATTAATGACCAATTTGCAAGATATTTAAAAACCATTTTGATTTCTCATACATTGTTTTAAATATATAATTCCATAATTAAAAATGGAATTATGACCTCTCTATCTTCATATTTAAATTTTATTATCCTGGATTTATCTTGACTTCGGACAATTTATAAAATCATGGAATTTATATGAAACTTATAATATTTGAGAAGCAATCATCGCAAATTTCATTTCATTTTTGATGTATTTGTTTTAATTTCAACTCCCTTTATAATTCAAGCATTCTTTTTTTTCATTTACCGCTACTCTAGTGCAAGTAAAATAAATAATGATTTTGGGTTATGGGATTTGGTTAGTTTTCCTTCTTCATATTTTTTAATGTCAAACTAAAAAAGAAGAAGTCAAACTTCTGCAGATATTGGAGAAATTGATACCTTCGTGCAAGATCAAATGCAATCATTCAATGGTAAGATTCATACCCACTTTCATTAATTTCCATTTCATTACTTTAGTTTCAAACTTTTGTTTTGATATTTTTGAATCTCATGGTAAACATCTTCTTCATAAAGCTTTCCATCATCCGCCAAATCATATTTTGGAAGCCCTATTGCTCTTTTCCCGGTTTTATTTTCAAGAAGAAACGATAGTCTTACGAAACAACGTTACACTAGGAAATTTCGAACCTTTAATCTATTTCTTTAAAGCATTTTTATTAGAAAATGATTAAGATAATGCTTTGAAAATGACAAGATTGACATCAAACGTAAATTTTTCATTGTGGTCAATTTTATCACCACTGCCATTCAAACCTAAAGCATTTACAACCTTGCAAGGTATAAATTTTATGGATCTCGACATAAGAAGAAATGATTACATGATTATTTTATTTTACTTCATGTTGTTGAGACATTGGTATAAACATTTTTTTTGTTAGAGTTTGTATTTCAAAAGCTTGGATTTTTCTTTTTCCATTTTTTTTTGCTTCATTCTAATTTTTGTTTCATTGACTTTTCTCACTTTAGTTTAAGAATTCTTTTCCTTTGGTTTTTCAATTTTGATTTTGGTAACTTATATGATTTATATGGAAGGTTTTTGTTACTTAGCAATGGTTGGCATACATGGGAAAATTGTTAATAGTTTCCTATTAGCTTTTTCTTAAAAAACTCTTAGCAAAAATTTGTTTTTCTTATTATAAAGGTAGACATACTTAAGGAAGAGATTACAAAACAAGAAAATTTGATGAAGTATCATGAACTGAGAAATTTCTTTTCATCAAAATTATAATTATTTTGAGATTTCAATACTTTATTAAGATCTTTCAAGATTCTATTATCACCAAGAAAAGTTATTTTTAACCAAGTAAAGACACTTTACAACAAAGCACTTTTAACTCCGAAATTGTCATTCGAATCCCTAAGGAGTTAATGATTCTTCCCATTTAAAAAAGAGTTTTATTTTTCTAGAGGTAATCCAAATATATATTTAAAACTTAAAAAAGATAAGAGGTCTCATCACGAGCCGTTTATCATGATCATAAAAAAAATAGGGCCGACATTACCATCAATCGCTAAACAAACCAGGGTAATGGCTTATAATTTCAAACAATTGTAAGACAAGGGGTCTCATCACGAGCCAAACTCTTGTTCAAATTCAATTATAACTGAATGGCATTGTCAACTATCCGGCTACCAAACCAGACAATGTATTTCTAAGAAAATAAAATAAAAATAAGCATATATAAATGGATTTATCTCAGTCAATAATTCTTAAATAGATAGGATTCTCGAATCATTGATGACTAAAAGGTAACCCCGTCGAGACTATAGATGCTCATTGTATGCCAGTGTGGCTCCCAATTCGTGACAAATGAGTACACTTTAAAAGCTCGGCCGTAAAGTGACCCCCGCTTTATTTCTAGAACTAATTAAGGACTGACATAGAGTTATGAGATATTTTAATTTATGAGGAATTTCAAGAAAATTACAAAAGAAGATGATTGTTGCTTTTTATTCGATTAATGAACCTAGCTTCAAACATTCCAAAAATAATTTTCTTCTTTAATTATTTTTACTTTAATTTTAGGAAAAATTTCATTTTTATCAAATAGAGATAACTCAAGCTTTTCCAAGAATGTCCAATTGTTGTACGCAGACAACAACCCCATTTTAACTTGTTCACATCAAATAATGGGGACCCTTTTTATAAAAAATTTTAGCTAAACACCTTTTATGATTTTATTAAGTCAATTATCTTACGATTTTGTTAATTTTTCATTTTCTTTTAGATTCTTGTTTTCATTGCTTGGTTGAAATCGATTTTTTTATGTTTCTCCTATCGACGCTTGTTTCGTCTCATTTGGTCAACGGTTTGTAACAAAGAATTTTTGAAGTCTAATCAATTATGTCGACTGGGTTAAAAAAATTGCGGATTTTAATAATGCATTTAGTTTAAATATTAACCCCTAGATTAATTATTACTAACAATTTTGTTTTTACTTATACAACCAAATCATAAACTATCTAGATTTCAATATTTATTCCAATCTTTCCAATTTTCAAATAAATTCTCTAATCTCGAAAAAATCCAAAATGTCAAAATGGTTGTTTTAGGTAAATCATCATTTTAGATAAATTCGTAGTCTAATTTAACATCTCTAAAATAAGATCAAAAAACAAAAAAATTAATTTTTAACATAAAATTTTGAATTAATTAAATTAATTATTATATTAAATATAATTAATTTAATTTAATTAAAAAGTTTATATTAAAAACAAATATATAAAAAACAAAAAATTAAATTAAATTTTTGCATAAAACACATATCGCACTGAAATATTCACGCGAACATCCTTTAAAACCCCGATGCAATGATTTTTCCGATGCGATTGAGGCTCAGTTTCATCCGATGCGATTGAGTTCATTACCTCCGATCCGATTAAGCTTGTCACTTCCGATGCGATTTGAGCTCATTATTTCCGGGATCCGATTGAGTCACATTGAACTTATATGCGATGCGATGAGTACACGTTCAACCTTCCGATGCGATTAAGTCAATGTTCAAAATTTCCGATCCGATTGAGTCACGAGGAGCAACCGGGAATTTCCGGTAGACTATACGATTTGACTTATCAACTTTGAGGCTCATAGATTGAGTTTTTACTTGGCCAAATGATGCCCGTGACGGCTCATTGGAAACAGAGAAAATCAAGGAGAATATTTCCGAGGAGGTTTCACTAATGTGACTAATATCATTTATTGAGTCAAAAATCAGGCAATAAGATCAAGCTCCGAATTCCTAAAAGAAATCAATTTTTCTGAGTTTTGTTTTCTTCATTTTTATCATTCAAATTTCTCTCTAATTGCGCATTCATGCATCAATAATATCCTTGTTTAATTAAAATCATTATGAGTATCAATAAGAAGCTCAAATTTCATTTATTTAAATAGAATTTGATTGATTTGTTTTAATGATAGAAATAATATCCGGATTTTATTTTTGCTTCTTAAATGATTTTTAATTTCTTTTCAAGTAGAAAACAATAGAAGAGATATTGAGGAAAAAGATTTCAATCAATGAGAAGACTCCAAAGAATTAAAGATTGGAATTTTCAGCAATTAAAGTTGGATTAAGCATTTTTCTCCAAACAAACTCTTCTAAAAATAGTTTTCTGAGTGAATTATAAATTGCGTATTTGCAAAATGTAAAATGGCCGCTTCTCCTCTCGCACTCGTACTTGTAGCATTTAATAGGGAATTTAGAATTGTAGATGGGGAGGAGAGAAAGTTTCGATTCACATTATCGAGGGGTTTATGCTTTATGTCTTTTATTATGCATGATGGGCGTGAGTTTGCATTTCCTCGTTGTACTTCTAGTCTTGAAAGCAAAATAAATTAAGTAATGTAAAGTACCTAAGTAGAGACCGTGGATCGAGAAGCTGCATTCAATTAATCGGGTATTTTTGGTATTTCGTATCAAATACCAGCTTTCATTTTTATGTTAATAAAATTGTTGTTTCATTTTATTCATGTTTCTATAATGCTGATATGGATAATTTGTCTTAAATTGTTAAGTATCTCTCCGCCTATGAATTAAACTCATTTTCTTGAGTAACTATTACTCGAATTGCCTTATAACACCGATTTATTAAATAGTAATGTGTTGTGAATTTCTTCCACATGTTATTGTTTAATTATTAGTTTGACTAATATGATAATTGATATCAATTTTTGTGAATTTCTTCCGAATGTTGTTGATTTATTATTTCTACCAAATGGTCTCAATAGAATGTGTTTTGGTACTCAAATGTGAGCTAATTGAATTTCTTCGTTAGCTTAACATTAATTTAAAACCAAACATATTTTAATTCTCATTATTTAATCATCTTCATTTTAGTTGGGTTAGATTTTTCATCTACCTAATTGAGATAGATTTAGATTAGTTTCTTTTTTGCTTACATTATAGAATAAGCTTGCATTTAGAGTAAATTCTACATTCTTTTAAGTCCTCTCCTTAAAGAGGCAAAATTTTAGTTGTGGCTTGGTCGAACTCAAATCGCCTTAAGGGTCATTCTTCGTCTGATCAAGAAGAAGAAGTGATTCTGATATCCCCTGCCTATTGGTAGTTAAAGATACATTATAAACCAATAAGAAATAGGGAGAAGGTAACTGACCTATTAAACTAGCCGGAGCCACCACACCAAACGGAAAAGGAGTCGTTTTAAGGTCCTGATCGGTGGTTATCCCCCAATGTTGTTGCACATTTTCGAGGCTTCAACATTTTTGGCGCTAGAAGGAGGGCTCAGATTTGTTTTAATTGAGTCTTTGAATTCTAATATTTCATTTTTATTACAATGGCTCATTTAAAACTTCCAATTCTGAGTTGTATACATGGACGTGCATCTTCCAATACTCCACCCGAAGTGGTAAGACTCTGTCTCGTGTAAAGTTTGATGGTAAGAAAAATTTTCCGTTTTTAATCATGTCATTCAATTTATTCAAAATGTTTCAAATTATGATTTTTCAAGGGATTGATTTAAGGCATTTTATGCACTTTACTCTCACATTTGCGCAAAAGCCGAAGTCATGTAGAACTCTTCCAAGCTTGCTTCAATCCACAATGGGATCAATTTGTTACAATTTTCATTTGTAAATTTGATCATTATGATTATGAACAAAGTATGTGAAGAAATTGAATATTTACGAAGGTTTGAAAATGAGTCCGTTAATGATTTTAATATTCGATTTCATTTAAATTACCAGATTTAAAGATCTAAGATAAACCTACCGAAGAAGAATCATTAGATTGGTTTCAATATGTTTGTTCTCTTCCACCCATTCCCAATCCATATGAAATTAATTCAAGCTTTGTTCCATCCCATTACAATATAAATAAGAATCCCAATTTGATGTGCAAATAAATTGTGACGTAAGGGTTTCACAAAGCTTGAAAAATATTTCTAATCAAATGCAAGAAGACAACAACAAGACTTGGAGAAAGAACTGCTTTGGAATCTGAAATTACTCGCGGTCAATTCGTAAAATCGATCGCAAATCAACAAGTACAAGCAAGAATCGAAGTAAATAATAAAATACAACCGCTCGTACAAATTTATGAATTCCTCCATGATATAAATGTCGAAATCACAGCTTGAAGAAAGCAAACAGCCTCTCTTCAAGAAAGCATGAGCATACAAGGAATGATTTAGAATCTGAGATTTACAATGAGCATAATGCACCGTAGTTCTCAAACAAGAGACAGCTTTAAATGCATTGTTTCGTGTCTACATTTTTTCCTTTATCCTCGACATTTTTAATGATGGTAATTTTTTCCCTCTTAATTACCGATATTTCCGTAAAATACAGAGGCTGATCTAAATGAATTACTATTAAGTTTTTATCAAGATAGAGAAGCAATTAACGATCATTCTTTTCACATTAATGAACATAAAATTCTTGTTCCTCCTTGTTTGGATATATTGGATGAGATTGAAGGGAATTTGCGGAGAATTCAGGAGGTCATTTATGATGATTACTCGGATATCGAGGGATGTTGATTTCAATTTTTTCAAAAGAATCCTCATGATAAAATTCAAATAACATCCGAATGAAGAACGCCTAATTTAGAAATTATCCCAAATCCAATCCTCATTTTAGAGCATATAAATTATCTTCATGATTTCATTATTCGAGAAACTTTCCAATTCTATGATTCAGACTTAGACTAAGCTCTCATTCCTACCTCATAATCGCTAATTCATTTTTCTAATCACAAGTTGGAATTCAAAATTACTCAAATTCCATAATTCTGGCCAAATCCTTGTGAAAATGAAATTATTTCAAACTATCCCCAATTGTGTTGTAACATTAGTTGTAAAAATAGTGATTTGTTTTAGTTTTTCTTTTCAATAAATATTTTGTTTAAATTTAGATTTATTGATTTTATTCTCGCAAAATTTTCATACTTTTTCGCCGCATATTGAACACCTTACTATCAAACACTCAATTGATGTATCACGACTGGGAAATTAAAGTTTCATATTATAATCATGAACATCAAAAGATATTAATATTTCAATTTCAATCAATGCTAATGTTTCATCAAAAGCTTCTATTTTTTCAAAGGCAATGTCGACAAGAGAATGTATTTTTGCAACTGGCCAAGAATTCAATCACCCACAATTTTCCATTTTCATTTGAAAAATTTCATCCATTTTTCATTAATTCATTTGGAAAAATATTTGGAAATTTTTCTCAAAGGATATTGTTAATAATTTAACATTTGTACATAATACTAACAATTCTTTCCGTGTCCGTGGAATTTAAAAAGCTCATCTTCAATAATTTGGTTCACATCTCTTCCTTGAACATTTTCCACTTTTTTAATAGGAATCATCCAGATTTCTATGATCCAATTGATATCCAATTAGAAATGAAATTTCAAGAGAAAGAGATTTAATTAAGTTGCTAAAATAACTCAGACATTCCCGATTTCGCATTTATTTTTCCTGGGCTTAGTTAGATTTGTATTTTTATTACTAACATTTGAACTGTACATACATGCAAAGAATTAAAATGAAAAAATGGCTAAAGACTGAAATATGACTATACCTAGTCATTTTCATGTATATGTATAATAGGAGTAGAATTAATTTAGTTTGTTTGTTTTCTATAGTTAATTTGTTTTGAATAATTTTGTAGATTAAAAATAAAACAAAGCACCGAAATTTTCTCATGCATGTTCACTCGAAACATTTTCTCCTTATCGTAAAGTTTTAATTTTGCTTTCCTTTTTAAAATTTCTTGCATCAATAATTTACCGCTTATTTTGAATAATGTCTTGATTAAATTCAATTGAGGTTGCACTTAGCATCGATCAGCTTCAAAGCCACTTTTCTTCATTTCGAGATTTTCCAAGATTTTCTTTTGGAATTTATATAATAAAGGTTGCTGATGTAAGAGCTTCATGATCTCATTATCCCATGAAATGTATGATCGTCTATGATAAGCTTAATTGACTTAATCACAGAAGTCACTTCCTAACCTTTCACAATAATCATATGAAGTTCATATTATCTTCCTCGAATTTGCTAAAGCTAACCTTAAGGATGTCAATTTTGCCGAGTGCACACATTCAAATCGCTTTGGATATTTTTCTACAATTAGTGGTTTTATCCTTGATTCTAATCTTTAGTTTATTATTTGATGCTGCAATACGCATCATATTCATTCACTAAAGACATTATTGAATGTCAAGTATAACAATACCTGGGATTCTTCTCAAGTTATTTAGAATAAGCAAGAGATAATAAATCGTTGTTTCAATTCAAAAGGAGAGTCTATTTTTATATTTATTTCGGTAAATTTTTATGTTTTATGAACATGAATGATTGATTTTTATTCAGTTTATTGCACACTTAGATTTAAAATAAATAATGGAGATGATTTTAATCAAAGGAAGAATTTGAAGATTTATGAGGTAAAATTTACAGACAAATTCCTTTCAGGTACGCATTTACAACTTTATTCTCATCCATTATTAGTTCATCTTTTCCTTAGTTTATTTTTTATTTGTGTTCTGTTTTATTTGCAGGTTTTTATTTCTTTTCAAAACATAAAATAAGCAGTAAACCCATTTCAAATTTGCAACAGGTTCAGGGAAATTTTATTTTGTTATTCATTAGAATTTGAACATTCTTTAACATTGCTTTTATTCACGTAGAAAACCCAATTGAAATTTCAAGGAATATCATAAGACCATTCGCATCATAAGATTTCATCGGAAGTAGTTCTTAGCATTTCTTTTGATAACAAATTATTCATAAAATACCTCCGATGTATTATCTTACTCATATGCCATATCTCATTTCGCATATCAGAATTTGCAGTTGAAGTATACTTCCAATATCATGAATCGCCGACCTCCGATAATCGACTTTATCGATATTGCAATGAACACATGATTCCGGACCCGATATGAAATTCAAATCAAATTCATAAAAAATATCGCGTCCGCTCAATCGCAATAATGGTAGGAGCAAAACTGTAAAAGGGTTGATGTCTCGGATCCGATATGTTATTGAAATCCCATCATAAAAAGTTATCGGGTCCGCTCTTCATCGCAAAAATATTATATTGTACATCGGAATCGTGAAGTTCGTCAATACCGACATACCATCCACTGATCGATTGATGATGCAATCATTTCATCAATTTTTTTTATGCTCACGTCACTTCTCTGAATCTACGATGTGCGTTTTGCGATACGGGAAGCACAATGTAAATATTTTCCGATCCCCGATATAATATTTCTTTAATGATGCGATCGCTTCATTTCATTGCACATGTTCATATCGGCAATTTGCCATTGCGACATCCGATGCGATAACTTCCAATGCATGCCTCGAAGCCATTAAGATTTAATCAATATATGGCATAGCAACAAAGGTGAAGTCTTGATGATTAAACTCAAAGCATGGTGAAGAAACATATGAGACGAATTATCTGATACGGCAATGTGTTGTTTTAAAAAAGCGAGCTTGGGTAACCACTATGGTAAGAAAGCAATTAATGACCAATTTGCAGCATATTTAAACCATTTTGATTTCTCATACATTTAAGTTTTAAATATATAATTCCATAATTAAAAATGGAATTCGAGACCTCTCTATCTTCATATTTAAATTGTATTATCCTGGATTTGGTCTTGATTCTGGACAATTTATAAAATCATGGAATTTATATGAAACTTATAATATTTTGAGAAGCAATCATTACTGCAAATTCTCATTCTCATTTTTGATGTATTTGTTTTAATTTCAACTCCCTTGAGCACTAAGCATTCTTTTTTTTTATTTACTGCTTACTCTAGTGCAAGTAAAATAAATAATGATTTTGGGTTATGGGATTTTGGTTAGTTTTCCTTCTTCATATTTTTAATGTCAAACTAAAAGAAGAAGTCAGCTAGTATTGGAGAAATTGATACCTTCAGGTAAGATCAAATGCAATCATCCAATGGTAAGATTCATGTACCCACTTTCATTAATTTCCATTTCATTACTTTAGTTTCAGTTTTGTTTTTTAAAATTATGTTGATATTTGAATCTGTTTTGCAGCTCTTTATAAAAGCTTTCAATCATCTGCTAAATCATATTTTGGAAGCCCTATGCTCTTTTCCTGGTTTTATTTTCAAGAAGAAACGATAGTCTTCATTGAAACAGCTACACTGGGAAGTTTTTGAACCTTTAATCTATTTCTTTAATGCATTTTTTTATTAGAAAATGATTAAGATAATGCTTTGAAAATGACAAGATTGACATCAAACAGAAATTTTTCATTGTGGCTGAATTTTATCATCACTGCTATCTGAAACCTAAAGCATTTACAACCTTGCAAGGTATAAATTTTATGGATCTCGACATAAGAAGAAATGATTACATGATTATTTTATTTTACTTCATGTTGTTGAGACATTGGTATAAACATTTTTTTTGTTAGAGTTTGTATTTCAAAAGCTTGGATTTTTCTTTTCCATTTTTTTGCTTCATTCTAATTGTGTTTGCTGATTTCTTTTCTCACTTTAGTTTAAGAATTCTTTTCCTTTGGTTTTCAATTTTGATTTTGGTAACTTTGTTATGATTTATATGGAAGGTTTTTGTTACTTAGCAATGGTTGGCATACATGGGAAAATTGTTAATAGTTTCCTATTAGCGTTTTCTTAAAAACTCTTAGCAAAATTTGTTTTTCTTATTATAAAGGTAGACATACTTAAGGAAGAGATTACAAAACAAGAAAAATTGATGAAGTATCATGAAATCTGAGAAATTTCTTTTTCATCAAAATTATAATTATTTTGAGATTTCAATACTTTATTAAGATCTTTCAAGATTCTATTATCAGTCAAGAAAAGTTATTTTTAACCAAGTAAAGACACTTTACAACAAAGCACTTTTAACTCTGAAATTGTCATTCTGAACTCTTAAGGAGTTAATGATTCTCCCCATTTAAAAAGAGTTTTATTTTTCTAGAGTGTAATCCAAATATATATTTAAAACTTAAAAGATAAGAGGTCTCATCACGAGCCTGCTTACCATGATCATAGGGGAAAAATAGGCTGACATTACCAACACTGCTAAACAAACCAGGGTAATGGCTTATAATTTCAAACAAGTGTAAGACAAGGGGTCTCATCACGAGCCAGCTTGTTCAGTCCAATTATAACCAGTGAATGGCATTGTCAACTATCTGGCTACCAAACCAGGACAATGGCTTTTAAGAAAAAAATAAAATAAAAAATAAGCATATATAAATGGATTTATCTCTAGGTCAATAATTCTTAAATAGATAGGATTCTGAATCATTGATGACTAAAAGGTAACCCTGTCGAGACTATAGATGTTTGCTGGCAGCAGTGGCTCTACCTGTGACAAATGAGTACACTTTAAAAGCTCGGCTGTAAAGTGACCCCTGCTTTATCTATAGAACTAATTAAGGACTGATATAGAGTTATGAGATATTTTAATTTATGAGGAATTTCAAGAAAATTACAGTAAGATGATTGTTGCTTTTATTCAGATTAATGAACCTAGTCAAACATTCCAAAAATAATTTTCTCTTCTTTAATTATTTTTACTTTAATTTTAGGAAAATTTCATTTTTATCGAATAGAGATAACTGTTTCTTCCAGTGAATCGCCAATTGTTGTACGGTACAACAACCCCCCATTTTTAACTTGTTCACATCAAATAATGGGGACCCTTTTTATAAAAATTTTAGCTAAACACCTTTTATGATTTTATTAAGTCGATTATCTTACGATTTTGTTAATTTTTCATTTTCTTTAGATTCTTGTTTTGATTGCTTGGTTGAAATAGATTTTTTATAAGCTTCCTATTGACGCTTGTTTCGTCTCATTTGGTCAACCGGTTTGTAAATAGCACTCCTTTGAAGTCTAATCAATTATGTCAGCTGGGTTAAAAAATTGCGGATTTTAATAATGCATTTAGTTTAAATATTAACGCCTAGATTAATTATTACTAACAATTTTTATTTTTACTTATACAGCCAAATCATAAAGCATCGGGATTTCAGTCATTTATTCCAATTTTCCAATTTTCAAATAAATTTCTAATTTCGAAAAAATCCAAAATGTCAAAATGGTTGTTTTAGGTAAATCATCATTTTAGATAAATTCGTAGTCTAATTTAACATCTCTAAAATAAGATCAAAAAACAAAAAAATTAATTTTTAACATAAAATTTTGAATTAATTAAATTAATTATTATATTAAATATAATTAATTTAATTTAATTAAAAGTTTATATTAAAAACAAATATATAAAAAACAAAAAATTAAATTAAATTTTTGCATAAAACACATCGCATCGGAAATATTCACGCGAACATCCTTTTAAAAACCCCGATGCAATGATTTTTCCCGATGCGATTGAGGCTCATTAGTTTCATCCGATGCGATTGAGTTCATTACCTCCGATCCGATTAAGCTTGTCAGCCCCGATGCGATTGAGCTCATTACCTCCGATCCGATTAAGCTTGTCAGCCCCGATGCGATTGAGCTCATTACTTCCGATCCGATTGAGTCACATTGAACTTATGCGATGCGATGAGGTCAATGTTCAAATCTTCCGATGCGATTAAGTCAATGTTCAAAATTTCCGATCCGATTGAGTCACGAGGAGCAACTGAATTTCCAGAATTATATCAGATTTGACTTATCAACTTTGGAGGCTCATAGATTGAGTTTTACTTGGCCAAATGAGGCCCAGGACGGCTCATTGGAAAGAGAAAATCGAGGAGAATATTTCTGAGGAGGTTTCACTAACAGATTTGGTCATTTATTGAATCAAAAATCAGACAGAAGATCAAACTCCGGATTTCTAAAATGAAATCAATTTTCTGAGCTTTGTTTTCTTCATTTTTATTTGTCCAGCCTCTTCTAATTGCAGATTCATGCATCAATAATATCCTTGGTTAATTAAAATCATTATGAGTATCAATAAGAAGCTCAAATTTCTTTTTTATTTATTTAAATAGAATTTGATTGGATTTGTTTTAATGATAGAAATAATATTTGGATTTTATTGTTGCTTCTTAAATGATTTTTAATTTCTTTTTGCAGGAAAAAACAATAGAAGGGATATTGAGGAAAAAGATTTCAATCAATGAGAAGACTCCAGCAATTAAAGATTGGAATTTTTGAGCAATTAAAATTGGATTGGGCAGATTTTGCTTCAACAAACTCTCTTCTAAAAATACTTTTGGAAAGATTATAAATTGCAGATTGCAAAATGTAAAAGAGGGTTTCTCTCCTCTGCAATTCCAGACTTCTAAAAGCATTTCTATTATAGGAATTTAGAGTTGTAGATGGGGAGGAGAGAAAATTTCAGATCTGAACATTAATGAGGGTTTATTCTTTATATCTTGAATTATGCATGATGGGCAGAGTTTGCATTTCTGCAGCTCTTGTCTTGAAAGCATAAATTTAAGTAATGTAAAGTACTGTTAGAGACCAGGATCAGAGAAACAGATTCAATTAACTGGTATTTTTGGCATTTCTGTATCAAATACCAGTTTCGTTTTTATGTTAATAAAAATGTTGTTTCATTTTATTCATGTTTTGGCATTTCTGTTGATATGGATAATTTGTCTCAAATTGTTATGTATCTCTGCTCTTATGAATTAAACTCTGATTTCTGAGTAACTATTGCTCAGAAATCTGTCTTATAACACTAATTTATTAAATAGTAATGTGTTGTGAATTTTTTCCACATGTTATTGTTTAATTATTAGTTTGATTGATATGATAATCGATATCATTTTTGTGAATTTCTTCCTGAGTGTTGTTGATTAATTATTTTAGTCAAATGGTCTCAATAGAATCTGTTTTGGTACTCACAAATGTGAGCTAATTGAATTTCTTCGTTAGCTTGATATTAATTTAAAACCAGACATATTTTAATTCTCATTATTTAATCATCTTGCTCTTAGTTGGGTTAGATTTTCATCTACCTAATTGAGATAGGATTTAGATTAGTTTCTTTTGCTTACATTATAGAATAAGCTTGCATTTAGAGTAAATTCTACATTCTTTTAAGTCCTCTCCTTAAAGAGGCAAAATTTTAGTTGTGGCTTGGCTGAACCCAAATCAGCTTAGGGGTCATTCTCTTGCCTGATCAGCAAGAAGAAGTGATCTGATATCCCTGTCTATTGGTAGTTAAAGATACATTATAAACCAATAGCAAATAGGGAGAAGGTAACTGGACCTAGTTAAACCAGTCGGAGCCACCACACCAAACGGAAAAGGAGCTGCTTTAAGGTCCGGACCGGGTGGTTATCCCCCAATGTTGTTGCAGCGATTTTCGAGGCTTCAACATTTTTGGCGCTAGAAGGAGGGCCTGAGATTTGTTTTAATTTGGAGTCTTTGAATTCTAATATTTCATTTTTATTACAATGGCTCATTTAAAACTTCCAATTTGGAGTTGTATACATGGACGTGCATCTTCCAATACTCCACCCGAAGTGGTAAGACTCTTGTCTCAGGTAAAGTTTGATGGTAAGAAAAATTCTTCTGCTTTTAATCATGTCATTCAATTTATTCAAAATGTTTCAAATTATGATTTTCAAGGGATTGATGAAGGCATTTTATGCAGAATTTTTACTCTCACATTTGCGGCAAAAGCCAGAAGCTGGTGTAGAACTCTTCCAGTTGCTTCAATCCACAGCTGGGATCAATTTGTTACAATTTTCATTTGTAAATTTGACGGCTATGATTATGAACAGGTATGTGAAGAAATTGAATATTTACTAAGGTTTGAAAATGAGTCTGTTAATGATTTTAATATTCGATTTCATTTAAATTGCTTAAGATTTAAAGACGAAGATAAACCTACGGAAGAAGAATCATTAGATTGGTTTGAATATGTTTGTTCTCTTCCACCCATTCCCAATCCATATGAAATTAATTCAAGCTTTGTTCCATCCCATTTCAATATAAATAAGAATCCCAATTTGGATGTGCAAATAAATTGTGACGAAGTGGTTTCACAAAGCTTGAAAAATATTTCTAATCAAATGCAAGAAGACAAAAACAGCAATTTTGGAGAAAGAACTGCTTTGGAATCTGAAAATTACTCTGCGGTCAATTCAGAAAATCAGATCGCAAATCAACAAGTACAAGCAGCAATCGAAGTAAATAATAAAATACAAACTGCTGTACAAATTTATGAATTCCTCCATGATGAGCAAATGCCGAAATCACAGCAGCAAAGTAGCCTTCTTCAAGAAAGCATGAGCTTACAAAGGAATGATTTAGAATCTGAGATTTACAATGAGCATAATGCACAAGAGTTCTCAAACAGAGACAGTTTTAAATGCATTGTTTCAGGTTCACATTTTTCCCTTTATCCTGATATTTTTAATGATGGTAATTTTTCCCCTCTTAATATTAATGATATTTCAGAAAATACAGAGGCTGATCTAAATGAATTACTATTAAGTTTTTATCAAGATAGAGAAGCAATTAACGATCATTCTTTTGCCATTAATGAACATGAAATTCTTGTTCCTCCTTGTTTGGATATATTGGATGAGATTGAAGGGAATTCTAGAGAATCTTGTGAGGTCATTTATGATGATTACTCTGATATTGAGGATGTTGATTTCAATTTTTTTCAAAAGAATCCTCATGATAAAATTCAAATAACATCTGAGAATGAAGAACGCTTCAATTTAGAAATTATCCCAACCAATCCTCATTTTAGAGCAGCAAGTTATCTTCATGATTTCATTATTCGAGAAAACTTTCCAATTTATGATTCGTATCGTGATCAAGCTCTCATTCCTACTCATAATCATAAGTCATTTTCTAATTCACAAGTTGGAATTCAAAATTACTCAAATTCCATAATTTTGGCCAATCCTTGTGAAAATGAAATTATTTCAAAACGATCCCAATTGTGTTGTAACATTAGTTGTAAAAATAGTGATTTCATTTTAGTTTTTCTTTCACAGTTATTTTGTTTAAATTTAGATTTATTTTTTGATTTTATTCTGCAAAATTTTCATACTTTTCACTGGCATATTGAACACCTTACTATCAAACACTCAATTGATGCATTGCCCGATTGGGAAATTAAAGTTTCATATTATAATCATGAACATCAAAAGATATTAATATTTCAATTTCAATCAATGCTAATGTTTCATCAAAAGCTTCTATTTTTTCAAAGGAAATGTCGAAAAGAGAATGTATTTTTGCAATCTGGCCAGCAATTCAATTCAATTAATAATTTTCCATTTCATTTGAAAAATTTCCATCCATTTTTCATTAATTCATTTGAAAAATATTTGGAAATTTTTCTCTCAAAGGAGATTGTTAATAATTTAACATTTGTACATAATACTAACAATTCTTTCAAGGCCTTTGAATTTAAAAGCTCATCTTCACAATTTGGCCTGTTATCTCTTCCTTTGAACATTTTCCAATTTTTAATAGAAATCCATCCAGATTTCTATGATCCAATTGATATCCAATTAGAAATGAAATTTCAAGAGAAAGAGATTTTAATTAAGTTGCTAAAAATAACTGTACATTCTGATTTCAGATTTATTTTCCTCAGTTTAGTTAGATTTGTATTTTTATTACTAACATTTGAACTGTACATACATGCAGCAATTAAAATGAAAAAATGGCTACACTGGAAATATGACTATACCTAGTCATTTTCATGTATATGGTTAGAATAGGAGTAGAATTAATTTAGTTTGTTTGTTTTCTATAGTTAATTTGTTTTAATAGTTTTGTAGATTAAAAAATAAAACAAAGCAATCAGCCTTCTCATGCATGTTCACTGAAACATTTTCTCCTTATCAGAAAGTTTTAATTCTTGCTTTCCTTTTTAAAAATTTCTTGCATCAATACCTCTACTCTGCTTATTTTGAATAATGTCTCGATTAAATTCAATTGAGGTTGCACTTAGCATCGATCGCCTCAAAGCCACTTTTCTTCATTTCGAGATTTCCTTCTAAGATTTTCTTTTGGAATTTATATAATAAAGGTAGAAGATGTAAGAGCTTCATGATCTCATTATCCCATGAAATGTACGACTGTCTATGATAAGCTTAATTCTGACTTAATCATTAGTAGTCAGTCTAACCTTTCACAATAATCATATGAAGTTCATATTATCTTCCTCGGAATTTGCTAAAGCTAACCTTAAGGATGTCAATTTTGCTGAGTTCACACATTCAAATCTGTTTTGATATTTTTCTACAATTAGTGGCTTTATCCCATTCTAATCTTTAGTTTATTATTTGATGCTGCAATACGCATCATATTCATTCACTAAAGACATTATTGAACAGTCGCTATAACAATACGGATTCTTCTCAAGTTATTTAGAATAAGCAGAGATAATAAATTGTTGTTTCAATTCAAAAGGAGAGTCTATTTTTATATTTATTTCTGGTAAATTTTATGTTTTATGAACATGAATGATTGATTTCATTCAGGCTGATTGCACACTTAGATTTTAAATAAATAATGAGATGATTTTAATCAAAGGAAGAATTTGAAGATTTATGAGGTAAAATTTACAGACAAATTCCTTTCAGGTACGCATTTACAACTTTATTCTCATCCATTATTAGTTCATCTTTTCCTTAGTTTATTTTTTATTTGTGTTCTGTTTTATTTGCAGGTTTTTATTTCTTTTCAAAACATAAAATAAGCAGTAAACCCATTTCAAATTTGCAACAGGTTCAGGGAAATTTTATTTTGTTATTCATTAGAATTTGAACATTCTTTAACATTGCTTTTATTCACGTAGAAAACCCAATTGAAATTTCAAGGAATATCATAAGACCATTCGCATCATAAGATTTCATCGGAAGTAGTTCTTAGCATTTCTTTTGATAACAAATTATTCATAGTGGGTCATAAGCATGGTATTATTCATTTTATACGATTTAGTCAAGAGATACTCCTTGTTTTGTAAGAAGTATACTTCCAATATCATGAATCGCCGACTTCCGATAATCGACTTTACCGATATTGCAATGAACACATGATTCCGGACCCGATATGAAATTCAAATCAAATTCATAAAAAATATCGCGTCCGCTCAATCGCAATAATGGTAGGAGCAAAATTGTAAAAGGGTTGATGTCTCGGATCCGATATGTTATTGAAATCCCATTATAAAAAGTTATCGGGTCCGCTCTTCATCGCATATCGGCATCGCAAAAAATATATTGTGTTACATCGGGTACCCAAAGTTTGCTGATTGCCGATTAGCTACGTCATCCATCGCATCGCCGATGATGCAATCATTTCATCAATTTTTTTTATGCTCACGTCACTTCTCTGAATCTACGATGTGCGTTTTGCGATACGGGAAGCACAATGTAAATATTTTCCGATCCCCGATATAATATTTCTTTAATGATGCGATCGCTTCATTTCATTGCACATGTTCATATCGGCAATTTGCCATTGCGACATCCGATGCGATAACTTCCAATGCATGCCTCGAAGCCATTAAGATTTAATCAATATATGGCATAGCAACAAAGGTGAAGTCTTGATGATTAAACTCAAAGCATGGTGAAGAAACATATGAGACGAATTATCTGATACGGCAATGTGTTGTTTTAAAAAAGCGAGCTTGGGTAACCACTATGGTAAGAAAGCAATTAATGACCAATTTGCAGCATATTTAAACCATTTTGATTTCTCATACATTTAAGTTTTAAATATATAATTCCATAATTAAAAATGGAATTCGAGACCTCTCTATCTTCATATTTAAATTGTATTATCCTGGATTTGGTCTTCAGTGAGCATCAGAGTAAAAATCATAATTTATAAGTGAAATGAGAATATTTATATACAATCATATTACCTAAATTCTCATTCTCATTTTTGATGTATTTGGTTTTAATTTCAACTTTGAGCACTAAGCATTCTTTTTCATATTTTTATCGCTACTTTAGTGTAAGAAATAAATAATGATTTTGGGTTATAGGATTTTGGTTAGTTTGCCTTCTTTATATTTTTAATGTCAACTAAAAGAAGAAGTCAGCTAGTATTGAAGAAATTGATACCTTCAGGTAAGATCAAATGCAACTATCCAATGGTAAGATTCATGTACCCACTTTCATTAATTTCCATTTCATTACTTTAGTTTCAGTTTTGTTTTGATATTTGAATCTGTTTTGCAGCTCTTCATAAAAGCTTTCCATCATCTGCCAAATCATATTTTGGAAGCCCTATTGCTCTTTTCCTGGTTTTATTTTCAAGAAGAAACGATAGTCTTCATTGAAACAGCTACACTAGGAAATTTCTGAACCTTTAATCTATTTCTTTAAAGCATTTTTTTTTATTAGAAAATGATTAAGATAATGCTTTGAAAATGACAAGATTGACATCAAACAGAAATTTTTCATTGTGGCTGAATTTTATCACCACTGCTATCTGAAACCTAAAGCATTTACAACCTTGCAAGGTATAAATTTTATGGATCTCAACATAAGAAGAAATGATTACATGATTATTTTATTTTACTTCATGTTGTTGAGACATTGGTATAAACATTTTTTTTGTTAGAGTTTGTATTTCAAAAGCTTGGATTTTTCTTTTCCATTTTTTTTGCTTCATTCTAATTTTGTTTGCTGATTTCTTTTCTCACTTTAGTTTAAGAATTCTTTTCCTTTGGTTTTCAATTTTGATTTTGGTAACTTTGTTATGATTTATATGGAAGGTTTTTTTTACTTAGCAATGGTTGGCATACATGGGAAAATTGTTAATAGTTTCCTATTAGCTTTTTCTTAAAAACTCTTAGAAAAATTTGTTTTTCTTATTATAAAGGTAGACATACTTAAGGAAGAGATTACAAAACAAGAAAATTTGATGAAGTATCATGAAATCTGAGAAATTTCTTTTTCATCAAAATTATAATTATTTTGAGATTTCAATACTTTATTAAGATCTTTCAAGATTCTATTATCAGTCAAGAAAAGTTATTTTTAACCAAGTAAAGACACTTTACAACAAAGCACTTTTAACTCTGAAATTGTCATTCTGAACTCTTAAGGAGTTAATGATTATCCCCATTTAAAAAGAGTTTTATTTTTCTAGAGTGTAATCCAAAAATATATTTAAAACTTAAAAGATAAGAGGTCTCATCACGAGCCTGCTTACCATGATCATAGGGGAAAAATAGGCTGACATTACCAACACTGCTAAACAAACCAGGGTAATGGATTATAATTTCAAACAATTGTAAGACAAGGGGTCTCATCACGAGCCAGCTTGTTCAGTCCAATTATAACCAGTGAATGGCATTGTCAACTATCTGGCTACCAAACCAGGACAATGGCTTTTAAGAAAAATAAATAAAAAATAAAAAATAAAAAAAAATAAGCATATATAAATGGATTTATCTCTAGGTCAATAATTCTTAAATAGATAGGATTCTGAATCATTGATGATTAAAAGGTAACCCTGTCGAGACTATAGATGTTTGCTGGCAGCAGTGGCTCTACCTGTGACAAATGAGTACACTTTAAAAGCTCGGCTGTAAAGTGACCCCTGATTTATCTCTAGAACTAATTAAGGACTGATATAGAGTTATGAGATATTTTAATTTATGAGGAATTTCAAGAAAATTACAAGAAGATGCAAACTGCTTTTGACTGTATTTAATGAATTAATAAACATTCCAAAATACCTTTCTTTTGAATTATTTTTACTTTAATTTTAGGAAAATTGAAGCCTATCAAATAGAGATATTCAAGTTTTTTCCATGAATTTTCAATTAAGGTAATTTTATAATAACCATTTTTAACTTGTTCACATCAAATAATGGGGACCCTTTTTATAAAAAATTTAGCTAAACACCTTTTATGATTTTATTAAGTCAATTATCTTACGATTTTGTTAATTTTTAATTTTCTTTAGATTCTTGTTTTGATTGCTTGGTTGAAATTGATTTTTTATAAGCTTCCTATTGACGCTTGTTTCGTCTCATTTGGTCAACCGGTTTGTAAATAGCACTCCTTTGAAGTCTAATCAATTATGTCACCTGGGTTAAAAAATTGCGGATTTTAATAATGCATTTAGTTTAAATATTAACCCCTAGATTTGTTATTACTAACAATTTTTATTTTTACTTATACAGCCAAATCATAAAGCATCGGGATTTCGATAATTTACTTCAATTTTCAAATAAATTTGACCTTGAAAATCCAAAGCACAAAATAAATGTTTTAGGTAATCACTCATTTGATAAATTCGTGAGTTCTAATTTAATGATCTCAAAATAAGACTAAAAAACAAAAAATTATTTTTTAACATAAAATTTTGAATTAATTAAATTAATTATTATATTAAATATAATTAATTTAATTAAAATTTTATATTAAAAACAAATATATAAAAAAAAAAAAACAAAAAATTAAATTAAATTTTTGCATAAAACACATCGCATCGGAAATATTCATGCGAACATCCTTTTAAAAACCCCGATGCAATGATTTTTCCCGATGCGATTGAGGCTCATTAGTTTCATCCATAATGTCTATTACCTCCGATCCGACAAGCTTGTCACCATGCGCATTATTCATTACTTGATCTGATTGAGTCACATTGACCTTATGATGATGAGGTCAATATTCAAATCTTCCATACATTAAGTCAATGTTCAAAACTTCCGATCCGATTGAGTCACGAGGAGCAACTGAATTTCCAGAATTATATCAGATTTGACTTATCAACTTTGGAGGCTCATAGATTGAGTTTTACTTGGCCAAATGAGGCCCAGGACGGCTCATTGGAAAGAGAAAATCAAGGAGAATATTTCTGAGGAGGTTTCATTAACAGATTTGGTCATTTATTGAGTCAAAAATCAGGCAGAAGATCAAGCTCCGAATTTCTAAAAAGAAATCAATTTTCTGAGCTTTGTTTTCTTCATTTTTATTTGTCCAGCCTCTTCTAATTGCAGATTCATGCATCAATAATATCCTTGTTTAATTAAAATCATTATGAGTATCAATAAGAAGCTCAAATTTCATTTTTATTTATTTAAATAGAATTTGATTGGATTTGTTTTAATGATAGAAATAATATTTGGATTTTATTTTTGCTTCTTAAATGATTTTTTAATTTCTTTTTGCAGAAAAAACAGTAGAAGAGATATTGAGGAAAAATATTTCAATCAATGAGAAGACTCCAACAATTAAATATTGGAATTTTTGAACAATTAAAGTTGGATTGGGCAGATTTTTCTTCAAACAAACTCTCTTCTAAAAATAGTTTTGGGAAGATTATAAATTGCAGATTGCAAAATGTAAAATGGGGCTGCTCTCCTCTGCAATTCCAGACTTCTAGAAGAATTTCTATAATAGGAATTTAGAATTGTAGATGGGGAGGAGAGAAAGTTTCAGATCTGAACATTATTGAGGGTTTATGCTTTATGTCTTTTATTATGCATGATGGGCAGAGTTTGCATTTCTGCAGCTCTAGTCTTGAAAGCATAAATTCAAGTAATGTAAAGTACTGTTAGAGACCAGGATCAGAGAAGCAGATTCAATTAACTGGTATTTTTGGCATTTCTGTATCAAATACCAGTTTCATATTTATGTTAATAAAATTGTTGTTTCATTTTATTCATGTTTTGGCATTTCTGTTGATATGGATAATTTGTCTTAAATTGTTAAGTATCTCTGCTCTTATGAATTAAACTCTGATTTCTGAGTAACCATTACTCAGAAATCTGTCTTATAACACTGATTTATTAAATAGTAATGTGTCGTGAATTTCTTCCACATGTTATTGTTTAATTATTAGTTTGACTGATATGATAATTGATATCAATTTTTGTGAATTTCTTCCGGAATGTTGTTGATTTATTATTTCAGTCAAATGGTCTCAATAGAATGTGTTTTGGTACTCACAAATGTGAGCTAATTGAATTTCTTCGTTAGTTTGACATTAATTAAAAGCCAGACATATTTTAATTCTCATCACTTAATTATCTTGCTCTTAATTGGGTTAGATTTTCATCTACCTGATTGAGATAAGATTTAGATTAGTTTCTTTTTTCTTGCATTATAGAATAAGTTTGCAATTAGATTAAATTTACATTCTTTTAAGTCCTCTTCTCAAAGAGGCAAAATCTTAGTTGTGGTTTGGCTGAACCCAAATCAGCTTAAGGGTCATTCTCTTGCCTGATCAGCAAGAAGAAGTGATCTGATATCCCTGTCTATTGGTAGTTAAAGATACATTATAACCCAATAGCAAATAGGGAGAAGGTAACTGGACCTAGTTAAACCAGTCGGAGCCACCACACCAAACGGAAAAGGAGCTGCTTTAAGGTCCGGACCGGGTGGTTATCCCCCAATGTTGTTGCAGCGATTTTCGAGGCTTCAACAGGACCCTAAGTCTAACTTAGGGAATTAGAAAAATTAAACTGAATTAGTTAAACACATGTGATGAAATGTTCTAAGTGACATGGATCAAATAATCTTTTAATATGAAACGTCAATTAGATATTATATCACGACCGTTGGTTTCCCAACGAGAAAAGTATAAGAGAAGGGCTTGGGGTCAGTTGGAGAACAAGCACACAAGCAAAGCACTGAAACTAAGTTGAATTTATGGGATAGGGTTTAATGAGGAATTCGATGCGAGTTTGTAGTATAGTGAGGGGCAGAGATTAGCAAGGGATTATCTGATCCAAGGCCGAGAATACAACATTAGAGAGGTAGCTAGTACTAGACAACGCAGAGCCAGGAAGGAGGACGCAGTTCAGCCATAACCACACAGAGGACTGTGTAAGCCCATCTAGGGTGACGCAAACCCAGCCAGCGTAGGGCAGGGTCAATGCAACACCATCTAAGGTGAAGCAGGCCTAGCTAGGTAAACACAACACCAGTGAGGGTGATGAAGTAGGGACACTGGCCAATAGGGGTTGATGTAGAGGATGCAGAGGTAGTGCTGAGGGTTCGAGTGGGCCAGAAAGGGCTCGTTATCTATAAATCCTAATTAAGGGTGTGATTGAGCCATATTTCTTGTCTCTAAGTGAAAGGTATATCTGTTGTGAAATTTCTCTGTAGGGCAAACCATTTCTGGTGCCCAAAATGTTGTATTCAGATTCTACATAATAATAAAACCCTTTAGAGCTGTTGCACTGGTTTTCCCACATTCGGTTTTTCTGGGGACATTTGTCCGAAAAATATGTGAGTAATCTTGTTACATGTGTGTGTTGTTCAGTAAATGATCTGTAGATGTGTATATTGTAGTTTGTATTTGCTTTAGTGTTTTTATGAATATTCAGATTAATAACTTGTTAATTAATCAAACAAGTAGGTGAAGTAGATCAAGACACTGTATTAGGGTTTATGTTTTAAAACTTTCACAGAAGCCTCCATCTACTGCTCCGTTTGAATAATCTAGGTGGGGTCACTCCCTTACGTGCCCCTAACTGCTGATAGGTACACGTGGTGACTCCACCACGTCATCCTGCTCATTCTATCTCGACGCTTCCTAATGCACCTCCCTTTCATTCTTCTGAGTTCATTGCAGCGAGGTGAATTGTTAGGGGGGGTCCACCCTGACCAATAGTGTGATCGTCAGGTTGATGTATCTGCTATCTCATCCAACTGACATCATCCTAGTGGCTCTCTTCGTTGCATAACATAAAATTTTGGGTAAACCTTTCGGGTTCTTACCTCTATGACACGTCGCGATAAACTTTGTCCAATCCCGACAAAGGGAAATCAGGTTGCGCCAATGCAAAGCCTCCATGACTAGGGTTCTGCGTAGACAGGGATAGGATTAGCCTGAGCTTCCCTTGAAATTCAAGGTGAGGTCCTTCTCACTCCGCATCAAGTCTTCTTTTGTTCAATGCCATGGGTTGAAAATAGGGACCTTGCTCAATCTTATGTAATGCATTAGATGGGGATCTTTACGATCGTCGTAAGAGCAAGTCTTGACCCTGACATGGTTTCCCTGAGTTGGTTATTTCAATCATGGTTCTGTCTCAGAGGTCCTACAAACCTTCGGATCAATACTAGTACTCGATGCTAACCTCAATGGTTTATTAAGGTGCCCTATGGTGCTACCCCTCCTTAGCTTGAGCCACTCCAACTCCAAGGAGTCACTGGCATATATGCATTCCCTATTATCAGACAAGGGATTCCATGCATGTTTGCGTAGGGGCTCTTACAACCCTTTCCTACCATGGGATTGTTGTGAACTCAAGAACCACCTCGCTTATCACACACCAAGCGTTCCATACTCCAACACATGCCTATAAGCAGTTCCATGTCGCTATGCATAAGCTTATGGGGTCGAGCTAGTTACACCTTGATGCTAACAGAAGATATCCAGGTTGTTGATAATGCATGGTTGGTTAAGCCTACCTGCATGGGTTTCAACTATCCCCCCACTAAAAGGAAAATAACCCTTTAGGTTAGCATGATTCCTTTTCACGGGTTCAAGGGCTCATAGCTTAGTGAATGAATATCCATGTATATGTACGGACTTGCTAAGTGGGCAGTCATTTATGTAATCTCTTTTATATTAATGAAAAGGGTTTCATGCCCATTACCTCCAAGTATTCAATCCATATTCTTACAAAACATTCCTTTGCTTGCAGTACTTCATGATATCTTTGTATCATCTTTCACATGAAAGGTTAACAATACAAATAAGTATTTACCACAGTACAGGCCTCTAGTCTAGGGTTGTAACGAAATCCTCGTACAATGTAAATGTTACACCTTTTGTCACACACATATACATTTAGATATATAAGTTGCGTATTTTGAATAACAACAACAAGCATTTCATACAACATCTTATTATGGGTAATTAACACACACTTGCTTTATCTATTTAATAGTGACATTCATCTCAGAGATGTATTAATTTACATGCATGATTTCATCACAAAATGTATGTCACGTTCCAAACAAGGATGTAGCCATATGATCATTAAATAAACAACATGGTTGTTATCAGGAAGCCGGAGCAGATTAAAACCATAAATGCATCATGCTTTCATTAACAAGGGAACAAGTAACAACATATAATTATCTTTAGTGTTGCAGGTTAACTAAGTCCGGGACAAGGTCTCTCCACCCAACCGTAGATAAGTTACAACCAAGCTACTTGCAGTTGTCACCCCCGAGCCATATTCCAAGGGTCTGAGGTGGTCTTGCTCAAGGGAGTAAACACCAATCTACTAGTTGAAACATGGACTCCATAGGTTCGTCTTCCTCCACCCACCAATTTATCAATAATTCACCAATGCACAGGGAGTTCCAGAGGCCACCTGCCTCTACCCTCTAGATATATAATGATGGACAAAAAATACTCGGAGAAAACTAGAGGCTTGTTTTCCCTCCTCTCTTTTGTGTTGTCTCCTGCAATTCGATTCTCCTTTTGCATAATTCGAGCTCTTTCTGCTCACTCCCATCTGAATCTCATCCTCTCTCTATTTTCTACTCGTTTTTTGTCCTTTGCGAATGCCTCTCCCTTGTTGAATGACTGAGAATTTGTCTTCGCGTCCCCAACTTCCTCCTCTCCTTTTAATTTTCTGTTGCTGCATAGTTCCCTGCCAGCACTTTGTCTCTCATTTATTTTCCTTTCCTTTTGCTATGTGTTTGCCTTGTTATGGTTAAGGCAGCATGGGCTTGTCCCCGTTGTTTAAGCCCAATTAATTTCCAACAACAATCCCACTCCATAGACCCTCCTTGTGCATTCAATTCTCAACAACCATACCTTAATGATTGTCATATACTTCAGATTTTTTCCTCCCTTCAACAAGTTGAAATTCCCTAGCAACTAGCCTCCCTGGACCTCTAATTGGACTATGTGTCCCTTACTCAACCCATTTATTTATTTTTAAATTCAATTTACATGATGAGATTACATGGCCGAGTCAATCCATTCATGTCTGAGTTGTCACATCTGGAGTTAAGATGGATCTAGGTTGGTCATATTAACAAACATGTTCATGATTAATAATGGTGAAATTCTTCTTTTTTAATTGTGTTTGAATATCTTTTGTTTTATACTTAATATTTTGAATAAATGTAACTAAATTTAAAAGGAATTCATTTTAATTTTATTAAATGTTTTTATCTAAACCATATTCTATAATAAATTATTTTTCATTTTATTATTGTAAGGAATGTTTGAATAAAATTGAATATAAATAAGTCCATTTATTTTGTGAGCCAAATTTTTGCTATTATGCATTCATTTGTTTCAAAATTTTGAAAATTGAAGTTGTCTTAAAATAACCTAAAAGTTATAAGTACAAAGTTATCATCGAAGTATAGCTTTAAACAAAAATACTATATGATTAAGAAAACATTTTCACTCGAAATGGATTGAAAATATCCACTTGTTAACCTACTCATAAGTACCAAAGTATTATGTGTTAGTGAGTTTTCTTCATGATTCTGAAGTTGCCTAATTGTGTTTTATTGTGTTATTGTGGTGGCTCATGGTTGATAGTCATTACATTAATTGGAATATTTGTCATCTAGTCTATCATTTAAGTCAATGCTATTTGTTTTAGATAGCATATTTTATAAGTTATCACTTATTAACTTAATTTTTTTTTAAGATTTAGGTTATATTAGTGGAATATGGATTTGAAGGTTAAGGGATCTAATATAGCCTTGAATAAGTATTAGAATAGCTTTCCACTTACAATTTCAATGAACATTTTGTTAAGTAGTTATATTTCATGTTATTGAAAAATATTGTTTTTGTTCTTGTGCATTTTTCAAGTTGGAACCACTTAAAGACCTAACACTCGGGGAACATTCTATGAGCTCAAAAGGACCTCTCAATGAGAGGTTGCTTGCAAAATCCATAAGAATTTTTGTGGAGAAACCTTTAAAGTTTCAAAGATAAATAAGATTCAATAGCACCAAAAACGAAACTCAAAAAGCTTGATCCTGTCAAAACTTGAATGATGGTCAAGGATCAAGGATATCCCTAAAGATGATAAAATGAGCATAAAAAATATTATATTAGTGAAGCTTGCATGTGAACATGCAACTGATTTGGAGCAGGAACACGCATATTGGAGAAATACATTTTACGAGGGAAATTCATTAAAATTTCAAAGAATCCAAAGGCCAAATGTTAATGTCATTGAACATTGTATAGGGAATTATATAAGGATTCACACTACGAGAATAAAATATTAAAAAATAAAACCAAATAGAAGCATTAAGTAGGCTAATTGAGGCCCATTTTGACATCAGGAAGTAGTTTCTAGACTATTTTGTGCTAGATGGTAGGTATGTAGATCTAGTGAAAGATAAAGGCAATGATTGGAATTTCAAGATTAGGGGTGAATATCCGTGAGAAAATTATGATGGTAAAATTTGAGATCTATGCACTAATGTGGTTCCTTTGGATGTTCACGAAAATCATTATTATTATTATTATTATTATTTATTATTATTTATTATTATTTATTTATTTATTTCTCTCTGAGTGGTGTTATTTCTATTCCAAAGGGAGAAAAGGTGGTGATGCTTCATATGGCATTTGTTTAAATCCAAAGTTATAGAGTTATGAAGCATATAACTAAGGTATTAGAGCTAAGTCAAGACGTAGAGGGAATTCCTAGTAACAATAAATCTAGTTGTAAATGATGAGATGGGAAAGAAGGCCAAAATTTGAATTATGAAGAAAAAAATCATCAGTATATTAGAGTAAGGGTGGGAAGGGTAAAATTGGTGGTAGGCCTATATGCAGGCTTACTAGAGGTTAAGCAGTTGATGAGGAAACTTTAGTAGGGAATTTTATAATAAAGTTGCGAGAAGGGAAGCTCTATGCCTATTATGAAACCAGCTCACAAAATAGAAGAAAAGATATATCAACGCCTTATAAATCAACCTATTTGAGGGGGAAACCTCCTTTACATTACATAAACGAATAATTCTTTGATGATACAAATGAAAAAACCCCGTTCATATAGATAAGAGTCCAATGGGTCATACTATAATCTTAGCTGACATAACAATAACAATGTAAAGGCACAACAATAACAATAGTGGGCTTCTATGGGGCACAATAATAATAATATAGGGACTACATGGGCACAACAATAACAATAAGGGGGCCATACTAAAAATAAAAATAAGGGGATACACTAGTATTACAGGGACCTAGCATGCCCCTTTCCTTCAAACATGTGTTGTCCTAAGTGTTTGAGTAGTTATGGATGCTTTTGTATAAAATTCTCATCCTCCCATGTCGAATCTTCAAAAGGAAAGTTCTTCCACTTGATGAGATACTCTGAAATTGATCGATTTCGTAGCTGTCGAGTTCTTGTTTCTGTGAATGCTTCAAGTTCCAATATGATTTTTCCTTCTTCGTGAAGTTCTGGCAATATTATTTGAACTAGGATCTTGTCACCTATAACCTTATTTAAGCATGAAACAAGGAAAACTGGGTGCACTCGGGAAGATGCAGGAAGCTCCAATTTGTATGCCATACTACCAATATTTTGCAACACCTTGTAAGGACCTATTGAGGCCCCAAAAATCGGTGCAACAACGTCAAGGAAACCGCCTGGTTGGGGACTTAAAAATCGTCCCTTTTCCGTTTGGAATGGTGGCTCTGACTGGAATTATGGGACCAGTTTCCTAGTTTAATATAATTGGGGTGAATGGATGGTTTTATCACTGTGTGTAACTTGATAGATGGAAATATTAACAAGCTTGCAATAAACAATATATTTATCTACTATGTATCCCGAGATGAAATCTGTTCTTGGTGCGATCTACAAAATGACCTTTCAGTGGATGCAAAAAAAAGATCATACATTCACTTAAAGATATGAAAACATTTGAGATAATTGATTTAATTAAATCAATCGAATAAAGCTTATATCACAACTTTTAAATGCCTGTATTGCATATGTATCAAATGATAACAATATAACATGTTCAGAAGTGAGTTAATGTCAGACTGTATTCAAACAGATACATAAAACAAAACATCATAAGATAAATAACTATTTCTCATTTGAAGCAAAAATATAACACATAGGATAAAAGTACCATGTATATGTTCACTACGCTCATTTGAAAAAAAGATCTTGGTCCAGCCTTTTCTATTTATAAATTTTCAAGAGTACAAAAGTGCAACATCTGTAAAGTCTTCCTTTCAAAATTTCAGGACCCCTTCTTCAAATACATGAAGGGGTTTAAATATAAAAATAAAAAGTCTTAAAATAGTTATTACAACAAAAAGTTGAGGAGGTTTAAATAAACCCTCCTTAAAGTAAGTGGAATTTAAACAGAAATAGAAATTAAAGGGATGAATTGCTTGAGGACTGTCCTTCTATCTCCTTTTCCATTTGTTCCTTCAACTGAAGGATACTAAGCATAGGCTTAACCTCTGGAGGTTGGCCTGGCCTATTGCGCAATTTTCTAGTGAAAACAGCATCAGAAAACAGAGGAAGCATGTAGGAAGATGTATCTCTGAGACAACGCATCATAAGCCACTGGATGTGAGGCTTTACTAAATATCTCCAATATTTCTCCCAATCCATATTTTCGAACTTCTTGATATGTTCTTCTTTTACCTTTGACACTTCTTGCCACTGTCTTATCAAGTTTTTCGCTAAAAGCAATGCACCAGGAGGACATTTGTCAATGAGATTTGTCGCGATGAGATTTTGACTAACAGTTTCCACAATGTTAGTATCAACATCCTTTTCCCTGCAAATGGCTCTTTCTGCATGCTTCAACTGTATATCCCAGTCTGTATATAATATTTCTTTCTTTGAATCCTCAATCTTGGGAAGGTTGGCCTTTCGGCCATCAGTAGAATCCTTCCAGGTGACAAATTGGGAAACCTTATCGTCTATCTCATCAAAACTAATCCTCGTATCTAAAATGTGATTCTCAAGTGAATTGCTTTGTTCACACAATTCAAGAATACTTGATAATTTCTCACAAAAAAAACCTGTTGCTGTGTCAATAAAGTGTTTAGTTCTAAGGCCTCTTTTATGAATTCATCAATCTTTGAGTTATCTTTTACTTGCTCAATAGAGAGCTACAATTGGTGAATTAGATTATTCTTTTCCGATGCTGAATTTTTAATTGGTCCATGCTCTCCTGAAGCTCTGCGATCTGTACCTGTAACTGTTGATTGACACTTTGTTTCTCTACTTGTAGCTCTAGTTCAAGTTGGATGATTTTTCTTATCCTTTTGTTTCATCAATTGTTGAACTTCTGATGCTTTTTCAATGGTTGCAGAAGCATAAGCTCCTAAAAATTGAGTTAGGCGAGTTAGATCCTATGAAGGATCTGCCTATGTGTCTTTCCAAACAACATCCATCGATACATCTCCTTGGACAAGGGGTTGGGATTTCTCTAATCTTCATCTTTTTTTTCTCTTTGCTCATAATTGCCTTGTGTTTAGGACTGTAAAGAATGTCCAGAGGAGGAATTTCCTCAATGTTAAGAACAATTTTGATGGTGGGGAAGGTCAGGATGAATTCCACTCTTTTTGTGCTTACTAATTTGTCAGAGGGCTCAGTAGTGAACGAGTCATGACTTTTAGTTTGAGGAGTATGCACAATTTGTTGCAGATCAATAACTATATCTCCTTGGTATTCCTAGAGTTTTAGATCAAACTCCTTCCAAACATCCTTTAAATTACTTGGGAAATCCAAATCCATAGTTTGAACTTCGACTGATTTATCTTGGTCTGTTTTACTGAGGACTTTAGTATCCTTAGATGTTGATTCATTTTATTTCTCCTTCTAAGATAATGGTTGTGAGACATCCAACATTTTTAATGGAATTGCTTCCAATATCTTATTCCTATATTGTTTAAAATTCAGTAATTGCTATGGATGGAGGCGTAAGCCTGCCAAATTTTGAACTGCAGAATAATTGTCGACAAACTCAAATAGGTCATCGAAATCATTGTCTTCATGTACAAAAGGCATAATCTTCACTTGGGTTGTGAAATTATTGGAAACTTTAATTGGGCCATATTGTCTATCTGTAATTGCGAATAACTTCAAACATTCAATCTGACCAATCTCTACAACAACATCCTTGTATTTTTCCAGAGCATAAACACCACAATTAGTTGGAAAATATGTCCATGATGCTTTCTTGGCCTCTTTCAAAAACCTGGTTAGGCTGTTTCCAACAGTCTGATATGCAATTTCTCTTGCGAGAAGCTTGTCAGGAACATACAAGTGCAAAACGTGTGGTTGAGCTAAGCTCCCAAATACTCGGATATAGTTGAACAAATCTTCACCAAACCATTTTCCTATAGAGGAAAAATTAGCTTTGGCCTCTTTTGACAATTTGGGGGTTTTCTCATTAAAAACAACTTGAAAAAGAGGGAGAATGACTCCATGGACAATTTTGTAAAAATGGTTCTCATACTTAGATTCCCACAACATACTATGAAATATATGAATAGGTACAAGGTCTTGGGTAGTCCATTTTCAGCCCATTGCTGGAAAAATCTGAGGTAAAACACACAAAAACCATGATATAGGCTCTCATATAGAACGGGGGAATTTTTTTGGAAGAAATGGAGCGATTTTTTCTATATTATAAAATATGAGTGGCAATATTATTAGATATAATATTTCCCCAATCCATAACATAGGAATCTGGAGCTGCTTCCATGAGAGGGACCCATTCTACTAAAAATTGAGTAGTGTTCAGGCTGACCAAAAATCCTAAACATCATCGCAAAGACATAAAGATAGGGACTTGCAAGGGATTCAGTAGAGTACATACCCTTTTCGTCATTCTTGTACTTATTGGGATTGCTTCTCCATTGCTTGATTGGCTTTGATTTGAGGTCATTTTATTTGGTGAACTATGCAAAAAAATCTTTATCATAGACCTTTTCGGGGTCTGGGATATGGTACATCAACTTCAGGTCTTCGGTTTTGAAGGAACCAATCATCGTTCCTCTGGTAGTAAGAAATGTCTTATCCCCGATATTGATACTATGAATGATCCATCTTACCATATCAGTGTATAGTAAGATTTTAGGTCATGCTGCAATTTGATGTAAGAAATAATTAGCTACTTCTTCAATTGTAGCTTCAGAGGAATCAGGAGCATCAACAGTTGCTTTTCTTTGAACTTTGTGAGGTTTTTCATCCTCGAGCAGCTTGTACATGGATTCCCATGAGGAGGATCCACTTTCTGGTCCACACGTAGTATATCTAAACAAAGGAAGCATCTTTTCTCTCTTAGTTGTAGTGGGTGCAGGGTTTATAGGAGCCATATGCTTCTTAGCTTTCTTGAGAGCTTTAGCCATCTTCGAAGAATTCTGCTTATTCGAGCTTGCCTGAAAATAAATGTGAAAGGATAAGCGGAAAGAGGGAATTTTTGGTTTTATGAATGCACAAGTACCATAGCAATAGAAACGTTTAAACATATGAGACTTCGCACGCTGATAAGATATTAATTGAATGCTTCTTATAGTAAAATTATTATGGAGGTATGGGTGTTGGAGAAGTAAATCCCCTCTGCAGACAGAGGCAATCCCTACTAGCCCATATCGGGTCTTGCAACAATCAATCACGCAGTGACGCAGGTCTCTAGTTACAAAAACAACAAAACATAACGAGTTGCCTACCTCAGGTCCTACGTAATGGTCGTAGAAGAAAGGATGACGCTTCTTGTCCTCCTCTTTGGCAGATCACGATCCTTCCGCTTAACACGTCCGAACACCTGCACACATGCGAAGAAACACAATGATACATAACATAGAAACTAAATCTTGTAACCATACATTAGTCAGAGAGGATGTAATTCATTGCATCAAAGACAAAGGCACATGAATGAAACCATAATCAAAGTCGCTCATCATTAAAATAACAAAGGAAAGATACAACCCAAAGCTCTTACGCTGGATCTTCCTTCGGCGGGGCTGACAGTGGAGCATGTCTTAATGAAGCTCGTCAGAAATGGGACAAAGCTCTCTCTCTTCGGCTTGGCTCTCAAAGGCTGTCTGGCGATAGTCTCCTTGCTACAAGTTCAGCTCTTCTCTTCTACTATCAGGACTAATAGCTTGCTAAGGGAAAAAGGCAGGCTTATATAGATGGTGGAAGGGGATTTTGGATCCCTACAATCATGGGATTGGCCCTATCCTCAAGGAAGCTTCCATGATAGGTGGAAAACGACCTCCCATACATGGAGATCCGGAGCCAAACCTCCCAACTCATTTTAGAGACTCGTTCAGGATTTTGTTGGAATCAAACTTCCACCATTTATTTTAAAAAACAATCCTTATTAAGCTTGGCGCGAGCAAGACACTGGGACAGAGCGCCAGTTGGAGCGCCCTCTATGGTGGATTTTCCCCATTGGCGTGAGGGCTGAACTGGCTAGTCACGCCAAGGCTAAAAGATCAATTTTTAGGGTTTTTCAAAGGAAACTTTCTTCATAGGAATGATTGTCCTTGTAAAGGGGGATGCCATGAAAGTGATTTCAGGTTATGTCACTGCTCACAGGTAACGGGAAAGGCCCTCTAATGTGTGGGACGAGGGATTGCAGGGACGGTGACAAATTACTGTGTAACAATGGGCGACAAAACCGTTTATTTATGACATTAATGGTTGATATGGGTTGTTATGCCCATATAATCATTTCCACATTAAAACCAGATCTGTTGCGTCGCAACATTTCTCGTGCAAAAATATTCATTTAATACCAATCGGCTTAGTTTTCTGTCGATTGTGATATCGCAATTGGAATATCGATAGAGTGCGAAGTGTTTAAGTTTACAAAAGTGCAATGTGCGATGGACTATATCGCATCAGTGAAAATGGTAGGGGGAAGAAGAGTGATTATGTTTGCGGGAATGCAATGCGATGGAGTATATCGCATCGAGGAAATACAGTAGTTAACAATAAGACCATTGGGGTAGGATTTGTGAAATGCGATGGCTTACGTAGCGGAATTGGGTCCCACAAGCTTTCCTTATAGAATTTTCTTGGAAATATGGCTTTTTCCTTTATAAAAGCGCTTTTGCTTATACATATCGGATCACAATATGTTTTAAGTGACCTTTTAGGAGTTATATATGCTTCATTGCAGTTTTGTGATTGCGATGATGTGATCTTTCTCCGCTTAAGTGCTTTCAAGGCCAAATTTTAAGGTTTTATCCCTATTTCTATCTAATGAATTGCTCTAAGGGTTTTATTTGTTTTAACTTTAAAAATTAAAAAGGGTCCCCATTATTTTTTAAAGTAATTATTGCTAAAATAATGGGGGTTGTTGATTAAAACAAAATTTGGCGATTCATTGGAAGAACCATTTATCTCTGAAAAAAAATTTCTTGGTATCTTTAAATAGGTAAAAATAATTTAAGGAAACAATAACTATTTTCAAAGTATTCAAACGAATAAATTACTCTGAATACAAAAAAAATCATCTCTATTGTTAATCTTTTAGAAACATTTCATAAATAAATATTTTCATTTCTCTATATCAGTCATTATATAGTTTAAAAGATAAAGTAAGTGTCATTTTGTAACTTAGCCTTTTGATTTGCTCCTTTTATCATAGGTAGAGCCACTACTGCTAGTAGGTATTCATAGCTAAAGCAAGGTTACCTTTTAACCATCAATGATTCAGTATACCATCCATTTATTATTACAATTCTTTGAGATAAATCTTTAATCATATTTATTTTATTTTATTTTATTATATATATATATATATATAGTTTAAGTCAATATCCTTGCTTGATGACCAGAAAGTGATAATGTCATTCATTGGTTATAATTGAACTGAACAAGGTGGCTCGTGAAGAGACACCTTGTCTTATAATCTTAATAATCATGAGCCATTACCCTGATTTGGTATGCAGTTGTGGTAATGTCAGTTAATTATTAATCTATGATCATGGTAAGCAGGCTCGTAATTAGACCTCTTATCTTTTTAAGTCTTTTATATTTTTGAATTACACTCTAAAAAGGTATTTTCAATGGATGGGGAGAATCATTGACTCCTTAAGAGTTTTGGATGACAATTTAGAGTTAAAGATGCTTAGTCACAACAAGTTTTTTGTTTGTTTGTTTGTAAAGATGAACCTTTTTCTAATTGATGCTAGAGTAAAAAGACTTTACAAATTTTAGGTTTATAAATTTTACAATTTTGATGGAAAAATATTTCATAGTTATATAGTATTCATTCAATTTTCTAGTTTGGTAGTCATTTCCTCAAAATTTTATATTCTTCAAAAACAAAAAACATAGAATAATTTAGAGGTGTTGTGAATAACCAAAAGTATGTAATCAAACATTATTTTCCTAGAAAAATAAAAGTGTAATTATAGTACATTTAAAAGAAAATTTTCTTCTCAGAAAATATTTTTTTCAAAATTAGCCCATTGATAGGGAGAAAATATTTTATCCCTTAAAGATCTTGTAACATGAAGGTTGATGGGCCAATTTGTTCTATGATTTGAAATGGTCCAAGGCACATTCTTTGGAATTTGGTATTCTTATCTTTTTCTTCATGTGCATTGTCCCACTTAAGTACGAGGTCTCCAACTTGAAATGTTTTTGGGGAAACAAAATTTGCATCAAAATAATTTTTCATTATTTGTTGGTGTCGAGCATGAGTTAACTTGGCCTTTTCTCTTGCTACCCAATACTATCGAAAGATTCAGCAAGGAAGAAGCGTCCACTAGGTTTCAGACAACTTGAGAATCAACAAAACCTTGCATAAAATAAAACCCCGCATTGACAATGCAAAAGGAATCACCTTCCACGCCGTCATACGCAAGGCCAATCAGCTAGTCGATCTCCTTGCAAACACTAGTGTTATCGGCTGCAACCATCTCACATCTCTGTATGGGACACCTACGCTCAACCAATTGTCAGAGAGGAATGTACATGCATTCGAGACTTGCATTTGCAGGTGGCCGGACAGACCACCCCCTCGGTATCCTCACTCACCCCCTCTATAATCATGACCATAACTCTCACCTCCCTCCCCACGTATAATCAATCCCATGGCTCTGTCGTTGCTAGTAATAAGGACACTCCCATCTGCAACATTAATTTCCCGCATTGCATCTCCAACACATTCGAAACGCTTCCCCATGGTTTCCCCTGCCTTCAGCTCCTCCCTCCAACCGATATCTTCCTCTCACAGCCTGACTATTCCTTATTCATTCCTCTAGCCCCTTCGACCCTATTTCTGTCCACTCTGCTCTTCATCCCCTCCTTGTCTCCCTCGAGGCTCGACCACCCCAGTTACCCTTTGTTGTCTTATGCTTTTGCCCGCCCCTCTCTACTCGACACTTATATAATGGCTCCCCGTAGAGCCAACCCTTCCCTCCCTGCTCGAGGTGGACGAGGTCAGGGTGCTCGCTGGGCCAACCTCTCTCGATCCCAGGTCTTCCGCGCAGAGACGACAGCCAAAAACTCTACCAAAAATTTTGCAGTCACCACCAGACCGAAAATGCAGCAACTTCTCACAGAATTGGAAGAAATAATCCAAGTCACCTATAGAAACACGCCGAAAAAATCTGTGGACGCTGCTTTTGGCTGGGTTTCGGTCCACGACCTCATTAGAGTAAGAGAAAATCTTTACATTTGAGATATTGATATCTATTGGCAAACAAAACTATGCTTTCCATGACTCCCTCGCAGAGAAATTTGTGATGTACGTCAGCAAATTCCATCATCGAAGGTTTATCGACCGCATCTCTCCTCATTATTCTCTTCTGAAATGTCGATCAACAACCCACCACCCATATCCGAGCCCCAAAGAAGAAGCTTTTGATCCAACGGCTCCACGCTCCTCTCCTATGCAAAAATGCCCTGCTGCAGGTCCCTCCTCCAGCATAAGGCACATTTTTGGCTCTCACGAAGGCACCCCTGATCGCCCAATTAGTGTTGACGATTTCCTGACTAACGATGCAGACCAGTCGCGCTCTCCGGGGCTCTAGTCTTCCAGTTTTTATGAATGTAATCTTCAAAAGCTCTGTTTTGTCTTCCATTGCGAGGCTTCAAGGCCTTTTTTCTAGCCTCATTATCTATGCTTATCTATGTATTTTGAAAACAACTCACTCCCCTATGTTCTCCTCCATGTACCTCCCATCCTAGAGGGTGAAATCCATGTCTAAAAAGACAATTGTAATCACTATAGAAAATACTGGTCTGTCTATCTCCTTGATAATGGCTATTATGTAATCCATTGTTTTAGATGAATGTGAATAGCTCTACTTAGCAGAGTATTTAAGCTTAAAACCTATTTTGAGAGCAAATTCAGTCATACTATTTCCCGAAAAATAAGATGCATTATCAAACATAAGTGCATTGGGTAAGCCTAATCTAGTAATAATGAATTGATCAACAAACTCAATAATGGCTTCAGAGTTAGCTACCTTTAGTGCAACAAATTCCACCCACTTAGTGAAATAATATGTTGCAATGAGATTATATTTAGGATTTTTGGATGAGTTAGGAACAATATAGCCCATGATATCCAATCCCCATTGCTCAACAGGTTGTTCAATGTTGGCTAGTTGCAAATCTAAGGTTGATTTTCTTTGTCTTCCAGTAACAGTTTGACATGTTTTGCATATTCTCACTTATGCATGAGAATATTTAAACAGAGTGGGCCAGTAATATCTTGCATGAAGGATCTTATGTGCAGTGGTATCTCCACCGAAATTTCCACCTGCAGGTCCATCATGGTGTTCCTGCAAAACCATTTGTGCTTCATATTTCTCAAGGCATATTAGTAGTACATAGTCATAGTTTTTTCTAAACAAGACAATGTCTATGATTTGATATTGACTAGATTTCAATCTCAAAGCTCTTTTTCTTTTGTAATTGAGTTCTATAGGAACATATCCATTTTTCAAATAAAATATTAAATCAGTATACTGTGATTCAGAGTCATTTTGGCTTACATCAGCAATATGTACAGTGTTACCCGACTCTTCATCATCTAATATGTTGGATGCTCCGGATAGCAGTTTGCAGAGACCTTGTCCTCTAATGATTTTGACTGGTCTTATTTCAATGTCATATTCCTGCAGAGAAGTTACCCAAATTTCTCTCTTTTCTCCTAGTTCCTTTTGAATAAGTAGTTTCCTTACAGCCGAAAATGGAACTATTACCTTAGTGTGTGTTTTAAGGAGAAGAGGTCTAAAGTGCTTCAAATATTTATAGACATCAAATGCTTGTTTTTCCACTTTTGAATAATTTAGTTCAGCACCTTGAAGATTTGAACTAAAGAATAAAATGGGTGCTTCAATATTTTTATCATCAATTTGTGTTAATACAGTAGCGTAAGATGTTTCAGATGCAAAAGTATATAAAATGAAACTATTATAAGTATCTGGGGTAGTCTGAGAAAGAGAATTGATGATAGCTTCCTTGATTAGATCAAAAGTTTCTCTTTCATTATGTCCCCATTTGAAGAGTTCATTTTTCTTAATCATTACTTGCAATGGTAAAATAATTTGAGAAAATTTAGGAACAAATCTCTTGACAAAATTTATCTATCCTAAAAAGGACTGCATGTTTTTTTTTTTTTTTAAATGGGGATGGGAGAGTTCATAAATTGCCTTTATCGTTTCAGGATCTGTGCAAATGCATTCTTTTTAGACAATTAATCCTAAAATTCTGCCTTCACTTAAAGGGAAAATAAGACTTTTTGCGATTTAAAGAAATTCCATATTTCAAACAACGTTCCAGGATTTGCTTAAGATCATGATAGTGGTCATTTATTTTCTTAGAGTAAATGGTCATATAATTTAAATAAACAACCACAATTTTATTTATGAGTCCCCTAAAAGCAATATCCATTGCTCTTTGAAAAGTTGCTTCTACATTGATTAGACCAAAGGGCATTTTCTGATAGGCATAAGTGCCCCATTTTGTTCTAAATTTAGTCTTTAATCTGTCTCCAGGATGAAATAAAACTTGGTTGTAGCCTGAAAATCCATCAAGGAAAGACATTAATTCAGAACCAACAATTGATTGCAAAATTTGGTTCATCGGTGATAATGGGAAATTGTCTTTTAAGCAAGTTTTGTTTAAATTCCTAAAATCACTACTAATACGAATATCACCATTATTTTTCCCAACGGGAACTAAATTTGAGACCCACTTTGAATTCCTAACACGAAAGATAATCTTGGCCTTAAGGAGTTTGTTAAGTTCACTTTTGATTTGACTTTCAAGATCAGGGGGGATTTTCCTTAGCTTTTGTTGTATAGGATTTTCAGTGGATATCATTGGGATAATATGCTGGATGATGGAAGTATCATAAGTTTTAAGATATTCATATTTCCATGTGAAGATGTTCTTGTATTTCTTCAATAAATGAATGAAGGCTAATATTTCATCATATGAAAGACCAAGTCCTAAGTTAATGTTCTGAGGGTTAAGATATGTTCCAAGATTTACTAGTTCAAATCTCAAAGTTGAAATTTAAAGTTTATAATTAGTAACATTCTTGAATCTATATTTGAGATCATAAAAATATCCAAGCTTGAACACAGACTTAGGTATGGTATTTTCTTCAGGTTTATGTTTTAGTTGCCTTTCATGCTCGTCTTCATCAATTAATTGATCATCATATGATCCTTCTGATGTAAGAAAAGTTATAACATCATCATCACCATTGAAACCTCCTCTACATTACATAAATGAACAATTCTTCGATGATACAAATGACAAAACATCCTTTCTATATATAGGAGTCCAATGGGTCACAATATAATCCTAGCGCACATGACAATATCAATGTAATGGCACAACAATAACAATAGTGGGCTTTTATGAGGCACAATAATAATAATATGGGGACAACATGGGTACAACAATAGCATTAAGGGGGCTATACTAACAATAACAATAAGGGGATACACTAGTATTATAGGGACCTAGCAATGCCACTGCTTAATGAGTTTGGGAAATTAGTTCTTAATTATACCCTTGGTTTTCATATCATAGTTAGGGTGTTGATTTTTTTCAAGGTGAGAAGTTTGGATAATGCATAAATGCTTCTAAAATGGGACTAGTCGTAGGAGGCCTCTAATTTGTGTTTGAAGAACTAGTAGACATACTTCAACCCATAGAAGGAGTTGACATTCCTACAATGGATTTTGATCCTTTTTACCAAACTCTCATTAGAGTTTTGGAATCTAAAAATTCTCAAAAAGGTTGGTAATTCTTTCTGTAATTTCATCACCTTGGAAAATAATTTATCAGTTAATGAGAACATGAGAAAGATAAAGGTTTTGGTGGAATTTGACCTTAAAGAAGGTTTGCTAGAAAAGCTGGATATTCATTGGGGTGAATGGGCCTTCACACACAATTGATACTCTTAGATAATTCCATTTTTTTTTTTTTTTAAATCTTGCCAATACCTTTCTATTCATTCATTCATAAAAGGAGGTTACAATCATATAATATATTCAATGGCCTCAACCTGCCCGAAGGAAACTAGCCTTGTTGGCCATCAAACTGCATTATGGGCCATCCAAAACATTAACAGTTTGTCTGTCTATCCAAGCCTTGTATGCCATAAATTTTGTTAACCGTCTACACTTAAGACTACTAAAGTAAATGCCATCCGACCAAATCATCATAAGAAAACAAAATATTAATAAGTCATCCCAATATTTAATCATCGGAAGATTCTATTGGAGCAGGGTCTTTGCCGCTTGACCTTGACATTTCAAATTGATGCAGACCCTGAAGTTGATGTTCGATTCGGCCAAGGTAAACGTTCTAGTGATGCAGTTGTAGCTGTATGGATTAAATTTATTTGTGAATATATTTGAGACTCAGCTTGGCCTTCGAATGACCCTCGACTTCCTGCGTAACAATTATGACTTTCACCATAATACATTTCATAAGCCAATATAGATGGATCGATTGTTTAAACAAGGTAAGCCGGCCTCAGGTATGTACGGGGTTAAAAACCAAGGATGTCCAGTCCTCAACCGGGAGCTATGCTGCTGCTTTTAAATTTAATTTTGTCTCCCATGACGAAATCATGGTTTTCACCTGTGTCTGGGTCCCAACACAATACGCATGCAAGATGATTTGCATGTTCTTAGGATCAGATTTCATTCCTCTATGACGTTGGGGTTTACTGGACGATTCCCTCTATGCTTTACCTTTGTCACTTGGCGAGTTGTTTTCACGGCCTCCAAGCCCTCGCTTGGCATGACCAAAAATTTCCATCACCATTCTACCTTTTGTTGGACCACCCTACAATTGTGGAGCCACTCTAACCCGCATAGGAGGTAAAACCCACAGTGCAGGAGCCCGAGGGGTTGACAATTTAGGCGAACCATAAATGATAATACAAATAAATATACTGTTAACTCTTCTTTGTCACACACATATAACTGTTATGGCATTCCTTTGCGGTCCGAAATATCACTAGGCAGTGCCTTAGAATAGGCGACGAACACATCAAGTGTCAACACCCAAGATTTACCAACTTAGTCCCTTTTGAAACCCAAAAACACTATTCTACCCCTAACTCGACGAAGGAACAAAAACCAAAGATTAAACAATTCACATATAATATATGCATGCATACTATCGATGACATACCCTAAATTACAATACATTCCCATTTGAGCAAGCAAATTTCCATAGAAAACAAAAATCGACATGACAAATGCAAACAAATCTAAATTAATCAAAAACCTAATTTTCCAGTGCAGCAATTTCCTCAAACCCCTCCAATATTCAAACATGTTCTAAGGCGATGCCTCCATCTCATTAACCTGGAAAGCTTGAGAAACATACTGACAGAACCTTTCCTCCCTTCTTCCACCCCTTTCCAAATCATTGTGAAGGCTTGTGGTAAGAATGTGCATCACACAAATGTAGATGAGGGTGCTTATGTTATTATTATATCCTCAACTGCTTGGCAAGCTTTGGGTTCCCCTCAACTTATGCATGTTACATAGAATCTGTCAAATTTTAACAGAACCATTAGTGAACCTTTAGGGATCCTTCCTAAGTTTCCTATTACCTTGGAAAGCAAAATTGTTTGTATTGATATTATAGTATTCCAAGGCCCCTTGGATTTCAATTTGATCCTTGGGGCAAGACCATGTCTATGCAATGAAAGCTATCGCATCGACACTCTTTCACATGATGTCTTTCCCTCATAATGGAAACATTGTGATTATTGACTAGCTTTCATTTGTTAGTATTTATTTGACTACCGGTCATTCGACATCCCTGAATGTTCCTTATATGGAAGTGGTATCCATCTCGCCACGGGTTAACTATGCGGAAACCAGTCCTATGTTTTCAGTTACCGATGTAAGCGAGCCTCTCACTGATTGCTCGACTCCTTTTGACTTAGATCGAGTAATTGAGATGGTAAACCCTATGGGGGTATTTGAACATGATATTATTGTCCCTATTGAGTCCCTTTACATGTGTTCCTTCTGGATAAATGCTCTTCCTTTTGATGAATACCTCTTGGAAGCCATGATCGAGGTGTGTCCCTTGACATGTTTTTTCTACCAGTTGGAAGCCATGATCAAGATTCTTATGAGGATAGTTTCTTTTACTGTGTCAACCTCGTTAAAAAATGAAACAGGTTTCCATGAGGATAGTTTATTTTATTGTGTCAACCTCATTAAAAAACGAAACAAGTTTCCATGAGGATAGTTCCTTTTACTGTGTCAACCTTGTTAAAAAATGAAACCTGCCATCATGAGGATAATTTATTTTACTGTGTCAACCTCGTTAAAAAATGAAACATATCCTTATGATGATGGTTCTTTTACTATGTCAACCTTATTAAAAATTAAACAGACCCTTATGAGGGTGGTTCTTTTACTGTGTCAACCTCATTAACAAATGAAACATAACCTTACGAGGATAGTTCCTCTTACTATGTCAACCTCGTTAAAAAATGAAACAAGTTTCCATGAGAATAGTTTTTTTTCTTATGTCCAGCTCGTTATAAAATGAAACAAGGTTCCATGAGGATAGTTATTTTACTGTGTCAACCTCATTAAAAAATGAAACAAATCCTCCCCTAATTGAGTCGAGACTTTCATCTGATCTCGTAAATAATCTTCATTCTATCCACCTATTAGTAACTAGTGATCTACTCAGGTGAATGAAATGAAGCTTGGGGGGCATGTACCCTTGCATGTTATCCTTGGGGGGCATTGAAACCTATCTCAAGCACAATTTTCTCAGTTTCAAGCTTGTGTAAAAATTGTTGATTTTTGGGTAGCATTAGATGTGCTCTAGCACCGAAACTTTGTGGAGGGGCTAGAACACATGACATCTCTATGACCCAGTTTCATTTAGAGAAATTCCACCCGGATCTTACGCTATTCAAATAAATAATTATTTTAATGGAGACCCTAAGTCTTACTCAAAGAAATTAAATAATTAAAGTGAGTTGATTTAACATGTGGGTGAGAATGTTTTGAGTGACGAGGATCAAGTATTTTCTAATATTAGCCATCGATTATACATTAGATCACAACTGTTGAATGTTCAAAGGGGAAAATATTAAAGGACGGATTGGGGTCAGTTGGAGAACACATAAAAAGTGGCAGCACTTGAGCTAAGTCGAAATTCTCAGGGGCGGTTTGTTGAGAATTTTTTAGTGAGCTTACAGTGCAGCGAAGGGTAGTTCGACAGTGGCATTTCTGATCAGGGGCCGATAATACAATAGCAGATAGGTAGATTAGCACCAGAGGAGTAGCGTGGGCCTAGGAGGGGTGACGAAGGCCCAACAAGGGTGATGCAGGCCCAGCCAGGCTCACGCAGAGCTAGTGGAGAGGCTCACACATGCCCAGAGGGGTGACACATGCCTAGAGGAGCTGACGCAGACCTGGAAGGGGTAGCACTAGGATTTCAGTGGGCCAGATCGGGCTCGTATTCAACAGTTCGAAAAGGGTGACGCAGCCACATTGAAGGGTGACACAGTCTCAACGCAGAACTTGCTAGGGACTGCGTAGGCACCTGTGGGGTTCTTCATTCTCATGTTGAATTGAACATAATATCTTTCTACAGAGATAGAGGTACTTCTACCACGATTTTATTTGTTGGGTAAACCACTACTGGTACCCTAGTTTGTATTCAAAATATGCATAATAATAAAAACCCTTAAGAGGTGTTGCACCAGTTTTCCTGCATTGGGTTTTTCTGGGGACATTTGTCCGAAAAATATTATGTCCTTTCTCGAATGTGCTTAATTCTTCAGTACTCGATCTATATATTTTTGTGGGCAACAATGTATTTACTTCAATGTTTTTATTGTATTATTAAAAAAAAAAAAAAAAAAACAAAACAAGCTTGTTAAGTTAATAAAACAAGTAGGAGAAGTAAATGAGATTAATATTGTAGGAATTTTTTTAGTATATTCAAAAATTTTCACATGGTATCAGAGCTATTGTAGATCAGGGAGAGTTGAAGCCATCAGTGAAGAGACGAATTTTATTTTTTATTTTATTTATTTATTTATTTTTATTTTATTTTTCTGCAGGAAGGCGATTGTCCCAAGTGTAGCACAGATCCAGGAAGAGGCAACGTAGCACCAGAGGGAAAGTGCAGCCCTAGGAGGGGTGACGTAGAGCCAGTCTAGCTCACGCAGAGCTGATGCAGGGGCTCATGCAGACCTAAAAGGGCGACGCAATTTGAAAGAAAGTGGCGCAAAACCAACGTCGAGGGTTCGATTCTTCGTCCTTCCGGTTATTGTGGTTGGAAGTGCACTTTTTTCTTCAAAAGTTGCTGTGGGGGGGGGGGGGGGCATTGTTTTGTTGGTACAGAACAATGTCTAGCATGGTGTGAAAAAGAAAGGGGAAGCAAGTCCTCAACAAATTTTCTCACCAAGAAATCTAAGATCTGATCAGTGGAATGATTAGAGAGGGTTGATTCAACAACATTTGGTGGAGGATTTCTGGGAGGGAAATCACTTGATAGAGGTAGCATATTCTCTAAATGTTTTCTAGTGCCAAGAAACCCAAATCTGAGTCTTTTGCTGAGGGCAAAAATATAAGAAGGGAGAAGAGTATCTACTTCAACATATTTTGAGTAGAGATGGTCACACATGGATTGAGGGATCATGACAGGTTGGATGGAGTGTCCAACTTCGTCGTCTGGAAGGCTAGAATCCTGTCAGTTCTTGATGAATATCACATCAAAGATTATGCCGAGAAGGTTTTCGATGTTCCTATTTATGTTGATTCGTTGAAGAAGTATGAGGAAGTGTAAGAAAGGGCCAAGCGCTTGATTATGGATGGGGTCAAGTATCATGTGGTCCCACACATTTTTGAAAATAACACAATAAATGAGATGTGGACGACATTGACCATAATGTATCAGGGGACTTGTGTCCAAAGGAGAATGATTCTAGAGAATCAGGTTCAACTATTTCATATGCACAAGGGAGAGGAAATTAACCCCTTCCTCATTAGATTGAAGGTGATTCGTGATCATATGGTTGCTATGGGAGCCACTCCTGATGAGGGTATATTGGTCAATATTATCGTGAATGTAGTTTTTGAAGAGTGGGAAACCTTTTTCCAAGGAATTTTGGGCAGAGAGACACTTCCAAATTGGGAAGAGATCAAGAGGATGACCAAGGCGGGCATCACTAGCGGAGGAATCAACATCAAGAAGGAGGAGGAAGATGTGGTTATCGCATATAAAAGACAACAGGGGCAGGGAGGGAAGAAGAAGAAATACCTTTCAAAGGTCTGGTGCTTCGGATGTGATGAACTAGGACATTTCGCCAGACCTTATCCTCATTAGAAGAAGGGTAAGGAATATTCGGATTCAAAGGCTGCAACAAGTAAGGGTGATGATGTGAGTGATGACGATGTGGCTATGAGTGCTCATATGCCTCAAAGAGAACAGGTGGGGCGACATAAATCTGTATATTGAGGAAGGGGGCAATATCCTTGAGGTGCCCAAACTCTTGGATCACATACAAGCTATGGAAGCCCTTAATGACAATAGCAAGATGACCGGAGTTAGTTGCTGCAGATGATTATGGAGGCACATTGGCAAAGCTAGGACGCTAAAGACTAGAGCAGTGTAGACTAGAGGCAGCAACAACGTAGAAGCATCAACGCAGAGGTTGATGGGATTTTACAAGTGCAGAGACTGTGCTTACGTAGTGCAGAGCATTAGCAGCCCAAAGCTCTAGAGGGCCAGTGAGGATTAGCAACAAAGGGTGTTTCAGTATCAAGGTGCATCCAGATTGACTTGTTTGTTAGGTTTTTTGGTGATTTCATTCAGTTTCCTACTTCTCAACAACTAAGTTGTAGTGCAACAATTAAAAGTGGCAGTACTATGGGCAGAATGATGCAACATTTGAGAGGGAGCTGCAGTACAAATGAGGCAGCGACTGTGGTAGAGTCATTGGCAGCAGTATAGATAACAGTAATACAGTGGATAAGGGGCAACAACTAAGCATCAATAGTGTAGGGGACCGATGTTGTGGATTAGATTAATTATTCTAGATTGAAGTGTTACTAGAGCACATTCCTCGCTAAGAGGGAGTGTTGATTTTTGGGTAGCATCGAATGTGCTCTAACTTCGAAACTTTGTGGAGGGGTTAGAACACATGAGATCTCCGAGACTAAAAAATCGTTTGGAGAAACTTCGCCTAGAGCTTAAGTTGTTCAAATAATTAATTATTTTAATGGAGAACCTAAGTCTAACTTAGGGAAATGAAATAATTAAAGTGAATTAATTTAACATGTGGGTGAGAATGTTCTAAGTGTCGAGAATCAAGTCTTTTCCAATCTTAGTCACTGACTAGAGATTAGGTCACGGTCGTTGAATGTTCAATAGGAAAAATATTAAAGGAAGGCTTGGGGTTAGTTGGAGAATACACACAAAGTGTGGCAGCACTTGAGCTAAGTCAAAATTATGGGGCGTGATTTACTAAGAATTTTCAAGTGAGCTTGCAGTGCAGCGAGGGGTAGTTCGACAATGGGATTTCTGATCCAAGTTCGAGAATACAATAGCAGAGAGGAAAATTACCACCAGAGGAGCAAAGCAGGCCCAGCAGGGGTGATGCAAGCCCAGCCCAGCTCACACAGAGCCAGCATAGAGGCTCACGCAGGCCCAGAGGAGTGACGCAGGCCTAGAGGAACTGACGCAAAGCCGGAAGGGGAAACGTTGGGGTTTCAATGGACCAAATTGGGCTCGTATTCAGCAGATAAAAAAGGGTGATGAAACCACACTTAAGGGTGATGCAGTCTCAGCGTAGAGCTTGTTGGGGACTGTGTGGGCACCTGTGGGGTTCTTATTCTCACATTGAATCAGCCATGATATATGTCTCTAGAGATAGAGGTAGTTCTGCTGGGATTTTCGCTGTTGGGTAAACCACTACTGGTACCGTAGTTTATATTCAGAAATATGCATAATAATAAAAACCCTCAAGAGTTGTTGCACCGGTTTTTCCGGGGACATTTTTTTTTTCCCGTAAAATCTTGTGTGTCCTTTGTCGAATGTGCTTAATTCTTCAGTACTTTATATGTATATTTGTGTAGGTAGCAATGTATTTGTGTAGTTAATAAAACAAGTAGGAGAAGTAAATAATATTACTATTGTAGGATTTATGTCTAGTAGATTCATAAATTTGCACAAAAATGAAACAACTTATCTCAAACACAGTTTTCCCTGTTTGAAGCTTGTGCAAGAGTGAAACTATTCTCAATCACAATTTTTCTCTATTTTCAAGTTCGTATAAAATGAAACCTATCTCGAGTCCATTTTGGTTATTATTTTCAAGACTCATTAAACTCATAAAAATCCCGACATTATTTTGCTATCTTTAATGATCATAAAACACATGAAAATGTCGAGTTCTTTCCGTCTTTTCCTGCTCGTTAATTAAATTGAAAGTCAGTGATACCAGTACAGTTTTATCACTTTTCCAGACTCGTTAAAACTTGCGAAAAAAAAAAAAATGAAACCTTGGAGTTATATTTTAAGCCATTTTCAGACTCTCTAAACATGAAAATATTGTCAAGCACTTCACTATTCAAACTCAAAAAAGTAAATGAACAGTTATCTATTCAATATAAGTTTTCCCCTTTTTCGGACTGAATTAGACTACTTACGAAAAATGTATACCTTCACTAAGCATGGTCAATAGAGTTCTCTCCTGTACTATTTTATCCTTTTCAGGCCCGAGGGACTAAATTCACGAAAAATAACACTATGGAGTTTACTTATGTTTTTCTTATGACTCCCTAAAATTGAAAAAAACCAAGTTTTACTTTCTCTTGGGCTCATTAAAAAATTACGTTGAAAGAACAATATGAGTTTTATTTTTGTGTATTTTCAAACTCTTTAAACATGAAAAAACATCAAGTTAACCATACAAATAACTGAGCAAACTTAAACAGTGAAGGACCCGTCGATTACAACGGGACCGAACCACTCCTTCCTAATGTTCGTTAAAAATACTTCGAAGGACTCATCCGATGGATGAGCTTATATGACAAGCATATGTTATCCTCCTCAAGCTTGTGCAAAAATAAAGAGGTACTTTCTAGTAATGGTGGGGGAAATTGGGGAAGAACATTAATTTTTGTATTATTAAAGGCAATATATCACTCTTGAACATGACACTCTGTCACAATTGTGTCCAGGTTGGGTAATCCATTTTCCTCACTGTCAATCGAACCCCACTGAAAGTCTTCAGCTTGTTTTGGGTATTATCGTTGAGTCAAATTCTTCCAAGTATAAGTGTCGTGTCGCCAATATGTTCAAGATGATTCCAAACACGGTAAAAATTACCTTGGTATCATAACCTTCAATCGTGTCGGTCATCCCTGAGTCAGTCCTGAATTACTTTAATTTTCTCTTCAAAACTTGACATGAGTTTCGTGACGTAGGCCCTCCTGCGACGGATCGCTTGATATCGACTTCAACTTACTATCTAGGAAGTTGATCAAGAAACCCTTTTCAGTACCTTGAGGCCTGCATGCCTTAATGGTAGGTTTATCGCTTTTGACGATAGGTTCTCATCATTGGCCTTCGATCAAACAATTTTATGAGTGTTCGACTTCAAAAAATTTAATCACACTTCATAGATTGTAGTGGATTACCTTGAGAGCCATTGCAATTATTGGTGGTTTCTCTAGCCATGTTCGACTTCGAGACATTTACTCACATGGTTAGATTTGTACATAGATAAAGATGGAGATGAAGACCCTGGATCTAGTTTCATCCATCCAGGTTGCGTAGATTTATTAAGTATTCATGATTGTAAATTTATATCCATTGATGGTTGTGTCCATACTATGTCTATTGTTGACATGGATCTTTTTGTATTTCCTTGTTTGTTCATCAAGTTATGTTTACTCCGAGTATGGGAATGCCTACCTCAGTGATGTTTATATGAAAGCATGATATGGTAATCCTTGATTTTTTTGTTTCAAGTCGTCAACCAATTGGTCTATGATCCGATTCTTTGACATAACAAAGTGCTTCAGTCATCAAACACATTTTATGGCTTTGCATTTTAGGGGGCAATCTGTTACACTGAAATTTGTCACCATGACTGTTAATTTGTATATCTTGCCATTCGATGGAGTGTATTAAGTGAATCCCCTATGAAGCTTGAAGTAAAAAAATAACAGGGACAAAAGGAATTTTGGTTTTCACTGCTTAAAACCCATTTTTGAGCATCTACACATTTTTCCTGAACAAAACCTGCCCATGAGCAGTTTCTTCCACTATAAACTACACAAGTGTGTTCATGCAGGTAAAAATAAAAAATTAAGTTCTAGAAGCTTTGGTTGAGGAATATTATCCAAATTATAAACCTCGAACCACTACATACCTGCGCTTCATCCCTTGGTACATGGAACTAATCTCCTTTTTGTAGGGATCATATCCCTTGAGAATTGGAACTAGAAACCTCCTCATCCTTCCTATAAATTCAGCATAGGGCTAAAGGAATGGGAGACTATTGAGACTGGGATTTGTAAACTCATGTTGTTGGTTTTGGGTCTGAAGATCTTATCATCAAGAGAAGGAAAGGAGACCATTGGAAGAGGCTTGTGACATCAAGGAAACCAAGTTGTAAGCTTGTTTCCCTTTGATTTCTAATACAAAGAAATTGTTCTTTCCTAATTGCATCTGTTGTTGATGTTATTTGTGGGATTCCTTGACCACTCACGTGGTTTATGACTGATTATTGATTCAATTATATGTTGTATGCTAGATTAGGTATTTCATTTACCTTTATTTTTTATGCAACATGCTTTGATCTCCTTGAATGTTTTTTTCTATGCATATCTCTTTTGGAGCGTCATAGAGAAGCAGTGGAAAGCATCTAGAAAGACTCTAAATCATTGAGGAAAAGTTGGTTGTGGAAAGCGATGAAAGGACTTCTACAAGCACTTTGTTAATAGGTAAGTGATACTTCACATACCACATGTTTCATGTTTTAGTTATGAGCTAAGGAAAGATCTATTGTTTTGTCTGTTTGTTTCTAGTTTTCCTTTAGTATTTTAGGGAGATCGCTCTTGTCTGCAAGAGGGATTTATCCGGGTAACAGTAGGAAATTTTTTTGGAGGGAATTGTAGCAGCCACAAAACTTGGTGACACACTGATAGAATTCCAACTTCTCTTCCTTGGTTAATTCTTTTGTGCGGGGTCTATTTCTTTAGGGAGTATTGATTCATCATTCAGACCACCTTGGTTTCCCCACTTACCCTGTGCACAAACTTAGTCCCCTCTGTCTTTTCTAGGTTAAACATAAACATGAGACCAATAGTATCGCAATGTTTCGAATCAAGGAAGGTTAGATTAGTTCATGAGCTTTAGATTTTCATAGTATAGTTTTCATCTCTAGTGTTGCTTCGCTGCCAGCTTCCTGGATAGTACCTTGATAGAGTCACTTTAGGAACAAAAACATTGCTTCACTTCCAAGGATCCTGGACAGTACCCAATGAAGTTGATTACTTCACCTCTCTACATGAGAAGCCTTTTTATTATTTCACCCTTTATTTACTTGTTTTATATATAAATTTGTGCATAGGAACTTATTCATTTCATGGGAGAAAGAGGGATCCCTATTTATTGAGAGCATAAGAGGTTGTTCCTTCAGAGAACCATATAAATACCTCTGATTTTGATTTTCTCATTTATATTTTCCCCTTCTTCTTCTCTACTTGATTGGATAATCATGGAAAACACTGAAACATAAAGAACTGAGTGGAGGCATAAGGTTTCCAGAATGGACACGGATATCATGGTTCAACACAAATATCTCCTTACGCAAGAGTTTTACTTTCCATCAGAACATCATTGACCAAAATATATAACCAAAACGAAGAAGAAGGATAGAAGGTTAGCTAAATGTTGTAGTGTCCCAATACTCTTTTCAAATTTAGACACATGCAACAAAGCCAAATAGCACGTTACTTGCAACATCTATGTGCATAAAAGAAAATAAACAACAACACACAACCAAGCAAAACAAACAACAAAAGAACAAACTATGTACATAGGGTAGGGCACAATCCTATACCATCATTGAAAATATTGTTTTTAATTTTTGGCCATTAACAGGAAGAGAGTCAATCTTCCCGTCTAAAGATTGGAGACGATATGTGTGTTTCCCAAACTTCTCATGCAATGTATACAATCTGATCCACAAGGATTGGAACTTGGTCTAAATTTGTCTTCATGGGATTTGTCCCACTTCAATACCAGGTCACCCACACAATATTCATTTTTTCTTACATAATTCTTGTCAAACCATCTCTTGATACGACTGGTGAAAAGAAAATTTCTCTTTATTTTTTTTTATTTCTTCATGTAGCTTAAGAAGGGTGTTTATCCTACTTTGAATTGATAGGCATGGCTTACCTTGATATTTTTCTGAAAGTTAAAGAACAAGAAAATAGATGTTTAGAGGTAGGAATACTTCTTTTCCTTACACTAGGAAGCAAGGAGATGTATTTGGAGAAGGTTTAGGCGTGACTCGGTCAACCCATAGGGCATTCATCATACCAGAGTTCTAGTTCCTTTGTTAAGAGAAGATAGTCATTTTTATGATATGGATAAGGTCTTATTAGTTGACCCAGAAAGACTGTTTCCCTGCAAATAATAATTTGATGAATGTTTCAATACGATACCATTTTCCAATGCAAAATCATATAATCTGAGCGATGAAAAATATGTTGCATTGTCGAAAACAAGTGAAGTCAGAACGCTAAACCTAGTAATGATATTATGCTTAAGGAAGTTGATGTCTTCCTTATTACTATCTTGCTTGAGTGGAACCGCTTATATCCACCATGGGAAGTAATATGTGCCATTAAGAATATAGTGGTGTTTCTTCTAGGAGTGCATAAAATTCTCACTGATAACATCCAAGCCCCATTATTTAAATGGTTCTTCCACAATGATAGGCTACATCGAGGCAGTTGAATTTTTTCCTTGGTCGACATATCTTTGACAGAATAGACATTTCTGGCATAAGCGTGGGCATCTTTGAATAATGTGGGCTAACAAAAAACAACCCGAATAACTTTGTGTAGTATGGTGTCACCAGTGAAGTGCCCTCCGACTGGTCCATCATGAAGGTCACACAACACTTTTTATGAATATTGTGCTTCTAAGCATCTGAGAAATACTCCATTATGGTGCTTTCTCAAAATCACCCCATGTACCAACTGGTAGGATAAATATTTCAATCCAGCTTCCCTATTTTTTCATGTGGATAAATCAGAGGGGGGAGTACCGTGCTCGAGAAATTGTCGCAAGTCCGTGTACCAAGAGGTTGGAATATTGGTGGGGGGAGTTTGCTCCACATTGTACATTTCGACCTCTTGCTCCTAACCAAATTAATCATCTTCTGGTGCATTCATTTCTTCTTCTTCTAGCCAGCATAGACCATGGCCCTTGATAGTAGGAACTGGTTTTAATTCTAGATCATACTCATGTAAACCGATCATCGAGTTTTCTCTCCTCTCACCTAACTCTTGTTGGACAAAAACTGATCTAAAACTTGGTTGCGGAACAAAGATAATTCAATGATTTTTCAAGATATAGGGTCGTAAATTCTTTGCCACCTCGTCAACTGCATAGTCCCATTTTTTGATGGAAGGGTAGTCAAGTTTGATTCCTTGTAATCTAGCACTCGTAAATGATATAGGTCGCTCATTATTGTGATCATCTTTTTGTGTAAGCACGAATACAAGATAAGTATCAAAAGAAAAGGTGTAGAGCAAGAAATCCTTGTTGAAATTTGGGTTGTACAGGGCTGGTGCTTCCGTGATTGCTTGCTTAATACGAAAAATGCATCCTTTTCCTTTTTATCCCACTTATATAACGCATCCTTCTTCGCCATATCCTGCATAGGTTTCACTATTTGAGCATAATCAAAGATGAACTTGCGAAGAAAATTAATATTCCTTGGGAAGCACTGCATGGCCTTCTTATTCACTAAGAAGGAAATCTTTGTGACAGCCCTGACCCTCTCAGGGTCCACTTTAATCCCACTTTTTGCTATGATGTGGCTCAAGATATTTCCCTCATAAACTGTAAAAATGCTCCTCTTGGGATTAAGAGATATCTCATATTTTCGACATTGCTCAAAAAATTTCTTAAGATGGTGCAGGTTCCTAGATATTTATTTTTTTAAAACACTGTGACATCATCAAGATACACCACTACACTCTAACCAGTAAAACTGTGAAATGTGATGTCCATCGCATGTTGAAAGGTTGCATCGACATTAACTAACCCAAATGGAATTCTTTTGAAAGCGAACGTGCCCACTTTGTTCAAAAGGTTGTATTTATTCTGTCAGGTTCTGAGACTAGGACCTGGTTGTAGCCATAAAATCCATCGAGCAGAGAAAACATTTCTAACCCCTATATTGTCTATAATATCTGCTCCATCAACGACACCAAATAATTATCTTTGTCCGAGGCACGGTTAAGATTTTAAAAATCCACGCACAAGCAAATCTCCCTTGACTTCTTCCTTACTGGGACCTAATTAGAAACCCACGTTGAATGTCACACTTTATAAATGATTCGCACATCCAATAATTTCCTTAACACCTTCTGAATTAGAGGCTCAAGTGTCAGGTGTACTTTCTGCAACTTCTTCTAAAAAGGCTTGGCCCATTCTTTTATTCGAATAAAATGTTGGATTATTCGCGTGTCATAGATTTTGAGTTCATCATGCATCCACAAGAAGACATCTCGATACTGCTTAAAAATGTGGATAAAGGCTTAATTCTCTTGAGGTGTGTGACAAGTACCGAGATTAAAAAAAATGGGATCACTTTCTGTACCCAAATTGATTTGTTCGTGCAAAAAAGTTGAAATATGAGTTTTCAAGTTCATCGACCCTTGAAAGCGATTTTGCAAGTCATAAATTTTTTCCAATGATACCACACCCTTAGGCATGGGGTACCCTTTGTTTAATCGAGTCTCATATTGCACCGCTTTATCGTGCTCATCGTCATCGATGGTTGCATCTTTGAACACATCAACATTCACCATGAAATGTAGTATATGTTGGTCATCATTAAAAACACACAAATTAGTGATATTGTTAGGAACAGATGGTTTATAAATAATTTTAATAGAAAAACCACCCCTAAGCGGTGACAAGCTAACAACAAAATTTGTTAATGCACTCGCAACTACGTTACACATTCTAGGAATAGACACAATACTGAAAGCTTGGAATCGAGAGGTGAATGGCGTTCTGTAAACCCAAGATGAGTGCTTCATATTCTGCAGTGTTATTACTGCACTCAAATTCCAAGCGGCAAGAAATTGGGTGTTTTCTTTGTTGCGGGTCTATTAAAACACAACCAAATCTAGAGCCCTCCTGTGTCTTAGCACCGTCAAAATAAAAATTCCACATATTAGAAATACTGGGGCTACATCCTACACTAGTACTAATAACACCTACTATACATAGGTCATTTCCACCAGTTAGACCAGGAAGGAATTCTAACTGTTGGTCTGGTGGAACTGGGGAAGGTTGAGCAAGGTATCACCCAAGGTCAATCTCCAAAAAGTAGTTTATTACTGCCATTTTACAAAATTGGTTATTCTTGCCCTTTTACAGAAACCATAAATGTGACCAGTCGATAGCAAAATACCCCTGTAGTTTGTTGGACCAATATTTACTTAGCAATACACCGTAGGCTTTCGGGATGTCCACAATTACTACGTTTATGCATTGGTGAACTCGCTAATAATATTATAGGCAAATAAGAACTTTTCCGAGCTCACCAATAGGTTGGAAAAGAGACATTTCCAGCTAAATATTATGTGCATTGGCCTTATCCCATTTAGAATTGATTTTTTGTAATATCCCGAACAACAAAATAATCAAAATATCTAGCACATCTAGGTGTTATAGTTAAAAATAATTGTAATCAAACTACTGAATACAATGGGATCTCGGAATGTAGCCACTTTATTTAAATAATTACTGCAAATAATACATGTCAGAACAATTAACATAAGAAACCCTCGCCAATGGAATGCAAGGTTGCTCATAAAATTAGAAACAACAACATTGAAACACAATCGTAGACCCACAACACTGAAGCACAATCTTAGACCATGGATGGATCCACTAGACAAATTTCTCCCACGGGGTTTTCATCCCTGGGATCAAACTAGAACTGGCCTTGCCAGGTTCTCAACAAAGGCAAAAAATATAAACAATTCAGGATTATCTCAATGCCTAGCTCGTATCCCATTTTATGGGCTTGATGGAATCTCTATAAGCTTGATTTTATTATTTTTCCCTCAAAAAAATGAAGGAGAATACCGTGGGAAGATACCATGGGTAAATACTACGGTAACTAAAATGGGTAAATTCCATCTATTTTGACCATTTACAAAAAATGAAATACTACACATCCTCCCACCCAAAGATTTCTTGCCCTTGAGCAATCCAATTCTATCCACAACAGAAGCATTTGGATATTGATACCAGGATCCCATACAACCCAGTGTGTTATTATATGTCTCCATGCTAAATGATCCTGAATGGATCCTTCGATACCTGGATCACAAATAATCCTTCTGTCAATCCTTCCCTCAATAGATTCACTTGGATCCCAAACAATCCTCCAGCCAATCCTGCCCTAAATGGATTCTCCGGGATCCCAATGCCACCTAAGTCCTGGGACCTGTGGGTTATGATACCATCTCAACCCTCCATTGCTACCCATGCTTAAGGGCCCAAGCTGCAATATGCCCTTGGCTAAGAGTATCCCATTAATAGAGTTCCAACTCATAATCTATCGCCAATCCATCTCGTGGGAATGATATAGTATATGAATTCCTGCACATGGAGTAAGTATATCATTTTGATGTTGCCTAATGCTCAACTCATGCTGCTCCACCCGATCACCCAACTTGATCCATTTGTATAAATCTTCCCTGCTCTCCCCAATTTATAAAGGTGGGTTGGTAGTGCTGCAAGCCTTATCTATGCATTCATGTAGAGGGATGATATGGAACTCCCAATTGTACTCCTCGTGCAGCCTTGTGAGGGACTTGAGTCATTCCTCAACAATAGATAGCTTGGTCATTGATTCGACACTTACCCCTATGACCTCCTCAATTTTCCTATTATCTTATAAGATAGTGTCTTGGACTATCCAGACTCTCTACTTCAACATCATGAGATCTATCTTGAAATGCATGATCTTTTCCCAAAAGTCCTTTACTTGAAATTGTGGTGTCCTGTTGAATGCCTCTATATCTGTCTACACTAGATGTTGAACTATCATATCTCCAGCTTGAACCTTTGATTGACTCTCCAAAAATGGCTCATGCTGCTTACTATATTTGTCATGATGATCCTTATGATCGTACTCATCACATTGGTTTACAATAATTGGCTCCTCATTTAAGTCTCCTTGAATGTATTCTTCCTAATCTTCTCCACCTGTGGGGAAAACTTGTTGTCCATCCTCTCTAGTTGTCAAACATGGATTCACCGGTGGACTCTTATTTACACTTGATTTTTCATACTCCTCGTGGATGTCCTTTTGGAAATCTATGGACTCAATTCTACAAGATTATACCATATCGTCAGGAGAAATTATCTCCTTCCTTTCCCCATGTACTTTGTCAAGTTGACTAATTATCATCGGCTTGTGCTGCAAGTCTCTCTGAAAAACATTGTGCTGCTGCTCACCATTTGTACTTGACTACTCGGATACTTTGTGGGTTCTCTCTTGAAAATTGATGAAACCAACTATAGATGAATCCCCACGATCTGAAGGAGTCTTCAATTGTTCTGCCCTTGTTTCCTCCTTATCACTTGGACATGAATGGTTAAGTGCCCAAGGTTCCTTGGAGATAAAACATAGTCCTCTCCTTCTTAGTTCTTTCCTGTTGTAAGTTTCATTACCTTTGTTCTTGCTTCCTCCATCAATCCTCTTGAGCTCCTTCTTAGTCAACACCCTTCTGAGAAATTTTATGTTTTTCCTAACCAAATTCTTGACTAGATCATAGGTGACTGGTGATACAGGTAGTTCCTTCCTCCAAATGGTCAACATTTTGGATCTTAGTATCTTTCATATGTCAACATATCCTTATAAAAATAAGGACATAATGTTTTGTATGCTTGCTTTGACACTGTCAGGATGAGTTGATGTAATGTTGGTGTAAAAATTATGGAACACCTGAAAATTCAAGTCCTCACATTGCATATTCAACATGAATGTGCCAAAGCTAAACTCTGCCATGAGTTCTAAGATTTTGTGCCACTTATTAAAGGTGGGAAGCATGTTGTTGTTCAACCCCTAGAGGACTTATACTATCAACAGTAATATCTATCTCATGATATCATTATTGTAAGTCAGAAGTGGCGATGTTAAAGCTATGATCCTGCCGAGACAAGAAGCAACTATGAGCCTGACCTCTTCACAAGGATGCTCCCAGAGTTTGGGTCATATCAATGTAAGCATGGAGGGCTTGAGAGCCTAGCTGAGTTTTTCCATTCTGGTTTCCCCACCTTGGATATACATGTGTATAATTCCTCCAACTTATGAAGGTCTATTTATGAATTTGTTTCCTGTAATTCATATCCAAGTGTCAAGAGCATAACCCCTCTTCCCTGTCCTTCCTTCATTTCCCATGAGTGCTTCTGCTGCAACATGGCAAGGAGCCTTTGTTAAGCAGGTAAATCCTCTATGCGGACAGAGATGGTCCCTCTAGCCCTAGAGTGGGTCTAGAAACAAAAATACATGCTAGAGTGTTGATTCCTAATTATTGAATGAAAAGAGGACACAGTAGATCGACCTACTTGGAGTCCAACGCTGTCGTCGTTGCTACAGTGGTGGTGGCCTCTCGCTCCTGCCTTGGCAAGTCACAATCCTTTCGCAGTCATGCTCGGATACCTGCACATAGAACAGAAAACAAGAACAACATACAACATAATAATTTCACTCAAAACTACTAGCCAATCAAAGAGGGCTAAGCATATTGCATTAAACATCTAGCATAATAAAAGATGGGAACCAAAAAATAGTCACGTATATGTATTGATAGAAGGAAGAGTTAAAACCAATGCTTTGACATCGCAGTCTCCTCCAACGGGGTTCAGTCAGAGCGCATCTCAGATGCTCGTCAGGGAATTCGGACGAGATGAAGACATGGACTCAAGCTCTCTCAATGTAATTCCTTGTTATTCTATCTCTCCAATAGTTCTGCTATAGTATGTTCAATTATCCAAGTTCAGCTAGCTTATGTAAAGAGAGATAGCTTCTTTTTATAGAGGAAAAGGAGGAGGTTAGGATCCCTACAAAGGTGGGAGGGAGGCCTATCCTTTAGGGAGTTCCCGTAAGAGGTGGAAACCATGAATTAAAGGAGGGATTCTGTGGTTTATTCAGTTCAACCACTTCGAATGACTCATCCTCGAAGTGGTTGGAGTGGAATCTCCACCTCTACTTTTAAAAAAAAATCCATAAACAGTTCGGCGCGGGTGGAAAACTGGAACAGAGCACCAGCTGGCACGGGGCCCAGTGTTAATCTTCCTCTTCAGCGCGAGGGCATAACTGACTACCCGCGCCAAGGCAAAAACAAAGGTTTTTGAGTCTCTGCTCAGGGAATTTTCCACATAAAGAATATTACTCTCATGTAAAGGGATACAATGATGGGTTTTGCATGGCATGACACTGCTTATTGATCACGGAAATGACCCTTCAATGGGCGAGATGGGGATTGCAGGAACAATGAAAAAATGTTGTGTAACAGATACCCCCTAAAGCATGAGGTTCGAGGGAGAGGGAGGGGCGAAATGTTTCGTGAGAACGCGTTCAAACCAAACACCGCTATCTGAAAACCTGCAATTATGAATATAACTGATATCTCTGATACATGAACATGTGGTATGGGCGCAACCATCCATACTAGAGTATATAAAAACTGAGATCCAAGGTATGGACGCAGCCATCCAACAATAAGGATCAACAAATAGACTCAAGTATGGTCACAACCATCCCATCAAAAGATTCATGTAATAAGTCATGATAATCCACCAAAATCCGTAGTCTGGATTTTATCAGAAAAAACCCAGGGTCTTGCACTCCATCTCGACCCGAACAAGTACAAATTCAAGCATGTGAATATATGAGCTGAAGTCGAACATGCAAGAAAATCACCTGATTACCAGCCAATGATGAAAGCTGTTAACAGGCACGAGACAAACCACCAATAATGATAATGGCTCTCAAGGTACAACAGGTACAATCCACGGAATGTGAATAGTGACTTGGCATCGAACATCCGCAGAACCACTCGATCAAAGGCCAGTGAAGTGGACATTGTGTCGAATGCGAAGAACTTGCCATTGAGGTATGCAGGCCCCAAGGTACTAGAAGGGTGTCTCTAGATCAAATTCTTGGATAATGAGCTGAAGTCAACAGGAAACGACCTGATCGAAGGTGGGCCATAATGTTTCCCACATCATTGATACGAGATAAAGGAACATAATGTTAGTGAAACAGGGCCAATAGAGAATCAGATGGAGGTTGAAAACTGTAGAGGCAAACTTCTCTTGAACATATCAACAACATGACACTGGATTTGGCAATACTTTACATCAAAGGATCTGAGGTCATGATGACATGGAAAAGAGAAGATGAGAAGTCAAAAGAGATTATCCAAACCCATGGAGGCAAAAAATGACGAAATGAGATGTCCCCAATCTGACACGAATGCAGACAAGTGCCATGTTCAAGAGCGACATACTGCCAACATAACTAAAACTTGGTTCCATTTTCCCCCACAATTTATGGAGATTACCCCAATTATTTTTTAAAACAAGCTTGAAGGGGATAGCATATTCTTGTACTGTAAGTTTGTCCTTCAGACAAGTCCATCCTAGTACATTTTAAGAGCCCTAGGAAGGAGGAACTCGAGTAACGTCACAGCACTGAAATCCAATGTCATCAAGGTTTAACAAGTATGACAGCGGGAGAACTTGACATCTTTTCATGTTTAGAGATTTTCAAAAGAAAGCAAAAAAGAAAACTCCACCATGGCCCTTTTCGTAAATAGTCTCTCAGATCCGAAAAGGTAGAAAACAATATCCAAAAGAACCTCTTAGTCGTGATAGGCTAAGGTATTCCTTTTTCGTAAATAATCTATCCCAACCCAAAAAGGGGGTAAACGTATACTAGGTAGATGTCACTTCATAGCCATTTAACGAGTTCAAAACGACAAGAGTCTCGGCAATCTTTTCAATTTTAGAGAGTCATAAAAGAGTTGAAAGATGACTCCAATAGTGACTTTTTCGTGTTTTTACCGAGTACGAAAAAAGTATAAAATTTAACTCATTACTCCACCACTTTGTCTTGAAAACCTGTTGCTGCACAAGAGACACGTGTAAAACCTATTTCTCGGAAATAATATAATAAAATAATCGAAAAACATGTCTTAAAACCTAATTAGGGTTGTAAAAATTTATAAAATGCCAAAAATGGTAAAAATAATTACCTTTCACTTTTTACCTCTTATGGAGCAATAGTTACCCATTTTACTATGTGATTTTGCGGCAACAATAGCGGACAATCCAGCAGACCAATTTCAAATCCGTCAGTTCCAAGTAAGAGCCAAGATCTCTTCCTTCATTTTGAGTCATTTCTTACTACCTGCAACTTCCAATTTTGATTTCCGGGGGAGGAAATGTAAATATTAGGGCACGACAGTTGGCGCGGGTTTCGGGCACGGAGTCGTGCCAACCGCCCAATTTTATACACTAGGGTGCGCCCATTGGCGTGATTGTTTGGGAAATAGTCGCGCCAATGGTGCAAACCATTTTTTGTGCAAAATGCAAGTCAAATACCCTGATTTTTTACAAATCCAAGCTTCAAAAAAGGCTACTACTATTCATATGAATGTGTTTGCAGGTAGAAAGCGGCAAAATGGTGATTGAATGGAAAGAACGAGAACACGACGAAGAGGACGAGCTTGCCATGGGAAATGAGAGATGCATGGAAGCTCTTAGAGACTGTGGACTGACGAAGTTCATCTTGACATAGTGTCTCCATGCTCAACCAGAGCTACTGCAGTATTTGATCAGCACATGGGATGAGGATTAGGAAAATTTCATCCTTTGAGATCAGGAACTTGAGATTGATGTTTCTAACGTCTACTTTATCACAGGATTGTCGTGGAGGGGAGTAGCACCGATCCTAACCGGCACCCGACCTTGCATGGAGAGCATGTCCATGGTGATTGACAGGGTATGTCCAGGGGCACGGAAGGGATTAGGGAGTGGGAAAGTTGATATCCAAACTATCCCAGACTTGGCACTAAAATTAGTGCTACATACCATCACACAAGCAATGGGATCGCAAGCACCACACGAAGCAACAAAGACATAGTTGCTTCTTGCTGTAGACTGCTTGACACCGACCATCTACAACTGAACAAAGGCCGTGAAAATAAACATAAAACACCAGCTAACAAAATGCAAGAAGACGAAATTGAAGCAATTCAGATATGGTTCTATCCTGGTATCATTCATCCTGGAATGACTACCAAATTTTCAGCATTAGGAGGTCATAGTCCCAACACCACCAGCGAGAGAACCACGGATGGCCCGATGGGCGGCTCTGATGCCAAGGGTACGGGGCGGTCAACAGATGTCCTAGAGACCAGAGTTCTTTGATTGGCTCCACCGAGAGTTGATCGTCGTGGAGGACTGGCCCTACTCTATGACAAATTTTACTGGTGATCCGGACCTCTCACTCCCAGAGGGAGAGGATTGGGATGAAGATTTGGGTAAGACTCATTTTTTAATTTTCATGAGTGTTATAATTTTTTTAAATATGTGTGTTCTGACATTAAATCCATGCATTTTCAAATGTTGGCCCAGAGAGACCCATGGGCATGTCTCCGATAGCGGGGTGAATCCCTCATGATTTCGACCCTCATGGCGAGGGAGGAGAGGAAGAGGAGATCGTGCGCAACCTAGAGGGGATCACATGTGGAGTCCCATACTATGCACATTTCGACAATGTTCCTCGTGCCTACCAGAGACATATTGTCGGGGTGCCAAGCCGCGTTCACTGCTTACTGAGGCGGCTCATACAGGCAGTGACATGCTATCATGAGCATCATGCCGATTAGACACCTAGACTTTATATCTGCATATTTTGACAGACATGGTGTCTCAGGATGTAACAAAAACACACATATTTTTTGAATGTATGATGCACAGTGATGAAACACGCGATATATATATACATCTATTTTCCTACATGGATCTTTTTCACGTGATGATGATTTTACAAATTACGCAAATGTATATCTAATACAATGTTAGCCACTGTATCAGTTAATGCATTCATTCGTCTAGGAATATGTTGATATGTAATAAAAATAAAATTTCTTTCCAACAAATGAATACGTAAATACAATCTCAAAATGTATGGGTTTCTAATCGAATAATGACCATTGAGTTGCAGAACAATAAGCTGTGAATCTAGATTTACAAGCAATGCGTGTATTCCAAGATTGATTGCCTCGGTTAATAGTTCAAGGACAACACTATATTCAACGACATTGTTTGTATTTCGTCTAAGACAAATACCTTGCAGTTCTATTAACTCACCAGCAGGATCATAGATTACCCAGGGTGTTGAAGACAAATTCCTGGTACTGCGAGAAGCACCATCTGCGAAACCGACATAAGGCGTAATAGACATCTCCACAAATAAGCAAGACCCAAATAAGCATGAAAATGCTCGCAAAGCACACCAAATCAAAACACGTACCCAAAAAAAAAAACAAACAAACAAACAAACCTGTGTACACAAATCATGCATGAATGACTCACGCATAATATTTTTTGAGATACAACCCATTTCTGGGTTTTTCTAGAGGATGAACTTCGTAATCAATAAGATCATAGGCCCCGTTCTGTAATACACGTTTAACAATGTAAGGCCCATGCCACATGGGTTGAAATTTACCTGCCCCCAGCTTATCATGAGCTTCGTCATACAGGAGGACGAGATCTCCTTCAATGAAAGAATGAGGGGAAACTAATTGGTCAAAATGAGCTTTGACTCGCTTTTTCTGTGCTTCAATAACCAGAGCAGCAAAGCGGCGAGTTTCATCCAACCTTTCTAAATAAAGGAGACGCTCTTCTTCTGGTGAAGTGTTCGGCAGTAATTCAACAACCAACTTGAGCGAAGGTATTTCACATTCAATCAGAAGAGTAGCTTCCAGACCATAAACCAACTAAAAATGGGTGAATCCGGTTGCATTCTTAACTGAGGTTCGGTATGCACAAAGAGCTGAAAATAACATGAGATGCCAATTGGATTTATGGATCCCAATCGTACGTTGAAGCATGGTAACAAGAAATTTGTTCACGGTTTCAACCTGGCCATTGGCATGAGGATAGTTATGCATTGAGCTGTCGTGACGCAGACCCAACTTAGAAGTCAACTCTGCCACCATGTAATGCCGAAAATGGGAACAATGATCGGTAACGATGGCTTGAGGGACACCAAACTTAAAAATGATGTAATTGAATATGAATTGAGCAACTGTCTTACCGTCAGTGGTGTAGGCATTGATTCGGCCCATTTGGTGAAGTAGTCCAAGGCTATGATAATACAAGCATGCCCCTCGGTTGAGTGAGGGTTACACGTCATAAAAACGATACCCCACTTCGCAAAGGGACCAACAATAATGACAGAATGAAGAGGTACAGGCGGCGCACGCATCTTGCGTTGATAAATCTGGCAATCATGACATTTACGAACTGTGAAAATGCAATCTTTGAAGATAGAAGGCCATAAATAACCATCACGAAGGATGTTTTGTGCAGTGGCATAACCAAACATGTGACCGCCACAGGCGCCATTGTGACAATCATTGAGGAATTTCTCAGCTTCCTCGAGGGTCAAACATCGACAAAGAATGGAATCCACTCCGACACGATAGAGGGTATCCCCGATTATACGATAAGGTTGCGACTGATGATGGATGCATCGACGGGCATCCTTCATCAACTCAGATATGAAAGTAGAAGTATGGAGATAAATGATGATATCATTGTACCACAAATCGAGGGTGATAATCAAGAAAAAGCGTATCATCTGGAATGTATTTCTCAGAATGAGACGAAGGATAGTTTGAAGGGAGGGAACAGATCAAATCGGCAAATAATAGTGATTTCTTCGACTTGGAAGCATTAAATTCCAAATCGAACTCTTGGAGGATGACAATCCACTTCAAGTATTTTCCCCCTAGTAATTTTCGAGACAATATATAGGTCATGGGGTTGCAATCAGAAATCACAGTCATTGTATGCAAAAGAATATAATGATGAAAATGTTGAACGACTTGAACTGCAGCTAACGCTAACTTCTCAACATGTGCATAGCACGTCTCAGGATTGAGAAGGTGACGAGACAAGTAATAGATAATTTTATCACCAAAATCATACCTGATTGGCTGTTGATCAGACAACTTCAATGTAACTTTCAAACCAATCTTTTGATTGAGGCTTAGCCTCCTCAACCTGAGAGGGCTCTCTCAAAGGTTAATGATATTGAGTAAAGATGTAGATAGATGGCTAACTCTATGCGTTTTGATTTTTTATATTTACAAGTTGACAAGATGGAGGCTTGCTACCATTGGGCTATGGATTCAGTGACAGGGATAAAGATAACAATAGCTCTTCTAGTGGAAGCTGAGGCTTGTATATATTTCAATGAAAGAGTAACACATTCAGGAAAATTCCAATAACTTGAAAGTTAAAATGAAGTCAGAGCATGTAATACATGAATTCTGAGTAATGAGACATTAAGGCTATGGAAGAGAAACATTTCAAAGATAGGGCATAAAAATCATTGAAAATACACTAAGAATCGCAGGTGAAGAAAAGTTGTATGTTACTGTATATATCAGTCAATCCAAATATTTACAAAGTGGTCTTCTTAGATAACATTTTCCAACCTGTAGGTTGAAAACAACATTAGAATGTATACGTTGGGCTTATGGAGTCAAAGAAATCCCAGAAAATCAGTGAATCTAATTGACATGGAAGTTGAGGCATATCAGGGTTTTTAGTCATGAGACATACACTTGAAACATGTAAAAACATAGTCAGTCCATTTATAAAGAAATTCAGAGCATCTAAAGATGAGTTTTGAATAATATAGATGAACACCGCTGCAAATAAGATATATAATAAACACTGATAGAATAGGAAAATGCTAAAAACCCCTTCTGAATCTCAAGTTGGTCAAGTAGAAGCTCTCTGCATTAGCTGAAATAGTCTTTTTACAATATGCACCAGTTTTGGCAAAAATTCTCCAACCCTTTGCTAATTCGACCTCTTGGCCTTTAATAGACATCTTACAACATCAGATGATGTCCTCTTAGGCTAGATACATCAAATTTCTAACCACTGACGCCTTGCACAACCATAAAACATGAAATTTATGACAAACAGACACCTATCCTACTTGACAGTCCTATTTCAACTATGACTCAAACTCCTTATTACTATCTTTAACAACCTTATCCTAACAAACTTATCTACTTGAAATTACATCATTGACAAGTATGTCATCACATGGTCGAATTTGGATGATGGGCTTGAGCTCTTCATGGCAACTTTGCTGACCTCCTTAAAAGCAGGAAACCAAACCCTATTTTTTAGGCAACTTAACCTTAAGACTGTGTACATGCATATGGAATCTAACCAAATGAAGAGCATCATTGTCTTTCTTTTCATCTTTAAATATTGGAAGATCATCTAACCATTCAACCATTGGCATACGATTTGGAAAGCCAAGGATATGAGACCTATTCATAGGAGCATACCTGGAATTTTTTCTTGTAATGGAATTCATTCTGAAACTTCATCAAGCTACTGATCTTCAAACAGTGGAGTCACCTTCCAATTTATTATTTGATGTGTGGAGTCGCCATAGCAGAAATGCAACTAATATGCTCTCAGACCTTAGAACTAAAAATTTGTCGTTCTTCCCACGGAAAATTTACACTTTCCGTCCCCGGCAACGGCGCCAAAAATGTTATCACCAAAATCGTACCTGATTGGCTACTGATGAGACAAATTCAGTGTAACTCTTTCAAACCAATCTTTTGATTGAGGCTTAGCCTCCTCAACCTGAGAGGGCTCTCTCAAAGGTTAATGATATTAAGTAAAGATGTAGATAGATGGATAACTCTATATGTTTTGATTTTGTATGTTTACAGGTTGAAAATATGGATGCTTGCTACCATTGGGCTATGGAGTCAGTGACAGGGATAAAGATAACAATAGCTCTTCCAGTGGAAGCTGGGGCTTGTATATATTTCAATGAAAGAGTAACCCATTCAGGTAAATCCCAATAACTTGAAAGTTCAAAGGAAGTCAGAGCATGTAATACATGAATTCTGAGTAATGAGACATCAAGGCTATGGAAGAGAAACATTTCAAAGATAGGGCATAAAACTCATTGAAAATACACTAATAATCTCAGGTGAAGAAAAGTTGTATGTTACTGTATATATCAGTCAATCCAAAGCTTTACAAAGTGGTATGCTTAGATAACATTTTCCAACCTGTAGGTAGAAACCAACATTAGCATGTATACATTGGGCTTATGGATTCAAAGCAATCTCAGAAAATCAGTGAATCTAATTGACATGGAAGTTGAGGCATATCTAAAGATGATTTTTGAGTAATATAAAGGAAGTCAGAGAATCTAAAGATGATTTATAAAGGAAGGCATTTATAAAGGAAGTCAGAGAATCTAAAGATGATTTTTGAGTAATATAGATGAACACCACTGCAAATAAGATATATAAGAAACACTAATAGAATAGGAAAACACTAAAAACCCCTTTTGCATATCAAGTTGGTCAAGTAGAAGCTCCCTGCATTAGCTGAAACAATGTTTTTACAATATGCACCAGTTTTGCCAAAAAGTCTTCAACCCTTTGCTAATTCGACCTCTTGGCCTTTAATAGAAATATTACAACATTAGATGATATCCTCTTAGGCTAGATACATCGAATTTATAACTACTGACACCCTGCACAACCATAAAACATGAAATTTATGACAAACAAATACCTATCCTACTTGACAATCCTATTTCAACTAGGACTCAAACTCCTTATTACTATCTTTAATAAGCTTATCCTAACAACCTTATCTAATTGAAATTACATCATTGACAAGTATGTCATCACATGGTCAAATTTGGATGATGGGCTTGAGCTCTTCATGACCACTTTGCTGACCTCCTAAAAAGCAGGAAACCAAACCTTGTTTTTTAGGCATATGGTCTTTTGCATTTATTGAACATTCTGATCGTCATGTACTCTTCATTTCGTGGTCCTTTGTTTTTGGAAGTTGAATTAACACATGTTAAAACTCCTCCCTAGACTCCAGTTGTCCAAAACCATTGTCAAACTGTTCAAATGAGCTGAAAATAGAATGCGCTACGAAAACAAGATAGTTTCGTAGTGCTTTTCATAGCGCTGCCCTTTAACCCTTTTTTTATTTAAAATCTTGACTTCTTTCCTTCAAAATCATCTTCATTACCTTTAGATATATCCTCCTTAGCAATTTCAAACCTTAATTCATATTTTTAACCCTCAAAATGTGATGAAAAAGGGCAAGAAAAGTTGCTATATCAGTTTTGTAGCGTTTTTCTCCCTTTTTACACTGTTTGTGCTACGAAACTGCCGAGTGAGCAGTTTTGTCCAAAATTTTCCAAAATGAAAATTGTAAATGTGCTAAAAACTCAAAATCAATCTTATTTCATCATATCACTTGAAAAACAGAGTCATTATAGCCTTATTGAGGTCCCTTCTTCATTTGCAATAGGTTGGCCTATTGGTTTTTCCTGTTTTTTCTTGAAAAATAGGTCTTGGGACAGAGCATATATCTCCTACTCCATGATGTATTTTGAGAAATTTAAGGGGGTTTTTGTAGGCCATGATGTCTTGAATAAAAACCTCTCTCTCTCTTTTTTAAAACATAACTCTTGTTGTCCAGAACCTGCCTTTGAAAAACATGTGTAAAAAAAGGAAAACTCTGTTTCTGAAAATAGGGCTTCAAATAAAGCCTTGTATCTCCCAACTGATAACATTTGTGAGAAAAATAAGAGAGGTTATTGTATTTGAGGCTGTGATGAATACAAACCTCTTTTATAATTCCAAAATAATTTTTCATTTTTCCATAAAATGAACTTGAAGTTGACTGCTAAACAGTCATGTACAGGATAGTTTTGTAACAACAGTTTCATAGTGCGTTTTAAGTTATCAATTTCTCCCACCTCCTAATGAATTTGAAGAAACAGAGAGAGGTTTTTGTAGTTAGTTCTGTTAGGAATAAAAACCTCTTTCAATTTTCCTAAATTCGTTTTCAGTTTCTAAGAAACCTCCTTGGAAGTTGACTTCTAAAAACCAGAAAACAAAGCTTTTTTCTTCATGACTTTCAGCAGTTTCGTAGCGCAAATCAACTTTTTTGAACAAATGGTGCTATGAAAGTAAGGTTTTTGGCTAATTGGCCAGTTTTGATGAAAAAACTTAGGGAAATGAAATGAATGATGAAATGATGAATGAATTGACATGAAAAAACTTTAAAATGGATTTTTTTAACACTCACGAAGGTTCAAACCTAAAAATCTAATACTCCCTTTTGGTCAAATTCAAGAAAAGATTCCTAAGACCCTATTTTGACCCATGATAAAAAAGAAACTTAAAATAATGATGTTTTGAAATTTTTTTGGGTGATAACAGTGGCTCCACTTGGGATAGCGTGCCCCTGTGGTACACTAAGAACCCGTAGCTCCAATGCTGTTATCCATCCTTTAGAACAAAAACTCTAAAATTTTGCCAAGCTTCTCTTCAAGCTCAAGTGGCCTTGACCTCGGGCTCAAGCTTGATGATCATTGTAGAAGAACCAACTTTGTACCTACTGAAAAGATGCTCATTCACCTTTGAGCTTATTCACACACTCCTACCTACCCTATCAGTTGCAACTCTCCACTTTAACTCAAACAACATGAAACTTCCAATTAAGCCAATCATTTATCTTATCTGACATTTAGACCTCTTAATTTCACTTGAACCCAAAGTAGACATGATACTGTGATTACCAAGGTAACTTAGAATGTATCTCATCTTTATAATGAAAATGAAATTGGAAAAATGGACTGCAAAACTCTTCCATGTATTCAGCTATAGGGTCAAAGAAGACATGATATTTTTTATGATACTCATAACATTCTATAACTTTGAACAACTCATATATTCTTTGTTTAGCCACACAAGATTTCATTTGTATGCTATCCAACTGTTGTTCCAACTGATTCTAAAAAACAATGTATTCTTGCTCATTAATATGATCATTGTTTGATGTAAGCCGATTCAAGGAATGACATGAAAAATCAACCCTTTCCTTACCCTGATGGTTATAGAAACTATCTTCCAGTATTTCCTCTTATTGTTTGTAATGATTTTCATACTCCTGATGATCAAAAGACTGACAAGTCTGCTGCAAATTTTCCTCAAACTCAGAGGATGTGACATGATTTTCATAAATATGCTCCTGCTAGGTTTCATTTTCATCTAAGGGAGAGGTTATCCTTTCTTCTTGGTGATGAAATGGGTTGTTATGAAGGGCCTCTAAAATTTCCTCATCCATGAACTCATCATCTTCATAAAAATTCTCCAAATATTCAATAAAATTCACAGAGTGCTTGAAACAGTCTTTGACCAACAATAAGGAGGGATGACACTCTTTATACATATCATAAAATGCAACATGGAAATCAACAAGAGAATATAATGAACCATTTGGCAAGCTTTCATACCAAGACCATGATTTTCCTTATAAAGTGGCCAAAAACATCTTCATGAGACAATCTTCAGGGAACTGAACCTTAAGATTGTGTACATGCATATGGAATCTAACCAAATGAAGAGTAGCATTGTCTTTCTTTTCATCTTTAAATATTGGAAGATCATCTAACCATTCAACCTTTGGCATACGATTTTGAAAGCCAAGGATATGAGATCGATTCATAGGAGCATACCTGGCATTTTTTCTTGCAATGGAATTCATTCTGAAACTTCATCAAGCTACTGATATTCAAGTAGTGGAGTCACCTTCCAATTGATTATTTGATGTGTGGAGTTGCCAGAGCAAAAATGCAACTAATATGTTCCTAAGTATCCGCTGCTCTCAGACCTTAGAACTGAAACTTTGTCATTCTTCCCAGGGAAAATTTACACCTTCGTTACCTGAAAATGATGCCAAAATGTTATCACCAAAATCATGCCTGATTGGCTGGTGATCAGACAACTTCAGTGTATCTCTTTCAAACCAATCTTTTGATTGAGGCTTAGCCTCCTCAACCTGAGAGGGCTCTCTCAAAGGTTAATGATATTGAGCAAAGATGTAGATAGATGGCTAACTCTATGTGTTTTTATTTTGTATGTTTACAGGTTGAAAATATGGAGGCTTGCTACCATTGGTCTGTGGAGTCAGTGACAGGGATAAAGATAACAATAGCTCTTCTAGTGGAAGCTAAAGCTTGTATATATTTCAGTGAAAGAGTAACACATTCAGGAAAATCCAAATAACTTGAAATTTCAAAGAAAGTCAGAGCATGTAATGCATGAATTATGAGTAATGAGACATCAAGGCTATGGAAGAGAAACATTTCAAAGATAGGGCATAAAACTCATTGAAAATACACTAAGAATCCCAGGTGAAGAAAATCTGTATGTTACTGTATATATCAGTCAATCCAAAGCTTTACAAAGTGGTCTGCTTAGATAATATTTTCCAACCTGTAGGTTGAAACCAACATTAGCATGTATACATTGGGCTTATGGAGTCAAAGCAATCTCAGAAAATCAGTGAATCTAATTGACATGGAAGTTAAGGCATATCAGGGTTTTTAGTCATGAGACATACACTTGAAACATGTTAAAACATAGTTAGTCCATTTATAAAGGAAGTCAGAGCATCTAAATATGAGTTATGAGTAATATAGATGAACACCACTACAAATAAGATATATAAGAAACACTGATAGAACAGGAAAACACTAAAAATCCCTTCTAAATCTCAAGTTGGTCAAGTAGAAGCTCTCTGCATTAGCTGAAACCGTCTTTTTACAATATGCACCAGTTTTGCCAACAAGTCTCCAAACCTTTGCTAATTCGACCTCTTGGCCTTTAATAGAAATCTTAAAACATCATATGATCTCCTCTTAGGCTAGATACATCGAATTTCTAACTACTGACACCTTGCACAACCATAAAACATGAAATTTATGACAAACATACACCTATCCTACTTAATAGTCCTATTTCAACTAGGGCTCAAACTCCTTATTACTATCTTTAATAACCTTATCCTAACAACCTTATCTACTTAAAATTACATCATTGACAAGTATTTCATCACATGGTTGAATTTGGATGATGGGCTTGATCTCTTCATGACCACTTTGATGACCTCCTCAAAAGCAGGAAACCAAACCCTGTTTTTTAGGCATATGGTCTTTTGAATTCATTGAACATTCTTACCATCATGTACTCATCATTTCGTGGTCATTTGTTTTTTGAAGTTGAATTAACACATGCAAAAACTTCTCCCTGGACTCCATTTGTCCAAAACCATCATCAAACTGTTCAAATGAGCTGAAAATAGATCGCGCTACGAAAACAAGACAATTTCGTAGCGCTGCCCTTTAACCCTTTTTTCTTCAAAATATTGACTTATTTCCTTCAAAGCCATATTCATTACCTTTAGATATATCCTCCTTAGAAATTTAAAACCTTAATTCATATTTTTACCCCCAAAAATGTGATGAAAAAGGGCAAGAAAAGCTGCTACAACAGTTTCATAGCGCTTTTCTCCCTTTTTACACTGTTTGCGCTACGAAACTGTTGAGTGAGCAGTTTTGTCCAAAATTTTCCAAAATGAAAATGGTAAATGTGCTAAAAAATCAATCTGATTTCATCATATCACTTGAAAAACATAGTCATTCTAGCCTTCTTGAGGTCCCTTCTTCATTTGCAATAGGTTGGCCTATTGGTTTTACCTATTTTTTCCTGAAAAGTAGGTCTTGGGACAGAGCCTATATCTCCTACTCCATGATGTATTTTAAGAAATTTAAGGAGGTTTTTGTATGCCATGATGTATTGAATAAAAACCTCTCTTGGATTTTTGAAACACATCTCTTGCTGTCCAGAACATGCCTTTGAAAAACATGTGTAAAACAGGAGAACTTTGTTTATGAAAATAAGGCTTAAAAGAAAGCCTTTTATCTCCTAACTGATAACACTTGTGAGAAAAGTGAGAGAGTTTATTGTGTCTGCGGCTATGATGAATACAAACCTATTTTATAATTCCAAAATAATTTTTTGTTTCGCCAGAAACTGAACTTGAAGATGACTGCTAAACAGTCATGTACATGACAGTTTTGTAACAACAATTTCGTAGCGCATTTTAATTTATCAATTTCTCCCACCTCCTAATGAATTTGAAGAAATTGCGAGAGGTTTTTGTAGTTAGTTATGGAATAAAAACCACTTTAAATTTTCCTAAATTCATTTTCAGTTGCTCAAAATCCTCCTTGGAAGTTGACTTGTCAAAAGCAAAAAACAAAGTTTTTTTCTTCACGACTTTCAGCAGTTTCGTAGCGCAAATCAACTTTTTTGAACTAATGGTGCTACGAAAGTAAGGTTTCTTGGCTAATTGGCTAGTTTTGATGAAAAAACTTAGGTAAATGAAATTAATGATGAAATGATGAATGAATTGACATGAAAAACCTTTAAAATGGATTTGTTTAACACTAAGGAAGGTTCAAACCTAAAAATCTAATACTCCCTTTTGGTCAAATTCGAGAAAAGATTCCTAAGACCCTATTTTGACCCATGATAAAAAAAAACTTGACACAATGATGTTTTTAATTTTTTTTGGGTGATAACAGATAACATGCTCATTACTGTCATCATCGTCTTGTACCAAAACCATGGCAATCATGCTGAAAGCGACGACTAAATAAAGGGAAAATTCATGATGATAGTTAGGAGGATGCAATAGAGGAGTGTTGACAAGAAACGTCTGCAGGGCCTCGAAATACTTCTGAGCAATCTCATCCCAACAGAATGGAACACCCTGCTTTAATAATTGTGTGTATCCTCTAGCCACTTATGCATAGTTAGGTATAAAATGGCGTAGAAAATTAGCCTTACCTTACAAAATTTGCAAATGATGCAATGAGGAGGGAGAGGGGAGATTGATAATAGTCTCAACCTTGAGTGGATCAAGGCAAATTCCGTCTTTGGACACGATAAACCGTAAGATTCTACCGGAATCAACGCAGAAGACGCACTTGTGCGGATTAAGCCGAATATTGTAACGTCGACAACGAAGAAAAATCTGACAATGATGGTTAGGATGGTCCATACGCTTAGCTGAATGAGCAGGAAGGTCATCCAAATAAGGCTGAATGATGTGACGAATATTGTGAAAAGCATACGACATTGCTCGCTGAAACGTAGCCCCAACATTCTTAAGGCCAAAAGGGAGATTTTTATATGCGAAAGTACCCCAAGGACAGATAAAGGCAGTCTTATGTTGATCAGTAGAGAGAATGTTAATCTGATTGTAACCAGAAAAACTATCCATGAGGGAAAATATCTCACTCTTGGCACAGTCATTAATGATTTGATCGATAAAGGGAGTAAGATAATTATCCTTGGGACAAACTCAATTAATATCACGATAACCAACGCAAACATGTATATTTCCTTGTTTCTTATCAACAGGAACAATATTAGAAACCCATTCTGTCAAAGGAATCAGATAAATAAAACCAGCTCTGAGAAGTTTTTCAACTTCACCTTTAATGGCGGCAGCTTTTCTAGGGTGCACCGGACGAAGACACTGGCAAACAGGCTTCGAGTCGGGGTAAGTAGGGATTTCATGCACGACTATACTAAGGTCGATGCCAAGCATTTCTTCATAGTACCATGCAAAGACATCACAAAATTCACGAAAAAAGGCTAGTATAAACTTGTACTTCATCGGAAGAACAAGTGACCCCGATATGGATGTTCTCGACGATTCCTGATTTAACGGAAATGTCAATAGGCATCATCTATGTAATATTACTCAAGTTACCTTCTGTAAAGACGTCATGTGTCAAAACAGGAAGTTGAAGCAGAGGAGAAGGAACCTGAGATGAAAAACGCTCGAGACAAGTAGACATAGCCCCAAGGCCAGGCATGAACGAGGAACGATGATGACCATCCTCAAGAGACATGGTTTCCACAATGGCTTCATCGGAGGGAAACACTTCTTTTAGAGGATCAGGCGAATCAGAATCGCCAAGCTAGGGGGATTCAGAATAAATTTCATGAGACATGCTCAACGAAGCATAATTAGAGGACAAAAGTTCTGAAGAAGTGATGAGTTCACAATAATCAATCTCAATTCGACTCAAAGGCATCGACTCTTCACAAGAATCAATCTGTTAAGGCGAAGGAATAATATAGGGGTCATCAGACCGAGAGATCATATGAATTTGAATAGTGTTTAGTGGATGAAGAGGAAAAATACCCATGAGGGCAGGATCTTTAAAAATACCTGGACCTACGCTCTCGTAGGGAGTAGGAATATGATCCACATACGGAACGTTGTTCTTGGAAGAAGAGGTGAAGAAGGACAATTGTTCAACAGTAACAATCTTTACTTCGTGTGGAAATTTCAGAACACGAAAGGGAGTGGACGGAACACATAACATGACATGAGTCCAACTACGACCGAGGAGAAGATTATAATTGAGTTTAGCATCAAAAACTTCGACCTCGACATTGACTATCTTCCCTTTCAAAGTAATCGGTAAACTAGCGAGAACACCTAAAGGTTTTGATTCTATTCCATCAAATGATTCAAGGGCATTTGGTGATGAATTCAGGGTTGGAGAACCAATAGCTTTCCAACACGAAGAGGACATGACACAGGTTGATACACCTTCATACACAACTACTCAATGGATGTCGAGACCATTAATAACAACTTGAATAATAAGCGCAATCTGATGCGGAAGTCGTGGAACAAAATTCTCTAGTTCGAAAGCAAGAAGGCTAGTATCGGCAGGTGTTACACAACATTTTGTCACTGTCCTTGCAATCCCCATATCGTCCATTGGAGGGTCGTTTCTGCGACTTATAAGAAGTGGCATGCTTTGCAAAGACCATCATTGCATTCCTTTGCATGAGAGTAACATTCCTCTTGTTGAAAATTCCCTGAGCAAGACTGTAAAAACCCTTGTTTTTGCCTTAGTGCGAGTAGCCAGTTACACTCCCGCGCTGAGATGGAAAATTAACACTGAGCCCGCGCTATTTGGCGCTCTGTCCCAGTTAAGCACCCACGCCAAGCAATTTGGTTATGGGTATATCTTGGTATCGTTATTCCTGGAACGACTACCAATCTTTCAGCGTCAAGAGGTCATAGTCCCAACACCACTAACGAGAGAACCACGGATGGCCCGATGGGCGGCTCTGATGCCGAGGGCAGAGGGCGGTCAACAGATGTCCTCGAGACCGAAGTTCTTTGATTAGCTCCGTTGAAAATTGATCATCGTGGAGGACTGGCCCTACCAGGTTTTACTAGTGATCCGGACCTCCCACTCCCAGAGGGAGAGGATTGGGACGAAGATTTGGGTAAGAATCATTTTTTTTTTCATGAGTATTCAGAATTTTTTTTTTTTATTTTTTTATTTTTTTTTTATTTTTATTTTATTTTTTATTTTATATATATATATATATATATATATATATATATATATATATATATATTATATATATATATATATATATATATATATATATATATATATATATATATATTTTAAATGTATGTTATGAATTTAAATCCATGAATTCGCATATGTTGGCCCAGAGAGACCCGCAGGCATGTCTCCGATAGTGAGGCGAATTCCTCGTGATTTCGACCCTCATGGTGAGGGCAGCAAGGAAGAGGAGCTCGTGCGCAACCTAGAGGGGATCACTCATGGAGTCCCAGATTATGCACGATTTGATGATGTTCCTCGCGCCTACCAGAGACATACCGTTGGGGTCTCAAGTCGTATTCACCGCTTTCTGAGGTGGCTTGTACAGGTAGTGACTTGCTATCATGAGCATCACGCAGATTAGGCACCCAGGGGACTCTTGTCGTTCTTAAGGAACCTTTCCCATCTCAGCAAACTCATATGGTAGAGCAACCTCAGTCCTCTGTCCCATTTGGCTATCAGGTGTTCACGATGAATCGTTCGAGTACCGTTTCTATTGCTACTTAGTCGAAATATTATGTTGGATCCTGTCAGGCCATGGGGAAGGAGATCGCTGATGGTCCTCTACTTCCTCCGCCTGTTACTAGTCCTATTGAGATTGAAAGTCGCAATGCTGAATCCATTGTGCGACCACCTTCCAAAGGTGTTCTCCGTAAGTATTCTTATAATCCCAACGCCAGTGCTGCTCACCATTACAATATTGTTCAAGATCTAGCTCAAGCGCCATCTGCGATGTCCGCATTAGAAGTACTTCATAGTTGTCTGTCACAGTGAAGAGCTTTGTTATCTGAAATTGGCGGGATTGATCCTGTCGATGTTAACCTTCTTGCTTTCGATCTAGAAAATTTCGTTCCACGACTTCCGCATCAGATTCGCTCATTATTCAAGTTGTTATTAATGGTCTCGATATTCATCGAGCAGTTGTGGACAAAGGTGCATCAACCTGTATCATTTCATCTCCATGTTGGAAAGCCATTGGTTCTCTAGCTTTGAATTCATCACCAAATACCTTAGAAGCCTTTGATGGGAGAGAATCAAAGCCTTTAGGTGTTCTCGCTAGTATACCGATTACTTTGAAAGGGAAGACAGTCAATGTCGAGGTTGAAGTCGTCGACGCTAAGCTCAATTATAATCTTCTCCTCGGTCGTAGCTGGACTCATGCCATGTTGTGTGTTCCGTCCACTCTCTTTCATGTTTTGAAATTTCCACATGAAGGAAATATTGCTACTGTTGATCAATTGTCTTTCTTCACCTCCTCTTCCGAGAACAACAGTCCGTATGTGGATAAGATTCCCACTCCCTACGAGAGCATAGGACTAGGTCTTTTTAAAGATCCTGCCCTCATGGGTATTTTTCCTCTTACTCCTCCTAATATTGTTTAGATTCATATGATCCCTCGATCTGATGACCCATGGATTATTCCTTCGACTGACCAGATTGATTCCTTCGAAGATTCGATGCCTTTGAGTCCAATTGAGATTGATTATTGTGAACTCATTGCTGCTTCGAAACCTCTGTTCTCTGATTGTGCTCCTTTGAGCATGTCTCTTGACATTTATTCTCAATCCCCCTAGCTTGGTGATTCAGATGTGCTTGATCCGTTGACAGAGGTGTTTCCTTTCGATGAAGCCATCGTGGAAACCTTGTCTCTTGAGGATCTCCCGTGGGATGATGGGCATCATCATTCGTTGTTTATGCCCGGCCTCAGGGCCATGTCTACTTGTCTTGAGCGTTTTGTAGCTTAGGTTCCTTCTCCTCCGCTTCAATTTCCTATTTTGACACATGACGTCTTTACAGAAGGTAACTTGAGTAACATTACATAGACGATGCCTATTGAAATTTCCGTTAAACCGGGAATTGTCAAGAACATCCATATTAGGGTTACTTGTTCTTCTGGTGAAGTCCATGTTTATACTAGCCTTTTTTGCGAGTTTCGTGATGTCTTTGCATGTTCCTACGAAGAAATGCCCGACATTGATCCTGGTATAGTGGTGCATGAAATTCCTACTTATCCTGGTTCGAAACTTGTTCGCCAGTGTCTTCGTCCGGTGCACCCTAGAAAACCTATCGCCATTAACGCTGAAGTTGAAAAAATTCTACAAGCTAGTTTTATTTATCCGATTCCTGTGACATAATGGGTCTCTAATATTGTTCCTGTAGATAAGAAGCAAGGAACTGTTCGTGTTTGTGTTGATTATTGTGATATTAATCGAGCTTGTCCTAAGGATAATTATCCCACTCCCTTTATTGATCATACCATTGATGACTGTGTTGGGAGTGAGATATTTTCCCTAATGGACGGTTTTTCTGGTTACAATTAGATTAACATTCTTCCGATTGATCAACAAAAGACTACCTTTATCTGTCCTTTGGGTACTTTCGCCTATAAAAAGCTCCCTTTTGGCTTAAAGAATGTCGGGGCTACATTTCAACGAGCGATGTCGTATGATTTTCATGATGTTTGACACATCGTTCAACCTTATCTGGATGACCTTCCCACTCATTCAGCTAAGAACCTAGACCATCCTAACCATCTTCATCATATTTTTCTTCGTTGTCGACGTTACAATATTCGGCTTCATCCGCACAAGTGCGTCTTCTGTGTTGATTCCGGTAGACTTTTAGGGTTTATCGTATATAAAGAGGGAATTCACCTCGATCCTCTAAAGGTTGAGGCTATTAAAAATCTCCCTTATCCATCCTCATTACATAAGTTGCAGAGTTTGCAAGGTAAGGCTAATTTTCTACGCCATTTTATACCTAACTATGCAGAAGTGGGTTGGGGATACACGCGTTTATTAAAGCAGGGTGTCCCATTCTATTGGGATGGGATTGCTCAAAAGTATTTTGAGGCATTGAAGACGTTGCTTGTCAACGCTCCTCTGTTGCATCCTCCTAACTATCAACGTGATTTTTCCCTTTATTTAGCTGTCGCTTTCAATACAATTGCCATGGTTATAGTACAAGACGATGATGACGGTAACGAGCATGTTATTTATTACCTGTCTCGTAACCTTCTCAACCCTGAGACGTGCTATGCCCACGTCGAGAAGTTAGCATTAGCTACGGTTCAAGTCGTTCAACATTTTCTTCATTATATTCTTTTGCGTACGGTGACTGTGATTTCTGATTGCAACCCCATGACCTATATATTGTCTCGACAATTTTTGGGGGGAAATACTCGAAGTGGATTGTTATCCTCCAAGAGTTTGATTTATAATTTACTGCGGCCAAGTCGAAGAAATCATTAGTCTTTACTGATTTGATTTGTTCCCTACCTTCAAACTCTCCTCCGTCTCGTCCTGAGGAATATATACCAGATGATACACTTTTCTTAATTATCACCCTTGATCCGTGGTACGGTGATATCATCGTTTATCTCCAGACTTGTACTTTCAGATCTCAGTTGATGAAGGATGCCCGCTAATGCATCTGTCATCAGTTGCAACCTTATCGTATAGTTGGGGATACCCTTTATCGTGTCGGAGTGGATTCCATTCTTCGTCTGTGTTTGACCCTTGAGGAAGCTAATAAATTCCTCAATGATTGTCACAGTGGCGCCTATGGCAATCACATGTCTGGTTATGCCACTGCACATAAGATTCTTTGTGCTAGTTATTTCTAGCCTTCTATCTTCAAAGACTGCATTGTCGCGGTTCATAAATGTCATGATTTCTAGGTTTATCAATGCAAGATGCGTGCGCCACCTATACCTCTTCATCCTATCATTACTGTTGGTCCCTTTGCGAAGTGGGGCGTCGATTTTATGACGTGTAACTCTCACTCAGCCGGGGGGCATGCTTATATTATCGTAGTCGTGGAATACTTCACCAAATCGGCCGAAGCAATGCCTACACTTGCTGCCGACAGTAAGACAACTGCTCAATTCATATTCAATCATATCATTGCTAGGTTTGGTGTCCCTCAAGCCATCGTCACCGATCATGGTTCACATTTTCGGCATTACATGGTGGCGGATTTGACTTCTAAGTTGGGTCTGCGTCACGATAGCTCAACGTCGTACTATCCTTAGGCCAATGGTCGGGTTGAAGCCATAACAAAGTTCTTGTTACTACGCTTCAACGTACAATTGGGATCCATAAAGCCAATTAGCATCTCATGTTATTTTTAGCTCTTTGGGCGTACCGAACCTCTATTAAGAGTGCAACCGGATTCACCCCTTTTCAGTTTGTTTATGGGCTGGAAGCCACTCTTCCGATTGAATGTGAAATACCTTCGCTCAAGTTGGTTGTTAAATTACTGTCGAACACTTCACCGGAAGAAGAGCGTCTTCTTTATCTCGAAAACATAGATGAAACCCGTCGCTTTGTTGCTTTGGTTATTGAAGCACAAAAATGCGGGTCAAATCTCATTTTGACCAATCATTTCCCCTTGTGCTTTCGTTGAAGGAGATTTTGTCCTCCTGTACGACCAAGCTCATGATAAGCTAGGGGCAGGTAAATTTCAACCCATGTGGCATGGGCATTACATTGTTAAATGCATATTTCAGAATGGGGCCTATGAGCTCATTGATTACGAAGGTCATCCGTTAGAACAACCCATAAATGGGTTGTATCTCAAAAAGTATTATGCATGAGTCATTCATGCATGATTTGTGTGCATAGGTGTTGTTTTTCAATTTGTACATGATTTTATTTGGTGTGCTTTGCGAGCATTTTCCTGCTTATTTGGGTCTTGCTTTTTTGTGCAGATGTCTATTACCCCTTATGTCGATTTCGCGGATGGTGCTTCTCGCAATACCAGGAATTTGTCTTCAGCAGCCTAGGTAATCTATGACCATGTGGGTGAATTGATAGAACTACAAAGTATTTGTCTAGGACGAACTACAAACAATGTCGCTGAATATAGTGTTGTTCTTGAACTATTAACCAAGGCAATCAATCTTGGCATACGCACATTGCTTGTAAATCTAGATTCACAGCTTGTTGTTCTACAACTCAATGGTCATTATTCAGTTAGAAACCCGTACATTTTGAGATTATATTTACGTATTCGTTTGTTGGAAAGACATTTTTGATTTTATCACGTATCAACATATTCCTAGACGAATGAATCCATTAACTGATACAGTGGCTAACATTGTATTAGATAGACATTTGCGTAATTTGTGAAATCATCATCATGTGAAAAATATCCATATAGGAAACCAACTAACTAACTAACTAACTAACTATACACACACACACACACACACACACACACACATATATATATATTGCATGTTTGCATCAGTGTGCATCATACATTCAAAAAATATATATGTGTGTTTCTGTTACATCCTGAGACCCCGTGTCTCTCAAAAATACAGATATAAAGCCTAGGTGCCTAATCGGCGCGATTCTCATGATATCATGTCACTACCTGTACAAGCCGCCTCAGCAAGCGGTGAATACGGCTTGACACCCCAACAGTATGTCTCTGGTAGGCGCGAGGAACATCGTCGAATCGTGCATAATCCGGGACTTCATGAGTGATCCCCTCTAGGTTGCGCACGAGATCCTCTTCCTCGCTACCCTCACCATGAGGGTAAAAATCATGAGGAATTAACCTCGCTATCGGAGACATGCCCGTGGGTCTCTCTGGGCCGACATCTGCGAATTCATGGATTTAAAGTCAGAACATACATAAACAAAAAAAATTCTTAATACTCATGAAAATTAAAAATGAGTCTTACCCAAATCTTCGTCCCAACCCTCTCCCTCCGGGAGTGGGAGGTCTGGATCACCAGTAAAATCTGTACCAGAGTAGGGCCATTCCTCCATGACGATCAACTGTCGGCAGAGCCAATCAAATAACTCTGGTCTCCACGACATCTTTTGACCGCCCCCTGCCCTTGGCATCAAGGTCGCCCATCGGGCCATCTGTGGTTCTCTCACTGGTGGTGTTGAGACTATGACCTCCTTATGCTGAAAGATTGGTAATCGTTCCAGGAAGAATGATACCAAGATAAACCCATAACCAAACTGCTTCAATTTGGTCTTCTTGCATTTTGTTAGTTGGCATTTCAAGTTTATTGTCACAGCCTCTGCCCAGTTGTAGATGGTTGGTGACAAGCAGTCTACAACAAGAAGCAATTGTGTTTTTGTTGCTTCTTGCAGTGCTTGCGATCCCACAGCTCGTGTGATGGTATGCATCACTACTTTTAGTGCTAGGTCTGGGATAGTTTGGATGTCAACTTTCCCGCTCCCTGTTCCCTTCCATGCCCCTGGACACACTCTGTCCCTCAACATGGACATGATCTCCTTGCAAGGCTGGGTATCGGTTAGGATCGGTGCTGCTCCCCTTCGCGACAATCCTGTGATAAAATAGACGTCAGAAACATAAATCTCAAGTTCCTAATCTCGAAGGTTGATCTTTTCCTGGTTCTCATCCCATATACTGATCAAATATTGTAACAACTTTGGTTGAGCATGGAGACACTATGTCAAGAAGAAATTCTTCAGTCCATAGTCCCTGAGAGCTTCCATGCATCTCTCATTTTCCGTGGCAAGCTCGTCTTCTTTTCTGTGTTCCTGTTCTTTCCATTCTATCACCATTTTGTTGTTTTTTACCTGTAAACACATTCATATGAGTGATATTAGCCTTTTGGGAGCTTAGATTTGTGATTAAATGGGGTTTGTGTCTTACATTATGCACAAAAAATGGTTAGCGCTGTTGGTGCGACTGTTTCCCAAAAAGTCGCGCCAATGGGCATGCCCTAGTACAAAAAATTGGGCGGTTGGCGTGATTCCATGCCTGAAACCTGCACCAACCGTCGTGCCCTATTTTTCATACTCCCTCACCCATATTTCAGAATTAGAAGTTGCAGGTAGTAAGAAATTCCTCAAAATGAAGGGAAAGATCTCAGCTCTTATATGGAACTAACCGATTTGAGATTGATCTGCTGGATTGTCCGCTATCGTTGCCGCAAAATCACATAGTAAAATGGGTAACTATTTGCTCCACAAGAGATAAAATGTGAAAGTAATTGTTTTTTACCATTTTTGGAATTTTATAACTTTTTAAAAAACTAATTAGGTTTTAAGACATGTTTTTCGATTATTTTTTTGTATTATTTTTCGAAAAATGGATTTTACAAGTTTCTCTTGTGCAGCAACAGGTTTTTTAGGACATAGTGATGAAGTAATGAGTTAAATTTTATACATTTTCGGACTCGGTAAAAACACGAAAAAGTCACTACTGGAGTCATCTTTCAGCTCTTTTCTGACTCTCTAAAACTAAAAATATTGCCGAGACTCTTGTCGTTTTGAACTCGTTAAATGGTTGCGAAACGATATCTACCAAGTATACGTTTACCCCTTTTTTTGGGCTGGGATAGATTATTTACGAAAAATGAATACGTTAGCCTATTGCGACTAAGAGGTTCTATCAGATATTGTTTTAGACCTTTTTCGAATCTAAGAGACTATTTACAAAAAGGGCCATGACAGAGTTTTCTTTTATGCCTTCTTTTCAAACTCTCTAAACATGAACACATGTTGAGTTCTCCCTTTGTCAAATTCGTTAAACCCTAATGACATCGGATTTCGTCACCATGGCGTTACTCGAGTTCCTTCTTCCTAGGGCTCGTAAAATGTACTAGGATGGATTTTTTCGAAGGACAAACTTACAGCACAAGCATATGCTATCCCCTTCAAGCTTGTTTTAAAAATAATTGGGGTACTCACCAGCAATGATGGGGGGAAATGGAGCCAATTTTTAGTTATGTTGGCAGTATGTCGCTCTTGAACATGGCACTTGTTTGCATTCGTGTCAAGTTGGGGACATCTCATTTCGTTATTTTTGCCTCCATGGGTTTGGATAATCTCTTTTGACCTCTCATCTTCTCTTTGCCACGTCGTCATGACTTCGAATCCTTTGATGTCAAATACAGCCAAATCCAGTGTCGTGCTGCTGATATGTTCAAGAGAATTTTGCCTCTGCATTTTTCAACCTCCCTCTGATTCTCTGTTGGTCTTGATTCACTATTATCATCTTCCTCTGTCTCGTATCAATGATGTGGGAAACATTGTGGCCCACCTTTGATTAGGTCACTTCCTATCGACTTCAACTCATTATCCAGGAATTTGATCGAGAGACTCTATTATGGTACCTTGGAGCCTGCATGCCTTAATGGCAGGTTTTTCACATTCGACACAAGGTCCACATCATTGGCCTTCGATCGAGTGATTTTGTAGATGTTCGATGCCATATCACTATTCACATTCCGTGGATTATAACAGTCGTACCTTGAGAGCCATTGTCATTATTGGTGGTTTCTCTCGTACCTATTGACAACTTTCATCATTGGCTGGTAATCAAGTGATCTTATTGCATGTTCGACTTCAGCTCATATATTCGCATGCCTGAATTTGTACTTGTTCGGGTTGAGATGGAGTGCAAGACCCTGGATTTTGTCTGATAAAATCCAGGCTACAGATTTTGGTGGATTCTTATTACATGACTGTTTTGATTGGATGGTTGCGACCATACTTGAGTATATTTGTTGATCCTTACTGTTGGATGGCTGCATCCATACCTCAGATCTCAGTTTTTATATATACTCTATTATGGATGGATGCGCCCATGCCACATGTTCATGTATCAGAGATATCGGTTGTATTTGTAATTGCAGGTTTTTCGACAATGGTGTTTGGTTCGAACGCGTTCTCATAAAGCATTTCGCCCCTCTCTCTCCCTCGGACCTCATGCTTTAGGGGGCATATGTTACACAACATTTTTTCACTGTCCCTGCAATCCCCATCTTGCCCATTGGAGGGTCGTTTCTGTGACTTATAAGAAGTGTCATTCTTTGCAAAGACCATCATTGCATTCCTTTGCATGAGAGTAACATTCCTCTTGTTGACAATTCCCTGAGCAGGACTGTAAAAACCCTTTTTTTTTGCCTTGGCGCGAGTAGCCTGTTACACTCCTGCGTTGAGTTGGAAAATTAACACTAAGCCCACGCTAGTTGGCGCTCTATCCCAGTTAAGCACCCGCGCCAAGCTTTCTATGGAGTGTTTTTTTTTAAATAGAGGCGGAGGTTCTATTCCAACCACCTCGAGGATGAGTCATTGGGAGTGGTTGAACTCAAACAACCACGAAATCCATCCTTTAGTTAGTAGTTTCCACCTCCCTTGGAACTCTCCTAAAGGATAGGACTCTCTCCCACCTTTGTAGGGATCCCAACCTCCTCCTTTTCCTCTATAAAAGAAGCTATCTCTCTTAGAACAAGCTAGCTGAACTTGGAGAACTGATACTATAGTTGAATGACTAGAGAAGATAGATAGAAGGAATTATGTTGAGGAGAGCTTGAGTCCATGCCTTCACCCCGTCCAAATTCCCTGATGAGCATCTGAGACGTGCTTCTCCTGAACGCCGCTGGAGGAGACTGCGACGTCAAAGCATTGGTTGTAACTCTTCCTTCTATTCATTTATATACATGACTACTGTTTGGTTCCACTATTGTGTTATAATGTTTGTTTAACGCAATATGTTTAGCCCTCTTTGACTGGTTAATAGTTATGAATGGAATGTTGTCATCTTGTATATTGTTCTAGTTTCTTTGTTCTTTGTGCAAGTATCCAAGCATAATGGCGAACAGATTGTGACTTCTCGAAGCAGGAGCGAGAGGCCACCACTACTATAGCAACAACGACAACGTTGGACTATAGGTAGGTCGATCTACCGTTTCCCTTGTTCATTCAATAATTAGGAAGAAACACTTTAGCATGTCCCTTTGTTTCTAGACCCACTCTAGGGCTAGAGAGATCGTGTATGTTCGCAGAGAGGATTTACTTGCATAACAGCAGAATCAATCCCGCCAATTGCAGATAAAAAAGTTATTCATTGAGACAGACAACTCTTAAGTACTTATAACATGGACATCGTGGATGGTGCCTGAGCCAAATCCTTAACAATATTGTAATGGTGAGCGGCACGAGCGTTAGGATTATAATAAGACTTAAGGAGTTCACCTTTGGAAGGTGGTCGTACAACGGATTTAGCATTGGGCCTTTCAATTTCAAGAGGGCCAGTAACAGGTGGAGGAGGAGGACCATCAGCGGTCTCCTTTCCTGTGGCCTAACGAGAGCCAGTATAATCTTTCGATCGAGTAGCAATATAAATGGCGGCAAAATCGTTCATCATGAACACTTGAGAGCCAAAATGGGCAGAGGAATGAGGTTGCTCTACCATTTAAGTTTGTTGAGATGGAAAAGGTTCTTTAAGAATGGTTGGAGTTCCTCGGGTGCCTTTGAGCAATCGGCTCACATCGGATCGTCGAGGACAGTCCTTGGTGAAGTGCTCATTGTCAAAAATCAAATAAGGGTACTTCGGCTTCCGTTGAGAACCATTGCCAGCACGAGGTTTTTGAGAATCCTGTTTTGGGGTATCGGATTTGGCCTTACCTTTACCCTTATTTTTACCTTTAGAAGCATTATCCGTAGGATTTGCCTGAACGACATTAAATTCTGCGGGTTTACCAGAATTCGAAGTGGACTGAGAAGCAACATTATTGGAAGAAGCAGATTTCGGCTTCCCAGTGTTTGAAGATGTCGAATTCTGAGAAGTCTGAGGCACAGAACCAATAATACCATCGACGGAGGGAGTCGTTGGTGGTTTAGAAGTTCCAGGTTAGGGAGCATCAGGCAAGATGTCATATAATGCGCCAGACTGAGAGTACACAAGATCAAGGTACTGGGTGTAAGAAATGGATTTTTCCTTGGTTACGCATGCCCCCATAGCTATGTATTTGGCAATCTGATTCATAAAGGAGGAGGTGAAATAATGGGTTAGAAGCTGATCAGGAATTTCAAATTTGATCATGCGACGACGACGTTGCCACTCATGAATATGATTTGAGACATGAGTAGCTCGATCCTGTTTCAATGAAGTGAGGAGGTGTGTCACGGTCTCATAATGGACTGGTAACTGGAGCCATGGCTAAAGAATTAAAATCCTGGAAGACGCCACGAGATAGCTCAATGTACCACTTTGCAGCGGCACCAGTAAGAGTTCATTGGAAAAGACGGAGTCAAATTGAATCGCCAACCCAAGAGTTAGAGGAACACCACAAATGGTAAGTCATAACATGCACTTGGGGTCTTCACCAGAATTTCCCTCAAATTTGGGAAAATCACCAGGAATCTTGGTTGGAACCGGAGGCCAATACAGGTTATGAGGAATGGGATCATTCGTTAACTTTGACACATAAGGTAATTCCAACGTAGCAAGAAACGGTAATTGAGTGTTGAAATTCATCAGAGGCCTTTGATAAGGACCTACATGTACATTCTACCCAGTCCGAGCGGGATTCTGTCCCCATACATTCTGTCGCGGAGGATTCAGATCATAGGGATTAGAAGCAAGATAATTCGGTTGATACTGGGGTTGAGGACCAGGATACTGAGTCGGAGTATACCACTGAGATCATTGCTGAGCAGCGTATGTAGTCTACTATGGAATGTAATCATGCTTTGAGGTTGATGATATACAGGTTGATTTTGAGGGTAAGAAACCTGGGGCACACTATATACCGATTGATATGAACCTTGAGGGTAGTAAACGCCTTTCGGTTGAGCAGGCGGACCCGGCTGAGTATGTTGAGCAAGTTGCTGAGCAGGTAAACCTGGCTGACTATAAATAGGTAGAATTGGCTGCTGAAACGATGGAACCGGCTAGAAGCAAGTTGAATTGGTTGCTGAGCTTGTTGAACCGAGTACTGAGGGCCACCGGGTTGACCTTGTGGAAAAGGTTGGCCCAATGGTTGTAATAGACCAGGTTGTCCCTAATAACCAGGTTGAACTAGAGAAGGACCATGGGGTTGTCCTCGTTACACAACATTTTGGCCATACTGAGCATGTGACTGCAGTTGTGGTGCAACAGGTTGTCCCTGTGGTGGGTAGATTTCCCCCCCAGGAGAATAAGATAGTCATGGTTGATTCTGAGGTTGACCAAAAAGACCGGAGGGTTGTCCTTGTGGGATCGAAGGCTGTCCCTGTGGACCAGAGGCAGGGCCCTTCTGAGCTAAAGGTTGTCCCAAGGAGGGTTGTCCCTACAAGCTAGAGGGTTACACAGGCAAGGTAGGTCCAAGATGAGAAACGGTTTGAGAAGGATCAAAGACAGCTTGATGAGGATCAATAGGAGGCAAATAGACCGGATTACCATACACATCATAATGGTGTGGATATACATATACGAGATTACCAACAGCATAATAGTGATGGAATCGAGGATTACCAAGAGATTTAAGGGGTTGAGAACCCTGAGAGCTCTGCTGCTAAACAACCAACAGATACTCTTCAAAAGTAAGACCGTTAGGAATCACAAGAGTAGTGGAAACTGCACTAGAAGCAGGTGGGGCCTCCGCGACACTAGATTGTGATCTACCAAGACCGGGATTAACAGGCCATGTTGGATTGAGGAAAATAGATCTGCGAGTGTGAAAATATCCTGACGACTGATGGGTAACAACTAGTGTGGATGAAGCCACACAGACAGTCGGTTGGACTGGAACAGACGTAACACTAATTGACGAACCAGGTGTCGAAGGTGATAGTCCTAACGAAGGGAGGACTGAAATCTGAGGAGGGGTTAATGTACTGGATTGTGCTATGAAGGCAACACCAGACATAATCTGAATCAAGGACCTATATCCAAGCGGAAGTGACACCGATGGTGGAGAAGACTGAGTAGAAACACGAGGGACATCTTCCGGAAAAAGCTGATATTCTCCTGTATAAATAGGCACTCCTTCACTGGCAACAGGACTAGATGAATCCATGTCTGACTCCGCCGTAAGATCTTCGAAAAGACTACGGGGACTAGGAGGCACAACAGCAGCAAAAAATGGCGAGCTTGACGTAAGAGGAGGAAAATATCCTTCTTCCCCAAAACCATACCAAGCACCAAAAGGAGGCCAATTGAATTCAACTGGCCCTTTAGGAGGAGACTGAGTAGCAAATGGCAAGACAGACGGGAGAATAGGCTACGAAAACTTGGCAGACCTAGTGGATTAAGGGGTTTCAAAAGAAATGTCCGGGAAAGAACTACCACTAGGAGGCAGTGAGGACGACGAAACTGGTGGTTCCGCCACTATGACTGTATATCAAAACAGAAAGGAAAAAAGAGAACTAATCGAACAATCCAAGATCAAAACCAAGGAAAAACAATAGAACAAGTAATAAAACTTTAATGAGCGTGTAATCGTAGGTGATTAATTTTATGACACTGAATCCATATTTCGTTGTTTCATATTTTAAGAGTCGAGAAATAGTCAAAAGATGACTCTAGTCACTTTAAATTTTAAACGAGCGTGAAAATACAAGTGCTCGACAATCTCTTCTCTTTTTTAAAGAGTCGTGAAAAGATCAAAATTACTACGTTGGAACGCTAAGCAAGAGGGTATACCAGGTTTCCATGAACTGGCATATATAGCTTGGTGATCAAATGAAAAATAAATGACCAAGGACTTGACGTACGTGCAGGTAGTCTCACCAAATGATGTGTTCAATGTATCACAATTACAAGGTGGCAGACTCGGCTTCCTATGGATAAAAGGATTGCAACCTAGAGGGGTCTCCCTTTATATACTCGATGGTACTGGGAGCACAAGTCTGTACTAGCGCTACCTAAAGTGAGATGGTGAACGATAGCTACTAGGTTTTAAGACGCCGAAACACGTCTCTAGCCTAGACCACTCAAATGTTTTGTTAGGTTTCAATGCTTCCTTAGGTTAATTAAATGAATTTTAGAGTTGATCTTGGATTATGTTTCAGTTTCAAGGCCCTATCGAATTTGGATCTCAAAATTCCTAAATGCAAGTGCAAGCTATATGCAAATGAACATCATTTCTGATTTAGTGAATGCTACTTACGAGAAGGATAGAAATATTTCAAAAAAAAACAATGATGATATGAGAAGAAATCCACTAATGCATCTAAGAGAATCAAATGAAAAAGAAACTCTTTCCTAGTTAATCAGATGCTAGTTATGCAAAAGAGTATTTCACTTTCAATGCAAAGAAAGAATGCAAAATATGTTTTTTTTTTTAAACATGATGCACTAATTACATGAAAAAATGAAAACAAACACTAGCTTAAGTGTTGTGTAGGAATCGAAATTGAATGACTCAATAAAACATGAAACTAACACAAGAAAGCATTCAAACTAATGCTGCAATCTTCCAAACCAAGAAAAAGTTTTCAAAACAATCCAAAACAAGCAATGTAATCTATGCTTGGAGCAATAAGGAGAAGAATCAATTGAGAAACGAAATGACTCTGCAACCAAAGCAATCAGTCAAAAAGATCAAGAAAACTAATTGCAATCGATCAAAAAACGAGACTGGCAAGAATCAAAACGACTTGATTTCCGAATAGAAGGCTCAATGCACCAAACCCATAGAAACCCTAAGGCCTCAATTCACACCAATAAGAATATGGAGAAACAACTGAGAAAAGCAAGTTGATGGTAGTCAAAACAATCCCAAAGGCATAATTACACTTAAAAAACAACTCAGAAGCAAGCACAATTGACCAAAAGACTCATTAAGGAGGTCAAACCAAATCCTACAGGAGTCGGCGCGACTGTAAGGCTGTAATCCTCACCATACAAGGATTGGCGCGACTGCAAAAAGAGAAAACTGCGCCAATCGGCGCGACTGTTCAGATGAAAAGCATGCCAAGCCAGATAAATATGGGAAAAAGGGGAAAAACCAAAACTCAATGAGCAGAGGTCAATCTTGACACTCTGGAGTTGAACAGAGGATGTAAACTAAGCAAGAAAACCAGAAAAGGAAGATAAGCAAAACAATGATTAAAACTGACCCAACAAGATGAAACGAAAAACTCGCACTGATCCCTAGTGGAGTCGCCAATTTTTTAAGCAGGTAAATCCTCTTTGCAGACAGAGACGATCCCTCTAGCCCTAGAGTGGGTCTAGAAACAAAGAGACATGATAGAGTGTTGATTCCTAATTATTGAATAAAAAGAGGACACGGTAGATCGACCTACCTGGAGTCCAACGCTATCCTCGTTGCTGCAATGGTGGTGGCTTCTTGCTCCTACCTTGGCAAGTCACAATCCTTCCGTAGTCATGCTCAGATACCTACACATAGAACAAAAAACAAGAACATCATACAACATATTAATTTCACTCATAACTACTAGCTAGTTAAAGAGGGTTAAGCATATTGCATTAAACATCTAACATAATACAAGATGGGAACCAAACAATAGTCACATATATGTATTGATAGAAGGAAGAGTTACAACCAATGCTTTGACGTCGTAGTCTCCTCTAGCGAGGTTCAGTCGGAGTGCGTCTCAGATGCTCGTCAGGGAATTCAGACGGGATGAAGGCATGGACTCAAGCTCTCTCAAAAGACATGGACTCAAGCTCTCTCAACGTAACTCCTTCTTATTCTATCTCTCTAATAATTCTGCTATAGTAAGTTCAATTCTCCAAGTTCAACTAGCTTATGCAAAGAGAGGTAACTTCTTTTTATAGAGGAAAAGGAGGAGGTTAGGATCCCTACAAAGTTGGGAGGGAGGCCTATCCTTTAGGGAGCTCCCATAAGATGTGGAAACCATGAACTAAAGGAGGGAGTCTGTGGTTTATTCAGTTCAACCACTCCATTTGAGTCATCCTCAAAGTGGTTGGAGTGGAATATTTGCCTCTATTTTTAAAAAGCATTCCATAAACAACTCGGAGCGGGTGGAAAACTGGGATTGAACGCCAGCTGGCGTGGGGCCCAGTGTTAATCTTCCTCTTCGGTGCGAGGGCATAACTGACTACCCGCGCCAAGGAAAAAACAAAGGTTTTTGAGTCTATGCTCAAGGAATTGTCCACAGAAATAATATTATTCTCGTATAAAGGGACGCAATGATGGTTTTTGCAAGGCATGACACTGCTTATTGATCATGGAAATGATCCTCCAATGGGCGAGATGGGGATTGCAGGGATACTGACAAAATGTTGTGTAACACCCTTTTTTAGAATGGTTTGTTGCTTTGACCCTTATTTTGGTCTAAGAAGGTACTGGTGGATAAAGGACCATATATTATCACTAGTTCATCAAGAAATTTATGGGTGTTTTCTAGGGTCTCTTCAATATGGTCCATCCTCTCCCATACCAATGCACACTAATTCTTCGTAGGGAGATTCTGGCAATCATGCCTTTCAAAATATTAAGTTTATCTTCAAGAAAATTTGGCCTAGAGATGCCAATGGATAAAACCTGTTGTAATGACAACCACAATAATCCCCAACGACTTGAATCACATTACATACCTTTACCATCACATAATGACACATAATCCCCTATGATATTTCCCCAACACTTTTTTTTAAAACAAGCTTAACAACAATCCCAATGAAACTAAAAATTGTACCTATCATATTCTTCTTCCTTATCCATTTAAGACAGAGTGTTGATTGGCACGGGTCTCAGTGCAAATCTCAACTATCGGCATGGGTCAGAAACTAGGACAAAGCGCCGACCTTGAAATCCAAGTTTTTATAAGGATCTTCCAGAAAAGTTGTAAAGGGAGGTGAATTGGCAGAGAGAGTGTGGTTTAGGGGTATGTATTCCATACTTGGAAAGTACACAAGGGTCATTGTATAGGTCCTCCAAGATCAAGGAGCGGGGAGTATAGGGACGGTGACAAAATTCTTTGTAACAGATGCCTCCTAAAGTATGAAGTCCGAACACGAGTGAGGGGTGAAATGCTTTACAAGTAAGTGCAAGGAACCAGATGTTGTCGTCAGGATACCTGCAAATCAATCATAGATACAATACATAACTGAAAAATTTGATGAAAATACATGAATCAAGGTATGGATGCATCCATCCGTAAAAAGAGACCATGGTATGGTTGCAGCCATCCATCTGAGAAATATCTCATATAGACTCATGGTACGGTCGCAGCCATCCATCTAAAAGAAACATATATCCAATCATGGACAAATCATATCACCTCGCAACCTAGACAATAAAGAATAAAATCCAGGGTCTTGTGCTCCTTCATGACCCTATCAAGTATAATTTCAAGCATGTGAGTGAATGAGTTGAAGTCGTACATGCAGGAAAATCACCTGATTACTAGCTAATGAGGAAAGTTATTAACAGGCACGAGAGAAACCACCAATAATGACAATGGCTTTCAAGGTACAACTAGTGCAATCCACGAAATGTGAACAGTGATATGGCATCAAACACCCGCATAACCACTTGATCGAAGGCCAATGATGAAGACCTATCGTCGAATGCGAAGAACTTTCCTTTAAGGCATGCAAGCTCTAAGGTACCAAAAAGGAGTCTCTAGATCGACTTCCCGGATAATGAGATGAACTCGACAGGAAGTGATCCGTCGAAGGAGGGTCATAATGAATCTCACATCATCGACATGAAACAGAGAAGGTAATATGAGTGTGAATCAAGACTTAAATAGAGGATTAGGGAATGTACAAACTGCAGAAGGGTTTTCTCTTGAACATATTAGTGACACGAATATGGAATTTGGCAACATTTGACTCAAATAGGATCAGAGGTCGTGTTAACAATGGTAATCGAATGAGAGGCAAACGGATTTCCCAAACCCATGGAGGAAAAGTGACAGAGTGAATATATCCCAACCTGACACGAACTGTAGATAAGTGTCATGTTCAAGAGTGACATACTGCCGACATAACTGACGAATAACTTCCATTTTCCCCCACCATTTATGGCGAGTACCTCTTTATTTTTACACAAGCTTGAAGAGGATATCATATGCTTGTCATATATGTTTTTCCTTCAGACAAATCCATCCTAGTACATTTTACGAGCCCTCGGAAGGAGGAACTCGATTACGTCATGGTGACGGTTTTCGATGTCATTTAGGTTTTAATGAGTCTGACAAAGGAAAAAATCGACATCTTTTCATGTTTAGAGAGTTTGAAAATAAGCAAAAAGGAAAACTCCAACAGGTCCATTTTCGTAGGTACTCTCACAGATCCGAAAATGTAGAAAACTGTGTCTGAGAGGACCTCTTAGCCATGTTCAACTAAGGTATTCATTTTTCGTAAATAATCTATCCCAGCCCAAAAAAGGGGTAAATGTATACTGGGCAGATGACATTTTGCAGCCTTTAACAAGTTCAAAATGACAAGAGTCTTGACAATATTTTCAATTTTTAAGAGTTAGAAAAGAGCTCAAAGTTGACTCCTCCTGGAGGAATGAGTGGTATTAAGGGTAGTAAATGGTTTCGGTAATGTTGGAACTAATCATAACAAGTAAAGGTCAAGAGGCTGGCTAACAAGACCACTCATTGCAGATGTTCCTCATGAATGGGTAAAATAATCAAGTGAAGGCGTATGATCGGCCGAGCAGATGGTAACGATGGAATGAGAAAACCAAGGCTCATCTGGAAAAACAGGCTGATAAAATGGAAATAATGAGAGGTAAAATAAGAATGGTTTCATTTTTACACAAGCCTGAAATCAGGAAACTCTGCTTGAAGTTGGTTTCATTCTTTTTTACAAGCTTGAAACAGAAACAAACTATGCTTGAGATTGGTTTCATTTTTACACAAGCTTGAAACAAAGATAAACTATGCTTGAAAAGGTTTGTATGCCCCCAACATGATGACTCAATTCGAGGTACATGCCCCCTAAGCTTCAGTGCATTCACCGAAGTAGACTGCTAGCTACCAATAAGTGGATGGAATGAAGGTTCAATTACAAGATCAATAGAAAGACTCGACTTGGATTTTACGAGATCTAATCAAAGACTCAAACTGAAAAGGGGACCTGTTTCATTTTTTTAACGAGGTTGACACATTAGATATAAATCTTTCGGGAAAATCACATATGTTATGGATCATAGAAGCTTGCACTCTCAGAGGTTGACACAGTAAAAGAACTATCCTCACACGAGCTTGTTTCATTTTTTATGGAGCTTGACACAAGAAAACAAATTCTACTCCAAAAGAAACTTGTTTAATTTTTTAAGGAGCTTGACACAAGAAAACGAACTCTGCTCTAAAAGAGGCTTGTTTCATTTTTTAAGGAGCTTGACACAAGAAAACGAACTATGCTCCAATGAGCTTGTTTCATTTTTTAAGGAGCTTGACACAAGGAAACGAACCATGCTCTGTCGAGCTTGTTTCATTTTTTAAGGAGCTTGACACAAGGAAACGAACCATGCTCCGAAATATCTTGATCATGACGAATAAAAAGTCATGGCTTCCAAAAGGTTTTCATCCGATGGGAGCAAAACATCTTGGAAGTCAGGACCCAACGCCCCCAGCACACAATGCACAATGGCACTATCACTGAATGCGGGCATGGGAGAGGTAGCCACATAATTGACATGTGGAGGGGAGGACACCACCGACAGGTAAGGACCAGGAAGGGACGATGGTAGACCAGATGTCACATCAGGACCAAAGAATGAAAGCTGATCAATGGTCACGACCTGACCTTCATGTGGAAAACAAATCACACGAAAGACGGAAGAGACAAGTGCGCCCATGGAATAAGCATAGTCGCGCCCCAAGAGTAAATTAAAATCCAAGGGGCCTTGGACCACCATCACGTCTATATAGACAATTTTCCCTCCCAAAGTAATAGGAAACTTCAGAAGGATCCCTAATGGTTGACTTGTTCCTCTGTTAAAAGCCAACAGATTCTGAGTAACAGGCACAAGATGTGGAGAACCCATAGCTGGCCCTGTAGTTGAGGAAAAAATACTAACTGAGGCACCTTCATCTACAATCATGCCTGGTACAACCATATTGCAGGCCTGTACAGTGATCTCAGAGGGCATGTTAGAAGGAAGACGATATCCCATATATTGACTCTAATAAAAGTAAGTGACCAAACTACATGGAGGGGTTGCCATAGGAATAAGAGGATTATCCCTTTGTGTTATGGGAGCGGAAAGACCATCCTCCTGGGCTCCGAGAACGAGAGCAGGAGGATCACTTTCTATAATGGTGGCGATAAGAGTCGAAGGATCACCCTCTTGGATCATGGAAACAGGAGGTTCGCCCTCCGATCCCGGGGAATCAGATGTAACAAAAAGATCCTGATTGGGATGAGACCCACTCTCGACAGAAAAGACTTGATGAATTGTTGGCGGAATTAGGTTTAATTTTTTCTCAACCAATGATTGGTCAGAAATGGACTCAGGAGACTGACTTTCAAAGAGAGCCGAATTGACCGGAGATGAATCCCAATCAATGGGTTGATTAACTATGGGAGGACTCGAAGAAAAATTCTTGTAACCAATGGGAAGATAGGACTCAGAAGCCGAAAGTTATCCAATACTTTAGAAGCTTCATCCATATGAGGACAAAGGTGAATGGGACGGTTCCCTTCACACAACCTACGGGGATATTTGATCATACCCTGTTTCTTACGAGTCTCATTATATTTAGCTGAAGGCTCATCATCAGCATGATGCTCGGAGGTTGATGATGAAATATTAATCGAACTGACAGACCACACTTCCAGCGCCTTGGGAATACTAGGGCAATCACGAAGAAGGTGGTCACCCTCACATAGCTTGCAAGGGAATTTGACCCTGAGAGACGAAGTGGGAGGTTTCTCGATATTAGTTGCATCGGTAGAAATAGTTTCTGATTTCCCCCTAGCTTATTTTCCTTCTTCTTCTTCGACGACTTCTTCTTCTTCTCAGCCACCTGGGTACTAGAATCCAAACTTTCACCAGGCGAAGATAAATAACAAGGTGAAGAAATGGGCGAAGAAGGTGAGGGGTCAACCTTAGGTTCAACATGGGGTTTACATGGTTCAAGCGGAGGAGAACTTGGTTGAGAAATTGTTTGGATGTTTGAAACCACAGGGGTTGAAAACAAGCAAAATGACAGACTAATGGTTAATCCCGGGAGGGACAACATTGCCATATATGGGGCACCAACATTCCTGAAAGAAGGAAAAGGACCAGGATTCCCATCTAAGGGGATTCCTTGGTTGATTAACTCCGAAAACTTTGCCATGGGAAAAAACCCTAAAGAATCACTGAGGAATATAAATTTTAACCACGAATATTTCGTGGGCAGTCAATTTTAAGACAATGAAACAAAACTCTGCCTTTTCACATTTTAAGAGTAAAGAAAAGGGAAAAAGGCGACTCTAGTCGCTTTCAGTTTGAACGAGCATGAAAGGACAAGTGCTCAATTATCTTTTTTAGTTTTAGAGAGTCACGAAAAGACCAAAATGACTACTCCTGTAATCTAAGCAAGAGGGTGTACCAAGTTTTCGTGAACTGCAATATACACCTTGGTGATCAATTGAAATAGAAATGACCAATGAATTGATGTACGTGCAGGCAGTCTCCCCGAATGCTATGTTTAGAGTATCACGGTTACAGGGCGGCAGACTCGGCTTCCTATGGATAAAGGATTGCAACCTATGAGAGTCTCCCTTTATATACGCGATGGTACAGGGAGCACAAGTCTGTGCTAGCGCTGTCTAATGCCAGATGGCGAACGACAGCTACTAGGTTTAATGACGTCGTAACACGTCACTAGCCTATACCTCTAAAATATGAGCGTTAAGTTTTAATGTTTCCTTATATTGATTGAATAAATTTTAAAGTTTGATCTTGAATTATGTCCTGGTTTCAAGCCCTGCCGTTTTCATCAGAGAACTTCTATATGCAGCTATATGAGGAAACAAATCTTTCGATTCGATGAATGCTATGTAGTTAAGGGAAGAGTCTCAAAAAATGATGCAACAAACTGTAATACTGCAAACAAAACTTTTTCCTAACTATATGACTTTCACTATCCAAAAGTAATCTAAAACATTCAAAGATGTGAATTATGCAATGTAATCCATGCAAAATACTCTTTTTTAAAACTATGCAATTGTAATCTATGCGCAATTTTCTTTTTCTTTTAAATGAACATGAATGCACTCAATTCATTTTTCGATGAAATGAGAATCTACTTAATGCAAGCTTTTGATTAAAGAGAATGCACTAAAAGCGACTTTTAGTTTTCAATCATTAAACAATGTAATCTAAGTTCAATGATAGATTTCAAACATGACTTTTCAATGCAACTTGATCTAATGCATTTTAACGAAAAGAAAACTTTGAGACGAAAACTAAATGGACACAAATTCGATTAATGCAAAAGGGATGCAATAAACATTAAGAATAAAATCTTGTTTTGAACACTTTGTAACGAAATTCCTCAAAAGGCTACGAGACATATGAGTTAAACGACAAAGAGGAATTCTAAAGCATGGGATCAAAACAAGGCATTCATTCCCTTTTACATCAAGAAATCATAGAAATAAGACTTTTCAGTTGAACAATGAGCAATGTAATCTATGCTCACAAGCGAACAAGAAGACCAAATGAACTTGGACAGACACTTGAGACTTGATCACTCAATCAACCAAAAAGAAAAAGGCAATCAACTAGAGATAGCTCACCAAGAAAGGAGAGTGACTCAATCAGCAGGAAAATGTCCCATGAAGCATGCAACCAGGAAATTGATGCACAGTTCTAGAATAACCTAGGATTGTAGGATGCACGTCCCAATAGAAAGGACAAAAAAAAACAACCAAAAAACCAAGCCAATGAGCCAATCAAACCAACTTGAGTCAAGGGGAGAACATGTAAATCGTACAGAGAAAAGGACCGAAAGGGAAAGACACACTCGTGATGCACAGTTCTAGAATAACCTAGGATTGTAGGATACATGTCCCAATAGAAAGGACAAAAAAAAAAAACCAAGCCAATGAGCCAATCAAACCAACTTGATTCAAGGGGAGAACATGTAAATCGTATAGAGAAAAGGACCGAAAGGGCAAGACACACTCGTGAAAGACTTAGGGGCTGAAACTAGCACCAACGGCCCATTGGCGCGACTTTCTAACTGAAAACTAGCGCCAATCGGTGCGACTGCCAAACAAATAAAAGCGCCAATTCCTAAAAAACTCCTAACCAAGAACATAATCACCACTTCAAGCAAAAACTTAAATATTGTAATTGGTGAAAAGCATATGAACAAACAAGGACTAGTTGTTCAACTAAACTCGTCGAATGACTAAGACCTCAAAGAGTGAAAAACTCAAAGGAAAATCCCCAGTGGAGTCGCCAATTTTTGTCCAAGTAAATCCCCTCTGCAGACAGAGGCGATCCCTCTAGCCCTAGGGTGGTTCTAGCAACTATAGAAACATATTAACATCTACCTTCCTATATTGTAAATAAAATTCAGAGCAAGGAAGATGACCTACCTTGTCCCGATGCTATGTTATCGTCTTTCATTGAACTCTCTTGATCTGTCGCTCTTGTCAAGCTTAATACATGCTGCTACCAACGTTCGATTATCTGTATAGAAAATCAAGACAAGCGTAAAATAACGAAAAAACATAAAACATTTACAACCTATCTAACTAATCAAGGAATGCTAGAAATATCATTAAATCTAAAAAAGAGTGGAAGATAAACATCAGATGCATTTTATTACGATAAATACAAGGGGAGTTTACAACCAAGCCTTGATGTTGAGGCCCTCCTTCGGCAGGTCTGTATCCAAGCACGTTTACAGCACCCTCATACAGAAAGGTCTAAGATCTCACTATGTTTCTAACACACAAAAATAATCACACTCTGCACTATTCTCCCAAAGCTATGATTGCTTATTCTCTCTATCTAACTAAGGCAATAGAGATGAAAGAGGTCTACTTATATAAAAATGGAGGAGGAGGTTATGCGCCCTCAAATAATGGGAAAAGGGCTTATCCTTTGGAGTAGTTCCTATTTCTTGGGAACAAGAAGCCCAAAGGGGAATTCCTCGGCCATATCCTCAAAACAAACTTATAGCTCGTCGCCTCGCGAAGCTTCTATTCACGGAAGCTTCGTTTCTATTTTAAAAACATTCCAAAAGAGGATCGATGTGGGTCTCAATTCAAATATCAACTATTGGCGTGAGTCAGACACTAAGACAAAGCGCCGACCTTGAAAACCAGGTTTTTATAAGGATCTTCTAGAAAATTTGTAAAGGGAGATGAATTGGCAGACATAATGTGGTATAGGGGTATGTGTTCCATAGTTGGAAAGTACACAAGGGTCACTGTATAGGTCATCCAGGATCAAGGAATGGGGAGTATAGGGACGGTGACAAATTGTTTTGTAACACTTTCTTCATGTCTTCGAATATATTATAATCCAGCGAAGCAGGCATTGCCGAAGTGTCTGGAGGAGTGGCTTTGTTTGACACTTCCAAAATAGTGGACTTAATTTTACTATTGGTGAAAGAGTTATTTGTTGTAGAAACATTTCCAGACTTATCCTACGTGTTATGAGCTAATTTGACAGGCGGTGTGATTTTTCTTAACAAGTGTTCCTTCAATTTTTGCCTCGTCAACTCCTGTTCGGAAACTGACACTTGGCTCCTCAACTTGTATCGACTATTTTTCTTTTGAGCCGGGTCTCACTCATTGGTGGTTATTCGACATTTTTCTTTTCAGCAGTGAACACACATCTGAAATAATTTACTACGTGTTCGACACTCCTAGTCTCTTCAGCCACATCAAATTCTTCCTTTACTTTTGTCTTCTCAGTCTGCTCATTTGAAAGTACAGTGTCAATGATGTGTGCAACCAAAGAGTTCATGTTGTGATTCCAATATGGGCATGTATTTTTTGAATGATATTATTGATGCAAAGAACAATATTGGTCCATGCCAATGCTTTCAACATTCAACGCGACATTCAAGCTCTCTGCAGACTTAGCCAACTAACTACTGTTGTTGTTGTTGTTTTTCATCCTTCATAGGAGGTTGAAATTTGGTGGTATGTTGCTGACGATGGTCTCGCTTGTCCTTTGTTTTAACTCTTCCAACACTTTTAACAAAGACTTGATGGTCATGGTCAAGATTTCAAGATCAATATCTTCTTTATCCTTGGCCTTGCTCGAATAGGACAGAGACCTGTTTCCCATCTCCTTGGAGTCTTTAGATGATTCATCGTCGAAAATGACTCCAATTGTGCGCAATTCCTTTTCAACTGTGATAGCTTCTTCGAAATTATGTGCCAAAGTTTCTTTCGCACTTCTCCTCACGAGCTATGCAACACTCGCCGATAAGGCATAGGTGTAACAATAAATTGTGATGGTGTCATGAGGTTTCATATCCGTGAGGAATTTATTCAATATGTGATTGAAACTTTGATTAAAATATTTAACCTTTTCTTTATGCTCCATCTCTAAATTCCCTAACCCTTTTAAAAACATGACTGGGGTTTTGTCATCAACAAAATTTCCGAGAAACAACTTTTTAAACCCCTTCCAATTCTAAGTTGAATTTTCAGGAAGATTGTGGTGTAAACAACTGCTCTACCATCTAAGGTACAAGGAAAGAGTCTACATGCAACATCATCATAACATACCTTGAGCATATGCATGTGTAGGTAGAAGTCATCTAAATGATCTTTCACTTTGGTTGCCTTATCAGGGTCAAATTTTTCTAACAACTTTTCCGATTTTCTCGACATCTTATGTAAAATATCCAGAAGAGCAAGTGGGCCCTGAAACATCCAGTCCAGATATTGGTATTCCATGTTCTCGTCTATGTGCTCCTTCTCCTCTTCAGAATATGAGGAATCTTCTCTGTGACCACAAAACTCATGGAAAGTTTTGTTTGAGAGCACAACGTTGTCCTCGTCCCCCTCATTATAAGATGGGGGCTGCTATGGTTTTTCTGTTGACTCGCTAACTCTTCAAGGGTATTAAAAACTAAATATCTGACTATAGAAAACACTATCCCAGTGGGAGTTGTTTCCTTCTTCTTTAAAAAATAAGGAAGATTGTGTGCTCCATGAATTAATATAATAGCCTTTGCAAAGCAACGAGTTATAGGTCGAATTGCCCGGATGTGCTCGTAGGAAACCTCACAAGTTTGTTCTGTGTCGAGTTGAGAATATTCGTATACTTTATCAATATGAGTCAGAGAGGAGTTGGGAATATTGAAGCCTTGACAAAAAGAAGTATGATATGTGTGGGTGGACTTATCAGCCATACAAATTTGGTTTCCATCCTTCTACCATTACAAATGTTGACAGTGCGGGAACAACCAACATTCAAAGGGGTTTTCCCAATATGCGGTCCCAATTAGACCACACACTATTTGGTATAGGAGCCCCATCTGAAATACGACTCGTTTGTCATTTTCTTAAAGGTTTTCCTTGGATTTAGTTGTCAACAAGAGAGAGAACCATAAATGTGCCTTCAAAAAGCAAGTATGTGTGTCTGGTGAATGTTCGGTTGCAGGTGTGTCAAGGTTATTCTACTGCGGATGGAAAGGAAAGTGAGCCTCTAGGAGAGAGGTAATAGTACCACCCTATCAATGGCACACACAAATAATAAATACTCATCTAACATCCAACGAAATAGTCCACAAAGATGCGATGATCATTACAACCATTACAACACATTCTCAATATGATAAGCACTAAAATAACTAAAATAGTTCAACTACTTTAGTATAGACGAAAACAAACATGAATCATAAACATTAACTAGACAATCTTACAAATATTCATAATCCATGCATGAAGAATTTGGTTTCCATCAAGTTTCATATATTAAGTAAAAGTCCCAAGACACATCTATACAATGAACATCACTGTGTTGGAGCCACTACTTTCTCCCCAAAAGTACTAACTTGTCTCTTTAATGCTTTATGGGAGAAGCCAAGGTGAAAAGTCCCTTGCTTGTACAATGAAGATGTATATATAACAAATTGGGTGATCCTTCACCTCCCTTGTGACTCTTGGACTACCCTGTTGTAGCTGCTACAACACCACCCAAAATTTTGGGCATATTCAAATTTTGGGTTCCCCCTTTGTGCTCGCTCAACCCATTAGGGTTCTGATCAGATTCACAACCGATTTTTCTCCTCTCCTATCAAACCCTGATGTTATCCCCATTATCGCTTTACCTGTTGCATCCACACAACATGTGTTTCCTCATATGCCAACCTTATGACTGCATTATGGATTCGAAGGTATGTTTCTCTAGTGACATGCCAAGAACCTCCCATAATTTTGAAGCTTATCTTTTCCATAACCAGCAGAAGCACCACATGTGGATAAACAGGTTTTCATTTCGGTCTCCCCTTTTGTTGACCATATTAGGGTTTGGGAGAACCCTTAATGCAGCGATACCTCCTTTCTATTATTAACCTAGTTCTAATGCCTCCATGGGAACATTTACATCGACATTTTCACTACACCCTGGTCAAAATCACGCCAATTCATTTCCCCCTAATTTATTGGCTAGCCCTTCCCCTAAACATGTGCATTAGGGTTTGTGAGAATTGTTCGCTCCGCTTACATCCTTGTAACCCTAGATGCGTTAGCTATGAGGTCCGACCCTGCTTTGAATTAAATCCTCACACTCTGGGGTGCTTTTTATCTTCACCTGCTTGTCTCACCTCGCAGCTTGATCACTCATATGCATTAGGGTTTACAAGGTACCTTATGTCGTATTAGTCCCCATGCCCCCTAAGTTCGTTAAGGTTTGATCATATATTCATTGTCAAGAGTTATCTTCCCATCAACATGCATATGCGAAGGATATGTTTGCGCCATTGGTCATATTGTGCATGAGCCACTGTATCCTCAAGCACTTTTAGGTGTAGAAAGATTGCTCTTATGCCTGCATTTCTCGAACCCCTAAATCCTCATGATGAGAGTCTTGACCATATGTATCCCTCACCTTTAGCACACTTTTCTCTTGAGCATTCAATAGGTTGTACCTATCATCCCTTCATAAGGAGAAGATAACTATATACTACATCAATTACAATGATCAAGTTTATTTTGGGGCCCAACTGGAAAACTGGTAGTGGCATGTCAAAATAAATAGAACATGTATGTGTGCATTCCTGTCATGCCTCTTAGTTTAACTTTAAATACATGTGTTATTACGTGATATCGCTTCATTAACTTGTGGCCACTTTATGCCACATAGATCCAACAAAAGCACTGCACTCAAGACACTTGTTAAGGCATAACTGAAGGTTCTACCCCTAATACACATGCGGTCGAGGAATGTATACGTCAAGGTCGCGCATGAAGTAAATACCATCTACAAACTCATGCCTGGAGTGATCTTCCCTTGGTATATATTTAAGCTAGTACCGTGGAGGGGTCAATATCATAAGGGCATGTTGAAGGTGATAGCGGAAGTGTGGAACGAGTACAATTGAAACCATGGGACTATGAAAGGGAGTTTTGAGGCTTTTAACGACCCATATGTTTCCACCTTGTAAATAATGATTTGAGTGACGTGCTAATATGTCGGGCATTTGAATAAGGAATTGGCCATCAATTAAAAAAAATTTGTAGACTGCATAAAATCATTCAAGCAATTAGGAACGAATCTGTCGAAAGCAACATTTAAGGTAAAAAAACGCAAGCCCAGGTGTTGAAATGGGGACCATATCAACGCACAAAGAGTTGTTAAACCATACACAGGTGAGAGATTGAAAGGCGATGCCATAAAGGTTGTATTGGAAATTTGCATCACCATCGTCACAGAGACAGGGGGTCGAGACATGAAGCCTCTTTCCACACTGTAAGACCACAAGAAGAAATTTGTTCACAGCACTGGCAACATGACAAAGTTATACGTTGTGTTCCAATGTAGTCTTGCGATTATCTAGCAAGCACGACCCTAGGTGACATGAATAGCGTGCATGGAAATGTATTGTTAACATTGGTGTCTCTCGATGCAAAACGTTTATGGGAGAGAAGAAAATGAATCTAAAATAGGCCTACGGTGACCCTCAGAAACGTAAAGAGGCCCATCTTCGAATAGTTGAAGCAATTGTAGCTCGCGTGTAATGGCACAAGTGTCCTCAGACACGTAATTTTATTAATAATGGAAAAGAAATTACATAAAAAGTTGCAGGAGTTTACAAACGTAAACTTCTACTAAATTTGCAATTAGGAGACTAACCTATTTATAAGCTATATGTCCTAACTTAATTTAGTTATGGATCACTTGAAAAAATAACAAGCGTCCATTTATAATAAATGATCTTCTATCCAATCTGCTAACTTTATTCCTATTTTAGAGCCTAAGATACAACTCAATTCTAGAGTCCTATCTTTGCTAACAATATTCTATTTCTAAGTGTCTCTTAATATTTATTAAATATTATAATTTAATAAATATGTTTATTCTCTAATATTTATTAAATATTATAATTTAATAAATATTTTATCCTAACTTTACATTAATATATTTGGATCATCTAACATTCCCCCCTATGATCCAAAGATACATTACAACATATACCAAGTTCATCTTTGAACTTAGTAAATTTTATTCTGCCAAGAGGTTTGGTGAAGATATTGGAGGCCTGATCTTCTGAAGGACAATAAATTGGCTTGATGACATCCTTTGCAATGAGTGATATGATATGATGATACTTGGTGTCCACATGCTTTGTCTTTGAATGAAAAACTAGATTCTTGGCAAGCTTTATTGCTGACTGATTGTCGATGAATAACGAAGTAGCTTATGTTGGAGGAATTCTGTTAAAATTGGACAACTAGGTCCAAACTCTATGTTGTGATGCTTAGATGAAGATACCATTATTTTTATTGGGTTCCTCTTTCGGAGAGGTGTAAGATCGATATAAAATTGATCCTAATCTAATGAGCGAAACATTTATTTTGAATAATTTCAAATATGTGCAGGTCGGCCTTAAGGTTTTACACCTCCAGCAGATGTGTCACACACCTCAATGATGGATATATATGCAGTCAATGTTGGAGATCATTTCACACACTTTCATCACACACATCTCCTCTTCTGATTTAGTATGAGCTACTTGGAGGCAAATTCGGTTCACACGTGGGAAAGAGGACGAATTACTACAACAAGGGTTGACCGAATTTACTGCAGCTCACCAAAAATAGGGTTTCCATGCTAGTTTGACCAGTGTTGAATTTGGTCAATGCATGGTCCAAAAGAGCTGAAATTTGGTGGAGAATTCGATTTTGGAAGGTCGTACTCATTGGCACAAAAATCGAGGTCAAAAGGTTGACCAAAGACCGAGTTGTGTTGACTTTATTGATGCTGCATTGCGTTGACTTTTTTGGGCAGCATTGAATCTTCTGGGGTTTACTTTGAGTTGACTGGGTGACTGATTTGAGGGCTGTTGTGACACAAGCTGGGTTGGCCGACCAAGAAGACTTTGCTAGTTGAAGCATCCTACTGACCGCCGTAACGCACCAACACATTCTTCTGTTTTTGGTTTGTCTTCTATAGATCCACTGCTATGTTCTATCAGCATTTTACTTGAATGTTTATGTGATTGCTGTAATAAAAAGTAAATTTGCATCAAGCTTAGAGCATCTACATAAATTTACATGGTATCAGAGCCGAGGTGAAGACAAGCCCTATTTGTAGCAATCACCAGAGAGGATAATGGGTTCCACAAGCTATAGCTTCAAGGAGGATGACAAATTTACTGGGAAGGATGACTTCCATGCTTGGAAAATGATATTGGATCTCAAATTGGAAGACCAAGATGTCATGGACTATGTGCAATGCAAAATCCAAGAACCTCCATCCACTGCTACTGCTGCTACCAAAACAAAGTATAAGAAGGGGGAGATCAAAACAAAGCTGATGATCAGGGAATCCATTCATAAAATCCTGGTGGCCTACATCTCTGAGTTGGGCACATCCAAAGAGATGTATGATAAATTGATCCTCATGTTCAAGGCCAACAATGTGAATCGAGTACTATTCTTCAAGAATCAATTGAAGAATCTGAAGAAAGGCAGGGATGAGTCTGTCCAATCATACTTTCTTAAGCTGATTGAAATCAAGAACAATCTGCTAGTTATTGGGGAGACAATAGCTTATCGACAGATGGTACTCATCGCACTTGAAGGGTTCCCATCTGAATGGCATGTGTTCGACACTACCATTCTAAATAATAATGTGATACCTGACTTTGACGAAGTACTGTCAAGATGCGTTTAAGAAGAATCAAGAATGAAGGAGTATGGAAATGGAGGAAATGCTACATGCGCTGCTCATTCTAGAAAGAAGAACTCTGGTGGTCCAAAGAATAAGGGAAAAGCAGGGGCCCAAGGAAATAAGGGCAAGTGTTTCAATTGTCATAGGCCTGGTCACTATGCTAGAGAATGTCCTTTCAAGAAGGATTTTCCCTATGGTGATGACAACAATAACAACCAGAGGAATGGAAATCAAAGGAAAAACAGGTTCAAGGAAAAAAGGTAGGCTTCCTCCGATGGAAATGATCAACCTTTAAAAAGGTCAAGAAACTCCAGGTATGAGGAATCACATGTTGTTGATAAAAGAAATGAATACATTCTTGTATCTGCCCTCTCTGTTACATCCCCACCTGACACTATGGATGTCTGGTTGATAGATAGTGGTGCCTCAAGGCATATCACTGGGTTCAAGGAAGCACTTTCTGATATGGTTGAGAAGGATACTAATATGGAAATTATCCTTGGAGATAATGCCACATATCCCGTGAAAGGGACTGGGACTGTGACCCTCCACTTGTCTTAAGGTCAAGTCCTTCACTTGCAGGATGTACTCTATGTACCAAATTTGAAGAAGAACCTTGTGTCTATATCGGCCATGGAAGACAAAGGTTTCAATGTGGCATTCACTGATGGAAAGGTGCTCATGTGGAAGAAGAGCTTAAAGGAAGCTATCTCGACACGATTTAGAGTTGATACACTCTACCAGGTTGGAGGAAGTCCGCTGGGAGAAATGACATGTGATACTATTCAACAGACTGAACTATGGCACCGAAGTTTTGGACACCTTCACTACAAAGCCCGTCCCAAAGCAAGGAAGGTGGTGACAGGGATGCCCGAGTTTCCATATAATCATGAAAGTGTATGTAAGGGTTGTGCCAAAGGAAAGCATACAAGGGGACCTTTCCCCTCTAGTGTCACAAAGACATCTGATGTCTTGCAGTTGATCCATTGTGATCTATCTGGTATGCTGCCTGTGAAATCCTTGGGAGGATGTTCATATTGTATGACGTTCATAGATGACTTCTCTCACAAAACCTGGATATACTTCTTAAAGATGAAGGATGAGGCTTTCATGTGGTTCCGTACATTCAAAGCCTTGGTGGAAAATATGACAGGGAAGAAGATCAAGATTTTGAGAACTGATAATGGCACTGAATATGAGACAAATGAGTTCAAGGACTTTTGCAGAGAAGTTGGCATTAAGAGGGAGACCACAACTGTCTATACTCCTGAGAAAAATGGTGTTGCTGAACGAAAGAATAGGACCATTGTGGAAGCTACCCGTGCCATGCTGTGTGACCAAGGTCTGCCGAAGTTTCTATGGGGAGAAGCTGCGAACACTGCCGCGTACATACAAAACTGATGCCCGCATTCCGCTCTAGAATCCAAAACTCCTGAAGAGGTTTTCTCTGGTAAGAACTTGATGTCTCACATTTTATGGTTTTTGGATGTACCGTCTACTTTCATGTGCCGAAAGAAAAGAGGAGCAAGTTGGACGCTTATGGGAAGAAAGGAATGTTTTTGGGCTATAGTGAAACTTCGAAGGCCTATAGAGTCTATGTGCATGTTCAAAGGGAAGTGGAGATATGCCACGATGTCACCTTTAATGAAGATACTTCCCTAAGGAAAGTAGTTAATCTTCCAAGATCTGAGGAAGATAATGAAGCAAGGCTTGGAAATCAAGAGGAACCGAAGGATGAAATGATGCCTGATGTTGAAGGACCAATGGATCCGATTGATCCACCTCCTTCACTGGGAAAGATGCCATCATGGCTCAGGGACACTCTCGAGGATGCTAAGGGACATGCTGCCCCAAGGGGCACATTCCATGAAAGCAAGAAGCCGAGTAGATACCAAGGGTATCTAGCAGCCATGAGTACTATTATACAATCCAAGCCTGGATCCTTTGAGGAAGTTGTAAAGACTCAAGTTTGGAAGGATGCTATGCACGAAGAGTATGAGTCCATTATGAAGAATGATGTCTGGGATGTGGTTCCAAGACTAAAGGACAAAGCAGTTATCACCTTGAAATGGCTCTACAATATCAAGTATGGATCTGATGGAAGTGTTGAAAAGTTCAAGGCAAGATTTTGTGCCCGTGGCTTCTCTCAAAAGGAAGGCATAGATTATGATGACATATTTGCACCTGTGGCCCGATATACCACCATTCAATCTATTATAGCCCTTGCTGCTATGCAATGATGGAGTCTTCATCAGATGGATGTGAAGACCGCAATAAGCAAGGGTCATCATTGAGGCTTCTTCGAACCATTATGTTGCGACAATGTATCTCACGTAGATTCCATTTAGTGCATGGTGCGACAAAGGAAGAGGTATATGTGGAGAAACTCCTGGGGTTCGAAGTCCAATATCGAGACACCCATGTCTGCAAGTTGAAGAAGGCCTTCTATGGGCAGAAGCAAGCACCCAGAGCTTGGTACGAGAGGATAGATAGCTACTTGATGAAGTTGGGCTTCACTCGAAGTAATGTTGATCCAAACCTTTACTTCAAGGTTGTCAAGGGAAAGCCTCTCATCCTGGTGCTATATGTGGATGACCTCTTCCTGATAGATGCTGACCCTCTCATTCATCAGTGCAAGAGGGAGCTCGCTGCCGAGTTCGAGATGAAGGACCTAGTACTGATGCACTACTTCCTAGTCCTGGAGGTCTGGCAGAGACCTGGCAAGATTTTCCATTCTCAAGGAAAATACATTGTGAAGCTTCTGGAAAGATTTGGTATGGTGGACTGCAAGTCCGTGTCAACACCAATGGAGCTCAACTTCAAGAAGTTGAGTGGCAACGCTGCTGGGCCTGTATTGTCAAATCCTACTGAGTATTGTCAACTCGTAGGGGCCCTGATGTTCTTAGTGAACACTCGTCCAGATATATGCTTTGCAGTGAACACTTTGAGTCAATAGATGGTTGAGCCTCATCACTTTCATTGGGTTCGTGCCAGGAATCTTCTGAGATACCTTCGGGACATGGTAAACCATGGGCTGAGATACACTGCGTTGAGTGTGACACTTGTTGAGTCTCAAATCTGCATCTTTTCCATACATCTTTCTAGACCTTTTTCATCCACCCGAACCTTCCAAGTTGTCAATATCATTATATATTAATTGCAAAAGAGCATCTAACATGGTTTTTAATTATATTTTTGTGTCTGCTGTTTGATTTAGATTTTGCTCGTTTAACTGCGGAATCTTGCCACTTTCCGCAGCTGCTGCAACTTTCCGCAGCCATTTTGTGAAACTCTATGTTACAGGTGTCTTCAGGAGAAACGAGCCACATGGGCAAGTCAGAAATGATGTGGACATGGATCGTGTCCTATTGGCTCGAGCAAATTCATCTAGGGAGGCTGCAGTCAAAGGTGGCCAAATGGAAGTCAACCGTAGAGTTCCACGGTGATAGGACTCTGTTTCGTGTCACGTGGAGATCTATATGGCCGTTTCTGAATTGCGGAAGACAAATCAACATCTGTACATGGCCCCATAGCCGAATTCAAAGATCCACTCCTCATAGATTTACTCTCCAACGCGGCCATGATCCTAGATCTTTGGACGTAATGGTTTACGTGTTCTCCATCAGCATAAACTTCAGGGAATTAGTTATATTTTCTTTGTTATAAATAACGCGTTTGCATATGCATATTAGATTAGTTTCTGTTAGTTTTTATTAGTCTGCTCTGTAATGTAATTACGTTGCCACTGTGTCGTAATATCACCTTTCTGTTATGACTGCATTTTAAGATAAGAAGACTTTGTTTCCAAACGTAATTCGTACTTGAAGATTGTTGCCAAGGCTGGTGTAGAGGGCCCCTGCACTCGCCAAGGTTCTGTGCATTATTGTATAGTTCTTGTTTTATTTCTTTAAAGCTCATTGTGCCATAATCCATTCACATGTTTATACATTGCATCTTTCATGGTATATATGCTTCATTTCTGTTTATAATCTTTCATGCTTTCCATTTTACTTATGTCTTTCATTTTTTATGTTATTGTTAACTGATCAGTGTTCTTGTTTCAGGTTATAAATAGGCAGCCCGGGCATTTGCATAAATTTTTGACTAATGACATGGAATTAATATTGTTCTGCTGCTAATTTGCTTTTCTTAGTTTCTGTTTAATTTCAGTACTGCTTTGTTTATTTCAGTTTTGCTCATTTGCTTCAATAGTTAGATTTAGATATATTAAATTGCTCATAACATCTTCAGTTGCCTCCGAAAGCCACAGCTGGACTGATGGTGAGGGATTGAATTATGGATGTGTAGTTTGATATTAGTTTCCTTTCTGCAAGTTAGATATATTAAATTGCTCATAACATTTTCAGTTGCCTCCGAAAGCCACAGCTGGACTGATGGTGAGGGATTGAATTATGTATGTGTAGTTTGATATTAGTTTCCTTTCTGCAAGTTAGAAATATTAAATTGTGCATGACATCTTCAGTTACCTCCGAAAGCCACAGCTGGACTGATGGTGAGGGATTGAATTATGAATGTGTGGTTTTATATTAGTTTACTTTCTGCAAGTTAGATATCAGTTACTCAAGTTGTTTATGGTTACCTCCGAAAATCATAGCTGGACTAATGATGAGGGATCAGAAGATAAGTTGATGTAATTTGATTTAGATTTACTTTGTTGCAACTTTTGGATTTATTTTAGCATAATTTCCTTTATGTTTGAATAGCAGCAAGAATAATGAGTTTCATGATCAGTAGTTTATTGTTTGTTTGATTAGAGTAGTGATGCAATTTTATCTTCTTTGAAGAATTAATTTTGTCATTGTGTGTTTTTAAAATTCTCTTGAAGTTTGGAAAATCATTAGAAAGACATTGTTGTCTTGAATATTTGTCTCCATAATTTTCTTTTAGAATTTCACAAAAATCCAAAAACGACAAAAAAGTAAGAGATAGGTTATCTTGCACATATAGTGCGCCACACTTCGTCAGCTTACGAATCCCGGATTGAAAAATTAAATGTAGCAATTTAGGACACACTAAATTGACCAAACATTTTGGCGCCGTTGCCGGGGAAGTGTAACTAGGTAGCCAATTTCTTAAAAAAAAAAAAAAAATAATAAAAGAAGGGAAAACTTGATAACTTCTTGAAGTATGCTCTCCTCTTGCACCTAGTGTGATCTGGAGGATCAGAAAAGAGAGTTATTGGTTCAGTAATTTCTTAAGTATGCTCTCTTCTTGCACCTAGTGTGACCTGGAAGATCAGAAAGAGGATTATTAGCCCAACTTATATATATATATATAAAATAAAATAAAATAAAATAAAATAAAATAAAATAAAAATTAAAAAAAAAATAAATAAAAAATAAAAATAAAATAAAAAAAAATAATAATAATAAAAAAAAAAAAATGACATGCATAGAGCAACAGATTGGAAGATCAGAAAGAGAATTATTAGCCCAACTTTTAAAAAAAATAAAATAAAAAAAAATGACATGCATAGAGCAAGAGATTCTAGGGGAAGGTTTATAGCTAAAGCCAAGAGTTCGATTTTCACAACTCCATCTTCTTCAAGGCATAGACAAGAATCACCACCATCTACCCCTAGCCTTAAGATTTTTGGAATTCAAGGAGCAGCTGAATTAGAGGATTCTCCTATACCACCTACTAAATCTCATTTAGAAAAGGAAGAGACTCCCTCTCATCCTCCCTTGATAGAAGAACTAGAGGAATTTAAGGAATCTAAAGAAACTATCATGGCAGAGGAAATAATAGATGGATTTAGAGGTAGAGGTAGAGGAGGAGGAAACAATGGAGACAACAATGGTGAAGGAAATAATGGAAGAAATAGGGAAGGAGACAACTTGTTTGGATTCCCTATAGTTGATGAGGAAACTCATACAATGATGAAAAATATCTCACCATCTGTTCTCCCTAACTTTTATGGATTGCGAAGTGAGGATCCTGAAACATTTCTATTTGAGTTTGAAGTCGTGTGCCGAACTTATGACTATATGGAAGATTCTCAAAAACTCAAACTGTTTCCTTCAACATTGAAGGGATCTGCTTTGAAATGGTTCATGGGATTAGCCACTCAATCTATTAGGACTTGGAATGAAATGAAACAAACATTTTTGGATAGATACTTGGACTGTTGTATGCCCACCAATCACAAGGATGAGGTATTCAAAATGATGCAAAAAGAAGATGAAAATTTGGAAGACTTACTTGAAAGATTTCAATACAACTTGAAAAGAGCAAAGATGAGCAACTTATATGATGAAACCTTGAAAGCCCTCATATTAAAAGCCATTAGAGATGAATGGATAGATATTTTAAACATGATGGGGAAAGGAGACATTTCTCAACTTCCACTTCGTGACATAAGAGAACTATGTGTCCATCTCTCAAGAGGAAAATCTAAAACAGGAAAAGGGCCTAGGGATCCTTCTCTTATTAGGGCTAACAAATCTGCAACTAGATCAGTAAGTAGGGCAGAGATTGGTAATATGCTTGATGAGTTCAAAACTGATATCTTAGGGAGCCTTATTGAACAACTAGACACCCTTAAAATCCAAAACAAGCAGAAAGTAGAAACAGATGCTTTAGCCATCTTTTGTCCGAAATGTAGGAAGAAACATGCTTTAAGGGAATGTCCCTTGGATGCAAAAGTTGTAGAAACATGTATGATTTGCTTAGAGAATCATGAGATCAAGGATTGTCCTTCAATTCCTGGACTCAAAGCTGTTTTTCAAGAAGACCCAAATTCAGTAGAATCTCTCTGTTTTGTTGCAAGAAGACCTTGGCGGGGACAACAAACTCAAGGGTTTAACAACCCTATGAATTATCAAACCCCACCAAATTGGAATCCTTGGCAACAACCTTGGCCCCAACATCAAAATCCATATCAGCCATGGGTACAAGGGATGCAAAATCCTTATGGGAGATTTGCTCAATTTTACCAATATCCTCCATCTTTTCAAAATCAACAAGCTCCACAACTTCCAAACCCAAATCCACAACTTTCATTGCCATTTCCACAACAACAACCTTCTCAACAAAATCCAAATCCTCAACTTATGCTCCCATACCAACAAAAGACAAATCAACTTCCAGCTCAGCCATTGCCAAATCCTAATAATAAAAATCCTCAGAATACTTACATGGTAGAAGGACAACAATTTCCTACCTATATGACTTTTCCTCTCAATGATGTACAACTCAGATCTGGTAGAGTTTTAGAAAAACCTTCTATAGATATTCAAGAGAAAGATACCTCTGAGGAGGATTATCTTCAAGTCAATAAGGGTTCTGAGGAAGCATCTCTTCAAAATTCAAGAATTCAAAAAGAAAAAGAAAATTTAACCCCCACAACTCCTATAGTTGAGCAACCTGCATCTTTATCTACACCTCCTTTTCCTGAAAGACTACAAATTGACAAGGGGGTGGAAAAACAAATCTTGTTGCCTAACTATGATTTTCTAGATGAATTAAAGAATGTTTGTATCAATATTCCCTTGCTACAAGCCATTCGAGAGATTCCTATTCTAGCAAAAACAATAAAGGAGTTGGGTTTCAAAAGACCAGGAAGGAAACTAAAAGACACAAGAAGAATCCATCTGGTAGGAAAAATTGCAGATATCATGATGGGAAAAATTACCATGCAGAAGTATGTAGATCCAGGAAGTCCAATTGTCAAGACACATATAAATGGGATAGAAATTCCAAACACATTGATTGACTTAGGGCTGCTATCAACATTATGAGTAGACAGACTATGGAACAGCTAAAAATTCCTAACCTTCTTTTTACACCTACTTTACTGCAACTTGCAGATCGATCAATTATTAAACCAGATGGTGTATTAGAAGATATTTCAGTCTCCTTAGATTCTTGGGAATATCCGGTAGATTTTATGATTTTGACTCCCAAGAGTAATCTAGGAGGACACCCACTTATATTAGGAAGACCTTGGCTAGCCACAGCTGATGCTTTTATTAGTTGTAGATCTGGGGATATGTACATTTCTAATGGTAATTCGAAAAAGAAATTCAATTTGTATCCTCCAGCAAAAGCAATTACAGAAGTAGGAGACAATGAATGGGTCGATGATGAGGACATTATACAACCTGTCTTTACCATTTCGGAAATTAGTGAGGATAGTCAAATTCTGAACACATTAGAAAATTTTGAGACATCTTTAGAATATGACCCCACACAATTTCAGTTGGAATCTGACATAGAATATTTATCATCAAGACAAATGTCTCTTTACTCTATGGAAGGGTTTGGTAGTTCTACTATTGAGATTTTTCCAGGAAAAACATTGAATATCAACAAACATTTGGAAAAGTCACAACAAGAAGAACTAACCAAAATCTTGCAAAAACATTCTATTGCATTTGCATGGGAGTATACTGACATGAAAGGTATTGATCCTAAGACTTGCATCCATCATATCTATATTGAGGAAAACAGTAGACCAATCAGACAACCTCAAAGAAGGATGAATCCAAATCTTAGGAGATAGTGAAAGAAGAGCTCCAAAAACTACTCAATGTAAACTTCATTTATCCAATTTCAGATAGCCGATGGGTTTCTCCTTTGGTTATAGTACCTAAAAGAATGGTAAATGGAGGGTATGCATTGATTACAGGGAATTGAACAAAGCAACTTTGAAGGATCACTTTCCTTTGCCCTTTATCGATCAGGTATTAGACACATTAGCAGGCAAAAAGTACTTTTCATTTTTGGATGGTTTTAGTGGCTATAATCAAATTCAAGTAGCACTTGAAGATCAAGATAAGACCACATTTACCTGTCCATGGGGGACTTTTGCCTATCGAGTGCTTCCTTTTGGGTTATGTAATGCACCCGCAACATTCCAAAGAGCAGTACTAGGAATTTTTTCTGATCTAATCCATGATTGTGTAGAGGTTTATATGGATGATTTTACGGTTTATGGTAATTCATTTGAAGAGGCATTAGAAAATTTGGAAAAAGTTCTTATAAGATGTAAAGAAACAAACCTTTCATTAAGCCATGAAAAATGCTTTATGATGTTTATTGAAGGGATTGTTTTAGGACATCATATTTCGGGAGATGGGATTAAGGTTGATAGATCAAAAGTTGAAGTCATCTCCAAGTTGCCTATTCCAAATTGTCAAAGAGATGTTAGAAGTTTTCTTGGATTTACTGGTTACTATAGAAGATTTATAGAAAACTTCACTAAAATTGCATCTCCACTCTTCAAATTGCTTACAAAAGACTGTGAATTTAAATGGGATCCTGATTGTCAATCAGCCTTTGAAACTTTGAAAACAAGAATATCTGAAGCACCTATCTTGAGAGGACCAAATTGGAAACTCCCTTTCCATATTTCTACGGATACTTCAGATACAGCTCTAGGAGCTGTGTTGGGTCAAAAATATTTAGTTCCTTATGCCATTTATTATACCAGTAAAAATTTGACTCCCACAGAGTTGAACTATACTGTGACTGAAAAAGAGTTTTTAGCTGTTGTTCATGGAATTAATAAGTTTAGACATTACATAACAGGCTATGAAACTTTTATTCATACTGACCATTCTGAAATTAGATATTTAATGAACAAACCTGTTACTAATGGCAGAGTGACAAGATGGCTTTTACTTTTGCAAGAATTCAATATTACTGTGTTGGATAGACCGGGAAAACAGAATACAGTAGCTGATTTCTTGTCTAGAATTCAAAATACTAAAGAAGATTCTCCTGTAGAAGATAAGTTTCCTGATGAATATTTGTTTGCGGTAACTATTAAGACCCCTTGGTATGCAGATATTGCTAACTATTTGGTTACAAGGAAACTACCTTCACATTTATTTCCAAGAGAAAAACGAAAAATTATTCAGGAGAGTTCAAGATATTCATGGATTTCTAACGAATTGTTTAAAACAGGGCCAGATCTTGTGATCAGAAGATGTGTCAGGGAAGATGAAATGCCTGATATTCTTAAGACATGTCATGATGAACCATGCGGCGGACACTTTGCGGACAAAAGGACGGCCTATAAAATCCTTTCCTTGGGATATTATTGGCCTTCTCTCTTCAAAGATGCAAAACAATATGTCAAAAGGTGTGATAGCTGCCAAAGAGTAGGGAAACCTACCCTTTCAAATGAAATGCCATTGCAAACACGGGTACTCATTGAACCCTTTGAAAAATGGGCTTTAGATTTCATTGGACCTATTAATCCACCATCTAAGCAAAAGAAGTATATATTGGTTTGTACTGATTATGTTACTAAATGGGTAAAAGCCAAAGCATTAGTATCTGCTACTGAAAATTCAGTTGTTCATTTTCTTTATGAGGATATTTTTACTCGCTTTGGTGTTCCAAGAGAAATTGTGACAGATCAGGGGAGCCAATTCACATCCAACTTGGTGGAGAAATTGATGGAAGAATACAAAATCAAGCACAGAAGATCTACTCCTTACCATCCACAAGCAAATGGTCAAGTGGAGTCCACAAACAAAGTTCTTGAAAGTATCATCACCAAAGCTGTTCATCTACATAGAAGAGATTGGGCAGAAAGGCTTCCAGAAGCCTTGTGGGCCTACAGAACTACATGGAGGAATACAACAGGACATTCTCCCTATGAACTTGTTTATGGGAAAGAAGTCTTGTTCCCCATTGAGTTCCAAGTCAAGACCTTCAAGATAACAGTTCAGTTGGGAATGGACTTATCAGAAGCCCAAAAGCATAGAATGGAGCAGTTGAATGAGCTAGATGAGATCAGACAAGAAGCAATTCTAAGAACTGATCTAGTTCAATATCAAAGAACTAAATGGCATGACAAATATATCAAAGAGAAGAAGTTTCAAGAAGGAGATTGTGCATTGTTATTTGACTCCAAGTTTAAAGATTTTCAAGGGAAATTTCAGACTCATTGGCTTGGGCCATATGAGATTGACAAGATCTTTAGCAATGGAGCTGTAAGAATCAAGACCATTGATGAGTTTCAAACTCCTCTTATTGTGAATGGCCATAGATTGAAATTTTATCATAAGCCACTCTCAAAAGAGGATTTTTTCAAAGTGTTTCAAGAGAATTCTGCAATCAGGCAAAACCAATCACTGATTGGCAGTCTTATACAGAAAATATAGGGTGAAAATCAGGAACACCTGACACTCTATATTTTCCAAAAAATAAATAAATCTCTCTTTCATTTCACAAGTTTTGTGACCATTCACTCCATTCCATTCCACTTCATCCCACTTCATTTTCACTCCACTTCATTCCATTTTACTTCATTTCATTCCATTTCATCAATAAAATTCTTTTTCATGACCATTTCCATCTATTCATTTGTCATCCGTTAATTTCCATTTATCCAAATAATAGATGTGTCAGTTTCCGCAGCTGACATCTGTTTCCGCAGCCGACTCCAGTTTCCGCAGCCAGAAGCAGATTCCGCAGCTACCACTCTGTTTTCAAAAGAATGTACAGCCAGATGTTATTTCCATAATCATGAAATTAAATGCAGGTGCGAGGATAAATTTTGAAGACATGGAGCATTCAAGATACCAATGAAGAGAAACTAATTGAAGACCAAGGAAAAAAGGCAAAGATTCCAAGGTATGAGTAAAATTTATTTCAAATAGCATTAAAAACACATTTTTATATATTTATGAACCATAAGCTCTATCCATTATGTGCAATGATTATATTGACAAATTCTGTAACCCTTTCACGATCTCCATATGATCCTCCCGCATTCATTCTCAAACAGTTCCATAATTAAACCCCCGATCTTCACTCATACTCCAATATTCCACCAGTGACAATGAGACGTAGTTGATTTGACCACGGACTCTTACAGTCGCATAAATCCATAGCCGTTGTTTAAACGTGCTCACATTTATTTTGCAGCCACCAAATTTCAAAACACTGTCGGATGTGTTATACTCCTATTTGTTCTGTTAATCTTATAGCCGTATCTCTGCCGTGCTCACGAAACCCCTCTCTATTCTGTCTCACTCCATTTCGTTCTCTATTACGTTACAGTTTGCATACCCACTCTCTGATATATACCTACAGTCATTGTGCTCATCTCCGTGCATTCAGCCGTTCTATTTCTATTGAACCTTCACTTATGCAAATTCTTGAAGAGCAGAAGAAAGATGCTGTAAATTACAAGAGCAGAACTGTATGTCCTGCAAATTCATGGAGGGATATCCGCAAGTAAGGGAGATATTGAAGAAAGCAAAATGGCTGCGTTTTATCCAGAAGTTCAGAGGTTATCACAAAGAAGTTACAAAAGCATTTGCAAGGTCGTTTAATGGCTTGGAAGCAGAGATTGGAGACCTTAAGTTTGCGGTCAATGAAGCATCTATAGCAACAGCCACAGAACTTCTTCAGGAGGGTGAGCGTTGGTTTAAGAATAAAAGTATTAGTGATGAAGCATGGAGAACAATCTTACGAAACCAAGGTATGGACATAACTGTTTTTAAAAGAGGAATTCCTGTGCATGCATTGAAAGAGGAATGGGCTACTTTGCTGCTAGTTGTTCAGAAATTCACTACCCGTGTGAAGGCCGTTTGGGTCCATGTATATTATGTACCATACCTCGTGTTGAAGGAAGAATATGAATTTCAGATAATCGAAACTCTCAATCTCCCATATTTTCTATTGAAGAGCTTGAAGAAGATGCTCCATGACTGTTTGGAAACATTTAGGAGATGTGAAGAAATAATTCAGGAAGACATTTCTTCCAATGGTCTGTAAATTTTGATTGAAAAAGAGTTAAAGGAGAAGAAAGACACATGGGAACAATTTTTGATTAGAAATTTGTTTGAGGAACCTCAGAAAATTCCTGAAAGTAGCACAACAAGAAGGAGCATGAGAAAAGAATAAATGATGAAACTCAAATTACTCCTACTCAAGAAATTCCTGAAGGTAGAACATCAAAAAGGAGTAGAAGAAAAAGAATAAATGATGAAATTCAAAATACTCCTACTACTACAATTGAAAGGACTGATAGGGAAGAGACACTGTCAAAGAGGAAGAAGAAAGAAACTAAGGGTAAAAAGCCAATAACACCAAAAGAGAGAAAAAGTATTGAGGCTATACATCAAACCCCTTCTTCCGAAGAAGATCATCAAGTGTTATTTGAAAGACTGATTCACCTTCAAGCACAGTCATCTATGGCTAAGAAGAAAGAGAAAGGAAAACAAAAGCAAAAAGATAGTGGACCACAGCGTGTGAGAAGAATCAATAGACTTAAGGGGAAATTGAGGAAAACGCAAATAAAAGGACCTCATTTCATCGATTTGGGAGAAGAAACATCTGAACAATCCCCAACTGACCATATTCCATCTCACTCTCAATCATACAGTGAACCTGGTTCATTTCATTCTCAGTCAGACATTGAACATAGTCCATCCCATTCACAGCCATATGTTGATGTAAGCCCTTCTCAGCCAGATTTTGAGGACAACTCTCCTTCACGGCATTTTGGGGACAGCCCAATAAAAATGACACATGATATAGACCCCAAATAGCAAGAAGTATATGATTATATAGAATCTTTAGAAAAAGTAGCTACAGGTCCCAGTACTTCGTCCATTCAGCCTCACACAATACAAGATGATTTAGTCCAATCACTGAAACAGGAAGTCTTTGAGCTTGAGCTTTTAAATAGACACATCAAAAATGAAAATGAGACATTGAAGGAACAAAGTAAATTGGACAAAATCATTCATGATAATACCATGCTACATCTGGGAATATGCGTAATAAATAACGTAAAACAAAGGAAATGCCGGTTGCTGAGCACTGGTACAATACCACAAATTTAGTGCGAATGCCGGAAGAAGCCCGTAATGTTAGCACTAAGGAAGAAGAGGAGAGGATTGGATGTACCGGCTGAAGTGTCAAGGCACATGAACTCAAGAAGGATTTCATTGTATTCTTATTGTATAGGAGGACACAACACCTTCACACGGTATGGGGGTGTTGAGTCTCAAATCTGCATCTTTTCCATACATTTTTCTAGACCTTTTTCATCCACCTGAACCTTCCAAGTTGTCAATATCATTGTATATTAATTGCAAAAGAGCATCTAACATGGTTTTTAATTATATTTTTGTGTCTGCTGTTTGATTTAGATTTTTCTCATTTAGCTACGGAATCTTGCCACTTTCCGCAGCTGCTGCAACTTTTCGCAGCCATTTTGTGAAACTCTATGTTACAGGTGTCAACAGGAAAAACGAGCCACATGGGCAAGTCAGAAATGATGTGTACATGGATCGTGTCCTATTGGCTCGAGCAAATCCATCTAAAGAGGCTGCGGTCGAAGGTGTCCAAATGGAAGTCAACCGTAGAGTCCCACGGTAACAGGACTCTGTTTCGTGTCACGTGAAGGTTCAAAGGCTTTCTGAATTGCGAAAGACAAATCAACACCTGTACATGGCTCCATAAGCCGAATTCAAACATCCACTCTGCATATATTTACTCTCCAACGCGGCCATGATCCTAGATCTTTGGACGTAATGGTTTACGTGTTCTCCATCAGCATAAACTTCATGGAATTAGTTATATTACCTTTGTTATAAATAACGCGTTTGCATACGCATATTAGATTAGTCTCTGTTAGTTTTTATTAGTCTGCTCTGTAATGTAATTACGTTGCCACTGTGCCGTAATATCACCTTTCTGTTATGACTGCATTTTAATATATAAGAAGACTCTGTTTCCAAACGTAATTTGTACTTGAAGATTGTTGCCAAGGCTGGTGTAGAGGGCCCCTACACACGCTGAGGTTTTGTGCATTATTGTATAGTTCTTGTTTTATTTTTTTTAAGCTCATTGTGCCATAATTCATTCATGTGTTTATACATTGCATCCTTCATGGTATATATGCTTCATTTCTATTTATGATCTCTCATGCTTTACATTTTACTTCTGTCTTTCATGTTATATGTTATTGTTAAACTGATCAGTGTTCTTGTTTCATGTTATAAATAGACAGCCCGGGCATTTGCATAACTTTTTTACTAATGACATGGAATTAATATTGTTCTGCTGCTAATTTTCTTTTCTTAGTTTCTGTGTAATTTCAGTATTGCTTTGTTTATTTCAGTTTTTCTCATTTGCTTCAATAGTTAGATTTAGATATTTAAATTGCTCATGACATCTTCAGTTACCTCCGAAAGCCACAGCTGGACTGATGGTGAGGGATTGAATCATGAATGTGTAGTTTGATATTAGTTTACTTTCTGCAAATTAGATATATTAAATTGCTCATGACATCTTCAGTTACCTCCGAAAGCCACAACTGGACTAATGGTGAGGGATTGAATTATGAATGTGTAGTTTGATATTAGTTTACTTTCTGCAAGTTAGATATATTAAATTGCTCATGACATCTTCAATTACCTCCGAAAGCCACAGCTGGACTGATGGTGAGGGATTGAATTAGGAATGTGTAGTTTGATATTAGTTTACTTTCTGCAAGTTAGATATCGGGTTACTCAAGTTGTTTATGGTTACCTTCGAAAATCATAGTTGGACTAATGATGAGGGATCAGAAGATAAGTTGGTGTGATTTGATTTAGATTTACTTTGTTGCAACTTTTGGATTTCTTTCAGCATAGTTTCTCTTGTGTTTAGATAGCAGCAAGGGTAGTTTTATTTCCATGCTCAATAGTTCATTGTTTGATTTATTAGACTAGCAGCACATTTTCGTTTCAGCAGTACATTTTCATTTCCTTTCAAGTTTTGTCATTGTATGTTTCAAATTTCTTTTTAAGTTTCAAGTTGGTAAATCATTATAGAGGATATCATTTCCTTGAACAATCATAACCATACTTGTTTTTATTTTAGAATTTCTGTCTCACATTAGAAAACCAAAAACGACAAAAAGTTAAGAAATAGGTTATCTTGCACATATAGTGCGCCGCACTTCATCAGCTTACGAATCCTGGATTGATAAATTAATGTAGCAATTTAGGACACACTAGCTCCATAGGCTGAGCCAGAACTATGCTCTGATACCACTGTAATATCCCTTTTCAGGGATATCTCTCAAAAAAAACAAACTCCAACCAGAGATGGACTGGGAGGGCGTTTACCAGATATGTCACCTCTGAAAAGAGGGTGATATCTGGAGGCTACCTGGCCCTTTCGAGACTCTGTCTAAGAGTATGGGGTAAACACACAAAGTGGTATAATAATAGTAATTCTTAGATAGTTAAAAATAACAGTAGTGCAAGCATATAATAGCAATGTAGACATAAACAGATACTCAAGAAATATAGATAGAATTCCAAGCCATTTTATTATACTAAGGATAGAAATGAGTACAATAAGTGATCAGAGTGATGGCACCTAGACTTGCACTAGAAAAGTGAAGAAAAGCTCTTAGAATGATAGAGAAATGGCTGCAAACTGATCTGCGTCCAAACTGTCAGAGAATTGTTGTGCTGCTGCTACTGCTGGGATCACATGAAGATTTGGGGCTACTCCCCACCTCAAAAAATGCTGAAACTCTAGAATCAGCCTTTACTGATCAAACCCAGAAAGCCCAGAAAGATTTTCGCAAATAGCCGACCCCCGAAAAACACCCCCTTGGGGATATACACTATCCCTCAAGGCTCTGCGCTACCCCTGAAGAGAACACTCCAAAATTCAGCCTCAAAATCCACCAATAATCTCCAATGGGAAAGGGCTAGCCCCTTGCTCAATCTCAGAGCCTGAATCCTTCGAACAAGATCAAACCAAACTCCCCACCGAGTGAACTGGATCCTCCCTCTCAGGACTGCACAGTCTCTAGAAGAGAAGCTCCTCCACAAACAAAAAATCGATCCTCCCCACCAAAATATTTAAGAGAAAACCTCACCCAAGCAGGCACTCGAAGTCCCCCGGGGCTGAGGGTGAGATCTCCGAACGGAGACACTTGTTGCACTAAACAGTGCTGCAAACAGGCTAAACAACCAGTGCGCTCAAGAAGTCGAATGACTAGCTCAATATCATAACATCGAATGCTCCAAATGAGGAGGCTCTCCTCCTTATATAATGTTGGCCTCTCTCTCTCTCAAACCCTAGGCCTCTCATCCAACGTAGCCTCCTTAGCCCCCACGCTGCCAACTCAACTTGCGTTGTCTCTCCAAGTTTTCACGTGGGCCCCTTCCCTACGTGGTCCTTTTGCCTCCCTTGGTTCACTTAATTTACAAAGTTGTGCTACTAGGGAGTTAAATTTTATTTCTAAAGTGAGTTATGTCCCCCTCTACTCACCTTTTATTTATAAAATAACTGTATAAGGAAAAATTGAGCAAAATCAAATATTCCAATTAGCCATTGCTAATTAGGAATATTACAGAGAGATTCAAAATGCATCTCAGTTTCCCAGAGTTCTATCAACTCAAAGAAGAAAGATCTAGCAGCAACAGTAGAAGAAAAGGGTGCATGCAACACACTTTGGGTAGATTCTCTCTACCTATTTTTGATGGATCACCTAAAGATTCAGCCAAGTCTTTGGTAAGGAAGCTTGACACCTAGTTTCAGCTGCATCAAATGTCAGAAGGAGAAGCCTTGAAAGTAGCAGTGCTTCATCTTCAAGGAAAGGATTATGCTTGGTGGCTATTTGAGTCCTCTTCCTTGAAAGGGATAAAAATCTCTTCTTATGAAAAGTTCACTAGAGGACTAGTGAAAATATTTGATATAAGACATTCTAAGACTTCTTAGGGAGAAAAAATAAAACCCAAGGAATCTGAAACTTTGCATCCGTTGGAAGGATCCATAAAGCCAACTCCATTCCTGAACATTGTTGAAAGGGCTGATGATCTATTGCTTGATTCACCAAAGGCAAAAATCCAACTTCAACAAGAACTCTCTTCTCAAGGAGAAGACATGAGGGTTCCTTCTTCACTAAGAGATCAGGAAAAAGGATCTCTTGATGATGAAGCATTCTCTAATGATGAGGAGAAGGGAGAGAAAGAGCAGAGAATATCCTCCAACATTGTGACAACAGGAGGAGGTCTATTTTCATTTGGAGATGGAGATGAAGCATTGGCTTCCACTAGAGGGGTTCTTTCACGTTTGCAAGGAATTCCTAAGAATCTTCCATATGGAGGACATGAGCAGCAAGTGTATAGGCAAAAAGATAGTGAGACAGGACAAAGGAGGGATCACAAAGCTGATACACTATCAGAAGGTGGGGAAAATGCTCCAATCAGAGGCACTCTTACACCACTAAGAGGGGTCTCCAAATTTCATGAGACTTCCACACATAAAACAGAGTTGAAATTTCACAGTGGAAGCAGGGACATGAGGATCCCATCTATTCTGCATATGAGGATGGTCCCTAAAGCCTCATTATCATGTGGAAAACCACCTAAGAGGCCACCAGATTCAGATTTTGTGGGGGAGACATCATGAATTGCTACTCCAAGATTAGATTCAGGAGGTTTTGGAGCACTTGAATGCAAAGCTGCAGCACTGGGAGACTTGGGTAAGCTCAAGAAGAAGGGAAATATTCTTCCCCTATCATCATCACCCACTCTCCTATATGATCCTGCGCTGTGGGAGGAGAGTAATGGAAGGAACAGCCTTCCAAGACACACCTTTGGCATAGGATATGTCAAGGGAAGGATCAACAACATGACAAACATTTCTGTTGAAGCACCATCAGCTCTGTCATTGTTGAGCAGTGTAGATCTGTATTGCAAATCCCAACTACTAGTGGATTATTCCAAAGATCTGCACACATGTATGATACTTGATGACCAACTGCATGAAGAGGGATACTTAGTCCAAGGAGAAGTCATCTGTCATCATGGTATAATATTTTTTCCTAGAGCTTCTAAGCTTAAGCATAAGATCCTACAAGGAGCCTACAAGGAGTTCTGTTTCAGCCATCTGTATTCCATGAGGATCTGCAACATGATCATGAGGAGCTTTGATTGGGAAGGCTTGGAAGAGTAACTATATCAGCATTTTCAAGAATGCGTGAGCTATGTGGAGTTGGGGTAGCCATGAGACTCTATGCAAGAGTCATTTCAGCCATCTCTTCCTTCTTTGGAAAGGGGAGAAAGATCCATGCACAACTCCATGTGTATGAGAGACTTTGTTGGTAAAGGATATGTTCATGCAAAGCAAGTTTATTTTTATGATTATAAATGTTCTTTTACCATTTGTATGCAGGCCATGACTCCTAAAAGGAGCAATGTATCATGTAAATCTCATGGCAATTGTTGGGCCACTAAAATTTCTGAATTTGGCCACTCCCTTGATGTGCAAAGGGAGATTTACTTTTATGATGTGTGCTTCCCAAAGGCACCAAACATATCTCTCACCTTCAGCAATAATGAGATGACATGGGCAGCAAGTATGTGGTGGGAAAACCACTTACCATGTACTGATTTGAGGTAGGCAGGAGATGCCCTGCATTGGTATCATATGTGGGATTATGACCCACCTCCTCATGCTCAATTTTCTGTTTGTATGTACATAGTTTTTCTTCCATACATTGATGACATACTTGTACTATTTGTGGGCTTGTATGGAGGGAGGATGGGGAGCATGTATGTGCCACATGGGATGGAGACTCTCCATGTACCTTATGCTACATGTTTTAGGGAGAGTTTTGGTTTAGCCATGATTGTTTCACTTGAGTTCTTAATTCCTTATGGGATGGGTCATTTACCCCTCATAAAATCATTGAAGAAACAATTCATGAAGGGATGGTTTGGTGAACACTTGGCACAAGGAGGAATATTAACTCATGCTTGTGTCACCAATGGAACAAGAGATGAGTTGCAGCACTCACCTTATCAGTTGCTTGAGGACAAGCAACATTTTGGAGGGGAGGACTATAATATTCCTAATTAGCCACAGCTAATAGGAATGTACAATTTTGTTTCTTTTTCTTGTTGCAAGAATAAAATTGTAAAGGAGGATAAAATAAACTCCTAAAACAACAAAATAAATCAATGCCCATGTGAACAAGGCTAAATATGGGATGCCTAAATAAAACCATCTTATGTGTGAAAGGGATTGTGACAATTGACTCGGTCAACAAGACCAAATCCACAACGTTGTCCAGATTCAATGTACCTCCTAGATGCATAGCAAAAATCTAGTTGGAGGCTACACATGTGAAAGGAGCTAAACCTTTGATGTGGTTTAGGGTTTTGCAAGGCTTTCATCCTATAAAAGAAAGAGGAGAACAATAGAAGAAGGTTGTTGAACATAGTATCTTGAAAGGATTTTTCTGTTTAGACACTTCTCATTCTCTAGTTGTTTAGCTGAGAATAGTGTTGTTTAGCACTTGGGTGTTCCTGATCAGGAATCCCACCTCTTTCCTTGAGAGGCCTCTTGGAAGAGTCTTGCATTTCTTGTCCACTATCAGGCATTTGACCAAGCTTCTACTTCCAACTACAACACAGATCCTATTGAGGATTTGATTTTCTTTGTAAGTTGCAGCAAGTGGGGGCTAGATCTATTCAAATCTAAGCCATTCTAGTGCCTCTTTTCACTGGGAAAGTCTTCTATCCCATTGGCAAGAGTGTATTGGATCATCAAAGCTCCAGATCCATACTTTGGCATCAGGCCAAACTGTTCATCAAGTCTACAGTGCTGTTTTTCTTCCAGGACTGCGTTATCTGCAAGAGGAAAGTTGCAGGGAGTTTTGGCAACATTTGAGGAGTGATCTCTAGTGATGAGAATTTGTCTCTCACTGTGGTGATGCATGGATTTTTGTTCTTATCCATGTCATATTCGGATATGATCTAAATACTCCTATATAAGCTTAAGGAATTTTGCAGAAATCTGCAGATCTACTGCATGAGATCTCAGATCTACTCCATATGCTTCATGTTTTCCTGAAAACCCCAAGGGGCATGTAAAATAGAGATAGTCTAGTGTGCAGATCTGATATAGAACTAATATTTTGTACACAGATCTGTTCTAGATCTGAGTTGTAACCTAGAATTTCTGTATGCTCATAAAAATAACAATGTCAAGGCTTTGCAGTGAAATATATTGTTGAGCACCTCGTTTAGAGGGTTTTTCTCATGAAAGTCTTCCATATTTCTCTTGTACATTGATTGGGCCACATTGTAAATTTTATTTACCATTGTATAAGCTATTTTTGAGCTATCATATTGGTCTCTTACTACTGCCATCTAAAACTGCATTATTTTCTGGGTAGCGTTACTTTGTGTTACTGCAGTCCTTCATTTGGGCAGTTTATAAGCCATACTTGGTGTGGGAGATCTATTTAACCCACCTAGTTTGATTTTTTTATGATATCCTCTTGGAATTGGGTCTTATATTATAAAATCTAAGGGATCCAAGGGCTAATTTCCAGTGTTGTAGCATACATTCCTGATAAATGCGTTTTTCAGACATGCCTTGCTAGCAGTCCCTATTTGGGAATATTACACGAAACTCCATATAGTTTGGGAGATATTGATTTTTTAAGTTAAGGAAATTAACTCTGACATTGAGCCAACCTAAGCCTACTTGTGTAGGTTTGACATGTCATCCAAGAGATGTGTCTCTTTGTCAAATTTCAAACCAGTATAAATAGAAATCTGTACTCTTCATATTATTCATTATTTCGGTCAAGGTTTCAGAGAAGAATCACAGAAGGTGAACTGAGGCCGAGGAGAAGTGTATTATATGGGTTTAATCTATTTTAAGGGTTAAAAACATCATAACAATGGAAGTAGTGTTGAAAAATCCTAAGAATACCTCGGACAGTTGACTGTGGAGATAGACCTTGCTAATTGAAAACCTTAAGAGCAGTCATCACTTGAGCTCGGACCAAGTCCTGGACTAGTGGAACAGTCCTGTGCAGGCATAAATGCAGAGAAGAGTTCAAAGGAGGCCAAGGAAGGAAGGTTGTTTTCGCATTTTCAGTGTTAAGGTTCAAGCTTGAACTTGCTAGAAAGGCTCAGACATAACAGTGATTGCAGAACTAACTTGTGGACAGAAATGTGCAGGACTGTTTAAGGGAACTCTAAGGCTCTCTCTTCAAGCCGCAGGTTGACAGCCCACCTGAAGGCTCACTATAGCTTGAAATTGCAGGCTCAATAAGATAGTCACATTTGAAAAGGGTTCAAACTTTTAGTCTTCGGTTAAGGCTTCCTCCATTATGGCAGTAGACAGGTGTGAGTTTCTTGTGGGTGTAGAAATCAAAGAACAATCACCCACAGTAATAATGCAGATCTTCACCTAGTCCTGTAGCTTGTCATTACAGAAGTTTGTTGCTACTACAATGAAGACTTCTGTACAGTCACTCACCTTGGACTGTGGAAGAAACATGATTTGGGTTGGCAAGAAGGCTTAACACTTATATTCTCTGACAGGGCTGAAGTAGTGAAGCTTGGATTGAAGTATAGAAGTTGACAGTCACCAAAGGAAACACGGACTATACTTTGACCAGTGGATACTTAGCCTTTAAAGGCTCAGTCCTATAGCAAACCTTTTTTAAGGGCACCTTCAAAATCCCTCATGAAGTAGTCTTGGAATAAACAAAAGCAATGGTTGAAGTACTTGCTGGAGTAGCAGCATTATAAATCACTTGGAATAGTCATCTCCAAAGAAAATATTTGAAGATACCTTGAAGATATTATGGGACATTCCTTGATCAAGTGTTGAATCCTCAGGTATCTAAACTTGATAAGACATTGAGCAATCAAGTTTCTTGAGAAAAATTGGATATACATCTTGAAGCGGTTTGATTAGTTTAGTTGAAGATTCTTGAAGACCATGATGCATTGTCGATGTCATCATGAGGTGACCTTTGGAGATTTAGTTTGGGTATCATGAAGGACAGTGGAGACACCTTCATGTGAAAATATCAAGGTTTTCATTAATGACGTAATTTCTATACTACAATGAAGACTAAGTGAAGATTGACAGGGCTCATTGAAGAAGACATTGGGAGCCATGAAGTATAACCAAATATATCTCGACGAATTGAAGCAGGAGGTTGGAGCCTCATAGAGACAAGGTCGGTGCCTTGGAAGACAAGGTTGGAGCCCTAGAGGATAGGAGTCCTCAAGAGACTAGGTTGGAGCCTGTACCAGATATAGGGTTGGAGCCCTTGAGGTTGGTGCCTCATAATTGACAAGGTTGGAGCCTTGGAAGTCCAAGTCGGTGCTTAGAAAATATAGGTTGGAGCCTGGGAGATTGAAGATTGGTGTCTTCATCTAGGGTTGGAGCCCTACATATATTGTACTTGATTTATTGTAAAGAAGAAATTAATAAAATAATTTATTCTTATTGTTCATTTTGTGTTCTAAATATAGGTGATCTAACTGGTAAAATTAACAATTGAAAAGAAATATTGATTCACCCCCCTCTCAGTATTTCCAACAATTGGTATCAAAGCCAGTACCTTCACTCAAAGCCTAACAGCTTGAAGGTTGATCATTAGAACACAAATGGCAAAGCCAAGGAAGAAAGTCTCCAATCCTCCTAAAGATGTGTCTTCCTCAACCATCGAAATTGAAGTCAATCAATTTGTGAAGGCTCCATTGTTCAATGGAAACTTTGATATATGGGAGGCAAGAATGAGGAATTTCTTGAAGACTCAAGTCATTGAAGTCTAGAAATCGATGATTACTGATATCATGATGAAAGGATAATCCAATGAGTATAATACAAGAGAAATGAAAGAAATCTTGAATGGGCTACCTGATTCTATGAAGGCCAATTTCCAAAAATGTTCATCAGAAAAAGGCATATGGGACAAACTTCATGATCTTCACTCAAAAGGAGCGTTGATAATGATCTCTAGTCAAGAAGATGATGAAAAACAAGAAATAAGTCCAGAATCCATCAACAAAGCTGGATATAAGAGTGGTGACAACAAGGCTAAAGAAGACCTAGAAGATGAAGAGAACAAAGAAGACTTTGAAGAAGATCTCCTGAATAAACTTATGGCCTCCATGGAAGAGATTAACAATTTGAAAAAGGAAAATGAGGAACTTAAGAAGAAAGCGCAAGATGGTAACCAGGACAAGACAAGGAAGGAAGTTGACTTTGTCAAGCTTCAAGTACAAGAAATGGATGAGGAGCTCGCCAAACTTAAGGAGGAATTTCATCAAAACAAAAGAAAGCATCATGAAGAAATCATATCTATGACAAATCAATTGGATAAGGCAAAGAAAAGGGAAGAAATTTTGTCAAGCCACCTTGAACAAAGACTTAAGAGCTTGAACAATCTTGAAACAGAGATTGGTCAATACAAGGAAGAGGTCTCCTCTCTTAGATCTCAACTAGAAGAAGCAAGGGAACAAGCACAAGGAGCCGAGAAGGTCATGGAAACTTTGGCATTCATAGAAGGACAAGTTGATGAAGCAGAAAATGAGAGAAATACTATGATATGCCAACTAGAAGAAAAGGATGAAGAAATATTCAAAATAAAATCAAACATCAACCTTCTCAAGGTCGGAACATGTGAAGCTACATGAATAAAAGAATAAATGGAGAGCAGTCTAGCAAAGAAGAATGAAGAAGTCTTCATAATGAAATCAAATATCATCTCCCTTAAAAATGAAGCACACGAAGCAACAAGGATGATGGAAGAAATGAAGAAGCAGCTAGTCATGAAAGATGAAAATTATGAAAAATTGAAAGGAGAAAGTGTCTCTCTTAAAAAGGAAGTTGACTTGCTGAATAAGAACTTGAAGAGTTCTAAAACCCTAGATGACATCCGAAGTCATCAAAGATCCCCCCTTGATAAATCAGGTCTTGGCTATGCAGGTGAATCATCAAGCAAGAATGATAATGCTTCAAAACAAGGATGTGAGGAAGCCAGGAAGAAATGATACTCCCAGTTCCAGCAAAGGCAAGAGTCAAGATGACATTAGAAGAAACCCTACTCCAAGGAGATTTACAGATGGTGTCAAGAATACAAAAGGAAATGAATATCATCAAAGAATTCCAAGGAAAAAATACTTCAGAAGTACTTCAAGGAACTCTTCATCTCGCAGGTACCAAAGTATATTTCTTGGTTATTGCTATTCTTGTACAAAATTTGGGCACATGGAAAAATATTGTAGGGCATATCACAAAGACATATATAATGGTCGCCGTCAATCTCCTAGAAGAAATTTTGTAAGAAGAAGTAATGATATCTCATTCATGAACAATA